>CM051498.1:20439921-20622677 GCA_028031935.1 Paedocypris micromegethes | reverse complement strand
AAAAAAAAAAAAAACGCTTTCCAAACAATAATGCTACTTTGTTTTGTTTTTTTTATTGTTGCTTTGTGCACAATTGCTGTATTAAATTTAATGTCTATATGTATTTAACACGATGTTTATATTTATTTTGTACCAGTGTACAATTTTATTTTTAAAGAGCAATTATGAAAAAAAAATCCACTGCTTTACAGTAAGACGAGTACATTTTTTTTTTTACAGAACATTTTTAAATGTAAAAAGTTTAAAAATGTTCTGTAAAAATTGTGTGGCTTTGGAGACTCATATCTTTTCAGGACAGCTTCTCACAGAACACTCAAACAACAAATACACAAAACAACTAATCACTTAGCTCATTTCTAAAATAAAAGTCTGTGTTAAGTTCATTATAATACTAGCATAAACTGAGCTTAATGTTGCTAATCGGTCGATTTAAATCCATTCTGAACTTTTCTCTCTCCAGTAACGAAACCTCTTTGTTTAAAACCATTTGATATGAACTCTAATTAAAACTAATGATACTTAACTTTGTCTTAACCTTGGTGGTCTGGAGTCATAAAAACATGTTATTCGAAAGAAATTACATTTGGTTTATTTCTGAATACAATTACTGTTTAAATTAATATAAACATTTAGATACACCTCTCTTATAAATAAAAACATCAAAGTAAAATGTACCTTGAAGATCTTGTACCATCTCCAGAAGAACTGGGGTCAAAGTTTGACTGTAGTTGTGAAAAACGTCCAGGAAGAGAACTTCTGTGCACGGCTGGAGAGATATTGAATAAAGCAATGAGAAATCAGACATGACAAGGGCATGAAGAAAAATTCGATACAGAAGAAACATCTCAACACAAACATTTACCCGATCTAACACACACACCTGCTATCCATCATTCTGGATAACATAATCAATAGTTCACATGTATGTGTGGGGTCGAGAGAGGTCAAATACCACGGTATTGAAAGCTGTGCTAACTTAACATTCGTCAGGTGTAAAATTAGCTCTGCGAATGGTTGGCCACCAATCCAGAGTGTGTATCCCGCCTCCGGCCCTAAGACGCTGAGATAGGCGCCAGCTCCCCGCGACCCTGTAAAGGATGAAGCGGTAGAAGATGACTGACTGACTGAGGTGTAAAATTAGACGTTTTTAGGTCTCAGACAAGATCAATATGATTTAGAGTAAAATCAATGAAGCGAAAATATCAACATGTTAACGTTATGTTACATTCAACTGTGTTTGAGCTGAGACAAACTCCAAAGACTTTCTCCAATTAAAAATTAATTGCAGTGATTTTCTCTCTCTACGTTTTCTGAGGGTCTAGGCGGCTTCAATGTGTTGCTTTAATTTTCCAAGTTTGGTCACACAATGTCATTTTAAAGCAGGAACTTAAAAGTCACATTAGGCAGGAAGCCAGATGTAATGCAAATGAAGTCGCATGAGGGCAGTAACAAATGACCCTGCGGAGTCGTAGGCCTTCTATGTAAATGCCATAGAAATGAGACAAACCTCCGATACCTTTTAGCTCGGCCGTTCGGAATTTCTGACACTTACATTGACCTTGGAACATATCAATATGTATGGTGCTGCACTGACGGCCAGGCAAAGGGAACTTGAAATGTTCCATACAAAAAACACAGCGGCAAAAAAAAAAAAAAAATGACCATAAAAATAGAAGCAGTCAAGCTGACTGAACTTACTCGCAGGCTATACTTCCACGAGTCACCGCCTGTCTCTTCCACAGCTGGGGAAAAACAAAGCCAAACACAAACATTAACATTTCTCACAAATAATTCAAGTTTAAACACGTATTATATAAATTTAAACAAGGATGTACCTAAGCAGGAATAACCGTCCGCAGTAGTATAATAGGAACGTATGCATAAAAATTGACCACGCCCATCCTTCACATAAACCAATAGCGTCTCAATGAGTCTCACCGCTAAAACCATGATGCGAGCTCCAGATTTTTACAAGTAAAAAAACTGCGCTATTCACGGCTTGTATTACATACTCTATATAGGGCTATTCAAAATAATAAATCAATTTCATCACACAATACAGCTTACAAAAAAATGCCACAAATAATCACATTTCTTCAAAAGTATGCAATTGAAAAAAAAAAAATCCCAGCAAGTCCTCTTGGTGCAACATGCTTTATGAAGGCAATTGACTTCCATTCAACCTCGTCTAGAAACGTTCAATTTTTTAAAAATGCATACATGACAGAATTATTTACAAATCATTTGCAAACAGATTAGTTCTGAAGTCAAGATTGTGACAATTTTGTCCAGAAGGAGTCAAGTCAAGTCAAAGTCAGCTTTATTGTCAATTTTCCATATGTACAGTGCATACATACAGAAAATTGAAATTTCGTTCCTCTCAGTCCCTAGATACAAACAGATACAAACAGATGACATTCAACATAAAACTTACAAGTACTAAAAGTAAGGTGTCATGGTAATAAAGTGACGTTTGCGTTGCATTTCTATGTAACAGGTAAAGTGACTTGTGAAGAATGGCAGACGATGTGCAACAAAGTCAGTGCAATTTAGGGAGTAGTGCAAGTCCTTATAAAGATGGTTGTATGTTGAGGTAGTAGGAGATCGGCAATATCTGCAAGGCTGGGCTTTGCATGATACGTTAGCACGATTACACAACCTGGACTTCTCCTCTTTAGCTCTGCATGTGCTGTCAGCGCAGGAAGATGATGCCAGCCTGACTAGGACGGCGGAACAGTGAGTAAGTCACGTGAGTGCCCGGGGGTTTGTTCCTCTACAGGATTTTTCCAATGTTCTGCTCCATGCGTTTATCGATGATGTCTGGACGTTTCCTTCTTGCGGTAATACGTGACATCGAGAGACCGACTCGAAAGGAAACTTTTGATTAACCTGTGTTCCCTGAGATAAGGGAACAAGATGTCACATAAGATGCCGTGAGAAAGACAGTGATGGGGTGGTTGGGGAGGTCTCCTGCGGTTCTGATATTGTTTAGAGGGTTGAGTCAACATACCCGTGTTTATATAGTGGCTCCGCCTCCAGGGCGGGATCATCGGCACTGCCGCAGTTCCCACTGCATTGTTCTATTGGGTTTCAACTTATTGTCGGGAAACTTTGTTCCCCATATGTGACATCTTGTCCCCTTATCTCAGGGAACACAGGTTAATCATAACCTGGAGAGTTTTTCCTACAGTAATTACTATTTAGCCTTGACAAGCCATTTAAAGTCCACCAAGGTCAAGCAGTTAAAAGTCAATGGATACGAACTAGCAAAAAGAATGACAACTTACTATATTTTACACTATCACATATTATCACAGCATAATAATATAACACCGTATAAAATTGTGGAAATGAACAGTGTCCTTATACCTAACGTATCACAAGATCCCGATGCTGACATGAACTAGCTGACTTTCTGCTGTAATTCTTAAACAAAAACAAGCTTGAGATTTAGTGCAGCTAATTCCTGTGATGTGGTTTATTCCATTCACTCTCTCCATTATGGCCACAAGCACGGTGTTATCCAAGAAAAATACCATTAATCATGATGTATACATACATACTGTGTGCATTCTTTCATCCACGGAAACCCGGCAGAATGCAAGCCCCCCGCCACATTCCATTCAACCCGCTAACGCCCCTTAGTCTATGCTAGAAGAACCACACAATGAACGAATGACAGGCATTTATTTAATCAAAACTACAACCATAAGGGTCATAAAGCAAGAGCCACATTTCTCCATGTTTCAACATGGCATGAAGAAAAATAGTCCATATTTTAATTTTGAACACCGTTTATATGCTTCTGTTCATACAAGTAATCAGTAAATCTAAAAAGGGCGGCAGTGCTGGCAGCCGGCAGCCTTCAGATAATCTACAACAGTTGCCAGGCTTTGAAGTGCGTCCGAGAGCGGCACAGGGGGTTTAGACTCTTCTGTCTGAGACTCCCTGTGCCAGGCTGTAAACGACCTTGGTTTGACTGTCCATCGATGATATTACAGAAAACAGAATCACCAAAGATTAAATCCTGAGACTAACCTGAGATTAATAGTAGTTTGACTAGTAGCAGTTGGGGCAGGACTACTGTGGTCGTGGGCATTATTCGCGAAGCAAACAGGTTTTAACCGATGTAAATGATGCGTAAGTTGCTAGATTCAGGTGACAACATAACCTGTACATGAGCCAGTAAGTGTTATCATATGTAATGTACCAATGACTAATCATAACGGCTGTTTGTGGAGCGTATTGCATATATGTTACTGCCAATGTGTGAAATAAGACGTTCTATATAAGGCATAAACAGCACAGGCAAAGTATATTCCTTAGATTTGACACATTGCCTAGACATTCTATATATTTGCAATGTAGAACAAACATATTCCCACCTGACCATTTTGTTAGCTGCGAATGACATCGCAAACTAAACACACAAAAAAAAATCAAGAGTTAAAGCTTTAGAGTTAAAGGTTCACAGAGTGGTGCGGAACCAGAAGTCGCTTGACATCCAAAGAAACCTTAAGAAACTACGCTTTCAATTCTTTAATTTTCCCGATGGGAGTGTCCAGCAGTTTGTTTAGCATTTCTTATTTTATTTCGAAACATCTGTCCAAGTACAAGTTTTACACTTGAGGTAAAATGTGCCTGTCAATGTCCAATGGGGCCTAGAATGCCTAGACAAAGTATGCAACATTTTTCACTTTGCCAAAAAATGCCATAAATAGATAATATAGAATGCACACATAAAAAGTGTAAACAACCTACTGTACACAAATGCACATTATGTTTATGATTGAACTTACGTTATTTATGCAATATCTTTAATTCATTAATCGTTTGTAAATTATGCCAATATTTAAAACTTGGGCATTTTAGGATGACACATGCTATTCTGGAAACAAGCAAACTATTCCATTCTTTAACTTTCAAGTTTATTCATGTCTGAATCAAATAACTATTCAATCAAATAAATATTTTTATCAATAAAATAACAAGCGGTTACGTTTCAAGATCCTATAACTGCCGGTGTCACCTCCTCTATGTTTTGGAATTCAACCCGTGTTCCTTGGCATCGGTCATCACCAGGCCAGAACAATTGCATCTGCTGCTGAGTCATTGAATTAATCGCCATTATGCTGTCCTGACAGCGGGACCCCTGGACGATTCGCCGACTGGCGTTCCCAGTGCCAGCAACAAATCACTGGACTGAGGCAAAAGAGATTAGAAAATGACACCAGCAAAGAACACCAAGAGAATATAAATGACCGGCAACTCTACGTTCTCGGGCAGAAATTACATGTGTTAATTACTGCTGCAGGTACGGTTCAGGTTCTCTGGGCATGAGAAAACACGGTTTAAAAGTCGCACTCGTACCTTTTTGAATAGTAGCCTCGCGCTTAAGCCACGATTTGACATTTAAAAAAAATTCAGACTTACCGAAACTTTCTGGATCTTCTTCCCACATGATGAGCTCTTCTCCCGTCAGCAGGAAGTATTTAGACACTAGTCTCCTGCCGATCTCCGTTAGTGTTTGATGCGTGAAGAAGGCCGTCTTAATTTTATGGGCCTCCAGACACTCGGGTTTACTGTCTGAAATGCATTTTGCAACATAACTTCAAGATGCGTGATGCTCAATATAACAGGTCTTGCATTAAAAGTCTCAGAGAGTCCATTAGCAAGGCAGTAAAACATTTCAACAAGAACTATTTCATATCAACTTGCTTCAGACACTTTCATGGGGAACAGATGAATGAAGAGCCAGGTTTCATTATGAAGCATCACATCTATTGGCTCCTGCCCTCTACCACCTCAAAAATGTCCTTGGTAATATTGAAGGCCATTATCCATTTACTATTTCGAATAAGTTGGGAAAACGAAGGCTTGACGTGCCAAAGTCATTACACAGGCTTTTGACAGGCTGCCTACCTTCAATGTTCTTGGCAGGTTTATAGGCGTCATTTTTGACGATCATCTTGATGAGGTTCATGCACTGAACAATAAAGCGCTCAAAAACAACTCCGTCACCAGCCTCGGTGAACACGTAGCTGACTGCAAACTCTAGTGAGCGTTGGATGAGGGGAATGAACGGCCATGGGTGGTATTCCAAAAAGTCCAGCAGCTTAAACAAGGAAGAATACAGAGCAATGGTGAACTTCCGAGAGCCCAATGTACCACTCAGAATTTCAAGTTTAAGTGTTCAAACTAGTTTTCTTGTCTAACTGAACTTAAAACTATGTGAACTTACAACTTTGGTGTACAAAATGATGGTCTTCTCAAGCTTTTCTCTGCAAAGGCTGCCTGTTCCAACTTGCCGACCTGCAAAAAGGTTAAAAGCATGACACATAAAGGTTTACGTAAGAAACATTTCTGTCAAAAACAAAATCATTACATAGAGACACAATAAACATTATGACGATAAAACATTATGCTTGAAATATAAAAACTTCAGAAGAACGACGAATGGCAATCTTAAAATCCAAAACCATTGGGAAGCTAATCGGGAGATTTAGTCTTGATCACAACACTGTTTGTAGTGCCCGACACATTCTGATTACAGTTGTTAACTACTCACTTAAGATGATGATTTTTAGAGAGTGGATGAGTCTTCGTCTACTTCCTAAAACCGATAATGCGTGCCTTTCCAAGACCAGACACATAACACTCTACATACAGAACATTTTGAAATGGCTTTAAAAAAAACATTTGCCAGAAGATATCTAGCCCTTCTCCAAAGATATGTCATCCTTTATTAAATGCAAGGATCAGGAGAAATTCCAATCATTGTTTGACCAAACCATACCAAGAGGACACGGCCTGTATCAGGGGGTTGTCCTCCCAACCAATCACAGAGCCAAAGGACACACCCTGATTCAGTGGCCAACCAATGACAGAAGGAAATGACCCGCCCTGGAAGGGACAAACCAATCACAGAGGCAAAAAAAACACCCTGTATCAAATGGACAAACAATCGGAGGGCCAAAGGACCCACTTTGGTAGTGGGTAGTGGGTAGCTAAAAGACAAACCCTCAATCAGCGGCCCACTAATCACAGAGTCAAAGGACCCACTTTGAAACAGTTGCCAACAAACCACAGAATCAAAGGAGACCCTGAATCAGTGGCCAACCTATCACAGAGCTAATGAACACACCCTCAATCAGAGGCCAACCTATCACAGAGCTAATGAACACACCATCAATCAGTGGCCAACCTATCACAGAGCTAATGAACACACCCTCAATCAGTGGCCAACCTATCACAGAGGTAATGAACACACCCTCAATCAGTGGCCAACCTATCACAGAGCTAATGAACACCCTCAATCAGTGGCCAACCTATCACATCTCTGTAAATGTCTTTTTATTTCTGTTGATCACCCTAGGAAGAACACCTCAATCAGAAGGTCGCCTCTAAGGCTCGCCCTTCCTGCCACTATTGTTCGGAATTGAACGCCCCACAATCTAAATATGATTTATAAGTTTTTTTTTTATATTTTGTATTTGATTTTTACATGCATATATACGAGTGGCCGACTGCTGCACACACATTTTACACTCGCTCTCCTCCAGCGAAGGTCTGACAACCAGTTAGTCGAAAATTGCCAAACAATCTCAGAGCCAAAAGACACACCCTGACTCAGTGGCCAACCAGTCACATTGCCAAAGGACCCACCCTGAATCAGTGGCCAACCAATCACAGAGACAAAAGACTTCGATTAGTACATGCTCTGGCTTGTTAAACAAACTAATAGGGGTGTGACGAGACACTTATCGCACAAGGCGAGATTTAGATTTTTTTATTACAATGATAAAATATATGGCAAAAAAGTAGTATTTTATTTAACCGAAACGTTCAAAAACTGTTTTGTTGCAACAGAGAGATAACGCAAGATCTCGTACCACGTGATATCGTCACACCACTAGTAACTAATGAAGCTACATTCATAAATGTAAATACCAGATGCATATATATGTAAATGTTTTGTTAAATGGGCAGTGTTCATCAGGAACGACAAAACACAACATTGCTCGAACTCTGAACGTAGCATTTCCACTCTGCTTCTCTGCTAATCTGCTTCCTCACAAGTCAGTACTCTGGACACTATGGATACGGTGCGATAGAGCGGTGTAACCTTTCAAGGCGATTGGGCATCACTTTCTCGGCGCAAAGAGGAATGAAGAAATGAATGGAAGCCGAAAGCCTGGATTATTTAGGGGACCTTATCTGGCCCAAAGTTGATATTTCACATTCTGTTTGCTCATAAACTAAGTCTCTCATCCAGACTGAAATACCAACAGGCCGAATGCAACCTGACCTGCGGTCCAGCGAGAAAAACATATTGCTTGTGATATCAACAGCAGATAACAACCAGCTTCCGTTCATCTGATGATATATAACTCAAGCAGTGAGCGGGAAAAAGCCAGGCCTGGTGCATCCAGGTGAAACCATGCAGATATGACATTATTGTCTTTTTCTTTAGCAAAATTTGGGATTTTCAAATATCTTCCAGGAAGAAATAACTTCCACGCATGACTGTGCATTAAAGTGCATAGACTGTGCATAGACTATCAGGATTAACCTCGTGATCTCAATCCGGAGGTCTTGAGGGCATCTTCATATCCCTTTTAGCTTGGACTTTTTCTCTGGATTAAGTGGCAGAAATGGTAATAGTTTGGGGAAACTTTGGGACTTTCTATTATATAAGTCGATTTGAAGGTTGGTCAAAAGTAACCTTAAAAAATAAATTTTTCCTCGGTGTCATTGAACATGTGGACTGAAAAGATATCTCTACGCAGACCGAGGAACGAGAACCTGCCTGTAATAAGCAACACAGAATATTAATTCGATCATAATAGCTGTTCCTCCAAATCCAATTTCACAACAATACCACTTCATTTCCCAAAAGGTAGAAGCAAAATTGTAAAAAGTCTGAATATACACATGGAGGGGATTTCTTTCCTCATTAAAAATGGTCGTACATGAGAAAACGAACAGAACTTTCAAAAAAACGTTTATTCTCGAGTCAACTCTAGTCTTCACTGAGTTAATGAAAAGTAATTTCTTTTATATAAACCTGGTCATCTCAAGAGGACAGAAATCCAAATCACATCATTTTACTGCACAGTTAGAATAAATCTATTCCTACAAACAGCACGATTCCAATAAACCATCTGTAATTGTCCATTTTTCCAGTATGTTAGTCACATTACTACAAGTTACTCTAATCACAAAAATAAAGACTAATGCAATTATTTTATTAATTGACATTCTTTTTAAATACATTAAGCACATTTTGTAACAGACATTTCTTGTCTCCATTTCTTTTCATTTCTCACCACATCGTGGTATTTAGCCGTTTTATTCGAAGTGAATCGCACTGCTATTAAACAATGAACACCATGCATCCTTGGGAATCAAACCCACAACCATAACGCTGTTCTCACCAGCTCTACAGTGACCGTAATGTAGATATTTTCTCTGTGCTGTGTGGCGTGTTAAAGATGAAGTTTTGCCATTGAAACATGGCATTTTGGGGCAGGTTTTCATCCGTTTGAAGAGACTTTGACACTTCACTACCCAAACAAAGAAGAGTTCACTGGAGCTACATGCAAATAAAACTGAGAAAATTTACAGAACAAGACAAAAATTGATAGCAATGTCGAAAATTAATAATCTGCAGCTCAATCTCTTCACCAATTTAATTATACTGTAAAAAGCCTTATTGTATACATACATGATTAAATATCAACTACATATAGAAAAAATTGACATTGAGAAATGTATTTTGCTTATTTAATGCCATGAAACCAAAATATGTGGCACAATTTTAAAAATAAAATTAATGCCATTAATTCGAGTCAATTGTAAAGAACAGAATTGACATACGTAAATTGTGATACAAACTCAGTCACAGAACCAGTTAACCCTCTGAGGTCGATGGCAATACCAGCATACTTTTTTAATATCAGTGTAAAACACACTAAAAATACTCAAATTTTGGTATTACATATAAGTGTTACACAGCAATTGGAAGTTTGAGGCGTCTATTTTCGATATTTTGTTTAATAAATAAAAGTCAAAAGTCAAACTTGCATATGGCATCACAATTCCCCTGACATTTAAACTGACCTTCCTCTGCTATTCCCATAAGGTGCATTTTATTGTTATTCTATAATCTATTGTTAACTTTTCCAACACGTTCTGTTGCAATTTCTCTTCAGTTCCTAGTATTTCATTTATGTTCCTTTCCTCCACAAGTGACTGTAAACAGGCCAAAGCAATTTCTCTATGGGATCAATACAGTTATTAAAATCTGAATCTATAGCAAAGCTAAAATGAATTCTGCATTGGTTAACAATCAAAGTAAAGTCGTCAATCCATACACACAAAGAGTAGCTAGTGTGAGCATCTAAACCCAAGAAGGTTTTCAGAAGCAGGAACGTCAGTGTAAAAATACTTACAGCATTCTAGAAACTGCTTCAGTCTCTCGAACACGGCGTTCAGGAAGCCCTGAGGAAACAGACAGAGATGCTAAATGAAACACTGGTACCGAGTGTGTTTTGTGACTGAGATCTCCCAGCATCCTCGCTTCTCTCCGGTGATGCTGAAGGTGGATCTGGCAGGAAGCCTCAGGCAATCTCCACTGGGGTTGGAGAAGGACAGCACGTTTAAATGCTGTGCGGCAGGGAAGATTTAGAGTGTTTGTCGTGTCCTATAACGCTCATCAAATATATGGAACCTGCATCATCACAGGATGCTGGCAACACCGCCCTGACAAATGAAAATTTCTGCGACACAAACAGTAAATTACAGCAGCACTTTGCTCAACCACTCAAACTTTAACGGCATATATAAGTCAAGGGTCAAATGACAAATGGAGAACTTCCTGTTTAAAGACCACATCACTGATTATTAAAGGAGTTTATATGATGGTAATGCTGGGTATTTTGTACCTTTCGAAAAACATGAAAATCTTAAAAATAAAAATATACTTTCAAAAGGATATAATTTATTGGCATGTGACAGTATTGGAATTTTTAAGTTTTAGTTTTTTCTTCTCACTTCATACAATTTATTGATTCCTGCACAATTGAAATAGTCCAATATGTTCAGCTGACAAAAAAAAATATTATTAGAAAATATACTTTAAAACGCGAGTGTATAATTTCAGCATTGTATCTGATGAGGTAGGTCATCCCCCATCCTTGCAAGGAAAGGGGAAAAATGTAACATGCAAAAAATAAAATAACCATTTTTTATTGTATAATAAAAAGATAATGTAGAATCCATTTTAACATTTATATTACAAAACGATGAATGATCACATTTACTGTTGAAATACTACAAAGAGACGTGTGCGTAACGGCAAGATTTTTAAACGCAGTCTTTCTGTATGTAGCTAATAAAATCTTCATACACTTTTAAAGTAAATTTCCATATTTAAGTAGTTAAAGCAGTGTTTTACAACAACAACTCTATGTGTGTGACATGAAGAAACAACTAATTCCAGTTACCGATCTTTTTTTCGCTTCTTTTTTCCGAAAAAAGTTGCTCAGGGACGCAACAGTAACAACAATAAAATTGTTAAATGTATGTCAACGTAACAGACACTAATTTGGAAATTTGAACAAAACATAAAACACAGTAAAACAGTAAAAAGCTGCTCTGTTTTAACACGAGTCAATAAGCTTAGAATCAACTCAGAATAACAGAAAATATCTATATAAAATATCTAAATATATAAGCCAAAAAAATTAAAAATCCTAATATGTCTAAGAATCATCGAAGCTTTGCATATAAAGGTAAAACGGCAAAAATATCACAGACTGCAATAGAGCACGGGCGAAAATAACCGCTTACGGTTGTTCGAGTAATTACACACTTCCAGTAGTTCAACACACTCGGGGCCTAAATTTGTACTTTTACTCTAAACGGCCAAATGCCCTTTCCAGTCTAGTATCAGGTGGCAGCGTTGCACTTATGTTTTCTCTGAAAACGACCAGAGAGCTGCTGCAGAAGGCTGGATGTTCCACGTTTGACACGAACAAGTTAAAAGATGTACTGAGAGACGATCGCATTGGGAGAGGAGGATATGTTGATGGATTCGGTCTACCTTTGAGCAGAAAGACCACTTTAATGTCCGAGAGACCCCAGAAAGACAAGAGTCCTATTGGGAGAAGAGTGTGTTTCCGCGTTGCTGACGGATCGCCCGGGGCGACAGCGGCTCACTGAAAATGTTCTATTTTGAGTTGTCTTACCTCCAGAATGGATCAATAATGGTGCCATCATCATTTCCTTTGCCACAGCTAATAAGCTCAAATTTAAAATGTCAGTTGCATAGACCCTGAAAATGCAGTCCGCCTGACAGCCTAACAAATGGGCCTGCTGGATCGAGCAGTGACTAGATAAGACATGCCTAAAATGGGATCTTCTTCAAAGCATGAGGGGAAATGAGGATGTCAGAATCAGTGCGATTGCATTGTGGATTTTCGTTATTAATTCCCATCTCCAGTATGCAGAATTCTGCATGTTATTTATAGAAATTGCATAAACCGAGTGCATTTCAAACCTAGATTCTAATGTATCTGGTCTTCTATCGGCTCGCTTGACCAGAAATCCAGCTTGTGTAGTGTATTTCCGAGTTTACAAAGTCTCATTAGGGTTGGAATGATCTCCGAGAAGCAGGATCCCAGATGCATGTGGAGATGGCACCATATGGGCTGCCTGCAGAGACTAGCTGAGTGCCACAAATTCGCCGAATCCACAAGATATTATCCCGCGATGGAAAAGAAAAAACGAACTCACAATTGAGTGTCAAAAAATAAAATGGAGATTTTTGAACAAGATTGAATGTATCGTCTGTCTAACTACCTCAGGATATATGAAATGCATTAAACATTCACACTGACTTGCTTCTTCCATCCCCCAATATCCACTGGAGGATAATCATCTAGTTGTTATGCTGTAGTTCTCCGAAGCTTCATTTCCATTTACGATTTTCTACATTATTTAAAAAGTAATTCAATTGATTACTATTAAAATGTGCAGAATATTTTTTCAACCCCGCTATTTATTTGAAAAAGGTGTTTCTGTTGTGATATATGTATATATATGGAAATTTAAATACTCACCATGACTTCCACATGGTTATGTGGCTCAATAAAGCCATGAACGGTGAGCTTCCGAAGCACTGCAGATGAAAAGAAGAAACAATTATCAAAAAGCAATGGCTATATTCCCCAACTATCTATAAAAAAAAAAAAAACATTGTGAATTATTTGCTTTGTCACTTAACAGCGCATTTCCCCATAAACACTGCATTTTTGCTTATTGTCATTATACTTCTCATCTACGCTCATATTAAAGACTTCTTTAACTTTTTACATGCGTTTTAAATGTACTTTCGCTTACATTTTTAGCTAAACACTTCTTTATAAGTCTTATTCTTACTTCAGCTGTAGTGCACTATGATTTATTGAGTAGGAAAAAAAATAAATTCCATTGCATTTCATATTGTACAGTATGTGATTGTGTTCAGACTATTACAATTGGAAATGTATTTATAAATGTTACATTTGAGATTTCATTATTAGTTTTTATGTTTTATCAAAAATGAATAAACATTTGTTTTTCCATTCATTTTCTATTTCCATTTTTACATTGTCAACAACGTGAAAAAAAATGAAATATTTCCTGCTCTTTTCCCACAGTGTGATTTCTTAACACAAATGTCTCATTAAATAAAATACACAAAAATTGTCAAAAAATATACTCTGACTAATAAAAACGCTTGAATTGCAATGTATTCCAATTGTAATTAATTGCATGAATGAACTACAAATACTAAACTTGTCTTACGGTGGTTTTGTAGTTTGTTACTATAAGTATCATTGAACGTATCATTAATGTTCTTATTTTATTATTATCATTAGCATCTTCATAATAATTTATTTTGATTTTATTTGTATTATTTGTCAATTGGAATAAAGATAATAATATTTTTATCATCATTATTGTTTTACACTTTTTTATTTTATGATTTTAAAGTATTTTGTAGTAAGTTCAAATTTAATATATTATGCTTGCTGGCATTGTAATTCGAAAATGTGACAGAAGGTGCTGTTACATATAATTTTAGTGCAATTCTGTGTGCTCCTGTCTGACAGCAATGCGTTTCAAGCCGCATAATTATCGAGTGACGTGCGCAGCAATGTGCTTTTCTGCTGGGCTGCTTATGCCTGTGATCTGTGGGCACAGCAGTGAGTGTTTCAGGCCTGGTGCATGTGTACCTTTCAGAGAGAGCAGAGTGCGCTCCAGAGAGCCCAGAGCGGCCTGTTGGTCTCCAGCGTAAAGCTGCTGCAGGAATGTGTCCGTGTGATGATTCCAGAGAGAGCAGGCGAAGCTGTAGATGCTTGACGCCAGCTGAAACGCAAAATAAACATGTCCTTCAAACGCAGAGCCATTAGAAAAAACGGCTACATTTCAATTCCCAATCAATTCTATTTATTCAATTCATGTGTTTTTCAGACAAGTGGACACACTTAAAATTATGAAAAAAAAGTAAAAAGTGAAAAAAGTGTGATTAATAATCTGTAAAAACATGTGCATATTCAGGATAATGTGGAACGTTTCTAGTGAGTAAACAGCATCCCTGCTCATCTTTACAGAGAGCTTTGAGAATGTTGTTCATTTTATAAATCGGTTTGCATAGACTTTGTGTAAAGCTTGTCTTGTTGGGATTCAATTCAGAAAGAAAAAAAAAACTATGTGAAATATGACATGGAAATTGAATTGAATTGAAAAAGCCTTTGTCCCACAGCGAGGAAATTGCGAAAACGTGACTAGTTGACCAACTTTAACAACTAGATCAACACAAAACCAAAAATATAAAAAACTGCCTAAAATTGTGAATATTTCTCCCAAAACAATATATGTGAGTGAGTTTGTCAATTTGGCCACTAGGGGCCATATTGAAATCGTGCTCTGCATTTAACCCATTCAGTGAAGTGACACACACAAACCCGGAGCAGTGGGTCAGTATTTTGACCTTAGTTGTAGCACCTACTGGACAAAGACTGGTTTATATGATATTAGATATAGAGAAAAATATTTTACTCATGAGGGACCAATTCTTCGCTCTGCTTTAATCTCTTCCACTGAAGATCTAAGTGACGCCGCCTCGGCTCTTTGAAGAATTCTGAATAATTAAAGTGTTGGCACCCAAGGCCAAGGAAGTCCAGCGATTGAGGAAACTGCTGAGGCTGTGCAGAGCGGATATGATGTAAAAGAGGCAGGAACACTTGGTTCCATCACAAGCTTCGCAAAATCTACCGTCTTTGTAGAAAAGAATCCCTGTGATTGTCTAAAAGTTGAGAATTTATTTAAATAAAAGATTATGCTATATGTATATTGTATGGATTTTTTGGGGGAAAAAAATTGTATCAATAATAATAATAATAATATTTTTTCTCATGAGTTCCAGATCAAACTTAAAGAAGTACTTCTCTGCGGGCATCAGTATGCAGCTTTTCTGTCGGCATGGGATTCCTCATTAATAAACATAGTTGCTGTATAGGTTTAATAAATAATCAATGAAGTCGTCTTGGTAACCTTAACACTTGATGCACGCAATTCACAAAACCAGAAACTGCGTGTGTACAGAAACGTCATTCTTTTTCTTTCATTCTTTATTTTTTTTGTTTGTTTGTTCATTCATTTGTTGTTTTTGTTTATTCATTCAATAGTTTGGTCTTTCGTTTGATCATTATTTTGTTTGAAAAGATAAATTAAGAAAACATGTAACAGCATAATGTTATTGACAAATATCAAACATGTGAATAAATGTACTTTGAATATATTTATCTTAAAAAAATATATATACTTATATTCATGATATTCACATTAACATTTTTACTAAATGGAGAAGAAAATAGCAATAAAATAGCTACCACATGTATATTGTCACAAGGTTCACAAAATGCAAAATAAAAAAAATGGTTTTGTAATAAAAATTGTTAATTAAATTGTAAAATTGCTAAAGAGTTAAACAACCATTTGAATAGATACTACGTCAATTTAAAAAAAAGCCCATTCATACTGTAACATCTGTTTTTGAAAAATATTGATGATA
Source organism: Paedocypris micromegethes (assembly GCA_028031935.1). NCBI lineage: Eukaryota > Metazoa > Chordata > Actinopteri > Cypriniformes > Paedocypris > Paedocypris micromegethes. Next base: position 20,606,554 of record CM051498.1, on the reverse strand, counting down.
TTTAACTTATATTTGTAATATAAATAAAAATCAGTTTCAATAAATTCTTTCTCATTCTGTCCTCGTCCTAAACATGTATTTTGACTCAATAAAGCTCAAATATATAAAAACATATAGGTCTGAATCTTTTTTTAAACCACCTTACACATACACAAACACGTACAGTTCACCAGCACAAGTCGCATTATATTACAGCATCGAGAAAGTTTTGATTTTGCAGAGCAGATGGCGGGCATTATGCCATCTGTCCTGTACAGTTACTTAACACTGTCGAAATATTTCTAAAGGGAAGGCAGCAGTCACTTTAGGACACTTAATGTCAGGCATTACCGTGTCAACATAAATCTCCTTTAGGAAGAAAGCCAAAACGTAAATTTAGTTCTAGGGCAAGTCAGTCCCACAGAACAAACGATGCCTACAGGATTAGATTTAAAAAAAAAAAAAGCATTCATATTTCTACTAAATAAATCCAGATAGTGACCGTATTGAGATCATTTGAAGGAAAAGCTCATAACCTCAGAGGGTGAGACGACGATGTTTATATCTTGCAGACCGCATGGAAATAATGCTCTTAAAGGGGAAACGCCATTTAAGAAAAGTTTTCTCTGATGAGCTCTTCAGAAAATCTGTCTGACACAAAAAGACCTTTTGGAAAAAAAAAGTGAAATAATCTGCCTCAATTTGCTATGATTTGCAAACCAAATGGCTGATTGGTTGTATAATAAACGGCTTTCTAAAAAGAGCTTGTAACTGGAGTGAAGGCAGGATGAATAAATGAAAACTGGACAGGTATTAAACCAGAACCTGGTTATCATGGAATGGCTTCCTAAACACACTGTAAGAAACACGTCTCATGAGTGAGATTTTGAGAGTTAGTTTAAGGGTTATTTTCCATCTACAATAAGTTGGACTCAATGGATCTGCTTCTGAAAACTTTCCAGTTTGAATTGCTGAAGGCAAAAGGATCAAAATCTCCTGGACAGCGATACATAACCCCTAAAAGAATAATAATGGATTTTATCAGAGCACTGTGATTTTTTTAGGAAAATAAAAGACAGAAAGAAAAATGAATTTAACCTAAAAGAAATCAAAAATGAAATGTCCTGTTCCATTAAAAGGCTTTTTAAAAAGAACAGTCAGTGCGGCCGTAAATAGGACGAGAATAATGACAATACTGGCAGATCATGTGAGCATCAAACCTCTTGCTAATGACTCATTACCAACACATTTGAAATGTGTCTAAATACAGTACTACGAATGTGTTAATAACCAAAGGCTGAAAATAGCAGTGCACAACGTATTAAGATCACAAACACAAGGCTGCTCGTTCTCACGCTGAAGACATCACAGATTATGAGATGGGGTAAATTGTGGAATTGCTTCTAATAAAATAAACACCAACGAAGAAAAACACATTTAAAGATTTAAAGACAAATACTCCACACCAAACAACAGTTTCATCCATCTATCAGTTTAATGAACCGCTTTTCCATTTCTGGGTCATGGGGAGCAACCCTGGGCCTGAAGGTGGGACACACCATAGATTGATAGCCAACCAATCACAAAACAGAACACACAATCACACTCTCACTCACATCAAATGTCCAGACTCTAATTTTCTGAAAGTGACTGCTGGACTGAAGATAAAAAAGGCCTTGAACTGAGACACCTAAGACGCCACGACAAAACGTTTTATTAACTTACTTTATTTAAAGATGGCAAATAGTGCATATATGCCTAATCATTAGCATTTTATGTCTTGATTCCTAAAGACGGCCTTAAAGAACAAGATGAAAAGCATGAATTTTGGAATTAAAGTTTATTTTAAATTGAAGTCTCGAATTGAACACTTGAAATGATAACCAACAAGTTGCATCACCTAAAATCCAGATTTTGTTATCATACTATTAAATTGACAATCCATTTTTTAGATTTTAAGATGTAGTAATTGGGCAAAAATTCACTTCAGACTGCTGGTAAAAACAGCATTACCACAAATTTCATCAGAGCACCAATAACGCTTGATGTTGACGATACCAGAAGCAAAGATGGGCAGTGATACCACCAAACACAAGTGGAACATGGAACCAACATCTCCATTCCTCACACATGGATTTCTCGTGAATAAATCAACAGTGATTTTCCAATGCAATTTCTCCTTGTAAATCCAACTGACTTGAGGGTCTCGTCATTGTAAACTAGATCTCCCAGTAGACGTAGTAGCACATCATTTACACCAGCCACTCGGTTGCAGAAGGTACAAATGCGCTGTCGCAGGAAATCTGTCGCTACAAGCAGAATAAAGGCAAAGATAAGACCAAAGCTTTGTATTTTGACAGGAACCTGGGGAATTTATCGCTGTTTTTTATTCCCAACCATTGTGCTTAGAGACAAGTCTGACAAGCCAAAGCAGCTCAATTCCTACAACAAATTAGACAAAAACCCCATGAATTCCAAAGATGGTGGATCAGAGAACGCAGCATCTTATTCATCAGAGCTAAACTGAAAAATACGGGAAATACGAGAAATAAAGTAAAATGAACAATCGTATCGTAATCACCAGCCAATGAGATAAAGTCACTTTCCGAGCAGTGGGCAGCGTTAACCCGTGTGCTCCGGAGGGGTGTGGGGTGTCTGTGACTGAAGAACGGTCAGATGTAGAACCCAATGGACTGGGATTCGAAACTGCAATGCCTGGCAGGTCTGACTCTCACCCACTGAACCTCCATCTAAGCCGTCATCAAAAAAATCAGAGTTTTTTTCTTTCCTTATTTATGAAGTCCATCACACACCCCTGATTTATTGTCCCTTTTAAAACTGTCTACCGCTATTTGCAACATATTGGAGACATTGAAGCGACAACTTCATTTTACAGATGAAAGGCCGTCTTGTGGATACAAAAAGACTGTAAAATTGTGCATCTGCCACCAAAACATTTTTTTTCATGCAATTAGTATTGAAAATCTGATCTATTTTGCAAAAGCCGCTTAGAAATAGGAAATAACTATATGGGGCTTTTTGCAGGAGTAAATGCAGCAACACTGACTGGAAAGACCCGGTGCCAAATTATAGTAATAGTGAAAGCAAATTTCATGCAGACTGAAAATAATACAAAAAAATAAATTTGTATAAAAATAAACAGCATTTCAGGCATTTGTATGCAATAGTGGAAGACTGACAGCACAACCTAGCAAACGTGAAAACGATCGGCAATTACGAAGTCTAATGATTCGGGCAAAGAGCCAGAGCACGAGTCCGGAGGAAACAAGATCCCGAATGCTCACATGTTCAAATTAGCTTCATTAACAAAAACATCTTAGCAGCTTAATAATGTAATTGCTAAATTACCATAGAAACATGAGAGTGTATCCTGATCATTAAAATATTATATAATGTGTCGTGCTATTTCTCTGAATAACGCCACGTTTGCACTCAGAATCATTACGGATGGCAGTGAGGAAACGTAATCGACGAAGACGTGACCATTAACGGCGTCGGCGCCTCGTGTCAAGCAACAGGTCAGATCGAGGATCCGCTGCAAACTAATTATTTCCTGCGTGTAAAATCATTTAGCACCGTGAAAGGAAACTTGAAAACAAGCTCGGCGATGTTTTCAAAAGTTGAGTCCCCGCGCTCCGTCATTACGACGAGTGAACAAGTCGTACATTTCTGTGCAGCAGCAGCATCTCCCAGCAACAACTGCCCAATCTCACTGGAAAAAATGCCACCGGGAAATGGATTGGGATTTAAATGAGTCACTTGTCGTTTTTTAGCAGGGAAACGTGTCGTTCTTTCTTTTTCGAGGTTTTGGTTTCGGCTGAAGATTCCAGAGCTGAATTATCATAATTGTGAACTCTTTGGTCAACAAGTTCCATGTTAATCTTTAGCTAAAAACACATTTGAGAAGTTCCTTCAATACATTTGTCTCAGATTTGCACTTTAATCATAAGACTGAGCAAAACCATAAGACCATAAGACTTTAACCATGAGACCAAGGTTTTAAAACAAAGCACAATTAGAATTTAAGTAACGATCGCAAACCGTAGGAAGCTTCATGATTACAGCATTAGTTGTGAAAGTAACATTTTGCAAATCTCCTGCTCTTTCTAAATCTTTACTAGAAGATTCTTTGCGGTTGATGAGACTACACACGGTAGTGATGCTAAAAGAGTTGGTGTTTAAAGCCAAGAAGACATCTATTAAAAACTTGGATTTAAAGGTTGAAAACTACATTTAGTCGGCAAAGTTTGTGCCTGAGATATTTAGCAATTCTATCAATTGCTGTGCCAAGTGTAAAAATTACACTTTTCCAAATAAAAAACACAAAGCCTACAAACTATTTATATATTTAAAAAAAATGATGAAAAATGATAAAAACATTTAAAGATGTAGCTAAACTAACTTAATTTCTAAATGAAAGCAGTCTGTTCAACTCCATCATTCACTACAAAAACAGATTTAATATGGCTGTTCAAATGAAAGTAGAATGATTAATAACAATGTTACATGTTTAAAGCCTGTTACTTTGTCTCATCAGATTTCAATTGTAAAGACGCTCAACATGCAAAAATGTCGGAACACTGCAGTAATAAAGCATCTTTACAGGGCAGTGCCTCAGGAAAAAAAACAAAAAACAACCTAACTGAACACGAGAATAAAAACCTCTAGTCGTTTAAGATCAGGCTTCTCGAGTCCGTAATATCAGTTGTAAACACGTCCTCAAATGCAACCGGTAAAGCTTCAATAAAATATTGAAAGCATGACTGATTTAACAGTTGTCAATAAAGCCTTCGACCTTTATTTAATAAAGTTTCACGGCGCTCAAGGTTGGTCTGATTTCTCCCCACTGGTAATTTATTTCATCTTCCCTTTTCATCAGCAAGGCTTGAGAATTCGTTCAATAAAGGCAGGAAAAATTTACAACGCAAGACAGAAGTCAGAAGTGGAAAAGATGGCTGGACCAAAATTTAGAGCCAAACAAAACGCTCCCGATACATGTGGCAGATCTTAACATTTCATTAGCCAATAAATTTAAAAGCCATCATTTACAATCCAGATTTTGAACAAAGACCGGGCTATTGAATCTTTGCAACGAGTTTGTCATGTCAACATGTCGTTGACGTCAAACATCCATCACATTTAAATCAAGATATCAAATATAGATATCAAAAATACATGACTTTGCAAAAAAAACTTGCCATTTTGCTTTGCTCAGTACAGTAATAACAAAATAACAAAATAAATAAACCAATAAAACTGTGTACGCACACAAATTGACAAAACGTGCAGTGTGTTCAACTCCTTATATCTAGAATATATTAACATATAATTTATACTTAAGGCGACCCTACGTGTTTGACCGAGTGCTGGTGTTCCTTCCTTCCATTAGTGAAAATAAAGATTCGAAGCAAAACCAACCACCCAATGGCGTTAAATATCACGCAACACGGGTTCACACATCATCAGAAGAGGACCGCCACTGTGTCGGGAGTGTTGCCTGAATGTGGAATGACGGTTGTGACTGTTGAGGTGCGACTCTGGAGTTATCAACCACAAAGCACCTTGTAAAGTCTCATTACAATATGAGCAGCAGAGAATCACAGACGCTCATGGAGCCTCAGATGAGCCGCTTCCAGGCGCCTGCTCAGGGCTCAAGGCCTTTGCTTGACTCGGACTAGAAGGTCACAGTGGCAGAAGTAGTAGACAGATTCAATTACTGAATTAAATGTTACTCAATTATACGTTTTTACTAAAATAGAAAAACTAAAACTAGGAAAGTATTGTGCTTTTGAGTAAATTCACTTTTTCCCCATTTGTTTGCACATTAAAAAAAGTTAAGAAAACGTTTAATTTAGGCTTTTTAATTGCTGATTAGCTCTGATTGTCAACACTTTCTCTCAACAGTAAGAAGAATATTCAAAGTTTTATTTGTTGTATTGTATTATTAATAGTATTAATTAGTTACATTTTTCTATTTAGCAAATATCCTCAGTCACGTAGGTATACGAACACTGAAAAATTCAAAAGAAAGAAAAAAGACTTTTAAATGTTAAGACCCTTTCATGACATTTAACAGCGTAAAAATAGATTAATAAGTACTGCTTTTGTCAATATCAGGAATAAATTACCTAAAAATACAATGGGGTATTTCTTGTTTATTAGACAAATGAAAACGCTGATTCCATCTCTTAACTAATTAACAATTTCAATTACTTTGCCAATTACTTGGTCTGTTTAGATATTCGCAACCCATTAAAATTTTAGATACGGGTGAATTTTTAATTATTTTAAACAATACCAGCACAATCCACACATTACTCAGAATGTGTGCACAATGGCCATTATTTAAAGATAAGTTTAATATTTTACAGTATAATACATATTACAGTCCATATACATTGCATAAAAAAGCCTTCCATATTAACACCCTACACACGACAGATCAAGTCAATATTTCAGTGCAGGGACTAAATCCAAATTCCAGTGGAACTTCCTGTGGCACAGTGACAGCGAACCTGCATTAATCTCAACTTCTGGATTTGAACTGAACTGGTGCCAGGCTGATAAATGGCACATCTCGGTGCGGATCCACACTCCGCTGGAGCACAGTTCAGCTTTGAATTAGCCAGTCACAGATTTCCTCTCCACACACAAAACAATGCTAATGTGACGCCTGCACAATAAAACGCTGTTCCTTTAGGATTACAACCGATGGCTCCCCATACGGACACTCAATTAGGACTTGTTATATGGCCCACACTCACTGTGCATTAATCATATTTACCATACAATTTCTTGTCAGGAAACCATTCTCTGAAGATCATTCGCACAAAATCACAACGTGAAAGGCTATAAAAGGATAAACGCAATTAATTTGATTCAAATGTTAATCCGGTTTTAATATTTAAGACTATTCTTAATAAAATTGATTAAAAATGTGAGGCATACTACAAAGCACTTGTACGTTTAGATTAACATTTGAGTGGAAAATTATTGGGGGAAAAAAAAAAAAAAGAGAGAAAGTAAAAGCAAGTTGGAGAGCTCACAATTTCCAACATGTTTTTTTTTTTTAACATCAAGAACCGCTCGCCCTTTTCAATTACACAAAGCGGCCATTATTAAAGTGACTCATTATGATATTCAAAACTAGTCAGTGATGGTGAAACTCTTGCGGAGAACTTTCTTCCTCTAATGAGGCTCTTGAACTTGTTTGTCCTTCACAAGATCTGACACTTCGACAGGAATTTGCGTCGACTCTCCACACGGGAACAAAAATGCGCATCTTCGTAATTAAATGGAATTAATACACTCGGTTTACAGGTTAACAATGAAATATTAAAACATTTCCCTGCGCTCATACTGGGGAACGGCCTAGGGGAAGTTCCCAGCTGTCAGCTCAAAACCTTGTGGATCTCACCAGGAAGAAGACCTGCATTAACGTGGAAAAAAATGCCCGTGATAAATCACTCAAGTCTCTCTGCAACATGGGAAGTGCAGGTGTCTTCTTATCTCCAGCCAGTTAGAACCTTGGAGGGGAAATGCAATGCTGCTGGAAGTCAAAACATCTGCAGAGATTTCACACATCTCCTGGGATGTGAACCGGGGCAGAAGGCGTGTTTGTGGGCAGATAAACAGCGCCTCCTATTGGCAGATGTATACAGCAGGAAAGTAATGATTAGGGGTCTGGAATAGATGGAGGGAGCGTAGGGGAAGCTCATGCGATTAAAAAAAAGAAAAAGAAAATCTATGAACCGTATTTCAACCTTTTTTTTTTTTAATTAATTAATTTAATTAACCACATCTATATAGATGGATGAAGGTAGGGTAGAGCAAAATTATTTAAAAAAAAAAAAACAATGGTATCTTATTTTTGTATGTACAGTATTGATAGAACAGATATATTAAATTAATTTATAAAATTAGTGAATTCACTGAACTTTCTTGATTGTGCTATTTTTTGCAATTGCGCAACATCCATCCATTCAATTTCTGAACCGCTTTTCCATTTCTGGGTCACGGGGAGCAAGAGCCAATGCCAGCTGCTCTGGGTCTAAAGGTGAGACACACACAGGTGGCCAACCAATCACAGACAAGAACACACCGGCACATATTCACTCTCATTCACACCTGTGCAAAATATTCCAGAATACAAATGAAAATAAATGTAGCAAGTCCATATTGTCGCAAAATATACACACTATCGTTCAAAAATTTGGGGTCACCTAGACAATTTTGTGTGTTCCATGAATAGTCACATTTTTACTAAAAACAAGCAGACTGTTGAGCTTCACATGAAAGTTCTCGATTTCTGACTATTTAGAGCCGACATAAAAGAGAGACATAAGATATAATTTTCAAAAATATTCTGACTAAAATATTGGTCTTAATTTCTTCCCGCGGTCTCATCATTTCTAGTCAAAACTTATAGGAGAATTAATCCAACAGTGATTTATATTGTTTTTTTTCTATATGTGCGTTTATATACATAACACATTATAGATTTAGATCCATCACAGATCTACAGATGTAGTGCATGCAATTATTTGTGTGTAATCCATAATCCGTCCGAGTTAAACTTAACACCTTGACATTTCCACCGGCACCTTCAGACGGTCTGCCACTGTGTGACAGTTTCTCGCCTCGTGCATCATTATAATCCGTCTTGTCACATACAATTATATTATATCATCTTGAAATGTGTGGTCTTGAAGGAAGTTTAAAAAAATAAGCTGAATAATGTGCCAAACCCGTTGTAAATCCATAATGCGCGAAACGTGAACAAACATTACATTCGGCACGATGCAGAATGTGGATCGTACTAAGAGTAAAGGACAATGTTCCTACAGTTTCTGAAAAATCTATGTTCAAACTTTTCAGGCACCATACTGTTGTGGTTAAGTATATACCATATTTACGTTAATATAAGCACCTTGTGAAAATGTTCATGAAATTATAAATTAAATAAATAATTTTTTAATAGAAATTCAAAAAACTAATTCTGGCTAAGTTACGTTAATTTTTTTCTTTTAATACCATTTAAACTCAACTCAACTTGTGACTCGTATCACAATGTAATTTTACTTAAAAATAACAAAAAAAATATCTATTCTAGCAATCGGAATCACGCCTCCCATAATCCTTCGCTGCTCACTCAGTGGGGCTTTAGGCTCCCTTGAGCCTTGGCGTCACCATCTGTCAAGTCGACTTTCAATATTAGTTTATGTACAGTCAATAGAAAACAACCAAACTAAATGCAAATTAAGAAAATGTACAAATTATTCATTATCCGCTCACTGTATTGCTCAAGAGTTAAAGATCCGAGTGATTTAAAAGAATTGAACTTCCGAAAACTGGAAAAACAGTTTGTGAACTTTAAGCTCCCCGCCATATTTTTATTACTTCTTCTGAAAATGTAAGCATTATTAAGACCTTGAAAACGCATACCTTATTTACGCAAATATAAGCACCACTAAAGTTTAGAAGACGGATTCCGAAAACGACAACAAACGGGTCCAAAGTGTCATTGCAGAAAGTGTCGAAACAGATCATCAGAAACCTCTGCGCCTGCATGGACTGATGTAAAGGCTCTTGGGAAATGAAGTTTTGACCACTAGAATCAACTTTTTGTCATCTATTATTCAAGTAACACAATATCAAAATGATACAAGTCACAAGTTAGGTTTGTTAAATAAAGAAAAAAAAACATATTTTAAGAGAATATTAACCATGACATGTATGAAACGTAAATTTTTATTTTTTTTTCATTTGTATTTTGTGCCTGAAAAATCAGGGGGGTGCTTATATTCGTGTAAACGTGAATATACGCATCATGAGTTTATGTATTAAAGCATAAACAATGACATTCAAGCATTTTCAAAAATTTCAAGCACCTGTAAGAACCCTGAAAGGGTAAAAAAAGAAGAAGAAAAAAAAAATGGACAGAGAGCAGGAGGGTTGCACTCACATCTTGAAAGAGTCTCCTGTCGGTGGCGAGGCGTTTGGAGGCCAGAGTCTTGGTGACGTGGTAGAAGGTGAGCAGCGCTCGGTGCTGCTGGAGACTGTCCTGAACCTTCACCGACTCCAGGAGAATGGGGATCAGCTCAGGCCACTGCCGGGGACAGTCCAGTCGAGCCACTTTAGCGATGAGCACGGCGATCTGTGTGGCGATCTGCAACGTATCAGCAACAGCCATTTCAAGGAGAAACCCCGCAGAACATTCACAAACACAAGTGGATAGAACACAGTCAGGACTCATGGGTTTCAACTGCTTATTTCAAAGATTTTTTTTTTTTTAACATTTGAATCAAACTATAAATGTTATAGATATTTTTGATTGTATTTTGTATAATTGGTTTAAATCGTATTTATGTATTATAGTAATAGTATTTTATAGACATTCACTTAAAATATATATCCTTATACCTGCAATAAGTAATAAAATGTGCATAAAAACACAAAGTACAATTAGAAATTTAAAGTACAAACATACGAATAAATTCCATATTACACATATCAGAATATCTGCATGTATGATAACTGATACAAAGACTTTTTTGCAAAGTAGTTTTGCTGCAATGTTTATTGATTTTATTGATAAAACTTTATAATAAAATAATTTAGGTAAAAGTTCTTTATTTTCCAAATTCCAAAATGTGTACAGCTTCACACGTAAAAACACATGACATTACTAATAATAAATAATATATGTTGCTTTTTAAAAACAGACAATTTAGAATAACAGTATATTATTTTCTGTTTTATTACTACAATTTTATAAGAGACTTTTTAAGCTGTCAGGGCCAAAGTTTATGTGCAGCAGTAAAATGATACGGCTTCTCAGGAGACGCGTTCACTTATATTTCAAACGGAAAAGAAGAGGATTTGAGCATTACTTAAAAGAGTGTTCTTTTCATCAGCGACTTTATAAAAAGTGTGAAATTATCCTTAAATGAAATCAATAGTTAGCGGAATAACTTTAGTTAAAAAACAATACTTTTAAAACTCAGTAATAAAAGTCAGTGATATTTTACCAATAAACCAGATACCGGACACACACTGTATTCACTTTCTTTCAACCATTACTGGATAGAACTAAACATAAAATAATAAAAAATAATTTAGCAAAGCCTTCACAAAGCTTTCTTTGATTGCACAAAGACACTGACCTGATTGACCGGCTCATTAAAGTTAGTGATGAGACCGGCACGGAGAGATGATTTCTCCTCTTCTGAAAGGGCACTTCAAAAGACAACAGAGAGAGAAAAATTAATGATAAAATTAAAAAAAAAAAAAAAAAATCAATGTGTAAAAAACTGAACGAAATTCAATTGAAATTACAAACTAGGAATATTTGATCAAACTGTTGAAAGTTTAATTTTAAAAGTCGCTTTTGTTTCTTTACGCAAGCTTAGATATGAGCAAAATCTCTGAATTCTGTAAAAGGCATCGCAAATGCTTCATCGGAAGAGTGACTCATCTGCTCGGTTGAAACCAGCGCTGCGCTGATAAACTCATTTATTGATTGACAGTTTGGCCTGTGTTCAACCGCATGGCTTTTTGCAATCAGCCTGAGAAGGAAGAGCGGAGCGGAGTACAGTAAAACACTGACGCGCCAGAGTAAAAATCACTGCGCTCGTGTAATCTTTCAAATGCACAGTTTAAGAGACGTAATATCTTAAAAGGGCTTTAAAAGAGAAAATGTCTTTCAATGGAGAGCTTAGAAACAACCAGATTTTGATCTACGCTCCTGTAAATATCAGGAACCAACAAACTGTCAAAAACAATCTAATGTGATTCAGCCCAATTTAAAACTTTTAAGTGAAATTAAGATTATTGTAAGATATGGATTTTTTATTTTAAAATACGTTTACAGTGTTTACATTTCCACCAAAAGCTTTGAAAAAAAGCTTTACATAAAAAAAAGAACATGACATTTATTCAATGGGACAGGAATATTCCAGAAGAAATCATGACAATATAAAGAGCAATATAAAGAGCTTAGAAATTAAAGTGATAATGGTTTGGTGTGGCTGATCTAAAGAGGAAAAAAAATCTAAAGTCACATCTAAAGTAAAAGCCTAGATGGAAAAGTGCACGAAAAAAAAAAATCAGATCTACTTACTGGGGTGCGACTCTTCTCCAGTACCGATCAATACCATTTTTGAAATAAAGGACGGCTAGCCATCTCACATTGACATCTAGCATGTGATTGGTGAAGATGCTCTGAGAAAGACAAAGAAAGAGAGTGAGACACAAGCCAAAAGCGTTTTGAAACTTCAAAATTAAGAGAAATAAGGGCATGACTAAGCATGACAAATGTTAATATGAATCTACATTAAAAATTGTAATATATTGTTAAATTACTATAGGAATTCATTAATACATTAATATGTATAAAAAGGTCACAATACATCAATAATTAACCAACAATTAGGTAATCATCAACATAAAAACACATACAACAGTAAAACTAGAGTAAAAGAGGCTCAGTTGCGTAATTATTTTCACATTTTACGTGTGGTTCAAATTTTTCAACATTTTAATGTGAAATAATATAAGGTGGTCTACTTCCTTGATCAACTGAGAAACCGGTACAAAAGAAATTGTGTTTAGTACAATTACCGTATTTTCCGGACTATAAGCCACTACTTTTTTCTTATGTTTTGAACCATGTGGCTTATACAAAGGTGCGGCTATTTTGTGGATTTTATTCCACCACTAGGGCCGCTCTAAGTTTTAATCAGCAAAGTTGCTGGTGTTAAAATACAGGTTAGGAAAGGATATATTTAGTTACATACATGTACATTTAGTGAAACCAGTGAACCCTGGTTTATTGATATGTTCCAAGCCAACCGCAATAGGTGAAAATCCGCATTTACGTATTTATTTAACACATATTCAGACTTTTAAAACAATTTTTTAAAGTATTCCTTATTAAAGTAATGTTAATAAAGCGCGACTTGCAGAAGGGCGCGGGAGGCTCAGGAAGCGCTGGATGCGCGTGACATTAGCAGACCTCGTGCACGAATATTTCGATATATTTCTTTTATAATTTATGCATACCTAATTAAAACAACCCGCGAAGCCGTAAATCTGCGAACATATGTAATAAAGAAAAAAAATCTTAACCAATCTGTGGCTTGCGAAACTCTCCAGGTTTCGACTGAAACCCTTGTTCCCTGTCAGGTAATGTTGTCCCCAGTAATGTCAAGTGAACAACTGGAAAGGGAACTTTTTTTAATAGAGTGGATGCGGCTTGTATGCAGGTGCGGCTTGTTTATGGTTTTTTTTTATTTTTTATTTTTCGAAAATAGAGGGATGAGGCTTATATACAGGTGCGGCTTATAGTCCAGAAAATACGGTATATTATTATTACATTGGAATTAATGTTTTTTCAAAAGAAATTTGTATACAGACTGGAAAAAAAAACGTTGAAGAACCAATGAAAAAGCAGACGTTTTTTTTTTAATCATAAATAATTATTTATAATAATATGGAGTTTTCCAGCACATACTCAACAGTCCTATAATAAAATGTAAAACTTTGAAAACAAAAGCATGAATAAACAAAGATTTACTACAGATGAACTTCAGAGGAGAATAAAAAAAACGGTAAAACAAATAATTGTAAAAATGTATGTTTTGTATTTGCATTTCTGCCAGGAGGAAGTGAAGAGTCTAGAGAAAACCAAGTGTCGGTGATAAATATGTAGTAGCAGCTGCGTTCAGGAGGGATCAGCCCAAACAGACTGTGACGCAAGACCACCATACCCACCAGAAGTCCCTACGCTCAGCTGCTCATTCCATCCTGCCAGATAAAGTTCCTTAAGAGACCCACTGCCTACAAAAGGAACCAGCGCGGGATAATAAATTACCAAGGATTAGAGCGGAGCAGAAGTCTCAAACACTCGCAGCATGGTGTGAGTCTCACCTCGCTGCTTCCATAAAGTGGAAGCGAAAAGCGATTAGTGCTGAAACAGAATCAATATTATTGATGATGAACGACAACAGAAGACGTCGATTATTTATTTCCGTAATCAATCCGTCAAGATGTGACGCTAGTTATGCAGACGTATGCGAAATGCATCAAAATCATGTTTTTTTTTTTTTTTTTTTTTACATTAAGCAAGTATATGTATTAAAACCTGAGTAAGACCACAATTAATTCCTAACTTGGCCATTAAAGCAGATTCTGAATCCGATTCTTAAACCCCGCCCACAACATGGCGGTAAACGATCTCGTCTTTTGTATCAAGACGTCATTGTCTCTTGCTCTTGCACTAAATTTCTAAATGCACTTGTGCTTAAGTTTGGCTAGGATTTATTTTCTAATAGATGCAACAATATTTATATCCAATCAATCAATTAACTGGTAATAAAATAATCGTTAGATGTGAAAATAAAGACAAAACAAAAAAACAGCCATTTTTTGACATTGCAAGGTCAACGAAACCGCCACTGGGTGGACGAACGGACCCAAAGCAGAATTCTTCAGGTGACAGCAGCACAGATAAGGAAGGCTGATGGGACGTGACAGACATTCCTATAGCGCTAATGCCTAAAGAAAAATCGGAAGCGAAACTCAGTGATACGTGGGATTGTGCTCCATTCCTATACAATCCTATTTCATGCTCACCCTCAATAACCGAGAGTCTGTGCCAAGTTTGGGGGCTTAAAGGATTTAGGAGGACATTTACAGCATCACAGTCAGCGCTGTATGACAACATGGGCAGCGCCAAGCAGCCCTCGGGCGACTCAACGGGCCTGAGGGGGCACAAACACCTCATTCGCTGAAAGAGCCGGAGATGACTTAGTCATACGGAAGTGTGAGAACCTCAAGATTTTGAGTTCTGAATACAGGCTAAAAAAAAAAAAAAAGAACCACCATGGGTCATGTAGGAGAATTGGTTTGACATCTCAAAAACGACTCCAACTTTCTAATTACGACTCATTGCAAAACAGCCTGTTTGATTAGCTGGATCATCGGAACGAGGAGCGGCGGTTTTGATCAGGAGGCTTTTTGATCGCTGACAGTTTAGAATAAAGCACTGAAAGAAACAGCACCTCCTTTCTACCGTCTCGGAAGACAATGAGAGAAACTCGCCGCTTTTCCTTGCGAGGATGATCGTCTTACGCCAATTAAGCGCTGCCTGTCAAGAATGAAGTCGGAATTAAGAACCAAGACAGGGAGAAAAGTCAATCGGCCAATAACGAATCAGCTTTGCGATGAAACTTTACTCGCAAGGTAATTATCCTCACCGTAAACATGGACACTGTTTGACATTGACGTGGATGCTTGTGGACATGATTTTTAGAAACAGAAAGCCTATGTCACTGTGCACATATACAATATACGATGTGGATTATAAACATGTACCGTGAAATTACGACCATCTTCTATTCAGTGAACAAGCAAGAGACATTTAAAATACAAAATCGACATAATTTGAACGGTACAAAATTTGTTGTATGATATTTGCACATGGGTTTTTTTTTTTGCATAATATATACATTTGAAGTAAAACTGTAGATACATTAGAGATCTATATATACAGTACATGTGCGCATAATGGTGGTACTCTGCATAGGATGGGTAATGTGGTTGTTCAGTAAACACTTTTCGCTGTTAGTGCATGTGTGAGTTTAGTGTGGTGATGGTTTGTGGGAAAAAACAGTTTTTAAGTCTGTTGGTTCTCGCTCTGGTGAATCTGTAGCGTCTCACTGACGGCATCAGGTTGAACAAATCAGAAGCAGGATGAGAACAGTCCTGGATGATGATTTTTGTCATGTGACGTGATAATACAGTGGCTGCATTATAGCAATCGCGACGTCAGTGTGTGACGCAGATCATGTGTGTGAAAACAGTAAAAACGACACTTGCTGCAAGACCTCAGTCACATTAATTATCTTTTTATGATCGCAATTATAGGCCATTAATAATTTGGTTATAGATCTTTGTAGATTAGATTAACTAGAGTCGGTGTAGATTGACTTTATAAGCAAAATCAAATTTAGTTTTTACTCCAATAAGTTGTTTAAAGTTTGTATATAGAAACTAAAGGTAAGGAAGAAAGTAAAAAGCAAAAGAAAAGAAAGAAAGGTAGAAGGAAGAAGCATACGAACATACAAAATAAAATAAGACAGACAGACAGAAAGAAAGAAGGAAAGAAAGAACAAACGAACAAGAACGAAAGAAAACAAGAACGAAGAAACAAACAAACAAAACACAATAAGAAAAAAAAGAGGGAAAGAAAGAAAGAATGAAAGAGATGGTGACACACACAAAAATGTTTCGAACCACCAACCAGTCAGTAAACGTGCCAACCAGAAGTATAAAAAAAATAAATATATATATAATTTTTTATATTTACTGATATCACAGACAGATCAGTGTGAGTGTATCCCAGGCATGGGCAAACTACGGCCCGCGGGCCACATGCGGCCCGTGAAACGTTTTAATCCGGCCCGCGGAGCTTGTAAAAAAATAAAATCATATATTTTTTTCAAAATTCCATAACGAAGTTTTTTTTTCTTTCTTTATGAACTCATTTCAAAAAGCAGAACCATATACACAAATGTACTTTAATTAAATGTACTAGCATATTTATAACATTTATTTTTACACCGTCAGTCACAAAACAATAGGTTTGCGCATATACGTGTATGCGCGCGCTTGCCTCCGGCACGGCTCTGTCCCGCTCCCTCCACCCACCGGCGCTTTCGCTGAGATCAGTAGGACGCCACGTTATTACAATAGTTTTTTTTCATTAGCTCAATGGTTATTTTATTTTAAATCCTTGCTCTCGCGTTTATTATTTCTGCACGTTTCATTCATTGCATTCGTTTTCGCGCAGTCTGCTTTACGGTATGTAATCTCTCAAACGGCTTGATTTTGGGGCAAAACAATCATTGAAAGTCTCGAATCGCAGGACAGTCCCATTGTCCCCAATCCCAATCCCCGGTGACCAGCGCTGCTCAGTGAATTAAACGTTACTGTACCGCACAAGTTTAGTAAAACAAATCAGATTAGTGCCAAAAATGTCAAGCGCAAACAAATGTATTTTAAAAAACGAAACAGAAATTATTTAGGTTTTCGTTTTGCTTTTTAATTATTGTTTTCGTTCGCAATCTTCACATTATCGTTTGCGAGCAGGTTAAAGGCGCATTTTCGTTCCAAATCGGACTTATCTTTAAAAGAGTGAAGTGGCTCAGCGCATTATTGCTGGCACATTGAGTGCCGTAATAACATGACTAGAAGCGCAACAAAAACGTGTCTCTTTTTCGCACGCGCTGCTATTCAGCAGATTTTACTGTTAATGTTTCTTGTGATGTTGAAGAACTGAAGAAGAGATGGTTCAGAGTTTAAAAATGATTATTGAAATAATCATGCCTTTTTCGTCTTCTAAGCAGTAGAACTTTATTCTTATAAACGAGGAACTATAATTTTGTCATTTTAAAAAGTTGTTTAAAAAGGATTAAAAAACACAAATTGATAATATGTAATCGAATATTTGGATATTAAAAGAAAATTCTAATATCATAATGGGACCTTCCCTGGTGAGTTAAAATGCTAAATCACTTTATTTGTATTTTAGTATTAGATCTGTTTTTTAGTTTGTTTGTTTTTTTTTTATCTTGAATGCATTTTAAAATACAAAAAAACACTATACAAAAAATTTTATATCCTAAAATGTGTATTTTTTCCCCGAGCCCGGTCCGGCCCCTTTGTCAAATGTTAGAACCCAATGTGGCCCGCGAGTCAAAAAGTTTGCCCACCCCTGGTGTATCCAATTGATTGGGACTATATAACCATCATAAGTGTATCTATTTTTATCTGCATTACAAAAAAAAAGAATGATTGTCTGATGAAATGATTTCGAGCAATATTGTGAACCGAAGACCTGCAGCTTCACCGAGAGCAGACGAGCGCAAATCACATTTCCGAGCAATTCAAACTCACATTTCAACTTTTTGGGCATGTTTTGTAAGAATCGATTTTTGTTTTGGCTCCAAAGTGCTCATAAATAAAAGAATGACATAAATAGCAAAAGGAAACCTGGCATCTGTTGGCCATCTGGCTGGCACGTAATTCCTCAACTCGGGCACAGACTGGAATCACAGTGCTTGGCTTTACAGCGCTTTTTATCTGCCCCTTAAATACACCTTAACAGTTTGGATAAATTATTATGCTCATAATCTTAATGCTCATGAACGAGGCAATGAAATCGACTTTTATTATTTAACGAGGACATATTTAACTACTTTGAATTGAGAGGACACTGTGATCATTACGTGAATTGAAGATTCAACGCTCCATCAAGATGCGTTTAAAATTATAGAAAGAAACTTATATGGATGGACAAACAAACAGATAAACAGAAAAAAGGCAGCATTATATGATAGAATGAAGTGATATAATCTGTGATGAGTGATGCAAGCAAATAAGAGATGGACACTAGATAGTGAGAGAAAAATTTAGATTGTTTTATAGAATGAGAGATAGAAACTAGACAGACTGAAAGAGAGAGAATGGGAGAAGTTATGAGAGATAATTGGAATGAGAGACAGACACTGCATAGAGAAAGGAAATAGACAGACAAAAAGAGATGACGAGAAAGTATGAGGAAGAGAATGAGATAGGACAATACAAAAAATTAAAAGCAAGGTATAGATGGACAGATACAGACAGAAAACTAGACAGACAGAAAAACTAGACTAGAGAATGAGAGAAGTTGTGAAAGATAATTAGAGATGACTGGTCAAAGAGAATTAGAGACAGACACTAGATGGAGAAAGGACATCAACAGACAAAAAAAAAGAGAGAGAGAGTAAAGTGTGAGTGAATGAGAGAGAAAGTGAGAAAGAATGAGATACACCTTCATAGGAAAATAGAGAAAATAAAAAGTTAAAAAATTAGAGAAAGATATAAAAAGGCAGAACAGACAGTGAGAATAAAATAAAACCTATAAAGAGAGAAAGAGATAGAGCAAATAAAATAGAAGACTTGACAGAGAGAGACAAATATAGACAGAACGACAATCAGACAGAGACACTAGAAAAGAACTAGAAAATAACTAAACAGTGAGAAAGAGAGGGAGAGAGAGACAGAAACCAGACAGAGAGTGAAAAAGTGACAAACTGAAAAAGAGAGGAAGAGAGATAGAGTACAGAGAGATAGGAAGAGTGAAAGAGCAATTGCAATAGAAGACAAAAAGCAAAACGAGACAGAGAGTAAAGAGACAAACTGATAGACAGAAGAAGAGCAGTAGAAAGAATTGCAACAGAAGACAAAAAGAAAACAAGACAGAACAAATGAGGCAGCTTTAAATTGTTTATGGCACGGAGCTATATAAAAAAACACACCGTAAAGAAACAGAAGATATGGTAGGTCTTCATATGAGATACAGTGTAAAACTGATTAAACTTTTATGTTATGGTTGTTTGTACTCCAGCCAAGATTATTATTCATTTTCTCCGGGCGGAAAGAAACGGTTATGAGGCCCGAGTGGTTTCCAGCACTATGGGAGAGTGATTTGAAAAATGATTTAATTTTCATTGAGAACTTGGATTCCAACCAAGAGTTAAGGTCGTTCGAAACAAAAGATCGATTCTGGCTTCGGCACAAAAACAGCCTTTTGAGACATTACAAAAAATGTCGCCATGTAACACAAACTTCACCAAGCAAGATTCAGCAGCTGAAAGACCAGTGATGGAACATGAGCGGAGTAAATCGGCAAAAAATTATGTGCGTGAAAGCAAACTACTCTGTGTGTGTGGGGGGGGTGCATTTGAATTGTGTAGTTGTTATTACCAGCAGCACGGAGTAGAAGCCGGGCTGAGTCTCCCACTGACGGAGCTGCTCCTCTGCAGGCTTCAGCACGGCCGTGTCCTGACTGGTGGCCTGGGTCAAAGCGTGCAGGACCACCGAGCTGGCGCTCTGGATGTCCATCAGGAGAGGCTGCACACACAGTCGTTTAGCTCAGTTACCAGCTCATTACACCACAATTTTTACGACTTAGTCAGATTTCACAATTTGAAAGAAAACATCTGATGATCAACTATTTAATTATAGCCACATAGAATTCACAATATGTCAAACTTATCAAACAAAGTTGCTCAAACCTTTTTGTTTTGATGCAGCAGATTAGCAGAATTGAAATGTGATGTTATATATATATATATATATATATATATATATAGTTTTTTAGATGCATTGACTGATAAGACATTTAAACTACTTGTGAGGGTAATAACATTAATAATAATACTATTAATAATAACAATAAAAGAAACTTTTATTTATTGAAACCTCAGTAGAGAAATATGTCTCTGCATTTAACCCAACTGAACAAACACAAAAAAACATTGTTTTTGAAATGTGATTTTTGCAGAAAAACATCCATCCATTCATGAACATTTAATAAATGTTTTAGAAAACGTAGTTTGTTTTTTTGTTACTAAGATGCATAGAGACAAGTCATTGTTAAGATACGTAGAGACAAGATATTTAAACTACTTGAAAGTGTGATAATGATGATAATAAAAATAATTGAAACTTTATTTATTGAAACCTGAGTGGGAAAATTTATCTCGGCATTAAACCCATCCAAGCATACACAAATAAAATATATTTTATGAAAAATTATTTTGAGAAAAAAATTATATTTAATATTTTTTAATGTGTATTCTTTTTTAGAAGCGTAGACAGACAAGACATGTAACTACTTGTGAGGGTAATAATAATAATGATAGTATTAACTTTTTGTTATTGAAACTTCAGTGGGGAAATTTGTCTCTGCATTTAACCCATCCGAACAACTATGTATTGTTCACAAAGAAGCAGCAGGAAAATGTCAATTTAAAATCAAAACCTCCTTTGTTCCAGAGTTCTGTGAACTTTCTCTACCCAAGAAATGTTAAGATGTTGTTTTTCAATGTAAAAAGGTGAAACAAACCCATTCAGACACTACGATACAACTCTGCCCCCTACTGGTGAGTGAGCTCCATCTCTGCGTTTGATGCGCAGGTAAATGTCCTGAAGGACAGCAGATGGCTTTTGTATTTCCTGATCTGAACAAACACAAACTAGCCTGTGGAATTTCTTTCATGGAGCAAATCAAAAATTCTCCTAATATTCAAATGCAAATATGGCACAGATGCTTGACATTTTCATTTCCCTAAAGAGACCAATAATTTTAATATTGCCATCGCAGCATCAATCACAGTGCGTGTAGGAAGGCATTTTGAGTGAGACCTGGTGGAAAACAGATGGGTTTGGAAGATTTGAAACAATGTCTTAACACGTTATCCTCTGTATTTCACAACAGATACAATACGTGGATCTGGTCACAAAAATTAAAATAAAACAATTCTTTAAAAGGTTATTCTGTTTTGGGAAGTTCAAACGCTAAACCTGATAATATTAGACACTGTGAATCTCCACTGGTGATACTACTGTAAAAGTAGTATAAAACACTATTAAATACTACTAGAAAAAATAATATCCCACAAAAATATCCTCTATATAATCAGAACTGGATGTTTGAAAGACAAAATGAAAAAACATTTCTTTTTTTCTTTTTTTTTTCAATTAAAAACAATAAATATATAAAACAGTAGAAATAAAAAACGTAAGAGAGCAAAGAATAAGTCGGATACAAACAAGACTACAGTGCCACAAGTCAAATATATTTTAATAATATTTTAATTAATTGCAGAAATTCACTTAATTTATTAGAAATAAGTTATTCTATTAAAAACACCTAAGGCAATTGCAAATTGTTAGAAAAACACATTTAGTAACTGTCTGGATAAATATTTCTCAAAAAGACACACATACACTTGTGTAAAAATGCTAAATATATGCAAAAACGTTCATTATAAACAGAAACATTACATTTCAACATTCATCCATCTCTTTAATTCAAAGGACTTTGCAGTAAAACAGTATTGCTGTCCCTGAGAATTCCACTCACCAGCTCTAATGATGACGTTAATTCAAAAAAATACTAAAAGAAACTTTGGGGAACAAACTTTTAGAAGAGTATATTGATCCAGTTTAGATGAAGCTGGATTCATTTTTTATAAACTCATCTGGATTTGTGTGTGTGTGTGTGTGTGTGTGTGTGTGTGTGTGTGTGTGTGTGTGTGTGTGTGTGTGTGTGTGTGTGTGTGTGTGTGTGTGTGTGTGTGTGTGTGTGTGTGTGTGTGTGGTGTGTGTGTGTGTGTGTGTGTGTGTGTGTGTGTGTGTGGTGTGTGTGTGTGTGGTGGGTGTGTTTGTGTGTGTGTGTGTGTGTGTGCCCACACAACTTGTAAATAATTCCTTCTGAGCTAAATACTCTAAGGTTCGGTATCTGACAAGCTGCTAAAAAATATTGTATCAACAACAGTAAACTTTACTGAATTGCACTTTAGATAGTCTTAATAGCTTTCATTGAAAGACACAAAAAAAAACATTTTCAAAACAAACTACAGTATTAACCTAACAAAACAAACTAGTATTATTTTAAAATTAGACTGAAGTTTAGTTTTTTTTACTTAAAAAGTTGCTTTTTGACTTCCAAAGGCACAAAACAGAAATAAGTCATTTTACGCTTTTTGAAATTGTTTTGTTTATTATTTGACTAATATTTATTTTTATTGTTGTTGTTGTTACATTTTGCTTTATTGTGGCTTCACATGTATCGTACACGTGTTGTAGAATTGTAAAGCACATAATTATAAACAAACACTGTGTTTTATATGTTACGGCGTTATATGTTACGGCGTTATATGTTTACGGCGTTGGTTGCTAGACGCATCAAACAAAAACTATGTTTACATCCCGTCGAATAAAAACATGGCCCGATCCTAAACACATTACCTTTAAAAACTAATTATATTGAATAAAGAAAAAAATAATATTGATACCAGTGAACTCCCCCACTAGTGTCAGCAAAAACTAAAAGAAAAACACATTATTCGACCTAAATATCTTTAGTTTAATTTCGCAAAACCGTTAAATGTGTTGCTCGCTGGCTAATATCTTGACACGCATGTCCTGCGGCATATTACAACACTTTAACGTGACAAAATGCTCGTCCGGTGAAGCTCGGAGACACCCACACATCATAGCAACACAAAACTCTGGTTGACGTACCTTCCGCGAGTATGTCAATGCCGGGAGAAATCAAAACGGTTGAACAGACGCTTCTAAACACGTTGTAAGGATGGCGCCATCCACACGGATCACGGTCGCCTTAAAATGACGTCACACCGACGATCCACAGCTCTTTCGGCACTACACGAAATTCTAACGTATTAATCTCTATATACAATGTAAATTATGACGTGTGTAACAATGTTACAGCAACGTTCTTTAAGATTACACTAAAAGGCTGCATGAATGAATGGTTTGTTGGAAATTGTTCGTTGCCGCAGTGCTTGCTTTCTGTGTCCAGCAGGGAGCGCCATAACACCAAAGTTACTAGAGAACGTATCATTTGGTAATTACTTCCAGTTATTTCTTATTATGCATTATGATGCCTGATCACGCTCTCTCTCTCTCTCTCTCTCTCTCTCTCTCTCTCTCGCTCTCTCACTCCCTCTCTCTCACACACACACACACACACACACACAGAAAGAAAAAGTTTGATTGATAGATAGATAGATAGATAGATAGATAGATAGATAGATAGATAGATAGATAGATGGATGGATGGAGGATGGATGATGAGGATGGATGGATGATGGATGGATGGATGGATGGATGGATGGATGGATGATGGATGGATGGATGGATGGATGGATGGATGGATGGATGGATGGATGGATGGATGGATAAACTAATAATAATATTTTTATAACTTCTGTTATAACCAAAAGTTAACTAATTACTGTAGTGAAATGAATTAAAAACGTTTGGCTGAATGGGTTTTCTTGTTTCATACAAGTTTGAATTTCCATTTCTCGGTGGTCTGCTGTACAGATGTGGATTATAAGTATGAAGCTCAGCAGCAGCAGCAGCACATGGTGTTTTATTAGCTGGACGATGGTTTTGCTGTGTTTATAATTCGCAGTGAACTGATCTGGGAACGGCTCGTGGCGATTCGAGAATGTCCGACTTCAGCAGATTTTTCTAAGAGCTGCCCGGCAGACTGAGAGCTGATGAGATCAAATTTAGCTTGGCTATAATCTAACAAGCCTCTGGTGACAGCGGACACGTGTTTTCAGTACAAAATCCTTCCATAAACAAAACCGGTTGCAAAGCAATGACACACGTTAGTTTTTGAATGTCATTGAACTGAGGTAACCTTGTTTAAGGTGAGCCCATGGCAATCTCCACCAATCAAAACCGAGAACAGGATCATGCTGTGGACAAGGACCAATCAACGGCATCCATAAAACTTCCCGATGCCATTTCTAAAATGTTTTATTTAAAAAGTACACTTAGTCAAGGTGTGTGCTGCTGCTGTGTTAGTCATCATTGTTTATACTTTTATTGACTTTTTTCCTTTGTCAAACAAAGCTGTCAGTGTAAAATAACAAAGTCTTTTTGTACTAAATACAATAGGGCTTTTAGATGAAAGAAAGAGGGTGGGGGACGGGCAGAAAGAAAGGTAAAAGGTAAAAGAAAACAAATACATATGGATGGATGGGTGGATGGATGGATGGATGGATGGATGGATGGATAGACAGACAGACAGACAGGTAGATGAATAGATAGATAGAAAAGTACGGATGGATGGAATGAAAGTGAGAAAGATAGATGGGAAAAAGACAGAGACAGACAAATGAAGACAGACGAATGGATGGATAGATAAGTAGGTATGTGGGTGAATGGATAGATAAATGGATGGATGGATAGATTGAAAGTATGAAAAATAGATATGAAAAAAGACAGACAAATGGATGGAAGGATTGAAAGTAAGAAATATAGATGAGAAAAAAGACAAACAGACAGATGGATGGATTGAAAGTAAGAAAGATAGACGAGAAAAAAACAGACAGATAGATAGATGACAGAGAGTTTTTCTTCATCAGCTCTGAGATAATACAATCGCTGTCTGTCTCTCAGCACTTTAGTAGCATTGTTTCTCCTAAAACAATATAACACTTGAATGTTTTCTTTGCTTTGGGAGACATGAGGACCGGGTTTCTGTGTAAGAGTGTGTAAGAAGTTTGTGGTTTCCATGCCAAAAGCAGATAAAGCACTCGCTGAACCCCGCAGTATTTCACCCTTCCACAAAGACGCTTCTCTTTGATGTGTGTGGGAACAAAAATCTTCCTTTAGCGGTATTTGGCGTCATGTGATTTACAGTAAAGAAAAGACGAATCATAAGATCGAATCGTTGATTTGATACCTCAGCAGGGGCGACAGGTTTTATAACAGTGATTTGCTTCTTTTTTTCTTTGAAGACCTGTGATTGAAATTTCTCAGGAATGTTGAACTTGTTTGCTTGACACGCATTTGCTTTTCCGTCATGGTTTTTTCACAGATGAGATGATGGTGAGGCTGTGAAGTTTGCATGCCTTTGGTTTCTTCAGGGTTTCTTCAGGATTTCCTACCAAAGTCCAGAACCATACAGGAGAATTGGAGTCTGAAGAATTGCACATAGGTTGGAGTGTAGATGTGTGTCCCATGCTTTGATTGGTCGGCCACCACTCAAGGGTGTGTCCAATCCGGCTCTTTTTCTTTTGGACCCAGAAATTGATTAAGTGATTCAAGTTGGCAGCACCAAATGTGTTTTAAAGAGGAAAAGAAAATATGAAGAGAAAAGAATCATGCATTTTACTGGATTAAAACTGTATTTATGGGAATATAAGCACCCTGCTTTATTGGAAACAATGGGGTGAAGGGTTGCTTATATTTGCGTAAACATGGTAGCTCATTTCATTTACCGCTTCCTTTTTTTTAACATTTTTTTGTGACTCTGTTTAATCCTAATTCTGTATAGGGGCTTTGCGTTGGTCTGGTACTGAGAATAGCCATGTATAAATTAACTGGAACTTGAACTTGACCTTAAGCTAGTATTATACAATATGAATTATGACTCAAATTTTAAGAATACATTTTAAACCATTATCTTGAAGGTTGAAGGCCCTAAAGGAACATCTAATCAATCAAAACCTATATTTCCTGTTCCTCAAGTGATGATTCCCAACTTCTAAAGAATTTAAAAAATTTCCACTGCAAAAATGGTGTAACAAAACTGCTTATTTTTTTTGGGTCACAGGGAGAATCTAGACTGAGCACACACTCTAGATTGGTTGCCAGCATCAGAGTAAATGAAACAAAAACCATACAAATATTAAAAACACTAACACACACAATGCACTAGAATGAAAAATGACCAACAAAGATGGTGTCCAAGTTATGCAAGGCCTTTCTTACAAAATTACCGTTTATCAAAAAGACAACTATCGTCCAAATGTTATATATTTACAATGTGTTATTACCAACACCGCTGCATTCCAGAAACCCGTGTTTACCTGTGTCATAACGTCTTTTTAGACATGGTGTTTTATTGCTTGGCTTAAACATTCCATCACGGACCTTCACGTATTTGTAGGATTGCTTCATGATGTTGGTTCCTTTTATGTGGGACTGTGAACGTGCTGTTCGTCCAGGACCAGGAGAGAATTTCCCCCGCAGACATCGTTAAACACCTCGCCGAAAACAACAGTGCAGCGCCGTTATATCACAACGTAGCATTTCCTTCGCCAACCACAGTCTGGAACTGATTCATTAAATCGTTTGCAGCAGATCTATGTATAATGTTTGTTAGTTAGTTTGTTTGTTTGTCCATCTATCTGTCTTTCTATCTATCTATTTGCCTATCCATTCATTTTTCAGTTTTTAAGGGTCTATATGTCTGTCTACAGTATCTATATATCTATCTATCTATCCATTCATTCATTTGGTCGTCTATCTATCTATCTATCTATCTATCTATCTATCTATCTGTCTGTCTGTCTGTCTGTCTGTCTATCTGTTTATTCGTCCATTTGTCTGTCATTTTTTCTACTTTTATACGCATCTGTCTTTGTATCTGTCCACCCCTTCTTTCTTCAAATCTATCTATCTATCTATCTATCTATCTATCTATCTATCTATCTATCTATCTGTCTGTCTGTCTGTCTGTCTGTCTGTCTGTCTGTCTGTCTGTCTGTCTGTCTGTCTATCTGTCTGTCTGTCTGTCTGTCTGTCTGTCTGTCTGTCTGTCTATCTGTTTATTCGTCCATTTGTCTGTCTTTTTTTCTACTTCTATACGCATCTGTCTTTGTATCTGTCCACCCCTTCTTTCTTCAAATCTATCTATCTATCTATCTATCTATCTATCTATCTATCTATCTATCTATCTATCTATCTATCTATCTATCTATCTATCTATCTATCTATCTATCTATCTGTCTATATGTCTATCTGTCTATCTATCTATCTATCCCTTTTTGATCCATTTGTTTTTCAACATTTCTGCTTTTCGCATCTGTATTACAGTTTTTCTCAGTCACTTTAGTACAATTCTCAGATCAGAATTGAAGTTTGCAAATCTGTGTGTGCGTTTCTCAAAACAATTTGTACAAACAGCAAAACACCATGGATTTCTTGCAAAAGTCTGTAACTTGCTCAAAATTTTTAGTTCATCTTTCAAAACTAAGTCTTTATGTCATTGAACATGTCAGTGCCTTCAGAATGTCAAGTCCTTGTGTCATTGTCTACGAACAAGACAGTCAAATTACTTAGTCATGTTGTCAATATAACTGTGTACTTAGGGAAGTTCTGATGTAAACTACGGCTAAAGTTTGGATGAAAATGTATCCTTGTGAAATGTAAGTTACACCTTTTTGCTTGATTGCAAGAGACTGGACAAGATTTACATTTATATTGTTTATGTTGTAATTTGTTGACCATTTGTTGAGACCATGTCATACCAACACAAAACAAAAACCCAGTCAAACAGTAACACCAAGGGAAAAAAAAATTAAAATAAAATAGATTGACCGACATTTTGTACTATTGTATAGGCAGTGCAGTACAATTTGGTGTGGTCTTCCTACACCTCTTGTCGTTCCTGTATGTTATGCCACAAATTCTCATCCACATCACAGCGGATATCCTCTCTTGCAATGCAGCGTGGAAAGAATCTTTTAGAGTGTCTTATCCAGCCTCTGCAAGCCTCTGCTGTGATGTCATCACACGCTGCATCCATGGCAGCCAGGAGGGTCATTTGTGTATGTGGCTGGCGATCATACACTTTCCATCTCCATGCTGAGAAAAATTCCTCAATAGGGTTAAGGAATGGAGAGTAGGGTGAAATGAACTCCATCCGCATCCTGTTGTGGGCAGCAAACCATTGCCTGATGATGTTGGAGTGATGAAAACTCACGTTGTCCCAAATTATCACATACGTTGGCAGGTGATCTCCACTCTGACCCCTTTCTTCTTCAGAGATGAGATCTCTGTAGAGAGTGTCTAGAAAGGTTATAAGATGTTCTGTGTTGTATGGACCTATTATGGGAAGATGAGTAAGCACACCATTGTCACAGATGGCAGCACCCGTGGTTATGTTCCCGCCCCGTTGTCCTGGCACATCAACAGTAGCCCTGTGGCCGATGAGATTTCGGCCACGCCTTCGGCATTTGGTTAGGTTGAAGCCAGCCTCGTCCATGTAGATGAAGCTGTGCGGCTGTTCACTTGCTTCCAGTTCCATCATACGCTATATACAGAAGACACAAAATGAGTTTTATGAATGACAAAATGTTTCATTTGGGCCAAGATAGAGTTACGTCAAATGTATAAATCACATTGCATTACTTTTCTACAGTCATAGCAAATGTGTAAAGATTTGGGTAATGTGTAAAAACACGCCTACTGTAATGTATATCACTGTATGATATACATAGTGTTTGCTGTGCAGTACAGTGGCTGCATGTTCATGCATGTTTTACCTGTACATACTGGTAGCGTAGTTCCTTCACTCTTTCACCATTTCTTTCAAATGGAACAGTGTAAAGCTGCTTCATTGTCATCTCGTGTCATTTTAGCACTCGGTCAATGGTTGCGATGCTGACTGTTTGGACATTTGCAAATATGTTGTTGTCCTCTATAATGGCACTTTTTATCTCCCTTAGTCGTATCGCATCGTTTTCAACAACCATGGTGCAAATAGCCTCCTCCTGTTGAGCAGTGAAAAGGGGCCGCCCCTGTGAGGTCGTCTTGCAGTCCTATGTGGAAAACATACAGTAATGCAAAATACAAAATTCAGGAAGATAAAATGTCACAGTATAAAATGTAGGCCTACTTAGAGTAAAGTACTTCCTGAATATTACAAAAAGCTTTACATATTGGAAAAACACTGTAATGCATATTGTATGAGGCATTACAGAACAGTTCATATTTTAGATTACATACCTGTTCTCTCGACGAAAGGTCTGAATGATTGAGGACACAGTCGTTCTCCCAACATTTGGCTGCACCCTTCTACCAGCCTCAGCCATTGTGAGCCCATGGTTGACAACATGGTCTACCAGTGTGGCTCTAATCTCATCCGGAACACCTGCATGTCCTCGGCCTCTTCCTCTGTTGGGCCCTATAACTCCTCCACGATGCAGCCTCATTCCTCTTCTTCTTCTCTCTGGCTGTTGACCACGTCCAATTCCTTGTCCTTCCATTGTCAGACATAGAACATCGTGTTGTGCTTCAGCCATATACATTATATACTTGCCCATTGATTGTCAATGAGATGCACCTTTGTTAGAGGAAGTCAAGTCACCTGAGAGCAATTTACCAATTCAGGACAGATTTAGAAAAATACATATAATGGAGATGTATAGAAATATGTTTGTCACATTATGACAACTTGATCAACCATTTTGCAGTTAATGACTTAAACGATGAACTAATGACTTGGTGTTTGAGGAGAAAGACTATTGCACAGTGAACTATATAATACATTTTGATCAACATGACAAAAACAATTGAAAATGTATCAAAGAGCAGAGAATTGTGCATAATCATTTGCATGATGTACCAAAGCAATTGCAACTTGTTCAAAGAAGTGAGAAACTGCTTATATGATGTGCACAAGTGACATCATGATGTGAAAATTGAACAAATAGTTTTGAGAATTTCAATTCTGATCTGAGAATTGTACTAAAGCGACTGAGAAAAACTGTAGTATCTGTCCATCCCTCCTTCCAACCATATTTTATAAATGTAATAAATAAATCTCAACCTCATCCACCATCATCTGGACAGGCTTTTGTGAAATCAGGTTAGTTGACTTTCCCTCTCAGATTGTTCCAGACTTCTCCGTTTGAGGTCAGCATGTGACTCTTCTCAGACTTTTCGGATGCTTTGTCGCCATGTCTATGATTTGTTATGACTAGTTATGAGTTCATATTTGATTTGATAGTCGCATGTTTAATATATATTAATTTGTAATATTATGGTTTCCACTAAGAGACAAGATATTCTCTAATGATGTTGGAGATGCTTATTTTAATAATATTTCTTGATAAAGGTATCAGCTTGGGCTGTGCCAGACCAGAATCAAGGCCGTGCAGGCGAGAGAAGGACAGACTGTTTAAAACTTTATCTTTGTCCTCAGTCTGCAACTGTGTGTTAGAATTACAATTTGTTTGTAAAAGAATTTAATCTGTTATATTACACTTCACGGTGTATTACACCTCAAGAGACAGACGTCGTATGGGACTGATTAAGTTTGTTACTTCTCAATTGGGAGCTTCTGGGGCGGAAAACTCTCTTTATAAATAGAAACATTGAAAGGTAAATAGGATGATAGAAAGTTATTGATACATTTTTTAACATTGTATCTCAGAAGTTATGTATTATATTATAGAGTATTAGTTTTGAGTTTCTTAAGCATGCTTGCTTATAAAGCATAAATAGCATTCATAGTTAGTTTATTTATAGCTATTGTTAAAATTAAAAATTAGTTAAAAATTCAATTTATAGAATTATTGGAATTAAAAGTTATATTTATTTTAGGAGAAAAAATGCCACGATGGGCAAAATACAAAAGTAAAACAAGACCAGACACACAACAAAGAAAAACTAGTCACTAAATCACAAGCAAACTTGTTCTTGTAATATCAACTGAAAATCTTAAAATATTGAAATCAGAGTTTTGGGGGAAAATCCAAATAAATCAACTAATTCCCAGCAGTTTTTCCTACCATCTTCATTTCAGTATTACTCACACAAATATATTCCACATTTCAAAATGTTTCAATTCCAAGGAAAAGCCTCATAGGACAAATAGGACCTCATAGGACAAGAAGAACGCTTGGTTCCATCTGGTTTTCACATTATCCAATAAACGTTCTAATAGTGGATTAGACTCACATTTTTACTCTGTTCACACCTTTGAACATTAAAATGGATTGATTTATGCTTTGGCATGAAGAATTATTAGCACAACTGACATAATTATTGACTTCATACCTTCAGGTATGGTTCATAACTAAGATTATTACTACTGTATGCGTCAAAGTGTCGCTACTGTCGAGTTAATCACGACAAAAAAAATCTTGTTGAATTACGTGGATCAAGACAAGGTCAAAATTGATGTGACCTTTGTAAAAGATCGGTAAACATTAACTTTAACCCAAACAGGATGTAAAGAAAACTCATTATAGGTTAATGCATCCTGCTTCCTTTTCAGCATTAAAGATTTATGGAACTTAGAAAGCAGCTATTACAAGAATGCATGTGCAATGAGAAATGTCAGTAAGAGCACGTAAAACGCCGTTAGTCATCATTCGGGTTTCCAAAATTCGCTACAAATAGCAGAAAAGATAATGATGTATTAACAAAAATACAAAGGCTATAATGGTAATGCTTAAAATAAAGACTAATAATGTGTACTTGCAGTTATTCTCAGAACTCATTAATTCTTTATTTTTTTCAGGCTTGATTCAGCGAAATCCAAGTACGAGAAGTAAAAAAGCAGAACTGAATGTGCAGCATATTCAAACCCTTACATTTTTCCTGAACATGTAAAAATTCAAATTCAAATTCAATTTTATTTGTTTAAAACTTTAAAATGTAAAACTTAAAAATTTGTTTAAAACGTTAGCGTTAACATTTTGCTGGAACTTTTGAGACCAGTTTGTCTAAAAGATTTATGAATTTCAAGTATTTAGATATTATCTTATCGTATTAATGCATTTTGTTTTTAAGTATTTCATGCCTTGATAATTCTGCAATAAAATGCATGTAAGTTTTGCGTTCATTTAATACTGATTTTTACAGCTATATATCACTACATTGTTGTGCCCATCATTTATTGTTTCAATTTTTAATGAAGACCATCCCTCTAAGCATGGCATTTAATGTCATTCTAAGAATCTAAAATACCTCCTTTTCTTTGAAATACTTTCTTTGGCATCCTCACAAAGCCTGGGGGTTTCGAAATCAAGACTCTCTGCAGCTTTGATGGCTTAAGTGCCAAATTTGAATTTTTTTGCCACAACACAATGTGTGTTTGTCTCGAAACCTCAGCTTATAAAACCTCGATTTACGTGTTCTGGGTTGTTTTCCAACCACACACTTGGATGGTTTTGCTTGTACAGGTGTGTATTCTGCTCAGGGTTCATTTTGTGGAGGAGGGAAAAAAAAAAAAAAAAAAAAAAAAAAAATATATATATATATATATATATATATATATATATACATACAATATTGTATATGCAATATACAATATAAAAAAAACATCTTTATTCAGAATTAAATAAAAACAAACAAGTCAGTCAGTTCAATTTGACCAAAAAATTACACTGGCCCATTAAATGCATTTAAATGTGGAACAAATATCGAATGCAAATAATCAATCAAAAATTTTTACATCATTTGGAGCTTAACATTTGACTGCATTTGTGTGTACATGTTTTGTACGATGACTTTGAGAGTCCGGAAAGGCACCTTTAAATGAAATAAATTATTATTGTTGTTATAGTTATTGTTATTATTGCTACTATTATTATCATCATCATTATTGTCATTATTGGTGTTGTAGTTACTACTATCCAGGTGTCTCTTTTATCAGTTTCGGTGCAGTGACCTTGATTGCTGTCCGTTTAGTCTGTGAGTTTTGTTTTCGTCCATTCACAAGTTTGAATGATGGCACAGGTGGCACACATGCGTGTGTGTGATGTGAGCTATGACCCGCCGGGCATCGGGATGGCGTCTCATCTGTCTGTTTACACAGCGGATGACGTAACTGCTGCTTCCCAGAAGATTGCATGGAACATTTTGGACGGTTCGCCTGTAAGGCCAGAGCGTATTCCTGTGCCCATAAACCCCGTCACACGAGCGGAATAGTTTGCAGATGATTTACACCACACACAGTGAGTTATAGTGTGTCTAGATATAGATCAAGGAAACAATGTACAGTTTGCTCCAGGAAAGCCTTTGCAAACACTACGCACGCACGTTTACCAAAAAACATCGTGTGGGATTGTTTTGAAAGCTCAACTGTGAATGGTAGGTATTACTGGGATGTATTCTACAAGTTACACTATATATGTGTGTGTGTGTGTGTGTGTGTGTGTGTGTGTGTGTGTGTGTGTGTGTGACTATGGAATCAAAGCGTGCATTACTTGACTACAAGAGCAGGGCAAGGAATATCAAACAACTTTTGAATATTTCTGAGAGTATTTGATTCACTTCTATTTGTTTAAGAGTGTTAGCAAAGATTGGAACACGTATTAAACCAACAGACATGGAAATACAAGTTTTAGGGTCAAACGTTCAGTCACAAAGTGAATTAACCCATTAATAATGTCAGTTTGACCCAGGGGCCTTTTATTATGCATATAAATGTCAGAAACCAAAAAGTTCCCCAAAACTGTGTGTGTGTGTGAGAGTGAGTGTGAAAGTGTAAGACAGCGGTGTATTATGTTGTCTCGTTGCAAAAAAACAAATAGTATTTGATCTTTCTGATTCTTTTTAGCTTCCATTTTTTCTGAAGGGTCAAATTGACCCTGACATTATCATTGTAACAAATACATGTAGCGGACGTTACAAATATGAAAACTGAACAATTTTTTATGTAGATTAAACTAACTAAAACAAACAGGAGGCATTTCAAAGTAAAAAAAATATTTTAATAATTTTTTTTTATTTTAAACTTTTAACACGGGTCAATTTGACCCGAACATAGTCCTATGTAACCTAGTCTAAGTATGTAATAAAAAACATCTAGAATGGTGTTTTAAATATGTGAAAAGAATCATTATATTTTTTTATATGATGATAACACCAAATAAGTCAAGCAGGAGAAATCTCAATGTGAAAAAAATGCTTTCAAGTATTTTTAAAATATTTAAAACATTTGAACATGGGCCAATTTGACCCGAACATAATAGGAGGGCCCCTCTCTGAGTCGCCACCTTATCGTGGTAGAGGGGTTTGCGTGCCCCAGTGATCCTAGGAGCTATGTTGTCGGGGGACTTAGGGCCCCTGGTAGGGTCACCCATGGCAAACAGGTCCTAGGTGAGGGGGCCAGACCAAGCGCGGCTCAAAAAACCCCTATGAAAGGCAACATAAAGACTACGTTTCCCTTGCCCGGGCGCGGGTCACCGGGGCTCCCCTCTGGAGCCAGGCCCGGGGGTGGGGCACGAGAGCGAGCACCTGGTGGCCGGGCTTTTGCTCATGGGGCCCGGCCGGGCCAAGCCCGAACAAGGGACATGGGTCGCCCCTCCAGTGGACTCACCACCTGCAGGAGGGGCCATAGGGGTCGGGTGAAGGAAGAGTTGGGTGGCAGCCGATGCCGGGGACCCTGGCGGTCCGACCCTCGGCTACATAGGCTGGCTCTAGGGACGTGGAACGTCACCACTCTGGTTGGAAAGGAGCCTGAGTTGGTGCGCGAGGTCGAGCGTTTCCGACTAGATATAGTTGGACTCGCCTCGACGCACAGCTTGGGCTCTGGAACCAGCCTTCTTGACAGGGGTTGGACCCTGTTCCATTCTGGAGTTGATCCGGGTGAGAGGCGCCGGGCCGGTGTGGGCATACTTATTGCCCCCCAGCTCGGCTCCTGTGTGTTGGGGTTCTCCCCGGAGGACGAAAGGGTGGCTTCCCTCCGCCTTCGGGTGGGGGGACGGTTCCTCACTGTCATTTGTTGCTATGCACCAAATGGCAGTGTGGATTATCCTCCCTTTTTGGGGTCTCTGGGGAGAGTGGTGGAGAGGGCTCCCCCCGGAGACTCCATAGTCCTCCTGGGAGACTTCAACGCTCACGTGGGCAACGACAGTCAGACCTGGAGTGGGGTGATTGGGAGGAACGGCCCCCCCGATCAGAACCCGAGTGGTGTTCTGTTGCTTGACTTCTGTGCTTATCACGGATTGTCAGTAAAGAACACCATGTTCAAACATAAGAGTGTCCACATGGCACCAGGACACTCTAGGCAGAAGTTCGATGATCGACTTTATAATCGTTTCATCGAACTTGCGGCCGCATTTTGGACACTCGGGTGAAGAGAGGGGCGGAGCTGTCAACTGATCACCACCTGGTAGTGGGTTGGCTCAGATGGTGGGGGAAGAAGCCGGTCAAACCTGGCAGGCCCAAACGATCTGTGAGGGTCTGCTGGGAACGTCTGGTAGATCCCTCCATTAGAGAGAGTTTCAACTCACACCTCCGGCAGAGCTTCTCCCAGGTTCCGGAGGAGGTGGGGGACATTGAGTCAGAATGGACTCTGTTCCGCACATCCATTGTCGAAGCTGCAGGCCGGAGCTGTGGTCGCAAGGTCATCGGTGCCTGTCGGGGCGGCAACCCCCGAACCCGCTGGTGGACACCAGTGGTGAGGGATGCTGTCAAGCTGAAGAAGGAGTCTTACCGGGCCTTTTTGGCCTGTGGGACTCCTGAGGCAGCTGACAGGTATCGGTGGGCGAAGCGAAACGCATCTTCGGTGGTCGCTGAGGCAAAGGCCGGGTTTGGGAGGACTTCGGCGAGACCATGGAGAACGACTTTCAGATGGCTTCAAAGAAATTCTGGTCCACCATCCGGCGCCTGAGGAGGGGAAACAGTGTGCCATCAACACCGTTTACGGTAGAGATGGGGGGCTGTTGACCTCAACTCAGGACGTTGTGGATCGGTGCCAAAAAGCAAAGCTCTCGATTTACCAGTCGATCTACGTTCCTACCCTCACCTATGGCCACCAATTGTGGGTGGTGACCGAAAGAACGAGATCCCGGATACAAGCGGCGGAAATGAGCTTCCTCCTCAGGGTGGCTGGGCTCTCCCTCAGAGATAGGGTGAGGAGCTCGGCCATTCAGGAGGAGCTCGGAGTAGAGCCGCTGCTCCTTCGGGTTGAGAGGGGCCAGATGGGGTGGTTCGGGCATCTGGTAAGGATGCCCCCCGGACGCCTTGCTGCTGAGGTGTTCCGGGCATGTCCCAACGGGAGAAGACCCAGGGGCAGACCTAGGACGTGCTGGAGAGACTATGTCTCCCGGCTGGCCAGGGAACGCCTCGGAATTCTTCCGGAAGAGCTGGAGGACGTAGCTGGGGAAAGGGAAGTCTGGGCCTCCTTACTGAGGCTGTTGCCCCCGCGACCCGGCCCCGGATAAGCGGCAGAAGACGACGACGACGACGATAATAGGAGGGTTAAAAAAGACTGGATT
The DNA here is from genome assembly GCA_028031935.1 of Paedocypris micromegethes. Taxonomy (NCBI): domain Eukaryota; kingdom Metazoa; phylum Chordata; class Actinopteri; order Cypriniformes; genus Paedocypris; species Paedocypris micromegethes. The sequence goes on along the minus strand of CM051498.1, from coordinate 20,569,934 downwards.
GATGGAACAGCGAAGCAAAGTTCTGGGTTGAGAAGCTACCAAGTCGTTAGAATGCAAGTTTGACATGAAGTTCAGCGATTAGTTAAGCGCGTCTGTGATTGATCGATGAAACAACAGTCACGTAACTGCTGCTTTTATGTTCTTTGGCAAAACTCTTGGAGCAGTTTTAGCATTTTTGAGTGTGTTATCAACTGCATTCCAGAAACAGCAGGTTTATGTGCAAATCAAACACACACGTTTACAAACCATCTCAAGAACTTTCTAGATTTCTACCTCTATGATCATCCTTCATTTAAAAAAAATCCTTTTTATCATTTCGACAAACATACCTCGCTGAATTATTATTTGGATTTATACCTTTTAGTTTTACTTATGTGGGTTTGATGAAGGGTTCTTATTTTATTAAAAAAAAAACAAGTTTTTTATTCTTACAATTATCAATTAACAAATCTGACCTAAATTATTTGATTGTGAACCTCACTGCTCAAGTTTAATAAATCAATCACTCAACTGATTAATGCACAATAACCCAGTAAATAAGTTTATATAACATTCCTATGATGACAATAGAAAAATACAATATTTGGGTTAATACGCCTAAAGTACATTTCGTACACACACAAAAATATTCACATAACTTGACTTCTAAAAGGTTTTGCATTTTTGTAACATCATTCAAGACATTGTTCTTTTAAGATCGCCGCAAAAAGAAATACGTATACCATAATAGAAATGACAAGCTTTCTCTCTTTATGGATCAAATCAACAGCGAATGCTCAGTGACCAAAGTATTTTATTACAAACGTTTTCATGGGTTTATTTACATTTTATACACATAAAAAAACACACCGAGCAAGGCGCAAAAAAATGTGCAAGTTGGTTTTCTTGAAGACAGAGCAGTGGTCTCCATTTCTGACCTTAAATAATACTGTGAATCCACATAAAATCCTTTCAGTTGAAATTCACAGACGCACAAACATGTAAAAGTGGTCACGGGTAACAACAAGAGAGATAACAAGTTGTGCCTTGGATCCGGATGTGCATTTAGTCTATAAATAAGTTTGGCTCCACAGTGCTTTTCTTTCTTCATAAATTAAAAACGTACAAAAATATAGAGCACTCAGTGTTGAGGAGAGGCTTGAGATCCACGAAAGGGTGGTAAAAACGTCCAAAAAACAGCGACGATCCTTGAATCAGTCCTGAACACCACAACGGAAACAAAACGCCCTGAGCAAATCCAGTTGTCAGAGACTCGGAGCAGCAAGAGTCGTGTTCATCCCACTGAAGAAACACCAGCACCAGCCCATCAAACGTGTCCCAAACCAAAGTGCTCGGGCCCCACAACGCCTCAGGTCCCGGGGTAACAGTGCTCCTGGTCAGTAGTGCCATCTGAAGACCAGAGAACAAAAGCCGATTAGCATCACAGACATGAACTCGGACCCTTGGAAATGACAAAGCTTACCGCTTTCTCGGTTTGACCTCCCAACCATCACGACACTTCGCAAACGTAATTTCTTGACCCGGCGAGATCTCGGTTTCTTGAGCGCAGAAGGTAAACCTACAAACATCGAAAAAGCCGTTAGACAAAAGTCGTGCGAGTCATGAGAGTCGTTTACGCGCGACGTTAATTGTTTAACGCACTTCTGCTGCGTTTCTCCTGCTTTGACTCGGATCCGCCGAACCTGAAGGACCTTAGTCTTCGGACTGGACCAGGACAGAAACGACGACTTGATGTGTTTCAACACAGACGACCAAGATTCGGAAGGTCCTTCCCAGCGGAGAGAGATTTTCAACAGTTCTCCAATGTCCTCCTCCGTGAAGACCAGGAAGGTGTTAGTCAGGTTCAAACCAACTCCATCTGCACTGTAAAACCAAGAGCATATCACCAGGAGAATCACCAGAGATGTAGAAAGTACCTGAAAAACCTACTTGTGTAAAAGTACGGATACCCTACTGTGAAAATTACTCCTTTACAAGATAAGTCACCTTTTCAAATTAGATACTTCAATTCCAAGTAGACTTGAGTAAAAGTTGTGAAGTATTTTTCTCGTACTGAATTTAGGCTCAATAAAATAAATTATTTAAAAATGAATTTTTAAATACCTCAATGTTTCAAAATGGCAGAACAAAAAAAGAATCAAAAGTCAGTCTCAATAAAACTAAAATGTGTAAAAAAATGCTTTCCAATTCACGTGATTTAGCTCTTAAATAGCATCCAGTACCTTCCACACCCTGGAGATGGCGATATGCACATCCACCAAAAAATATTAATTACGGTAGAAAAGTAGCCAAATTGTTGCGCACAATAAAAAAAAAAATGGCAAGTGTCTATTAAAATGTAGTGAAGTGACATACAGTGACATGTAATGAAGTACATATACTAAAAATATTACTACAAGTAATCAAGTAGAGAGTAAAAGTTGCAAAATCGATTACTTTAGCACAATAACAAAGTCCAATTACTCAAATACTTTACACCACTAGACTTCATCATAAAAAGGCATAATTTCAATATAAATCCATAAAACATTAGATTTTACCACACGTGAACATTTACCACACATGTGAGTTGTAACAGGCATCTAATCCCAACAAATGAGTCATTAGCAATCATAAATCATCTTACATGTCAACATTGAGATTATTGGTATCGTGGTGCGCTCCGTGAAGCTTGACATAAAACGTGGGATCCGCATCTTCTGCGTTTTTACGGTCAAACACATGCATCTTCATCTGATAGTGAAAACCTGGAATAGACAACAACCAGTTGTAGAAATTCGAGCTCGAAACCACAAGTTCATAACTCGGCACGCTATGTGCCTTCCAAAGAGGCGCTCACCGCCAAAAGGCGTGTCCGCCCGAGTCTTCAGGTACATCTTGACGTTCCTCCTCTTACGCATTTTCTTGGAATTGTAGCCGATGCTGTTACAGCGGTTCTTCCGACAGCTCAGGCAGATGCCCTTCTTGAAGCGATCAGGGCCGGTGCACTGGAATGCGTAGCTAACGTGCTCCTTGTTCATGAGGGAGTCCACGAAGAGATGCACAGCGCGCTCGTGTTCACACTTCATGACTTCCACAAAATCTGTAGGGCGAGATGTTTACGGTTTAGAAACCAAATCATTGGTGGAAATACCCAGATTACGCACTTCCTGCAGCAGCGGTGGTCAACACGTCTCCAAGAGAACATCCAGGCTGCACGTCTCCTCCGTTGGGGTAGATATCAATGTGCCCGATGGGTTCTTGGATCCCGATACTGACACCCAGCGCTCCACGAGTGTAGGTGTGAAGAACGTCCACAAAGTCGGCGTCATCCGGAGAAAGTCTCTTGTGGGACGCGGCTCCCTCGAACATTGGGCCCGCCGGGTCTAAACCTATTCAAGACATTCGTTATTTCGGATTATTGTCCAATCCATAGAGCAATGAGGAGTTTAGAAGTCTAATTTGTGATTGAGGACCTTACCAGTGATACGCCCAATAATCCCATTGACATAAGTTCCAGCATATCCAGCGACGTGAGCCCCGAGACTGTAGCCAATCATGTGCACGTCTTCAAGATTCAGCTGTTGCTCTTCCTTTAATTAAAAGAAAAAACCCCAACAATAATTAATGCGTTAAAGATTATGACTATGCACCTTCTCATAAAAAAGAATGTGTCCCTTGTGTGAAAAAAGTTTAGGAAGTAGACTCTTATCAGTGAGTCTTATAAACCGGTAAGCCTTATTGTCTGGAAAATGGGGTAATTAAATAATTAGTGTAGAAAGTTGTCATTGAGTTCTTGTTCTTGATTCAAAATTTTTCTCATGATTGTCATTTTAGTATGCTTTTTGCCATTAACGTTTTATTTTCAAAAAGGTTACTCATATTCTCATTCTCATACTCATTACTTCCAGATTATTCTTTTGCTCAAATTTCATACTACTCAACTGTAATGTTTGTTCCCCCATTGACTTGGGATTTATCTTTCAAGATTTTTTGTTTAATTGCCGTTCATCTTCGTCAATGACATTCCACAAACTGAACATGTGATTCAACATAATTCATCTTCAAGTCAAACTATTTTTATCGTTTCCTTGAAACGTCCTTCCAGCTGTAAATGGGTCTAAGGGCTTTCATCCTTCTACCCTATTATACTTTCATGAGTTAATGCAGTTTAAGTTTGATCTCCATTCATTTGTCAACACTCAATCCACTTTTGTCCATGTCCTCGTTTCTAACGTGTCATTTTATCTTTTTCATTTTCGTAAACATTACAAACAAAAAATTGTCTCTTTCCTGAAACAAGGGCTTTTCTTTTGGACTTTTGACATGACCAGTTCTCCCAAATCATTTCTTCAGAAACGTCATCATCTACTGAATGTTTGAGGTCCTAAAACTATATACAAGCGTAATTCCAAGCGTGCTGCACTCCAGCTGGAGTATTTATGAGGATTTCATAAGCTGTTTATCTACACCAACCGTGTTGCTTTGGAAATACGCCATTGGGTGGCAGCTTCAATCGGTAAACACCATTATTCCACAAGAACACCCATGAACCCTTGGGCAAGCTCTAGCCCAACTACAAACAAGACATCCATCTGGAATGTACAAATTGAACTTCATCAGGACATCTGCGGGTCTGAGCGTGATGAACAAAGGCCCCAACAAAAGCCCAGAGTACATGGCCATAACCCGGGTTTCCACAGTTGCCAATTCTTGTGAATACACACAAAGAGCAACAATAACGCGGAGCGTGGACTCACCTGGAGCCAGTCCAAAAGGGTGGCGATGCTCCGCCCAACCCGGCGAGTATGATTGACGGCGTCAGGGTAAAGCTGGTGGGCCAGGCCCAGCCAATCGACCACCACCACGTTGGCCTCGGACTCTCTCCTTTGAACAGCAGCCACCAGCATGTGCATCCAGTTCTCGAACATCCCACTCATCTGTGAAGACCACCACACTCGTTACTCAACCAGCGCAGACAGTGTTGGCTTTTATTCAGGGTTTTTGATTGTTTGATTACTCTTTATTGTTGTTTTTTTTTTTTTTATTGATTGCATGTGGTATTCATGCTTGATTTCTATACAATGCATCATTAGGGTTTAAGTGCATTTTCTTTGTATGGTACCCTAAAATGTCCCCAAGTGAGATAAGTCATTCTTTTATACTTTCTTTCCTGTATATCATCCTTTACCTCTCATTTCGTTCTTACTTTCACTCTGATTTGCCTCCTTTTTTTTTCTTTCTTCACTTGCATTCATGTTTTTTTGTTCTTTCATTTTTCCTTGCCTCCTTTCATTCATTCTCTTTCTTTCCTTAATTACTTGACTTCTTTCCTTCATTCATTCATTAATTTCTTGACTTCCATCCGTCTCCATTCCATCTCCTATCATTCATTCATTCTCTTTCTTTACTTCATTTCTCGACTTTCTTCCTCCATTCATTTCTCGACTCCCTTCCTTTATTCTTTCATTTGATCTCCTTCCTTTCTTCCCTTGCCTCCCTTTTCTTCCTACTAAAAATCACATGTTCAATAACTTTTACCAGGAAATGCTAAGAACCATTAGATAATTCAGAAGAAAACCTAAAGTAGTTTGGATGACAAACCAAAGTTAATGTGTATTAAAACCGCGGAAATATCTCACCGTCCAGCCATGGATGATCAGAATGGTCTTGACTGTGACATTGAAGCCACACTCCTCGATGCTTTCTTTGTTCCCAGGGTGAATGTAACAGCCTTCATCTTCAAGATCCAAAGATTTGCGCATGTTATACTTAACCCGGTCATGAAGCAACACTGGATCCAGGGATAATTCTTGCTCTGCATCTAGAAGCAATATAAACGCAGCACGAGTTTAGTGTAAATTCCAAAAGGCTTTCTACACAACATTGGTCCACTCCAACTAAGCTGAAACCATTCCAACTATGCTAAAAGAGCCTATTGTTTTGTAACGTGTAGTGATGGAAGCTAAAATATAGACTCTGCTGGGAGGTAGCGGATCACAAAGAGAAAGTTTCAGGGACATAGCCATGTTTTTAATGAGACCGAGCCATATCTGACGTGGCAAACTGAAGGAAATCCAGCAAGTTGTAATGGTATATGCTATATAACATTAAGTAATTAACATGGTTTATAATTTACCACTATGCTCATGAATTATGTACAATTGACTGATAAGAATTCACAAGAATTGTAAATACAGCTCCATACATATGCAAATGATTTGGACGCTTTTACAGGCTATTGACATTTTATTGAAAGTTTTTTTTTTTTCTTTTTAAACAACGACTGCGCGCTTTAAAAGACGCACACACACACACACACACACACACACACACACACACACACACACACAATTAAAATCGGTGCACTGGAGTGGGTGAAACACTTTGCAGCAGACGTCTGAGCGGATCGCAGATAAAACACGGACTTCTGCGAGCGCGCGTTTAAAAGGTACGAGCCACACAAGCGGTTTGTCCGGGTTTTACAGCTGTGATTCGCGGAGCACGTCAAGGAAAGCGCACATTTTGAGTCCCAACTCATTCATTCTTCGCGATCGTCTTCATTTCCAGCTGTTCGGGCAAGTTACAAGGCGTCTAAATCTAAAGCGGGCTACCGTTGATTACGGACTCGGCGCGATTACCATAACAACAAAACGAAAACGCGGACGTTTAGATTCGAAAATCATTACCCGAATCTGTTCACATTTAAAAGTAACTAAAGCGGATTAAAATGACGTCTTACCTTCCAGTGGCATGTCGCCGGGTGCAGGGTCCGAAACGCCGAACACACAATACACAAAACATGACAAAACCAAGAAAACTGCACCTCTTGCGGATGTTTCTACCATAATGTTTGCAACTATGTAATAATCAATTTACGAGTTTCAAACCCCGAAGTGACTGAGAAAGAATTACGTTGCACTCCGTCTCTAAGAGGTGTCAGGAAAGTGTGAGAACCTGTATCAGGTTGCTCATTAGAGTTTTAAATAGGCTTTTTTCAGTCATCTGACCATCGGCAGATATCGACGACAAAATTCTTTCGTTCCTATTGGTCAAGCCCCTGTATTTACGTTCGAGGGCGTGGCATCGACGTTTGAATGAGTTTGTCATTCACACTGGCACATTTCTCACGCTTTTATTAACCCTATGCTGCCCGGGAACTACTACTACCGGCTTGTATTTGTTTACAAATATAATTATTACCCACGATTCCTTCGGGTGTTTTGCGGGCGATAGTTTTACTGGAATGTTCTTTTTGACTGATCTGGTTTTAAATCAACTTGTTGATTTGACGTTTGCGTCTAAATTGGAATTTTTGTTTTGTAGAAAGTCTTTACAGACTTTTGCAGTACAGAATTGCGGCAAAACCTTACATTTATCTGTCGTTAAAATACACAATTTTACATTTTTGACATTCCTCGTACGGTTTTATTAGTCAATATAAGGCGGTGTAATCAGGGCGGAGTTCCCGACACGAGCGTTTTTTGAAACATCCTTTAAATATGATTCTGAAACATGGATGTTTGTCCAGGATTATTGTGTGATAAACCCCTGTTCGACAGAACATCTGGACAATTCATTATCTGAATATTCAAAATATACAGTACGTATACTACAGGAGTACAGCGACCATGATCGCTTTGATCTCGATTATGTGCGTAATTTCGGATTAGACGTGAAACAATTGCTCTAAAACCAACGGTTACAATAAAATGTTGAAATGATTAACTCCGTTAATGCGGGCGTTCAAAGTCTACAGAAACAATGCTTGTTTTGTGTAATGCTTGGGTATGGAGTTATAGGGAGTGGTAAAAAAGAGACCAGGAGTGAATGCTTTTTTTCTGACAATTGTTATGGTTTAGATTATAAGTATTTTGCTTCATTTATTAGTAAGTGCAGATACCGGAAGTAGCCGTGACGCAACAGTGACGCGTGAAATAAGACGAGCAGTTCATCCCTTACTATGGCTGCTCACGTTGCAGTAAAGGTACATTATTGTAGATTACAGACGTTAGCTTCATATTTGCATCAGTGTCAACGGTCAAAACGATGGATTAATTTGAAAACTGCCACCGGGAGAAGCCATTTTTGTCACTTACTGGCGAGGTTAGAACATCATTTTCCCTCGGTAAACAAAGGTTTCATGGTTTTGTACGCAAATCACGTGTGTTTTAGTCGTTCAGCACATCTGAAGATTTATTGCACCACGTGTTGTATTTGATATCCAGCAGCAATAAATCCCTTAAGCACCTTTTACGTCTCGAATAAGTGAGAATGAACGCACGTAGTAAATACGCTGGAATATTGCGCCACCATGTGGAGACAGACAGAAGTTTGTTACACTGTGGGAGTTTCTGTTGTTAACAAACTCTTCTTCACACAGAGATGTTGCCACTGTCGTGTCTGGGACAGCACTGGCTCGTCAGATCCATAAAGAAGTTCAGAGTGACATAGCAAAACTAGTGGCAGAAGGCAACAGGAGACCTCATCTGAGTGTCATCCTGGTGGGAGATGATCCTGCCAGTCGCACCTACGTGAGAAACAAAACCAAAACGGCGTCTTTACTCGGTGAGCAGAATCACAGTCTGCTAGTATTATAGACATAACTGATAAATGCAGGTGGATGGATAGACTATAAATACCCTGTACAATAAATACAAAGTCACTAGTCACAGCCACAGATCTGTAGAACTTACAAAACCTGGATTTGCTTTCACAACGTGGCATTCATTTCTTAGATTAAGTTTCCCAACTGATATTGCTCTAATGATGGTTTCATCTTGAAGGCATGTCAAGCAACACGATATTCAAGCCATCATCAGTGTCTCAGGAAGAGATGCTTGAGCTGATTGACAGTGTTAACCGAGACAGAAACGTCAGTGGGTTGCTGGTTCAACTCCCACTACCAGGTATCTACACTAGTAGTGTATGTGATGGACTAGTTTAGCTGAAATGGTTTTGTATTAATAGTAATAATAATAAAAATTGTGTGTTTTTTATATTAATTATAACAATGACATTCATAATTTTTTATGATTGTTATTTTTATATATGTCTAGACTCTAGACATTTCTATAATATCTACTTATGACCATGAAACTTTATCTGATTAGCTTATGATTGAAGTCTTATATCCCACAATTACAGTACAGAAGGCAATATTTAAATTGTATGATTTCATACGCTTTTATATTTTTTACTCTTACATGATTCATTATTATATGTACCACATTCTCTAATTTCTAGAGCACATCAACGAAAGAGCCATTTGCAATGCTGTTGCCCCAGAAAAAGATGTTGATGGATTCCATATAGTGAATATTGGGAAACTGTGCCTGGACCAGAGGTGCATGTTACCGGCCACAGCAGCAGCAGTGTGGGAAATCATTAAGAGAACAGGTCTGTGAAAAAGCTTTCAAAGGAATCTCACGTGGAGAAATAAACATACTCGGTTTCTCACACCTCTCATATTGCATCTCCAGGATAGAACTGAGACGTTTGTTTTTCTAAAATATCTCTGAGATTTTTTTTCTGGTTGATCTACAATATCAAATTTTGGTTTAGATACCGACATGTGATGTACTAGATAGATAGTGAGAGCTAGATGGATTGAAAAAGAGATGGAGGTAGATGAAAGGGAGGAGAGAGAGAGAGAGAGAGAGAGAGAGAGAGAGAGAGAGAGAGAGAGAGAGAGAGAGCGCGCAATGGGTGAAAGGATGGAGGAGATGGAGAAAAGAGAGAGATTGGTGGATGGATAGTGAGGAGGAAGGAATGAATGGATGATGGGTAAAGAAAGATGGAGGATTGATGGAGAGCGAGAGATAGATGAATACACTTGGTGATACACTTGAGTGATAGAGAGAGGGAGACAAAGAGAAAGAGATGATAGAGAATGTAGTTAAAAGGGAGAGATGGGAGAATGTAGAGAGGAGATGGATGATAATGAAAGAAGGACAAAGAGAAAGATAGAGATGGATGGACAGATGAGATGGACAGGCAAAGAGAGAAAAAGAGGGTTGGATGAATAGATGGATATTGAGGGAGGGAGGTTGGAATGGATGGATGTTAGACAAAGAGAAAGAAAATGGATGATTGAAAAAGATACAGCATACACCTATAAACATGATAATAAGAATACAACATAATAAACAACAACAGCAATAAACAATAGTATTGAACAATGATGAGAAAAATAATAACACTAACAATTTGTGCATCTATTTTTTAAACTTTTTATTAAATAATAAGTGCAATGAAAGCTAAACTCTGTATAATAAACAAATAAACATAACGACTATAGAAACCAAATGATGAAGTAACAGAGACAAACATCACACATTAAATACTAGTGCACGATAACCAGTTACTACAACAAACAGTAGTATTAATCTTTTCACTGTTTGGCGAGTATGTATTGGTTGTTCACTGTAATCATTGTTGTTCGTTTGTTTGTTTTATTATGTTCAGGTATAGAAACGGTTGGTAAAAACGTGCTTGTTGTCGGACGCTCCAAAAACGTGGGAATGCCCATCGCAATGCTCCTGCACTCAGACAGAAACCACGAGAGACCCGGAGGTGAGATTCATTGCTCCATTGTTACTATTACATGTGTTTTACACGCTTAGGTAAGAAACACAGTCTGCGATGCTGCGGTTTACACAATCACGGCCTTGTTGCAAAATCATAAGTTGGAGCCAGAAAAAGGCAAAGTTAATCCTGTCACAAGGTTTCAAGAGTCTTGTAAAACGGTCGATTCAATCGCGCCGCATTATTTGTATCGTCTGTGTTTATTTTGGCGGCACAAAGCGTCATTTTGTCAAAAGTGGCCGATGAAAACGGTCAATGTGTTTTTTTTTTTTGGTTTGTTTTCTCGATGGATTGCAGCAAGTTTTGAGAATCGTAATCAATAAAGCATCAGTTTAGTGCCGGTGCTTGTTTGATTCAGAGAATGAACTCTGCGTGTAAACATATGTGATGCAAGAGCTCACACTTTACGTTTTACATTATATAATAAACATGTAGATGTCCTCTAGTAACCTTGCTTGATGGTTTTTCTTTATTTCAGTGTTTTTATAGCTCTTCTTTAGGCCATTTCCTCTGTAAAAAAAACGAATTGTGGCTTTTTTCTTGATGCAGTCTTTTGTTATCAGAATTATGAGTTTGAGTTTATTTTTAAATTGCAACTTATAAAGTCAGTTTTGCAACTTTTTGTTTGAAAATGGAGACTTTTTTTTCACACACCCATGTGTAAGAAATGAAAATTGTGACATTTTGTTTCTACTTATTGAGAAACACTTAAAACGTCACGGTTTTCATGTCATAATTGCATATTTTTGTCTTAGAAGTGAATTTTTTTTAACTTGTGAATACATTCTTGTAAGTTTTGTTTACGTCGAACTTTCTTAAAATGTAATGAATGTTATCCAGTATTATTTTACGCATGGTTTCTAATGATTTACTAATGTATTTAGTTAGAGAGTAGTAATGATTTTGTTAGAGGAAACAATTATTTTAATAAATTGCATCATTGTATATGTTTCCTCCAGAAACCGGTTTAATCTCAGGTCTGACGACAGAGAAAGGTGTTTCAGACCGGATGCGGACCATTGTTATAAGATGAAAAAGAGAGATTAATCTAGATCAAAGTTCAGAAAAAGTTTAGTGCAGGAATGCGGTTATTTAAACGAGTAAAATAAGACATACTGCAATCAAATTGTGAAATCAGTGGCTGTGAATGCAAGCTTGTGCTCCCACATGTAGGACATTCTTTGCACGCTACAGCTGCACATTTAATATTCTGACAAATGATACTGACAAATTGTCACGAATGATATTGCACAAACTGGATGGCAATAATCTGTAGGTGCTGAGATGTTTTTGCATTCGAGTTCTGTTTCACAGCATGTGTGACACGCAATGGTGCTATCGATATTCTAAATGTCTTAATAGTCTGGGAAGTTTCAGGTGAAGATTTTTCTTTTCTTTTCCCAGAAACGCACAAGTTAAATGTTAAATGTTCAGTTTAGTTAAACAAGTTAAATGTAGCCTGAAAATAAAATAAATAATAAAACATGAATAACCGTGGACTATTAGAACTTTTATAAGGACACCAGTAAAGCATGTAAAAAAAAAAAAAAAAAAAAGCTTTTTTTTTACCAGCACTTAATAGACTTAAAGGTCAAACAGTACTCCGAATGAATGAATAAATAAATAAATTAACTAATAAACAAATAAATAAATAGCAAAAAAAATACGTTTAAAGAAAAATATGTATAAAGTATGTGTTCTAGTCTGATTATATAAATGAATAATGAATGATTGTTTGTGGATGGTTTTGTATTACAGATTTTGTATTTATTTTTGATATTTGCTTTTGAAAACAAAACAGAAAGTACATTTCATACTAAATTATAAATACCGTATATAAATGCATATACTGTATATTGGTGTGTATGTATTTAGCTGCCCTCTGCTCCGGGTCTGTTTGTGTTCACTGGATGGTTAAATTCAGAGCATAATATCATTACAGTCCCTAAGATTAGTATCTAATTTCATAAATAGTTCATATACATACATTTAATTCAGTTAAATAAAACAAAATGTACTGATTCCAGGGGGGTTTTCTCTAAAGAAAAAAGGCAAACAGAAGATAAAAAAATAAAAGCATACATCTATTGTAATTGTACAGTATATATGGAAATAAAGTGAGTCAAAATGTATAGGAAAGCAAATTAGATGGGTAATATACAAACAATTCATATCATGTACTTGTGTCAAGCCGGACACCTTTTATTCTTCCATTCCTCAACTTTTATTCTTCTTTTATGCCCTTTCTTATGGGAAACTCTTCATTATATCTGTTTGTTTAGAATTCATCTACATATTGTTTATTGCATCTTCCCACTTTTAAAAAGATCTTTTCTTTTTAAATGTTGCTTGATTTGAAACCTTTTCAGTGGATTAACTATGATGGCGTTGTGTTTCTAGGCGACGCCACGGTCATCATCGCTCACCGATGCACTCCAGCGCCGCAGCTGAAGGAACTCGGCAGTCTGGCCGACATCGTGATCGCTGCCGCAGGTACGAGGAAGACAAGAGTTGCATCATGGGGAACGGCATCTCGCAAAAAATGTGGAAATTGGAAGAATTAAGTTACTGAATGAGGGAACTTTAATGAGGCGGATCCACTTAAAACTTTGTGTGTTTGTGTGTGTGTGTGTACAGTATACACACACACACACACACACACACACTAGTGTTTGTCTGTGCATGTCTCTTGATGTTGTGGTCATAAATGATACAGTGGGTGTGTATTGCACAAGAGATGGAAGTTAGGAGATTTGACACATTTTAAAGTGAAATAAAATATATATTTTTTTAAATAATTTATCATATTTTTTTAGTAAATCACTTGAATTGATTTGTCATCAGGAGTGCCTCACTTAATCACAGCCGACATGGTGAAAGACGGAGCTGCTGTTATTGACGTCGGAATCCATCGTGTTCTGGATCCTGTCTCGGGAAAACGCCGTCTGGTCGGGGATGTGGATTTCGAAGGTCTTTTAAAAATTTACGACATTACTTTTTTCCAGAAATTTGAAGTATTTCTATTTAAGTGTTAATAATTTGAGTGCTAGAATAAAAATATTAACCAATCAGATTTGTGAAACATTTAAATATATTTAAATCACCTGTGAAGTCCATGAGTTTACAAAAAACAATACTTAGCATTTTACTCATAAACCCTTTTTTTAAATAAATGTATAAATAAAGAAAAGGCTTTAAGAAAGAGACGCACAACCAACCGACAGTGATTAATGAGTCTGTTTTTTGGCCTCCAGACCTTCTTTTTAAAGTCTGCTTAACCTCGAGAGTTACAGTTAGCCATTCATTTCCCCAAAAAGAAATGCTGAGGCAGAGGAATTACAGTTATTTAAGGCATCAAACGGAGATTCATCCCATTTTCCTCTCCATTCAGCAGTGAAAGAGAAGGCTGGATTTATCACTCCGGTGCCAGGAGGAGTGGGTCCGATGACCATCGCCATGGTGATGAAGAACACAGTCCGAGCTGCCAAAAATGCTTCAGCGTGTTGAGAACAATCCAAACTAATATGTTAGTTATGGACCAGACCAACGCATCATCTGGAAGGCCACATATTTAGACGCAAGCCTCTGCAAGCTTTGCCTACGACATCTTTTCTCTTCTGTCGGCGGGTCCCGACAAGCCCTTTAATACCGACGAGTCCTCACAAATACTGCTTCCGTCTTTATCATTCATGGGTTTACAGTAAAAGAGGACAATTACTTCCACTAACCTGCATCGTGATGACAAGGGTCTTCCGCTCACATCACGTTCACAGACACTCGGCTCCTCTGATAATTGCAGGGACTCAAGGACACACACGCTCAAGAAATGCAACGTCAAGAGCAAAAAATGTCAACGTTCTGTATTTATGATGCATTTATTTATTCATGGTGTTTTGTATGGAGATTATTGTTTATTTTATTAAGACGTGTTCTTTTTTTACAGCATGTGTATGTGTGTGTGCGCATATAACGAGCCAATTGTCGCCATGGATTCCATCATTTGGAAATACCCAGCAACTGATAAGAAATATGGCTTCTTGTCGTCTTTTTGATCTTGGTAGTCTTAGATCCGACCGCTCTATAATTAAAAAAAATCATTTTAAATGACTGGGAAAAGACGTACGTATTGTCAAGGCCTGAAGCAATTCTGTGAAGACATGGCGTGTCATGAGCAAACAAACCGTATTTGTGTCCGTTTCACCCTGGTTACTGGAGATGTGATGGGCATAATTATCATGAAACATACTTGGGTTTTTAGGTATTTTGTAGTCATATTTAGGTAGTTATGTTGCTTCATATTGAGCAAAATTAAAAGTAAGGTTGAAAGTTATTTGACACAAAGTCAAGGGCCAATCTGAGGTTTTCATTTTCAGCCATTTATTAGTGGAATTAGCAGTTATGAAGAGTAACATATGATGGATGGATGGATGAGTGTACAGATAGATGGATAGATAGATAAATTAACAGACAGACATGAATGGTTGGATGGATGAATAGATGGATGGATAGACAGACAGACGGGTGCATGGACAGTAACCGAGATAGACGGACAAATGGACCGATGGATGGATGTACAGATAGATGGATGGACAAATAAATGGACAGATAGATAAATAAATGGACAGATGAACAGACACATAGACACAGATGTATGGATGGGTGGATAGATGGACAGATGGATAGATAGATGGATGGGTAGACGGATGATGGATAGAAGTTTTATGACCTTGGATTGGCAGTGAAAGGATGACGTTAACTTTTCTGTAGCTGTGAGGAAACGTTTGATGGAGTAAACGATAAAAACATGTCTGTGCTTGTGTGGCTGCCTGTGGACCAGGAAATGATGCGGAGACGATGCAGGTTGGACTGATGATCTCCCTAACTGCCTGAAAGCGTGAAGCTGATTGGCCATCACTGACGCACCAGGAAGAAAGCGCAGAATGGTATAAATGGAGAGCAAAGGCATTTTCACCCCAAAGATCATCAACGCTTGACGAGAAGCATCAAGTTCACCATGCCATGCCATCACAGTGAGTAGCTACACACACACGGCCTTCTCTTCTCCACTAGCCAAAACCTTCTGCGTCTGACTGAATGTTTGTTCATTATTAGTTTTCCGACTGGCTGTGGCGCTGTTGGTTTTCTCTGGACTTGGAGACTCCACGAATAAGTCTGAGGAAGTTCTTCACTACAACTCAACTCAAAACCACACTGCAGTCAATGGTAAATGCTCTGCCACTGCTTTCATATATTAGAATGTTTCTCCTTTTTCACTCATTTGCTGGACCTGAACTGAAATGAAAGGTTCGGTCAGAATGCAGACTGACGTCTGGCGTGTGGACACACGTCTGAATACCTTACGTGCTCCTGACAGCGTCTGTCTGTGTGTGTGTTTGCAGGTAGTGAAAACAAGGCCCAGTTTTTGCTGTTTCAGAGACCTTGTGCTCCTCAACTCAAGGACTTTTGTCTAAATGGCGATTGTTTCTTTTCTCCTGATGCCGAAACTCACATCTGCCGGTGAGACGAAGCCCCAGAACTGTTATAATAAAATGACATTATATGTATTATTAAATAATAATAATAATAATAATAATAATAATAGATTTTGTTTGATGGCACCTTTCTAAGCACTCAAGGACATCTTACATACAAATAAAAATTATAAAACACATTATACAAACATGACACAAAAACGTAGACATAAAGTAAGCTAAGTGAATAAAATCACAATACTGAGTAAAAAAAATGGGTTTTATATATCAAAATAATTAACTCAAATTAAGATGGTGTGTGTGTGTGTGTGTGAGAGAGAGAGAGAGAGAGAGAGAGAGAGAGAGAGAGAGAGAGAGAGAGAGAGTATTCATGGGAATAACATTTAATTACTAGTTGTATTCATGAAATGTGCATAAAGTTTAACTCAAGTGTATGCATTATCTGTATATTTCAAATATAATTCGTGATACAGTCTATATTAAAACATTTGTTTACAGAAACATTCAGATTTACGAATGCCCTATAGCCTAAAAGTTATTTCAGTCTCTGAGGTTCAGTCCATATTCTAGCAATCTCTGAATAAGCCTCTCTGAATTTTGCTCACGTAGAGTTGTGACTCTGTGTGTAGGTGCAAGACGATGTTCTTCGGTCCTCGCTGTGAACATGCAGCTATGCTTCACCGCTCATGGTTTCCTGTGGAAGAAGTCATCGCTCTCGTCTCTGGGCTGGTTCTTTTACTTTCAGCTCTCATTTTTCTGCTCTACTTCTGCTGGAAGAGAAGGTAAACTCTCCTCATGGTTGATTTCCAATCGTCAATAATATTGATGTGATATCTCTAACACAGTAATATACGGTTATGTGTTTCATTTCTCTACATGCATTTTGTTGACTGTTGGTATTAAAACTACAGACGATTTTATAGGATTTTCTTTGTGTTTTGCAGATGTCAGAAGCCGTCACTGTCACAGCAGCTCTCTAGCTCTGAAATCATTTTCCTTTAGTTGGTTAAAATTGAAACTCAGACCGGGAGTGAAAATGACTGAGGGATAAAAGAGAGACAGCGCCCTCTTGTGGCACATGACTGAAGCAAAATCCTTGTTTTTCACAA
This sequence comes from Paedocypris micromegethes, assembly GCA_028031935.1. Taxonomy (NCBI): domain Eukaryota; kingdom Metazoa; phylum Chordata; class Actinopteri; order Cypriniformes; genus Paedocypris; species Paedocypris micromegethes. The sequence goes on along the minus strand of CM051498.1, from coordinate 20,552,767 downwards.
AAATATTGCTAATTATTTATTTATTTTATTTAAGAAAGTAATAGACTGTATGCATTGTCCTTAAATGGACAAGGCTTTACTGAATGTATTTGTTATGAACATTGGTATTTATTTAAAAATGATGCAATGATGTGCTTGTTTTATATATATATATATATATATATGTGTGTGTGTGTGTGTGTGTGTGTGTGTGTGTGTGTGTGTGTGTGTGTGTGTGTGTGTGTGTGTGTGCGTGTGTGTGTCTGTGTATGCATACGTATAATGTTATAATTATATATTAACATAAATACAAATTATGTTATGAGTGTTGCATTTGTATGAGATTATTTGTGGATAACCAATGATTGTGGATAATTTTACATTGATAATTACATTCACATCTGATGAATTTGTCTATGCAATTATATTCATTATTCACACTGGATACTTTTTTATTATACCATTGTCAGATTTATTTTTAATATGTTTTAGGATTTATTTCGTTGACAATTCTTCTAAAAGCAACATTTTTAAAACTATTTTTAATTTTACATTTTTAATTGTAAAATTAGTCATTATTTTTTTACTGATTTTCATCAAATTAAATCATTAATTAATAAAAAAAAAAACGTTTATAGAATGTAAAGAAAAAACAATGTTTCTAGAAAAACGTTTGCCTTTGTTTCAATTTAGCCAACATTTAACAATATCCTGAATGAGAACATTTTATATATATATATATATATATATATATATATATATATATATATATATATATATATATAACGTGACCGTGGCACTGGAGCCGGCATCCGAGGGGCATTTTTACAGGAAATGAAGCTCCTTTCATCCAGAGGAGCCTTTAGACAAGATTGTGTTGAGTTCAAGCTGGTAAAGAAGTCAGTATGTATGTGAAACAACATCTTGCAATGATAAAATATCAAAATATTAAAAATGAAATAAAAAAAAATGAAAGAACATTGCTAGATATTGTTGGAATCAAGCAAGGAAATTGCATCTACTGTGCACGCACACACACACACTCCAGTTCTTCTGAATGCATATGTTTGTAATGGGGAAGAAAATTGGAGACCCGAAGAAAACACACCCAAAATTATTTTTTTTATGGCGAGACATCGGCGCTACCCACTGCTACGCTCAGAAATCCACTAACACAACATCACATATTCATACACACAGATCAAATTAATTACGGATTAATTAGTCTTAAACTCCCTTTATTTATGATCTGGGAAAAGGCACGTGTGTGTGATTTAGGGGCGCTGAAGAGTAAGAAACCCACTCCAGTCCAGTCCAAATGACTCAAATCTATGTGACATACCACAAGGAGTGTTTAACCACAGGACCTAGTAAAAACATACAATTACTGTACTACATTACACTGCTAGTTGAATGTACATGCATAAGAAACTTGGTAGAATGTTTAGAAGCTCAGAAGAGCCTCGCCGCTGAAGGTCGGCCATTCGCCCTTGTCGATTTGAAGTGAGAAACAGCACAGAGAGGCACTTTTCAGCAGATTCTTTCCGAAGGATGTAAATTCTTGTTTTTCTTTTCTGTTTTTCTGTGGAAATTAAAAAAAAAATTACACCAAAATGTATATATGAATCATTTTGGATATTTTTGGAGCCTCATCCTTACCCTACTTTAACCTTCAATGGCAACTTTATTTGTTCCCAAACATCCATTGATGGCATCAGGAGCGAGAGCAACACCTACTGTAGAATCCTGGGAATGAGCAAAACAACCATTCAAACTAAAGTTTTTAAAATCCCTAGTTGTATTTACAAGCAAAATGTGGAGTATATATTAGAAATCTGGACACATTTTTTGTCCTGAATGAACTAATAACTGTATAAGACATTTAGACTGAACAAGTATATAAAGCTTAAGATATCAATACGTACCTTAATGGGTTCAGTTTCTACATGTGCCATAAATTCCTCTGGAACCTTAAATATAGAAGATAATGTAACTTTAAAAATTAAATTTAGCTTAAAGTTCTGAATAAAAGCTTTTTACAATTTTTCAATGACATTTAACTTTTCCACAAATTAATGTTTTAAGCAAAATTTGTCTTTCCAAAACTTGAAACTATTTATTAATAATAGAAAAACACAGACTTTAATAAACATCTATATTTTCCTGTAAGAACATCTCCATAACTCATAGAAAATGGGAAGGTAAAGATTTTTGAAATGTTTACTTGTAGAATTTCTTTGCCAACAAGTATTGGTTCTGAAGAAAGAAGTGCTTCGCCCAGCGTCTCTGACAAAACCTCTGGAGCGTCTCTTATCGTTTCTGGCAGCTGGAAGAAAGAGTCATTTAGTCTTTTCAGATCCATTCAGCAGTTGATGTGGTTTAAAGGGTCAGTGCGCACGTCACAGGTGTGTCGCTCACCGAGGTGTAAAGTACCTGAAAACCACATTTCAGGTAAAGTACGAATACCTTACTGTAAAATTACTCCATTACAAAATTCCAAGAAGACTTGAGTAAAAGTCATAAAGTATCCCATTACTTAACTAATTAGTTAGACTCAATAATGACTAATAACAGACTCAAAATGTTCTGATTTTAGACCCAGAAAACACCAAGAAATGTGAAAAATAAAGTCTTCATTTATGAGGCTTTATTTCCTAAAGTAGAAATGAAAATTAACACCTCAATGTTTCAAAATAGATTAAAAAATGAACCAAAACTCAGTCTCAGTCAAACTCAAATGAGCAAAACAGGCACAAACAAAAAAAGTAGTAAATTTAAGTTCAGACCTTAAATTTCAGACTTCAGACCTTAAAGCATAACCTGACTCTTAAGAGTGTAGATGACCAATCACAAATGTAATCAAGGAGAGAGTAAAAGTTGCTCATATTTTTGAATGATAAAAGTACAAAGTTGCGAAAAAAAATTTGCGTAAATGGAATTACTATACTTAAGTACTTTACACCACTGGTCACTTGCAGAAACATCTCACCGTTTCCTCAGTGATGCTTGATTCCACAGTCATGGTTGACTTCTTTACAACAAAATCCTCAGTGACAGGATCACTCGTAAGCTCCACCAAAGCCTTGACCATGTGAAGAGCCAAGGGCCACGGCAAAAATGAAATAATAACATGGATTCAAAATGCAATTTCTTACAATGATCCCGCCAAAGAACCAATAAACTTGCAGTTTCATACCGGGGACAAGTCTAATGGAGCGGGCAGCTTCTCGAAATTTGGCTCCACTGGAGCTTCTGTGGCAACAGGAGCCTCCTAATAAAAGGAATTTGAGTTATTCATAAGGCCAAAGGCAAAGTCGTGCGATGTTGAAGATTTTAACAAGAATGTGAGAAAGCTTTTCATCTAACTGACAAATAAAACCAGACAACTCCAAAGAACTCACCGCAGGAACCGTGTCTGCTTTAGATTCAGCTTGCACAACCTGTTGAAGAACAAGAAGATGTCTATGAGGTCTATGAGGTTGACCAGAACTGAGCCATAAACATCTACTGTCGGTACTGTCAATACTGACAGAAGGAACAATTTAGAAGAATATGGACCTATCAGTCCAAGCAGAACGTTTTTGAACATCTGTGCCTCCAAAGGCAAAGGTCTTCACCTTCAGAACGTCTGTGATGGTGTGATCTTCAACAGGCTCTGCAACGGCTTCGCTTTTGACAGCAGGCTCATCCAGAACTTCCACAATGGGCCCGTCAACCTCAGCAGGCTCAGGGATGGGATCCATCAGCGTTTGTCTGAGGGTTACACTGACAGGAACGCACTCGGACATCACCAGTTCTTCTGGCACCACAGGGTCCAGGAGACGCTCAGCGACTGCTTCCACATGGAGCTGGCTGACTGATATCTCCACCGGCTCCTCTGCAAACGTCTGCAGCAAAACATCACAGGAAGACTGCAAAGAGTGGGACCCATGCCAAATACTCACACGCTGCTAGAACAGCATGTCCAAGCAATCACTGACATTTTAATAGAACTAAAGAAGCAAAATCTGTTTATTAAAATGATGTCTATGTATATTTGTGGTGCCCAACCGCTCATATATGGACCAGACTTTACTAATTGGACGGGCCACAACGTATGCAAGAATTACATGTGGACGGTTAAAATTTCTCTAGCTGCCGAAATGTGAGGAAAACAAATTAAAAATCTTTCAAATTAAAAAAACTTCATATTTATAAATACTCTGTAAATGATTTCATAATGATTAAGGTACCTCTGTGACGGTAGGTATGAGATCTTCATTCTGGATCTGTAAATGGTTCAAAGTTTCGTAATTACTAAATGTGCACATTTCAAAAGCAGAACTTTCATGCCATCACCTTTTCTATAAGTATGTTGTGTTCTGTTTTAAAGTGTGTTAATAAGCTTTCTTCACACCCCATAAAGACAAGCACTTGAATGAAATAAGGAGTGGTAGCAGGAAACACTCCTATGAGCCTCAGTGTGTTTAGCTGAAGGCGCTTGTTCACTATTTCTTTTTTTTAATAAACAGTAAAGTGATGAAATGAGTGAAATGGCTAACATGCCTCAGATTGTGCAGGGATGAAGACAGGATCTTCTACGTGTGCTGGGTCCTGAAAAGACAAGAAGGAAAACACCTTACATTTTGCTCTTAACTGACTTAAAAAAAACTCTAAATATTACACTTTGTTAATCTTGGCCTTTAGATAAAATTATGCTATGCTAAATTGCTATACATGCCAAATTGCTAGATTTTTTTCTTATTAAAATCTAGTAAATATATTTTTTTCCTTTATAAATTAAGCTAAATTGCTTGTTTTATCTCTTATTTGCCTACCTGATTAATATATAATTTTGAATTTGATGATTCATTTTAATTGAAATTGTATTTTTTTTTTTTTTTAATTAAAAAAGTTATTAAAATGTAAATACTGTAAGATAGCATCATCAAATTCAAGTTGTCAAAAAAGCATGCGTATCTTAGAGGTAAACATATATCATATGAGCATAACATATGGCTTGAAACCTGGAAGTAAAATGTAATATTAATGCAATCTAGTTTTCTGTGCCAGTCTGGGCACAGGGCAGAGAAAGTGCACGGTTAGTGAATCAAACGCCCCCAGTGGGAGCAGGACAAAATGTTCCACTAAAACCAGGACGTTGACATAGGATTCATTCTTGTGTTAAATTCGTCGAGACTCGACGCTATGAAGTGGAAATGATGGCAGCATCCAGAAATGAAACTGAACACGTGTGAACAATGCGTGTGAGCATATGTGACATTCACAGAAATGCAACGTGACAGCAGCGTTTAGAATCAAGATTTAAAAGTATAAACATGTAAAAACATTTACAAATGAATTGGATTAAATCTATAGATATATTTTAAGAAATGGGGAGTAAAATATCATTTCCAAACCAAAACCAAACAGGTTTTTATACATTGAGAGAAGATTGATCAGTAGATCTCGCAGACATTTAGCTAAATGCATTGTGTAAAAACAAACAAAGACTATCACAGAACCACAAAACACACACGACATTGATACGACAAAGACTTTTGTTCCGAAAGACAAACGCTCCCTGTGATGGCATCTCCGCTACAGAATTTAGCATAATTTATTTGACCATTCATCGAGTTGAAAAAAATCTGTGACCCTATCTTTTATAATTTAAAATAAAAAAATAATAATTAATAAATACTTATGCCATCATATAAACCAAACTATAATTAAAAATGTTTAACAACAATTATTTAAAAGAGACATAACATGCATTACACCAAAACCATTTCAGAGCTATGGCCCCGCCCTCATTCCCCTCGCCAAACACGCCCACTTTTGGCATGACTGAGCCATTCACACAAACCTAAGCACATTCCTTGTCTCCACCTACCAATCTCCCAAACTCCGCCTCTGGTCTCTCAAAGCCACCAGCCACTGAAACGCCTATCAGGCCTCTTTTAACAAATAAAAGGAAGGGAAAACGATGTTCTCCCAGGTACGAGGGCACACAGAGTCCAGGGAAGTACCGAATAGTCCATCTCTACCAGCTAAACAGGCAAGGTGGCCGCTCACCTGAGTTTCCACAGAGACATCCAGCAAGTCAACAGGCTCGCGAGGACCCCGAAGCCAAGTGAGAATGAGCCCCATGGTGAACCGTCAGACTAAGTCCTTATCCTGCCACTATCGAGAAGGCTACGCACCTCACTAGCTTGTCCTGTAAGAGTGGATGTCCGACCCAAGCCCTTGTGATGTCTGTAAAACGATAGGAGAGGCTGAAGCAAAGCTCACAGGAAAAGAAGGGAGGGCTATCAGGGGTTGGCTTCTCTTCAAAATACAGATGGGAGGGAGTGGTGCACTGGGTTGAGGAAAGTGGCACCAACAATATACTATGGCGTTGGTTTTGGAAGTGTGTGAGATAAGCTCAAGAACTCTTAGGATTCTCTTATCTCGAATATTCCACAAGTCCCACATTCCAAAGAGCTAGACGCTTTTTGATAACAAGTTTAAAATTCTGCTCCTAAAAAGGTCTACACAGTGAAAACAGCCACCAGCTCTTCTGTCTACATACCTTTGTGGTTATTGAAATCTCATGGCGTAACTGGCAAAGCTGAAGAAGTACTTTGGATCTTTAAAAGTTTTGAAATGAATTTTACCTCTGTGACAGGTACGATGACATTTTCATCTTCAATCCGAGCTGGTTCGGGAGCAGGGAGCTCCACTCGGGTTTGTATGAGGTCCTCTGAAGTTTTCTCCGTATCCTTTTCAAGAGCATTCGAGATGGGGACTTTTAGATCGACCAGCTCTGGAGGAGGAATTTCAGCTGGAACCGGAGTGTTTTCAGCCACGGGAGGTTTTATCTGAGCCGCAATGGGACACCGAGGGGCTTTCGGTAATGGCTCCTGTACCGGGGAAGACACTGCACACACTCCTGGAGTTCCTTTTCCAGAGGACCCATACTGCTCTTCCAGAGCCCTCCTTTGAGCTTGCTGCTCGCAAAACAAATCAAAACGGTTTTAAAATTGTATAGAATGTTAAATTCACGTACGTTTTCCGTCTATAATTTTGCTAGAAAGGAGGGAAATCACGCAAAACATCTATAATTCACCAAATGCATTCTCCCTGATTGCGAAAATTGGCTGAATCCTATTAATTCATGCATGCCTAGTCAAGCAAGTTGGAAGAGTCAGCAACCCTCTCTGCTCCGGATGGGTGTAAAGAGACTGGACGAAATGCTAATCGCATCATAAAAGAATGATAATCGCATCAAAATCAGACTCACTGCTTCATTATCCCTTGCCGGTGCAGTTTACACAGGCCTCAAAAGAGTTTAAGCTCTTATTGTATTTGTATGAGGTGTACAGTGCCCAGCACAGTTAAGGCCAAATTATGCAACCATGTGTGAAGACCAGCATCAGCATTGAGAAAGCCTACTCAGGCAAAACACCAGCCCTAGTCCATTAAACCGGCCTATAACTGTCTGGCATTTGGGACGATGAAAAATGCATAGACGCTGGCTTACATGAATAAATCAACAGACAACGGATGTAAAAATGCTCTTCAGATGGAATTTGAAGGTGTGTATAGTCTGTAATTCACATTTCCTATACATTGCCAGCATGTATAAGAGAGCTAAACGTGGCCAGATTAGGTCGTAATTGAGTGTTTAAGAGGACCAACAGCAAAAGAGATAACAGAGACATTGCTATTTTAGAACACGTGTGAAAGTCCAATGCCAGTCTATGAGAAACTCACTGGATTCTCTTTTTTATTAATAATAATTGGTGGCTTTAGAGCAAGATTTTGAAATATTCCACGAAAATGGTCGGCATGTCGCAGGACAGAGTAAACAACATCTAGTTTGGAGGTGTGGTCAGAAGAAATGACTTAATTTGTTGAAGGACCGAACAAAGAACAAGTGCAAAACATTCTGTAATAAGCTGTGGGGTGAAAACTTCTGACGCCTGGAGAAGATTTGTTGATTTCTATTTTTTAAAAAGATGTTATATAGTGTTTATATTAAAGCTTGTAAACTGCACACCACGTTTGTTTGTTTTTTATTTTTTATTTATATTAATAAATTGTGGACCCGAATAAACAGAATGAGCCGTTATAATGCAAAGTTATCCACACAATTACTGTATCCACGGCACAAAATATTTATAGCATCTGTTCCTCCTCAATTAATAATCTAAAAATAATTCATTTAGCAACAGCTAAATATAAAACACAGCCTACGCGGAGCACGAGCGAATATGTCTACAGGCTTAAAATGTACATGCGCTTTGAGACAGTTACGGTGAAAAGCGCCTTACAAATGCACCGAACATGAACTTAAAATATCGTTTTGAAAAAAACAAAAAACAAAAAACAAAACTAGGAATGAAAAGTAAACGGTTGGCGCACTTACCACTCTGCGCATTCGGCGCTTGTTCTTCTTCCTCTTGCTCGGCATGTTTGCGCGTGGAGTAAAGTGTGTGTGATGGTGTGGTGCGTTGTTCGCTCGCGCGGAGTAGGAATGTGATGCTGAGCGGATCCGTCGCCGCTCTTTAACAGCAGTCTGGATGACAATATGCTTCTATTTAAAGGCTGACACTGACTGCCTGCAGGGGGACGGGGGTTAAGCACCTCAGCATCAGTCTTCATCAAGAGGGCTGAACCCAAAGCAGCTCTTCACGTCATTGCGTAACATGCGATCGCTCGATCCTTCCATCAAACCCAAGCTGAGTAGAAATCAAGTCCACCTTGAACCTTCAAGCTCCAGGACAGAAGGAACATGCTTTTACATCAACAGAGTGCAGTGGATGGAAAGTGAAGGTGAAAGAGCTGAAATGCCTGGAGAAGCGTGTCTGATGAAGCTGCTGAGATGTAGTTGGCGTGTTACGTAACTGGCGCACACGTAAACCATCCACAACAACACAGACCCTTGTGCAAACAGCTCAGTCTGATTCAGAGGCCTTGTGGATATCAATATCACGCTTTGATTTAACGCGTTTGCCAATTCTATGACCTTTAGATTGTCCATATGGCTATACACTGTAAAAAAAAAAAGAATTTTGACAAGCCAAAAAAAATCCTGAAATTATTTTTCAGTAACTAGCTTAGAACTAAGAGTGAAAGATTAATTTGCTTGTTTTGAGAATATAGCACTTGTCAAGCTGTTACCATGTACATGAACATTTTCACACAACTTGCATTGGCAAAAAAGTTAACTTGATTAAAGTTTTTTTTGCTCGTTTTGTTCAAACTTGTGGGAATTTACATTAATACCATTAGCCGATGCTTTTATTCAAAGTTTCTTTTGTTGATTCGGACCCATAGTTCCTAGGATTGACTCCAGCTCCCAGCGACCCGGAAATGGAAAATCGGAAAAATGGATGGATGAACTTATATTGTGGGCAGCACTGTTGTTGCAAAGTAAAAATATTACTTTTGCATGATAAAAAAAAAACAAAAGCTTTTATATTATTTTCCTCGTTAATCAACCCACAAGTTAACAAAATATAATGCCAGTGAATCATTTTATATACTCAGTAGCGGTGAAACAAATTAAAACATTTCTGTTTCATCATAAATTGATGAAAGTTTTATTGTCTCGCCATGGAAACAGAATTAATAATACAGCATCACTTATATAACCCATTCACACACACACACACACAAATGCATGTAGATTATTGTACGCGTAAAACTGTGTAAAAAAAACCGTGTAGTGTGTAAAAGCAGTGTTTGTCTCCTAAAGCCCCTTCATTGTTTTTTCTTAGATCCTTCCTTGAGGAAAGTGTCTCTGTACTGCTTTGTTTGATAGTGATCAGAGTCAATGGTGTCTAGAGAGTCATTGAGGGTGATGAACACATCTCCGTTGGACTCCGTCACTGTGTGGACTCTCTGTTTAACGCCTTTCGAGCACCAGGTCGGTTGTAGAGGCTTCACCGAAGGGTCCACAGACTGATAGAGACCCTCGCCTTCAGCTAATGTGATTTTATATTTGTGCCAGGGACAGACGATGCATTGTCGGCCATCAAACTCCTTGACAAGGGAAAGAGAAAATACAAAAATACTGTAGAAATCAGACAAGGTAAGTGGTTAAAAGGCTTTCACCAAAACCAACCTCAATATCGCCGTGCTGAAGCGGACCACCAGAGTCTATAACAGAAAAAAACACACATGAGGTTTATATTATTCATCTAAATTAGATTTTTTTAACATATACATATCTCTTAACGACGCTCTCTTTTCCTTCAATTTTAACAATCAATCAAAACAAGAACAATAAAATATGTGAATAATCACAAAAATCAGTGATTATTATTCATACTAATAGTTTACTATTTACTACCAATTTTACTATTCCACAACTTTGTGTCTGATATGCAGTCATCCTCCAGAACCCGCCATGAGTCCAATGAAATCGGAGTCATTAAAAATGATAACATCTAATAATTAAAATAATAAATAATATTTCATAAAAGCCAAGGTTATCCTATAGAAAAAAAATAGCTTGCCAGGCAAATGCAGAAGAATTGCAAAAATGCCCATACTGTACACGAGCTCAATAAGGAAATTGTCATTTTCCTAAATATTGCAACATTTGAAACTACAAACGTAAACTTAACGTACGGTAGCAGCGGTCATCGAGAGCGAAGAAGTCCCCATGGTGGAAAAGGACAAGAACGTTTCTCCCGCCCACTGACGTCACCAGTCGTCTGGATTGGATAATTGTCTCTTTCTTTCCAATAAAATAGGAAGGTTTGAATGCAGAGCTCATGCTTCTCCCACTCTTGGACCTGGACAAAACCCGCATATGTCACATAGCCAACAGACATCTGGATTTTAATCATATTGTCCGAACCAGCTGACCAACAACTCTGGCTGTCAATATCCAATTTTAGTGGAATTGGATGGTAATTACTCAGTGTAATAGCTACATAATGATTGTACACCAGGAAAACAAACATAAGCTACACAAATACATGTATATAACACATGCACGAGAGAGAGAGAGTATTAAATCAGCAGAAATCTTTGGTAAAAACAACATTATAAAGCAGTAAGACATATTTTCCATTATGAAAATAAAATAAAACATAAAATACATGTATTATAATTGATTTACCTAGTTGGACATTTTCCCAACTTCAGAAGCTCAGCCTCTATTCATTCTCAAACGTTACACCTAAAAGACAGGTACGATATATGTTACTACTACGTTTGGAAACAATTAAAACTACCGTTAAGGATAAATTCTGCATAAAAAAGCAAAACATGCGCTAGCTATCCACATCCGGAAACAGGGTTTGTTTTTTTCAAAATAAAAGTTCAAATGTTTGTTTTTTTTTTTTTAACAGTAGCGTAAAGAGTAAAAGTATTACGTTAAAATGCTTTGTTCATAAAATTGTTCATTTTGATGATCACCATGATTTTTTATTATTATTAATATTGTTTTATGAAATCTGAATTACAAAAACGAAATAGTTAAAAAAATAAAAGTTTCTCTAAAATTGCGACTTCGCATCTTTCACATCTTGGCCAGTAGATGGCGAGCTGCCCCTGTCTTGGACTCACTTTCCCTGTCCTCACTTTTCATCTCTTACCTAAAATTATAGGACTGGACACAGATCTATTACTAATTATATTTATCTATGCATTTGAAATACATTTAATTCCAACTGTGCATACATTTTTGAGTTTTGTTTGTAAATATGCTTTTATTGCCCTGAACTGCTGTGTTATGTATGTAAGGTACAGTTATGTACAGTTTACAACAGGACTATGTTGTTAAGAGCACAGACTTTTTTGTCTGCTTCTTAGTTAACAGATTAAAATACTTACAAATTAAAAACCAAAAACCGATATAATTAGTCAATCAATAATAGTACAGAATGGTAAATTATAGTTTATTTTTTTCTATTTGACTTTATTAGTCAATAATTAGTCATGTAAATAAATTAACAACTGGCGGACAATTGCCAAATGATGTGGCTGTACTGGTTAACACCGCGGGTTTGTTATTTACTGGAAACTGACACAGAAGCTTTCTGCTTGGATTATTATCAAGGACTCGGATGTAGTGAGCATTTGTAAATATAACTGCACGACTAATTAATGGTTTGGGTTCATGTGAAACTGTGAGCTCGATATAGCAAATAACAGATGGTAGATGGGCCGGAATCCGCTGCCAATTTGTGTTAGTGTGCCAAACATACACATTGCTTGGCATGAAACAAATATAACAGTCTGTCTTGTTTCTCCCCATGAATTAATATTGAAAAAAAAAAATGAATAAAGAAAAGAAAGTTCTGTTTCAGTAAACACAAATAGTTTTTCAAAATTTTGTAGTAACTTTTTGCGCATACAATGATTATTACAGTGTTTGCATATTGTTAGATTTTCATATTGTTACTTTTTTTGTATTCTCTCTCTCTCTCTCTCTCTTTTCATAAAATGTAAACTTGAATTGGAATAGTTTATGCATATTCAATGAACTACATTAATATGCTACACATATATTTGCTTTGGTTAGTAAGTTAGAATGAGAATAATATAAATCTTACGCCTGTTTTGCTTCTTCATAACTAGCTTTTCTCTCATTCTCTCATTTGCATTGTAATTATTTTACGCTTCACTTTCTTCACCGCCCCCACTTGAAAAAAGATGAACAAAATGTACCTAATCTTAGAGGCCGACTGGGACCTTTCTGTACGGAGTTTGCAATGTTCTCCCCATATTGGTGGGTTTCTTCTGGGTCTCCGGTCTCATTCCACAGTACAAAAAACGTGTTCAGGTGGATTTTAACGTGTGTGTGTGTGTGTAAGATGGTGATGCCTGGATAGGAGGGGACCCAGGTGTGTTTGGTTGCCAGGCATTTGGTGTGTGTGGTGTCTTCTCAAGGCAACTTTGAGGGTCTTGAAAGATGGCAAATATTAAAACTAATTATTATTATTATTATTATTATTATTATTATTACTATTATCATTGCTATTATTATTATTATTATTATTATTATTATTGTTATGTTGTTATTACCATTGATGCTATTATTATTGCTATTATTAATATTAATATTACCGTAATAGTAATATCAAAATTATATTCATATTAAGAAGTTATTAACTAGTTAATCTAGCTTTTTTTGACCAGGTTTTTTTTTTGAGAAGATTCATGCGCTGCTCAGGACTTTAAAGTATTTTAATCGTTGTCTGATTCACTCAGGTTGGTCCATTCAATCTTTAGCCTGTCGTCTACTCTAGAAGTTTCCCCAAGTATATTTTCTTTTCTTCATTTCTTCAGCTGTTGAAATGGTATTATGTAGATATTATAACACTGCGATCATGTAACGGGAGCAGCTTCAGGATCTTTAAATCCAGACAGACTTAAAGCATTCAGTGCTCTTTGTAACAAGATCACTATGGTAACGTTAGTAGTTATACTTCATGGTTACCATAGAGACTAGTTCATCAGCATGTGTACTAGTCACAGAAACATGATTGCTACCGATTTATGTTAATATTTAGTTTTCTTATAGGTTCCTTTTTGTTGTTTTTTAATGTTTTGAGATTTCTAATGCTTTTTTTTCATTGAATTTTAGATGTACAGTACATGTTTAGCCATATTTAGTACTTAATGACTTTGAGAATGTAATGGTTCATTTAAATTCATTTATTTATTACAAATCTCTAATAAGACTCTGCCAATGGAACAAGATTTTTCCTGACTGTGCTAAATCTGTCTTTGTAACAATCTCAAAATACTTTGCTTTTTATAGCATCTTTCAGACCATAATATGATTGAACTAATTCAGTTTGACCCAAGATGGAGATATTGATAATCTCACATTGCAGTCAGGCAGGACAACAGCACACACACATCATTCCCAGCAAAAATCAATTCCAAGAGACATTTGAGCAGTGGTCAGTTATTCATCTACTTGTTTATCGTCTCTTCAGACTTCCGAACAGTTATATTTCACTACAGTCCGTTCTCGTTGCTGTTTGTGCTCAGTGTTTGGAGGTTTCTCCACACAATGGAAGCGGCTGTGGCTATAAACTAGAAGCGTGACGAGGACCAGGCCTGGAGATGAGGAACAGCAGAGAACATCTTCTGCTTGCCGCAGACAGACTGCAGTTCCGATAGAGAGTCATCCGTGGACTGCGACAGCGAGAACATCGATTATCTTCGGCTTTTCAGGAAGTGTCTGATGCCACCAGTGATGCTAAATCCGCACGGCTCTTTTCAAAAGCTGGGAAAGAGGCAGATATTTCATATAAATTCTGTCAAAATGTCTCAGTGTTGTACTTAAGTAAATGGGCTTTGTTAATTATTTTTGGCTACTTTGTATGTACTGTGTACAAAAAAAATTTACTGAGTACAAAAAAATGAGCAAGTTTTACTCTCTTTTACTTTACATTATTGATTGAGTATTTGTACTCTTTACTCCACTGTATTAAATGGACACTTACTGTTACTCGTTTCATTGTGATTGTGTGACAAGTCAGTATCCATTTCAACCGTGGTTAAGGACGAGGCGATATCGCCATCTGCTGGATGCTGAAGGTACTGGATGCTAAATCACATAAACATGAATTAGCAGTTGCTTGACTTCACTGACGTTTTGTCCTTTTTTATTTATTTTTTTCTGCCATTTCGAAACCTTGAGGTGTTCATTCTCATTTCTATATTTGGAAATAAAACCTCATGAATAGCTTCTTGTTTTTCACATTTCTTAAGTGTTTTCTGAGCCTGAATTCAGTAGAGTAAGATCCTTAAGTTCTTTCACAATTGGATCCTTCACGACTTGTACTCAAGTCTTCCTGGAATTGGTGACTTGTAACTGAGTAATTTTTACAGTAAGTTATTCATACTTTTACTCAAGTATGTTTTTCAGGTAATCTTGAAGTTCAATGAGATCACGCGTATCCTGAAAGACCAGGCATCATCAAAGCCCATTATAAGGTTGGGCGAGCTCCTCGTCTCAGCTGCCAAGACAACAACAGCGAGCGATCCTTCAACACACACTCAGAGCTAACAAGGCAAACGCAGCGAGGGAGTGAAAAGGAGGAGAGTGGAGAAGAGCGAGGGAGGGGAGAGTCAGAACCAAGTGTGAGAGAGACAGAACACAGCGAGCCGCGAAAGCCACGCTGGTACGTTTCTCCTGCTCCTGATGAGGAACCAGCCAGACTCTGGGAGAACATCTCAGCCGTGACATTGAGCACATGCAAACAAATGGGCAACGATTTCATCATTGGCGAGAATGAATTTCTGACTTATCAACCGGACTGACCAAAGTAGTAGCTCAAGCTTCCAGTGCAGAAGAGACCTCAAGAGTGGATTTGTTATGGATGACGTTCTCTGGATTTGTCGGTGGTGATCTATTCCCCAAATCGGGTCTCCGTAAATCAAAGTCTTCTAATAATTAAAGAAAACTGTTAAAGAAGCAGCATTGGTTGGACTGGAACCATACTGGACGCTGTGGATGAAGGTCTGGAGATCATGGGGAAATCAAACAGCAAGCTCAAACCGGAGGTGGTGGAGGAACTTACTCAGAATACCTACTGTAAGTGATGCTCGCCTTTATTTCCAACCACTCCAGTTTCCATCGCTCTTCGCATCATCATGCTTTGGCTTAATCTTCTAGATTTTACATAAAAACACCATGTAGGCTGGAAAATGCTGATTCTTCATTCCTCCATCACAGATCAGAAATATGAGCTCAGTTTGTTTGAAAACATCAGCATCAACTGTGTTCAAGTTCCTGCTGTTCCTGCAACAACATTTTGTCTTAAGAAATCACAATTCCCATGATAAGACAAATTGTGATTAGCAGAAGTCTGGAAGCGGGCCTAATCAGCATGTTTTAAAAGCCCTCCAATCGGGAATTGAGCTTTATGAATATGCAAATTGCAAAGTCTTGAGATCCACAATCAGGCTGGTGGTAGCCCAGAGAAAAATCTCAAAGTGGCTTACAGTCAGACATCATCCCGGTGTGATGGGTTTCCATGGATGCATAGGCTGTATGTAAACACGAGGAGCAGCTTTCTGTGTGAAATTATACTGTAAATAATGTCCCTGTAAGAAAACGGTAATCTACTTGCAGTTTCATTTTAGAGTTTCATACTGTACAATTATGATCCCCTACTTTTTTTCAACAATGTTGAAATTAATTTCGTAAAACTTTTTTTTCTATTATAACACAATACTCAATATACCACGCTTATTCATGATTAAAAAAAAAACAGCGACTTGCCGTGAACGCACCTAAACTGAATTTTACTAAAAATTTCCATGTAAAAGTGTCAGCTGAAGGGTTGTACACAAATACGGCAAGAACCGACTTCACGCCTTTAGTGGAAATGTATTGCTGTCTCTTCCAATTTTTATTATTTACTGTTCTTTTTCTTAAACACCGCATATATTTAAATTTCAGACTCAAATTCAACCCTTAAATGACCTAATAGTATTATAATATTATTATGTTAATGTTTTTAACTATTCAGTATAGCTGGTCTCTCCATTGTAGTTAGATAAACGGACCAGAAGAGTTTATTTAAGGACGTGGTGTGTCCTGGCCATGCGTCAGACCAGTGTGTATAGCAGGAGGGAAAGCAGTGCTTGCTTGAAGTCATGTAGACGTAAAATGGAAAGTGACAGCCAAAGATTTCTTAATGATGGACTCTGTAGTGGGCGCCGCGTGGAAAAGCATTGGGCAGGAAATTGCAGCACGCAGGAAAATGCGCCTCCGTGCTGGGATGGGCTCCACAGGCCTGTCATTCTTCTCTCTCGCTCTCCATCTCTCTCTCTCTCTCTCTCTCTCTCTCTCTCTCTCTCTCTCCATGCCCTCCTCTTTCTTCTATGTAATTGCCTCTGAGCGCATGGAATGGAATACTGTAATTAAGGCCTTATCAGTTCTGCCTCACATAAGAGGACATTGCTTTTCTCTTTCTATCTGTGCAGCCCTCTTACCTACCGTTCTCGCTTCTTAGCAGCGTCTTATCTCTACACTTCTTTGTTGTTGTTTTTTCATTGCAATTTGTAACATTTTCCTTCTTTTTTTAATCTTATCTCTATCTAAGCTGAAATGAAGAGCTACAGTTAAAATGTATATCTTGTTCTTATATTGTCGTTTTGCACTATTTACCATTTCTGCTGTTATTTATATACCGTAGGTACATTTGTATATACAGTATGTCTTTAAAATATACTATACAACATATACACACACACACACACACACACACACACACACACACACACACACACATTTATATATATATATATACATACATTCAGAGATAGAGAATATATTATGTATTTATGTCATATAATTATAATAATGATTTTAGTTATATAATAATTTTAAGGCCAGTTTTTAGTTTTTTTTCTCATTACAATTTTCCAACCAAAGTTAAATAAATAGTGCAAATTGATGATAAGTGTGAACATATTTAAACTTAAGGTTTTGATTGTGCACTATTGCAGACGTAACAGAATCAATCTTTGGTTTCGGTTTAACGTGGTTTGTTGCGGTGAGAGTGTTGCCGTGGAGGCTTGATGCGGGGCTTTATTGCTCTGAAGTGGGCTGCGTGATTAGGATTTTTACGTGGTGGAGAGAAAAGGCAGACATGCATGAATACAGACATATATCTGAATGTAGGCAGATGGTCTCGTTCCTTATTCCAGCAGATAGGCCATGATCAAAAGTGTATTATTCAGTGTGGTTAAACTGATTCTCCATGGCATTTCAATGCACAGATGAGGAATTGCTCTTCTTTGAGGTTATGTAATGTTGGCATTTCAGAGCAATCATAAATAATTAAATCGAGGTCATACTTTTTTTTGGGTTTGATTGAATACAAGCAATAGTAGCAAATATATGTGGACCTATTTTATAGAATTCTTCAAGCTATTCTGGAGTCCTAGATGAATTTATCCAGTCAAATTTGAATGCACTTTATTCCATTTTTGCTTAAAGATTTCAGTTTAAAGTCTCTCTCTTATACTCTAGACGAACAGATTTGCATATAAATGACATTTAGAACAACTTCTGTTGGTGACTAATCTTCTGTAGGTGATTTTGATGACCCGCACCTGGTGGATCCGAACTGGTAATGGATTTAAGCCAGTTGCCGGTGATTATTGACATTTGGTTCTTGTCTCGCTTGTCAGTCTAATTTGAAGTTACATACTCTACTCTAGTCTTGCTCTTGTTTTTGTTTGGTATTCTATTTCAAGTTTAAGTTAATGAAGAGAACAACTATAAAGTTCGAGTTTTTGGACCTCGCCGTGTTCTCGTCCCTACAGGCTTGTGTCAGTGATACATGATGAAACTAGGTACGTCTTAACATTTTGTCAAAGGTTGTTTTAGGCTTAGTTATACAATAAATATGTGAATGCAATTATTTTAATAAATTATTTTAAAAAAGTCAAGCCTGGCAAAACTTCTAGGTCTACATATACCAACTATCAAAACACTGTCAAAACAACTATCAACCCCAAACACACTATCAAAACACTGATCTACATATACCATCATTTAACTGTTTAAAACATGTTCCCAACAAAAGTTTTAGTCTCCTCAATTTGTGCATTTTTTATTGTCTGTATAAAAGGAAGAATGTTATGATTGTTGTCCAGTCAGATTTCAGATTTTCTCGGTCGATACATCAGTCTATTCTGGCCTTAACTTAAAAATCAATAGTTTAAAATGAATGTTGGCTGTAGAGCTTCTTGATATATTATCTCAATAGCAACAAAAAGTTTTTCTTAAAAATAAAATCAAATTTAATTATTACATCACAGCGCCATCAAGCTGCCATCTAAACACTTTTTGTTCTTCCTCCCTCTTTCTCTCTTTTTCTTCATCTCTTTCTTGCCCTATCACTCACTTTCTTTTCTTATCTGCTTGTCTGAACTAGCACTTTTTTCAAACGGCATTGATAATTTAATTATATAGATTATAACATTTTTTGTAATGGTTTAACATGTAGATTACTGCCCAGTACAGCCCAGAAAATAGAAAACATTTATCAAGCATTAAAAGCGTTAAAATGTATCAAAGAATGCTTATGTAAGAAAAAAAAGACATACGCACAATAGCCAATTCACTTTTTATTCAGTTATTATTGTGGATCCCACCAGGACCACTGTTATATTCACTCGCCCACTGGCTTTGCATCGTGACGTTCTCCTGCTGTTTGAGTTGTCCAGTAATTTCAAGCTTTTGAAATCAATTTTTCATAAGCTTGAAATCAACATGATTTGTTTCCCTCCATTCCCATAGTCTGCATCAGCAGGGATTTCCACGGAGTCACAAAATATATGCAGGTCCAAACCTGCAATTGGGTTTTAATTCAAAGAAGCCTTGGATTCAGAAAGAAAATTATTTCTAAAAGAGCAATTTAAGTGTCAGGAATGCCTGAAAGAATCCAATTTCAGTAATTATTTTCAGTAAAATGCATTAGTATAGACCACCTATAATCTAAAAGTCAAGTCTCAATATATTTGTGAGTGTGCGCAAAACCTATTATATATTTTTTTCATGCATATTTTTAAAAACTTTAGCCTTTTTATTTCGATTTATTACCTTTTTTTTTTTAACGCTTTTACCTAATTTATTCTTAAAAAACAATATAAAAGCTGTCAATATTTTTCTTTTTTCTTTGTGGTGTTTGACTGATTTGACCAGTGCAATTTCCAAGAATTACATTTCAGGTTATAAATGTTCAGTTTACTTTTTAATTCTTAATTATAATAAAAAGAAATACTAGCATTTATTCTTTATTCATTACATTTTTTTTTAATGGATTATTAAATGCCGTGTGCAATCAAACTAAGACCAGTATTTCACAGTTTCCACATATATTTTAAAATGATAAATGATAAAAGACTTTTGTCCACCGAATTTGGAAAATACTGAAAGCTACTCTAATGCTTAAATATCATTTGCAACTCACCAAAAATAGCATGGACTCTCTTTTTGCCTATACGTATCTAAATACATGCATTCTAATTAAATATGTACTTGCAAATCCTTTATACAGTATTTGATTCATTCTGTAATAGAATACAAGTTGGACTACAAAAAATGTTTTTAAACGCACATGTAATTGCCTTGTTTTGGAATAGTCTATCCATATTTCTACAATGGAAATAAAGCCCTGACTTTGCTCTCTCTCTCAATCTCTTTCTCAGTCTGTTTCTTTTCCTCTCAGTGCTTTTATCCCTACAAATGGAGGGCAATTTTCCCACTGGGGGTTTAGCGCAACAGAAGATGGAGATATAGATGGAAACTGTCCACTCAAATCTTCTAATGTGTCTCTTGTCACAGCTTCAGCTTCTTGTTGCTCAGACAGTTTTACACTCTCATCCAATCCTTCAATCCCCAATTCCACCAGTTCGATGGCACATACAGTTGTATTTTTTTTACATGCATCTAAACTGAACTCAATCAAAATCTTTCTTTTTGCCTAGTGGCCATAATGACAAACTCACTGACTTTACCTTCCTGTACTTTAACTGACTTCCTGAGGCTGCACGAGAACTACTGTATGTCACTGTATTTTATTCCAGCATTGTTTTACAGCTTCTATTTTACTGCTGTTTCCCAGCAACAACACAATTCCCCTGTCCCAGCACTCGGTGTGAGTGGGTACAGTTCATATATTTCATTTCCCAAAAAGACATCTGGCATTATGTAGAGAAACGTGTTTGCAATGTGAGCGGAAATAAAGTCAAAATGAAGCAGAAATGATATACACAGGATGCACATGATGTGGAAAAACAGACCATCCCCACTCGCAGACAGGCATTATGGAGTATGGCACCATTATGGGTTCTTAGTCTTATATTTAACTTTATTGACCGTATTTAGGTTAAAATTAGAAACTTTGCGACATCACATTGCCTTTATTATTTGTTCTGGATAAGTCAGCAGCTCTATTGATGTCACAATCAAAAAGTTTATTTTGCACACTAATATCTAATATTGTTTCTTTTTTGTTACAGTTACAGAAAAAGAAGTTCAGCAATGGTAAGTCAGACCAAACTTATAATTGGAATTTATTGTTGGCAACTAAATTGCATTTTTTCTACACTGTGTGTTTTTTTCTTTTGAGTTTAACTTTACTCTCACATAACACGTTTATCTTTCATCTCAGAAAAGTTGGGAGAAGTTTGTTATGCAGAGAAGCCCTGCAGGTAGCGTTTAGTGATAACATCAGAGTCCATTTCTTCACTTACTGATCCTGAATGCCAGCCGTCAGAGGACTTTTATTTTGTGCCAAGTCCTAGTGCTGGCACATTATCTTGAATAGCCAAGGTCTTTGGGCGTTTGCCAGGTTAAAGTCTTAATTTCTGTCCCTGCTAGTCGTCTACTCAGAGAGGAAGTGGATGTGTGACTGCAGTGGGACGTGAGGTTGGTGCATCACGGGCATTGCGGCAAACCGTTTTGCATTCGTGTGCGATGAATTCAAGCAGAATTGGATTTTTCTTGGTATTAGCCACTCTGGTGATATTGACGTCTGCTTTAGCGTCTCTAAATACCAGATTCATTAAGAAATCAATGCTGTAAATTGTTTGACTTTAAAGGACCAGAAGCAGCAGATTATTATTAAGCAACAGTGCTATGAGTTTTTTGTTTGGAGAATTTTGAGGAATAATTTCAAGCAAACAGCATCATATGCATTTTTTATGATATATACAATTATTTATCCTAGACTATGAAGGGCACTTAAAATCGTAAAAAATGTGTAAAAATTGATTCCACATTCTATATCTGGGAAAAAAATTTCAAATGTGAAAAATGTCATTTGCAACCACCTTTTATTTTAATTTACAGTCAGGTAAAAATGTATTTTTTTTCTGCTTGATCATAGTCAATGTTTGTTCTGTTTATTTCATATAGTGGCTTCGAGAGTCTGGACTTCTGAAAAGCTCTTTATAAACACAAAGTATTTAAAATGACATTATAATTATGATAAATATTTCTTCTTATGGGAAGAAAAGTCTGTTTTTTACACTGAAACAAATAACTCTTTTATAATTTAAAAGTTGGACTTTTGTGCAGTTTTAATTTCCTATCTTTATTTGGCTTCTATACGTGTCTTATATGCAGTACTTCTATATTTATTCCTATATGTACCAAGCCAGACTCAATTTGAAATGTAATGAGTCTTCCTCAACTGAATTAAAGCTTTATTATGTTAGTCTGAATGACATTTTCCCTGCTATAAACATTCACGGTGCTTGCGTTCTCATCTCAGACATTTTAATGAAAGAAGCATGAAGTGAAATGTCCTGTAAAATCCAAAAGCTTTTTTTGCTCTGTGAATATAAATGACCTTTTTCCTTTACGCTGATACACACTGATCAACCAAACACTTATCTTGTGTGAATTAATGGCCGTGCCCAGGTCAGCTGACAGCCCACGGAGCGAAAATTAAACGGCAGATTGGTCCATTTACTCATTCGGCTTTTCCTCCAGAAACTAATTGAGTTATTTGTGCTAGAAAGTGAAAATCAGTAGTTTATTTTTATTCTTCAATTTGTGGAGTTGAAGTAATCGAAATGTATTATGTGCAAATTGAAGTGTATTTTAATGAGAAAGGGATGCAAGTAACATGTTAGCATATGCTTAAATTGCTAATTAAATACTGTATTTGCATTTTTAACACTAGAACACCAATACACACGTGCATGTCGGGGTGTGTGTCTGTGTATGTGTGTGTGTTCATATACACTACTTTTTATTATATTAAAACCTCGGGTTAATGTCCTAAAAGAGAATTTTGGGCCCAATTCCCACGTACATTATTGCCAAAGATTCTATTGGGAAGAAATAAATATTGCATGTACAATATGTCGGCATGCAAAGGGAGTCACATTAATTTTATCACACAAGGATTGGAATAATAAATTGCATAACTTCTGTTGAAAAGACTCTTTATTATTTATTATTACCAAAATAGCTAGACAGGTCCATCATGTTCAAACTACCATTAAAACTTAAACCAGGCTCTGCTAGTGAATCGCTAGTCTTGCATTAGAAAAGACGGGTAAATTATGACGACTTTGACTCGGCTAGACGAATGTGCCACTCGACGTCTCACACACTTCAGTTGAGAATAATCAAGTGTGTGTCATATGTTAATAGGCAGACGAGTGATGCTTTTCAGACGCTTCCGCGTGAGAGGAAGTGCAGGTCAGAGCTTAAACAGGAAGCCATTTTCCTCTCAGACTTATAAACAATATAAGATTAAGCTGCAATCAAGCACATTGAACTGAAAAAGCTTTTGCTTTTTCTTCACGTATAAAAATGTTGAATAGTGTGACCTACTGTAGTCGCCGCCACCTACAGTCGCCGTTTCACTCAATGGTTCAAGCATGAATCACACTTCTGATTTTCTGCTCCTGTTGGAGATATTAAAATAGCCCAATTGATTTGTGAATCATCAGAATAAGTCGTTTTTTCACTTCACCTCTACGCCAGACAGCGTTACACGGCTAGTGCTGCTCTTCATGCGGCCAGCGGATGGCGTCATGAAGCCATGGGAGGCTTTGATAACTCCTGAGCTTCAGTGAGATACTGGTGTAGGTGTCAACACAACCTGTTGAATGAGATAGATGTATAGATGTATAGAGATACTGGTGTAGGTGTCAACACAACCTTTTAGAATGTCATGTTAGTTATTAGATAAAAAAAAACATATTAGAAATTAGAAATATAATAGAAATATCTTTTTTTGCTTTTCCACAAATTTACATTACTATAATACACAAAAAAGGACAACTAAAAGAGAGGATGAGAGTAGGAGAAGGAACATGAAAAGTAATAGAAATAAAAGAGAGAGATTGAGGGAGTAAAAAAAAGAAAGAATGACAGAGAGGTGAGTAAAAAAATGAAAGTGAGAAGGAGAGATCATTCTGCAGTGTGGAGATGAAGGGACGCGCTTCTCTTCAGGGTGACTTTATATCATGTAACAGCAGGAAGTCACATTCTGTGATAAGCAGCGCTAGACCAACATCCTGCTTGAATGAACAAGACATCAATGAGACTCATTTTAATTCAGCTTATCAGTGCACAAAGGAACTTTGTCGCTTTGGATAAAAGCGTCTGCTAAATGACTGTAAAGTAAAGTAAAGTAAAGTAAAGTAAAGTAAAGTAAAGTAAAGTAAAAGTAGATAGATAGATAGATAGATAGATAGATAGATAGATAGATAGATAGATAGATAGATAGATAGATAGATAGATAGATAGATAGATAGATAGATAGATAGATAGATAGTGTTGAGTTCTTCATATTATTTGGAGACACAAGACACAGAAGGGATAGATGACAGCGGTGACAGTGATGAATGTGTTTCCTCTCTTTCAGGTACAAGGGCTTCATAAAAGACTGTCCGAGTGGTCAGCTTGATGCCGCCGGTTTCCAGAAGATTTACAAACAGTTCTTCCCCTTTGGTGACCCCACCAAGTTCGCCTCATTCGTCTTCAACGTTTTCGACGAAAACAAGGTTGAATGAAAGTCAAACTCTTTTTCAAGTTTGTCAGTGTTGTGTGTGTAAACTGGTGCATGAATCCCGTTATTTATTCATCAAACAGCCTCTTTTCGCTATCTTGGCCATCTGTAATGTGATTTAGGGCCATCGCCAGAGCCAAAGAGAGAAGGCCGTCTGGCAGACAAACTCCTTTTTGAATTCACACACAGTCAAGCACAGCTCCCGTGTTTATTTATAGCTTTGGTTTGAAAGGCATCACTGCTGGTCATCAGACATTAGTCGCGGCCGTTCTTTGCCCTCGTCCAGCCATCACCATCTTTCTCCAGCCCACCTCCGTTTGACTTCTGCTTCAAGATCACTGACCAGTGCTTAGAAGAAACGGTCTGGGCTTGTGTAGGTCTGTGGTGGTGTTTTAGTAGTCTGGTGTTAGCAAAGTCAACTTTTGGCTGGCTCCTTTTGTTTTATGTCTGGAAAACCGTTTCAAAATAATGTATATTAAAGTTTGCTTTTAAGGAAAACAAACAAAGACTTTTCAGGGAAAAGATGAAACTGGAAACTTATGAAAATGGAAAAAGTGATAATGGATGGATGGATAACATGGATGGATAGATGGATGAAAACATTTAAACAGAACTGTCTTTCTGTATTTTTTCATTATCCATTCTATCTTTTCTCTTTCTCTGCTTCTTTATTGTCTTTCTTTGCTTCTTTCTATCATATTTTACTCTTTCTTTCCACTTGTTTTTTCTGTTGTTCTTCATTCCATCCTGCTTACTCTCCTTCCTTCCTTTTTTCTTTGTTTTTAACCAAATTTCATTCTTTCTTTCTCTCTCTCTCTCTCTCTTTCTTTTCTTTCTTTCTTTTTTTAACCAGGATGGCCGAATTGAATTTTCCGAGTTCATTCAGGCCCTTTCCGTGACCTCGCGTGGCACCTTGGATGAAAAGCTCCGCTGTAAGCAACATTTTGATACATGTAAAATATTAAGGATCATTACAATACTTTTAATTTCTTCTTAATTATCACAGGGGCCTTTAAGCTCTATGATCTTGATAACGACGGCTTTATCACACACGCTGAAATGCTCAACATTGTAGATGCTATTTATCAGATGGTGGTGAGTCCATCTCTCCTTTATCTTGATCTTTCTCATCTCAGTCTCATTTGTTAATGTGACATTGTGTTTGAAGGGAAACACAGTGGATCTTCCAGAAGAGGAGAACACTCCAGAGAAGAGGGTTGATCGCATTTTTGCCATGATGGATAAGGTCAAAGATTTTGATAATAAACTGGTCTAGTTCTAATAAAAAAAGGGTTTTATTAATGGATTTTAAGGTTTGAATCCCTTGCTTGATCTTTAAAATCATTAATAAACTTAGAGGCAGTTTTAAATTAAACACTTATTTTACAAGTATACTGCACAGTATAACATTTTAGGATGGCTCATAGATTTTTGGTTTATGTGAACAAACCTACATTTTTAGTAGTAGTGTTTTCTTCTGCGTTTGCGGGAAAGAGTGTGTGACTGAGTAAAAGAGAGAGTTGTGAGTGCATGAGTGTGTGTGTGTGTGTGTGTGTGTGTGTGTGTGTGTGTGTGTGTGTGTTTGTGTGTGTGACCTTTCTTTGTCCCAGTTTAAGTACACTGGAATTATCTAAAGCACCAGTGCAACCTATTAGTATTAAAGTATCTACTGCATGATGGATGAATAATGCTTTAAGTTCAATCAGTCTCGCTGTTTGCATTGCTTGAATGGCCACACACTCTAGGGTCAACGCAAATATATCCCTGCTCATATCTGAGACTGGTGTCCATCTGAAGTGAACCCGACCACAGGCCTATTCATTTACTAGCACTACTGCTGTCACTGGACTGTAAAATCACCACATACTATTATACACTGTAGAGTCCTAGAACTAAAATAATGGTTTCATAAGATTTCATAATCGCTCATGTTATGCAATTCCATGTTTTTAAAGATGCACAAATAACACAACAGAGGCATGTTATGACTGTTATCTTGCATTCTTTAATTAAAAATGGTAAAATCATCCTTCGGTCTACCCTCGCCCCCTGCTGGACGTAATTATTTTTCATACATCTGCAGAATGCTGATGGGAAGCTGACTCTGCAGGAGTTCCAGGAGGGTTCCAAGGCCGATCCTTCCATTGTACAAGCTCTGTCTCTCTATGATGGCTTAGTGTAATTGCAGCCTGTCTACAAAATAAAGGTATGTTGTGATCAAAATCCAAAACTACAGAACATATTACTTTTTTAAATAAAATTCAACCAATAATGTGTTTACATTCTTTTGCTGCACTTATAGAACTCACAATTGCACCCTGATATTCTATTGAATTAAATTTAAATCAAAGTGTACTTGTAGACAGTGGCGTAAAGTACTTGAGTAAATTGACTTTGTTACTTATTTTTGTTTTGTTTTGAAAATGTTGCACTTTTTTATCGTGATTAATTTCCAGGGCAGACAGTTGGAATTGATGAGCTAAATCATGTGAATTAGCTGTGTCAATTTTATGCACTTTTGAGTTTGACTGAGACAGGTCCTTACTTTACAGTAAGTTATCCATTACCCTTACTGAGGTAGGCTTTTCAGGTACTCTTTACACCTCTGCATATATCACACAAACAAAAACAAATGATTTTTTAATATTTCATAAATGAAAATATGTGCTAAACAATGCTATGTGATTTAATGTAAATTAAATGTCTTTCTTTTTGCCTAGTTGACCATCACGTGGAGCTTGAATAATCTTCGCTTCAAATACCAAGTTATGAACTTAACATAAGTCCAACTGTCAATTTTTGCCCAACTTCTACTGTAAGAAGTTCTACGTTTTATACATTCTTTTTACATTTTCTCATTGTCGTCACAGAGCTACGCCAGAGGACACAGTGACGTGGAATATCTGATAATACCATCCAATGAGAATTATTTCTTTCTTTACTTGGAGGAAAGTGCAAGAGACAAGACATCTATCTTTTATCTTCCCATATCAAGCAAGCCATCGCTGGTTTTATAAGAAGAATCCATTGACGTGCACTTAGCAAAACTCGGGAAAAAATTTGCCAGCGCTTTCCAGAATTCTATGACTGAACTTTCACTCAAGTGCTTGATTTCTGCTGGACTTCAGAATGGATGGGACTGATTTTTGGGAAAAAGCATGTGAACAAAACTAATTAATCCATGTAAATACTTTTATGAAATGCATAATTCTGCTTAATGCTGTTTATTTTTTACTTCCATTTATTACAAGTACAGTACTGTGAATGGATTATGACATTTCAGGCCTTGACAGTTTAATACAGAACAGGATGAGTTTAATTAAATTTTGCATTCCATTTTGTCTAACTGTAAAAGTTTGAAGATTTATTTGCGGTTTATATATAGAACTGCAATCTACATCTACTGTATATCTGCAACCGTTGCCTAATCTACAGCATTGGAAAGTCATTAAGCATCAATCCAGTCATCATGCTTTCTGCTTTCACTCTCCAGTCGCACTTTAGGACTGACGGACAATTTCTGTGAAGAAATGTTCATTGTCTTCTCAGTTGGCCTATTTTACACCCTGGATTAGTATTTTTCTCCTTTTCTGTCTTTTCCTGTAAGAAAAGAAAAGTCTTGAACTGTGTCATGCTTCTCTTAAAGCATCAAAGTCATTTGCCTTTGGGTTGAGTGGGCTTTCCTCTTTCTTGTTGCTCTTGGTCGGATGATTAAACTTGAGTCACTGCTTAATTACCTTTTAATGTTATTTGCCTTTGGTAAGTACAGTAAGGTGGAGACGGTAATATCTGGTCTGTCAGTATGTCTATCTTTTAGTTCTATTATAAAACTGATTTGAGATGCTCGTGGAGTAAAAACATGGTGGATCTGGCCGCATGAAGCCAGAAAAATGCCAGACAAATGGTTAAGACGTCTGCAGTCTTGTGATGGCTTGTTTCTGTAGTTTAATGAAAGATCACATGGAGACCTCCAGCCATGCAGGACACATTCTGCAATTATTGCACGTTTTTAATGTCATTATGAAGAATTTGAGACTGGAGGACCAGTCAATGTGACATCTGGAGCTTCTGATTCAGCAATAAGAACAAGAACTTCCTCAAAACAAGACCCCGCACTCAACTCACTGACCCACACGGTCCAGATACCGTAGTAAAACAGAACAGACTTCACACCCTAATTACAAAGGACAGATTGAGAATAATGCTAATGTCAAGGAGGATAGGAATGTATGTTTAGTGAAAGCAATGAAGGGTCATAAAGTGAATTTTGCAGTGAGGTCTGGTTTATTTATCCCACAGTTAAGTGCACAGGCACTGCATGAGCATTTAGAGAAATTGAGACAATGGCATATAAACCTGATGACAAATGGACATAAATTATATTCATATTTAATCTAGATTGTAGAAAATTAAGGTTTTATTTATAGCCGCTAGCAGCAGTTTAGGTCCTGCTATTACGTTTTTGTTTGTTTGGATAATTTCACGTCGCCACGGACTACATCTCCCTTGGTCCCCGGTTCCATGTGTTTCCCTGTTTCCTTGTTTAGATGGAGTCACATGGTTCTTCTGTTTCACCTGTTGTTCATTGTACCTCGTTTGTATCATTATTTAAAACTCACCTGTTCTTGTGTTCTGTTGGTCAATGTATTAGCACCAATGTCATCATGAGTTTAGTGTGAGTGTTCGTCTTTGTTTTATGTTCACCACAATCTCCGGCTCTCCTGTCTGCACAGAGGAGCGTGACAGATAAAAAGAGATGCATTTTTTAGAAGAGGCACAGCGTATATTGTAGTTGTACCGAACTGGCAGATTTTAATTTTAAACTCAAAATTATAATTTCATTTAACATTTCAGAGTTGTTCATATTATTTGTATGAATTTTATATAAATGTTCAGATCTTTAATGTTTGGGTACAGCATTTTGGCTGACTGTCTTGGTTTAAACGTGCATTATATAGCTTAAAGTTGTTGAAGAAGATGAAGTTGAAACACATCTCCTGTCTGCCAAAAAGAATTCTGAAGGCTAAGTCAACAATTTTCTCATGCTGTTGTTTCAACTTGTTTTAAATAATTGGGAAAATTGCTGGACTTCAGCGGTTCTAGATTTAAAAAGTATTTAAAATATAAGTAATTTTACCTTCATTAATTAAAATTCTTGGTATTTTGACAATATAGGCAAAGCGATTTGGCGGAGTCATATTTTATAACCACTTAAGATCACATTTACAGTTGGTTTTAAGATCAAGTTCTCCCAAGAAGAACAGGTTGACAAAAATCAGGAGCATTTTTCTGTGATTGCAGCTCGCTGAGTAAATAGTAGAAAGTAAAGTAGTCACTCATTTGAAACTCGTTCTTTTGTGGCTTTCTTGTAGATGCTCTGTTATGAAATTACATAAATAATGACTTACTTGACAGTAGTTAACCAAGCTTCAAGTGGTGTCATTAAGCGCAAGTGCCAGAAGATTTTCCACATGGACCTTCCAGGTTATCCAGGGTTTTTATCTGTGATGCCTGTACTTTACAGCTTCAATGTATGTCGCCTGTATATAATTAGATACATGGCAGCTGAGTATAAACTCTCTATGCTAATAAACCTAAAAATAAATAAACCCTATCCAATACTAGATATCTCTACCAAGATAAATGGTTAGTCGCAGAGTTCAGTATTTCAGTCCAAAGCATCAAATAAATTCCACGTTGGAAATTCAAAATAAACTTTTGTATATATTTGACGATATTTTACAATAATTTACAGTGCATAACTATACAGTGCATGGGGCACACTAGAAAGTTTTGTGCCGTGCATAAATAGTAGGGGATCAAAACTTTACAGTATGCTGTTGGAAACCACAGATTTTCATTTTAAAGGCATTTTTTACAGCATGTCAATATTATATTATATACGTTAAAGCTCTTTGCTCTACACAAATGAGAGAGAGGGAGAGTGAGGGAGAGAGAGAATGAATGAAATTTGGATAAACGCTAAGAAAGAAAAAAGGAAGGAATGTAGGATGGATTGACGTTAGGAGAGATAATAAGAGAGTAAATTAATAAAAAGATTTAATCATATGTTGTAATTGTTTTCTCTTAAACTTTAAGAGATGTGATATAGACAAAGTAGGCAGCTTTCTTTTTCCTCAGGGAAGTGGAGCAGGCCATGTGGGATGTGGTGGGGAGTCACTGGTGGGTCAAGTTACACACACACAAACTCAGGTTGTAAGGAGTCAGTCCTCACACACTCCCCGGCTGGTTCTCGCAGTGTTTGCTCGGATTCAGAGGGTCCACGCTTTCCTTCAACTTCCCCCCGAAACGGTCAAGGATGGGACGGACCTTGGGAATTTACCTCAGCCATTGCAGGATTATTTACCTCCGAACATTTTAGGAACTTGGGTTCATTTCAGGGATAATACGGTCGCTATGTTTCTTTCTAGCTTATACGTGATTCATTTACAAGTTGACGTTTTTCTAATTTGTTGGTATTAATCGTTTATGTTACTATTACTAGTTTCATTATTTGATATCGTCTTTGGTGGAATTTATTTATTTGAAGTTCGCGTGGTTTGCTTCTGATGCACCGTTTGTTGGTAGTTTTTTTAATTCTTTAAAATTAAGAATGACAACTTTTGTAGTACCTTTTTTCCTCGTGGTGTTGAGTGCCAGCGCGCGGTCTTCGTCCGTCCCGCCGGTGAAGAGACACTCCGGCGCCGATGACAGCGCTTCCACACTGGCCTTTGTCTTCGATGTCACCGGCTCCATGTACGACGACCTGAAGCAGGTGATTGATGGAGCATCTCGGATTCTGGAGCGGACACTGAGCCGCAGGACGAGACCCATCAAGAACTTTGTGTTGGTCCCATTTCACGATCCAGGTAGATTTTATGAAAGTTTTTAATTGCGTCTTGTTTTTAAACTTTATAAATCGAACGATTAGATGCAAGAGGAATTTGAAAAACAATCATAGTGTTTAAACTTTCCTTTGTGTGTTTGTGTGCGTGTGTCGTGATCAACTTGATTGATGAAAATCTTTGTCATGTTTGTCATGTCAATCTTTGTCAACTCTGCCATTGACGCTTCAGCTAAACAAGCACCATTTAATCTTTGGAATCATTAAACCTGCAAAGTTAAGGACAATCTCCACTCATACTTGTTTAATCTAAACATTACACATTTAGACAGAATAGAATTGTGTCTATTGATTACCTTGTTTCCAAATATGCCACTTGAAGGTTCATTTATTGGTAGTTATGATGTGTAGAGAGTGTCAAAACAGACAGACAGATAGATAAATGTGAATATTTTCTAGATAGATAGATAGATCGATAGCTCTTACAATCAGTCTGTCTGCTCTATTAATCACAGAGGGAAATTTACTGTATCCAGCCACAAATGAAAAAGAAGAAAAAGGAATAGAATACATTAAAAAAAGGTCCTTGAGAAAATAAACAAAAAATGACAATTGGCCAATAAAACAATAAATACAAAGGATTACAGCAAGATGTGAAAAATAAGCAAAGCCATATGTAAGTAACTTGTAACTTGTGTAAGTGGCCTTGTACTTCTGTAACCAGTTTCCACAATGTGTGCCAGAACGGAGATGAGAGAAACCGCACATGCCACTTCAACAGATACTGGCACTGTTGTGGACCCCTTCACCGTTTAATTCCACATTTGCTCAGAGATTGCACACAAACGCTCTCACATTAAAGCAAATGTGAACTTTACTCCGATTTGTTACGTGGAGATGCAGCACCAAAAAATAATTCCTCAAATTAAAAACCCAGCATCAGTGTAGAATGGTTCAAACCAACTGTTGTGTAGTAGGGGGGAGGTTTGGTCTCGAGGAGCTGATGAGAAGCACATGTTGTCTGGTAGTATGCAATTAACACAATCACCCCCAGTCCTCCATTCAGTTCAGTGGGAGAGTCACCCCTGCCCCCTCCGTCCGAAGAGAGACGTCAGCTTGGTCTGGAAGGGGGATGGTTCCATACTTCACTCACCTTTTAATGTGGCTTTCCCCCGGGGATCTTGTAAACTGCTGAGATCACAAAGAAAGCTGGTAACAGACAAAACGGTGTGACATCATCGCAGCCTAATGGCATCTTGCAGCTGACAAGTGTAGGAGACACATTTGGGGTTTATACTTGTATTCCAGACTGTTCCTCCGTTCTTCCAAACATATAATCTGCATTATTTGATGGGCAATAGGTGCAGATGTTTTAACCGTTGTAATGATCCAGTTCCAGTGGTTCTCAGATGGGAGGCAAATGTTCCAGCTTCTGAAGAGCTGTCAGAAGTCTAATACTTTCCTTTTGTCTTCAGTTTCATACTTGAATTTATAGTTTTTGCCTGTTAAGTGAAAAAAAAGAGAGTCTGGAATGAAGATACATCGCCAGCGGATCTGAGTCTGACCTACAGTCAGACCCTGAACAATGCGTCTTTTAATGCCGGTTCATCCAAGCGCCATATTGTCGGCATTCTAATCAATCAGCATCTTAGAAGGTCCAAAAAAGTGCCACATTGAGGACGACACCATTTGTCTTGAAACAAAAGAGGGGAGATGAAAACAAGAGGTTGGGTTTTGGGGAATTAAGAGGAAGGTCAGCGATGAGTTCGATGCATGACGACAGTCACAGATGACAAACCTCACATTTTTTGCACATTCATTTGTAACAGCAGAGATAGAATGACAGAGATGGAACGTATCTGATCTTTAAGACTGATGTTAAACACTTATTACACCTGGGTTCCTCTATCTTCTACATCTGTAGAAGACACTGCGGTCAAAATAGAGATTAACTGTTGATAAACTGTATTTAAAAAGATGAGGAATGGTAATCCTTCCTAAACTCTTATTCCCCTTTGGCTTTTGTTTGTGGTTCTAGTCTTCAGAAATGTTGTAAGCAGAAGGCTTTGCTTTTATTCAATGCACTTTTTAGATATTCTTAAATAGTTATATATTTATTTATTTAATTCGTTATTTTAATTTTACAGATATTGGTCCTGTTTCTATCACCACTGACCCCAAGAAGTTCCAGAAGGATCTTCAAGAGCTGTTTGTTCAGGTGAGCAGCTTTCCCTCTGAAAGAACTCTTCTATAATTTAGTAATGTATTTACGGTAGTTTGAATGTGGCAGAATTTCAAAGAGTAACGGATGTAAAATAAAGATTAAAAAAAACAGATGACTCAAGGGACAAGAAAAATTATCATGAAGGGAAATGCCCTCAAACAAATGTAAATAGCATACACAACAGAGCAAAATAAATCCAAAAATGAGCTAAACACTAAATCTAGAATATTTCTAAATTAAGACATTAATACAAATTTGTCGAGATCAGGCATGGCAAGATTTCTCAGAATTTTAGCTAAGGTTAGTTTTCAAGACTTTACTTAATATGTTTGTAAAATAGAGGCTTAAACACAGAAAAGACGTAACGAGAGACACTGGTTAAAAAACTAAACCCATAATTGGACAAATTACCCAATCGTAACGCGAGGATATAAAACAATAGACATGCTAAATACAAAATTGGCTCTGTTAGAATACTATTATTAATATCAGTATTAGAGAATATTAGTTCCCACTTTCAAAGTAACCAATGGCTTTTTTTCTAAGCAAATGCAATACAAACTTTTACATTTCTTGACATTTTGTCATTTATTTATCACAAAATCTAGTGTCTGAATGTTTTTGTAGTGACAAACCAAGCACACATAGGGAGCCTCTTTCCAATGTAGGATTTAAAGATTAATATCTCAGGTAAAGGAATAACAAGGTTCGATAAAAGAACCTTATTATACAGTAAAAGACAGTCACCCAAAGGGCAAAGCGATGTAAACAGGATGTTTGTATAAGGAAGCACATGCAGGAGGGTTAAGCAGACACAGGCGAAGCAATTAAACCAATAAAAGGGAAATTAACAAGTTAAGAAGGGAATGGGGAAATTACTTTCCAATTCGTTCTTCAGACAAAGACAAACTGTAACATTACACTGTAAGAAAATTACAGTCCTATTAGCGTTAAAAAAGTGATGGCATCCCAACAGATCTGTATTAATGAATTACTGAACGTAATGGAGCACTACCCACTGCTCCACCGTGCCAACCCAAGCTCATTTGAAATGCTGTTAGGCTATATTAGATATTGACTAGAGAAAACAAGCTCTTGGCTTGTTTCTTTCATGAACCGTTATCTAATTATATTCCGAACCCAGTGTTCTGAACAACTTGGCTCATCTTAACACTTAATCTGTCTTCACCAGAACAGTTTTATTAGCGCTGTTGTCTTATTGTTCCCTCGAGATCTAGTCTAAGCACTTGAACTTGTACACTGAACATGCCATTCTGTATGCATCTTCATGCCCGTTGCTTCCGCTCAGGGTGGAGGCGACTGTCCAGAAATGAGCGTTGGCGCCATCAAGAAAGCTCTGGAGGTCTCGCTACCTGGGTCCTTCATCTATGTTTTCACAGACGCCCGGGCTAAAGATTATCGTCTGAAAAGAGATGTTCTTCAGTTGGTGCAGCTCAGACAGTCTCAGGCAAGTAATTACTCCCGTAGTGGCACATGGTCAAGCGCTAGTGGTGCTTCAGTCTTGTGAAGTTGTCGACCATAAATCTAAACACAGCCCATTAAAAAAATCCATCTGTTTTTCGTGGGATATACCCCATTGTTGACATTTCCCCCAACACCCAGCCCCCTAAAAGCAAACACTCTTAAGGTGCCCTCTGAATCCAGGTCGTGTTTGTGTTAACGGGGGACTGTGGGGATCGATCACAGCCTGGATACAGGGCATATGAGGAGATCGCTGCCACCAGCTCCGGTCAAATATTTCACCTGGACAAACAACAAGTCAACGAGGTGAGAGACTTGAACTTGATGAATGTTTCTACGAGGTAATTTCCGGACTTGCTGAAAATGTTCACGTTCATATAGTTGCTGTTTGGTGCAACCTAAACCTTCAAAAGGCTAAAGAGACCCACGCCTCACACACACACACACACACACACGCTCTTGCAAATCTTTGGGGTCTCACCATTGACACGACACATTCCCTACCCCCTTTTCCCAACACCGTAACCATCAGAAATCCCAATTCTAACCAACTAGAGCCCTTTCTCTAATCCTAACCAAAACGCCAATCATGACCCTCAAACCCATTCGAATTTGTGAGATCCAGCCAAAGGACCCCAGAAGTCACCATAGAGTCACTTGTGGGGACAGGTCCACACTTTTCCCCTTGAGGGGACTCTCCCCACTCAGTTCACCACTTCACTATAAAAACCCAAGTTCACATTTGGTAAAGTTTGGGTAAAGTGGCAAAGTGTGTTTACTTCACTGTGTATATGTGCACTTCATTTGGGTGGGTTAAAATATCGATATGGTTCGCCATATTGACAATCTCACTCACTTTACACACTTATACTCAGAACACACACAAACAGACACACAAACACCTTTACATAATTTAACGTTTTTTAAAGATACTTTAAAACCATTAGCAATTTTGCACCTCATGCTTTCCGTGTAAAACTTTCCATGACAATTGCTTTGACATGTTGCCTAGTATCATTAGGATTAATGTATCATCCACCGAACAATCCGCTCTGTTAAATAATATTAAGTTACATCTTAGTCAGCAATCGGAACTGTTGAGTCGGATGATAACAGCATTCAGTTGTCAGCTCATTTGTACAGAACAAGTGTTGATGTCGGCTACAGCATAAAGTGCGCAGCTGTATTTTGAATTTAGACTTGTGTTTGTGTCTGCGTTTTACGGAATGGGACAAAAACCGAGCGCGCTCAGTCGCAGCCCGACATGAAAGGGAGCAGACCTTCCTCTCTGTGAGACAGCGGTATCATGCATGTCAACACAGGACATTGCAGAGTCCTTTTTTCCAGCAACTACAGAAAAGCAATCCATTAGAAAGAGGGTAAAGAAAAGTCAGCCCACTGCAAAATGCCTGAAACCCTGAAATGTCAAGACATGTGTGTGTCTGTAATCGTGTATTAGTAATTAGAAACGTGTGTTTGGGTGATTTATGGCGGTGTGGGGGTGTTTGATTGATGCTGGTTGTTTTTGAGAGCTTTACCACATGTATACGATGGTCTGAAAGTGTTCAGAGATGAATGGCAACCTTAAACTGTTAACGCTCTCCACTAGTCGTGTTAGTTTGAGAATGATCTCCAGGTCATGGTCACAAGCCGAGTCCTGCTTTACTTTCATCCAAGTGTTTTATCACCACAGGAACAAAAAAGTCCACCAAAAGAGCAAAGAATACATTTGACTCACTAGAATAATTAGTGACAAGTGTTTCATGTCTCACACAAATGAACAATTTATTTTTTATTAATCAATTGAATTTTTTATTTATTAATTAATTGAATATTAATTCAATAATCATTATACATATAGCGTGTGTGTGTGTGTATTAATATGTATGTACTTTTGTGTTTAATTTATAATTTCCGTCATTTTGTGAATCCCTCCCTATGGTCGAACTATCATCACTCCTTCCTGATGTGCCTTTTCTTTGTGTTATATGATGGGTGGGACTTTTTTTGTATTTGTATAAAGGTAAATCACCAAAAAGCGTCCAAATCTTACCAGAATGGCACATCACCAAGAAGAGCTTCAGCATTCTGAAGCCAAAATAAATACACACAGCGCTTTGTGGGATTTTTGGGGGGGAATTGGGGGCAAAGAGTGAGAGCAGGTCTTATTTTACTCCGTAATCCCGGATATGATCTATCATGCCTTCTCGCTCCAGCACAGCTGCCTGTCCAAGGTCCAGGTTGGACGTCTCCAACAGACGCTTCTTTGTGGAGCTGAAGGAGGAGGTGAAACTTAAACAAAAGACAGGACTCATTTTAATCACTGGAGTGATGTGCA
Organism: Paedocypris micromegethes; assembly: GCA_028031935.1. Lineage (NCBI taxonomy): Eukaryota > Metazoa > Chordata > Actinopteri > Cypriniformes > Paedocypris > Paedocypris micromegethes. The sequence continues at coordinate 20,515,406 of CM051498.1, read as the reverse complement.
GATAAAGCTTGATGAACACGTCGGTACATTAAAGGAACATCTCAACGTGCGGTTAGAGATTTTGGACGAACAGAAGAAGTTTCCCTTCTAAAGTCTAAAAGCCTTGTAACAAAAACAAAACTGTATCGTATCACAATTATTTGTAGAAGAAGATGTTTAGTTATAATACTCAAGATTCACTTCACAGATTTACTAAAAAAAAAATAAAAACTACTTCTATGGTAAAATGAATTACCGTAAATGAATTGCGGGACCAACATCACCCTGTGTTCAGCCTCTTTCACCTGCTACCCTCAGGGAGAAGATACAGGTCAATCAAGGCCAGAACAACAAGACTAGCAAACAGCCTGTATCCACAGGCTGTGAGGCTACTCAATACTGCACCTCCGTCACCCTCCCCCTTCCCATGGACAATTAATTAAACATCCATATTTAAACAGTAGCACTGGACCGGTCTGCATTGCTGCACTGTAACTGCCCCCCCCACCCACTATGAACAATAACTCTGAACTGTCTGCCAACGTATTGCACTTTGTCATATATTCACTTCTAATGCACTTTACAATACTTACCTCCTGGTTACGCTGGTTTTGCACTTTTGCACTTTGACTAAATGTATTGTTGTATATGCTCCAAACGTAATTTCGTTGTTTTCTTGTAAACAATGACAATAAAGACTACTACTACTACTACTAAATGAATCAGGATTAATATTACTCTTCAAAAATTGTAATGAACCTGTTAGGATCTTGAGTCTGAGGCCCAGTCTGAATTTATGTTTAGTATTAATGTAAATAATAGATAGTACTGGCAAATATAATATAAATAAATTAAATACATATTTTAATTACAATAAAACTACTGTATTGCAACCTTACTTTAGCTGTAAATAGATGTTCTTAACCCCCCCTCCCCCATTTACAACATATTTTAAATTACCTTCTAATATGCAAAGAAATATATTCAATAATTTGTAAAAAATATTACATAGTATCAAATATATATTATGCTTGATTAAATCATTGTGTTGGTGCATACGTATTTCAAACGTTAAGGCTTTCAACTGTCAAATGTTCCTGAATGCCCTCACTCTTGTCACTTTAGTGCGATTTGTCTGGTGAACTTTTATGAGAACTGTGTCAATTGTGTGAGACACTTTTCCACTACTGACTTTGACTTCAACAGTTGTTGAGAACTTGAACTTTACTTCCTAACTGCTGGTGGAACTGCACCAGGACAGGCTGATAGATTGGTTGGTTTGGTCTTGGCTAAACAGATAATTTATGCTTTTTTTGGCGAACCAGTTTTGGGGACTTTTATGTTGATAGGGTTCAGATCACCTTCTTGTTATGCCATCAGGTGGCAAAAATTATTTAATTACTATGCCCAGGTGTTACGTTTTCAAATTCCAATTATAATAATACGTCTTTTGAAAGTTTTGGAAGGTATTTCGTTTTTGTTTTTTGTGTGTTTTGGGCCTTTTGTTTTTTTGCTTGCTTTAATTTGTTTTCGTCTTGTCTGTTGCGTTGGCTTGCTGTGGTTTGAGTTTCCTCGTATTAGTTGTTACTTGATGTCCAGATTGGTATTCTCGCTCTCAGTGTATTCTCTCTCTCCGTTAATTAAAAAAAAAGTCACGTTCCTGCATTTGGGTCTGAGGTCCTGGCATCCTGACAGGTGATGGAAGTTCCTTAACAAAGTATATTCTATTATGAGATAATAATGCAACATACTTTTTTTTAAATAACGGCATTTTTGAAAACGTCTTTCTAACTTTCGGAATTTCAATTTTTCCAAAAAAAAAAAAAAAAAAAAAAAAAAAAAAAAAGAATTAGTCATATGTGGCAACTCTTTTTCAAAGAAAATGTAGTGATCACACTTTCCCATAAGTCTGTGGAGATTCCCAGCCATCCAGGTGGAATTTTCTAAAGATGGAGTCATGTCGACTGGATTACCTTCTTTTTGTAGGAATGTTCCACCACCAATCCAGATGTCTTCATCAGTCTGAAGGTATTCTAGTTGACACGACTCATCTTGTGATTATGACATCATCCCATAAGGCAACTACAGAAGTCTTTAACTCACAAGGTCCAGTGAACTCAGCCTTTGGTTTGATACTCTGAACTCAAGTACAGTATTTACGCAAATATAAGCACCCTGGCAAATTTTCAGGCACAAAATACAAATTCTAAAAATAACGTAATTTTTTATAAACTAAACTCAACAACTAAAAAATGTCTGGCTTAAGTTATATATTTTTTCTCACTTCATTTCTATTCACTTCTTTTTCTTTATTTAACAAACTTAACTTGTGAAACAATGCATGTGTTAATTCATACTTCAGCCCTTTAATACCTAAATCCAATTTCCAGTCGCTTTCAAGTGTGAGTGTTAAATTGTCGGTCTTCTCATCCTCGCCTGACCTCTCTTGCTCCAACTCAGCTTCCCGACCAACACTTCTCCTTAGCTAATTTTTGAAACATGACAGTTCAGCTTCCAGAGGAAGTAAGACCACCGCCTCCCATTAACGTTGGTCACGCTAGGATGTGGTTTCAAATCTTTTTTGGCTGTGGTGATCTCCACTGACATCAGTTTGGGTAATTTTTGAAGCAGTCAGAGATGCAGGTTGATCATATATCTCTCCTCCGTCCTACTGTTGATTATCCATCACTGGATGAATATCTTCCGGCTCCCATGAGGCACTGAAACAGACACTGGTTTGAGGCAGATTTAGGATGTCGGTTTGCTCTTCGCTGCTCTGTAGGGGATAGATGCACATGTGGCACTCATTACATCTGTTTCCAGTTGTAAACGCCGAAAATCACCAGCTGGCATCTGCAGCCGAAGAGAGATGGTGAGAGGAAAGAGTGGAGAATCTGAGTAATGAAATGACGCTCACTCCAATGACTACTCATTCCTAAATATATAAAGATATGTCAAATAAGCATCAGTCTCGGGGCTTTCAATAGGTCTGTTTTTGGTTTATTGTCAGCCATTAAGTCTCTTGAAGTTTAGGTCGGAGCTCTAAATAAAGCACAAGCCGAGGAAATGATGAGTTTGATAAGAAGCTTCTAGACATATATATTATTTTTCTTTGCTATCTGTCAAATACTTTCAGATTAGGATCTTAAATTGTGGAGCACTTTGTGTGTTCGAACAAGGTGTGTAAATGTGAAATTGTGGTTCATCTTTGACAGATTTCCCATTACACAAATCCATTTCTCATTCTAAGTTCACTTACTGATGATTTGTGTCTATGAAAGCTATTCAATTAAATTATAGTCCGTCTGCCAACCCATGAGGTTTAAACGAAATGGCGATCATTCCAAGCCTGTGAACCTTCTTTGTTCAGCGGAAAACAAAGAGACATTTTTTCAGACAGGACCGGCTTTTGTTCTTCAGTCATTGTTAATAAAAATGTAGCAGCAAGTCTTCAAATTATCTTTTTTTAGTGTGTGAAAAAGATCAAATCACGCCGGTTTGAAATGAGAGAGAGCGAATGGTAGTTAAATTCTCATTGTTCCTTTGGAGATTAGTTAGTAAATTGTTAGTCAAAAAATTTGCACATTTCAGGTAGCAATAGATAACTTAGAATTTGGAATGGTTTGCAAATGTACAATCTAGACTTGTTTGCTAACTAGGAATCTCAAATGGCTTGTGGAATCTAATGAGGAATCTAGACTGGTTTGCTACAGTAACATCAGTAAGAATCTAGAATGGTTGGCAAATTTAGATTCTGAACTGGTTTGCCAAGTAAGAATATAGACTGGTTGGGTAACTAGGATTCCTGACTTTGCTTATTAATAATCTAGACTGGTTTGCTAACTAAGATGTACTAGCCTGATTTGTTGACTATGAATTAAAACTGGTTTTCTAATTTCAGTTGTAATCTAGACTGGTTTGCTAATTAAAATACTAGACTGATTTGCTAACTAAGAATCTAGACTGGTTTGCTACCTAGTAATCCAGATTGGTTTGCTAAATAAGGCCTTCTAACAACAAATCTTGAATGGTGTTCTAACTGGGAATCTAGGCTGGCTTGTTAACTAAAATGATTGTAGACTGGTTTGTTAACTAGGAATGTAGACTGGTTTTCTTGCTTACTAGGACTCTAGGCTGGTATTCTCGACTAACTAGGAACTAAGACGGTGTAGCCAAGAATCTAGACTAGTATCTCTTGTATTTACATGCTATCGGTGCGGATCTCTATCTTCTCTGTGATCTTCTTGTTACTGTTTGTACTGTTCTTGCTCTGTCAAATGTATTGCACGTCAGCTCAGAGATGGTTTGCATTCTGTGTCTGACAGTCGATCTGATCTCATTTCCTCACTGTTTAATAAGGCTCTGCTTGTGACATGCCTCTGGTGTTAGAAGATAGCTATGGGAAAGTAAGCGACCTTCATGACCAGAGATGCTGTCAAGAGGATTTTTCCTTCTCTGCGCTTTATTCAGTCTCACATGTTTTATGTCCAAGTAAATCTGTGCCACTCAAGGCATGTCTGTTGGATTTTGGCCTCCCAAAGGGGATTAGATAAGAAAAATAGGAATGATCCACTAACCAGGACATTAAAATGCTTCTTTCATAGGTTCTCAAATGGGTAGAGGAAACTGTCCAGGCCATGAAAGTCCACCTTCTTTCATCGGACCATGAAAATGCCCAGGAAAGCCTGTGGGAGCTGCCCTTTGACCCCAGTCTTAAAGAGGTCACTGTGTCCTTGAGTGGTCCAGCACCGCAAATTGAGCTCAAAGACCCACTTGGTGAGAAACTCTAGGTGTTATGTTAAGTTTAAAGCAGGGTGTAAAAATATTATTGCTTAACTATTAGGCCGACTGGTTGGAGAGAGACAGGGTCTCACAGAACTGCTTAACATCCCAAACTCGGCAAAGGTGGTCAACCTGAAGAACCCTCGGCCTGGACCCTGGACATTAAAGGTATCATCTAGATAAATACACAATGAGATGCTTTTATTATACAATAAATTCAGTATCATTTGTGTTCTGAGTACTGTACTGAGGGTACTAAGAGTGATCTTAAAGTCATTTTAATACCAGTGGTGTAAACTACTCGAGTAAATGGACTTAGTTACTTTACTTAAGTATATTTGGCTGCTTAGTATTAAAAATATAAGCAACAATTGCTCTCTATTTGACAATGTTTATGATAATTGCGTAATTGCGACTTTTACTCAAGTCTTCTTATGATGGAGTAATATTTATAGTAAGGTCTCCATATTTTTACTCAAGTATGGCTTTCAGGTACTTTTTACACCTCTGTTTAAAACAATAGCATATGTATTTAATATTTGACCAAGATCAAATGTGTCTGCTCATCACAATCAGGTGGGCTGCAGTGGTAGACACACTCTTAGAGTTACTGGTGTGAGCAACTTGGACTTCCGGGCAGGATTCTCAAGCGTTCCAGTCTCAGAGTTCAACCAGACCAGAGAGAGACCAATTAAAGGTAATAATAATCAGTTTATTATCTAATCATTATTTAAGTATTATTATTTATTAAGTATTTCATAATAATCTGCATATTATGAAACAACTATTGTGATAGTTTACACACACAAAACGAGAAAAACGCTTTTTTAGTTTTTTAATTTACTTATTCACATTTGTTTCTGTAAGAAGGAAGATGCTCTGGACATTAAAGCACATTTGAACTATCTGATGTTCTTCCAGGTGTTCCAGCCCATGTGATGCTTAAGTGTTCCGGGCTGAATCCCCCTGGACTGGTGACCAATATGGAGCTAGTTTCAGTGGGCGGCAGAGCATTTCGTACCATTTCTGTACCCTTGCCTTCAGACGCAGGATCAGGAGGCATCTGGAGCATTCCAGAATTTAGAACCCCATCACAGAGCTTCTTCCTTAAAGTGTCTGGGAAAGATGGAGGTGGCTACAACTTCCAAAGGTTGTCCAGTGTGTCTTACACCAACATCATTCCTGGTGAGGCTTTTTTTAACGTTTTTTCTTTGTCACCTGTTTTGAGGCACATTGCTTTGACCTTTGACCTTTGATCTGCTTCGACAGAGCCTCCGTTGGTCAGCATGTCAGCTGTGGTGAGAGGCTTCTACATGCAGCCAGCGATCATCGACTGTTCTGTGGACAGTGACCTGCCATATAAACTAAAATTCACAAGGGATGGAAACACAATTGGAGATGAAAGAAGATTTGAGTAAGTCTGTCTACCTAAAGTTGTTTATACATAATTCTCAGAATTTTTCATTCTATTTTTTTGTTGCTTTTTTTAGAATCTATTATTTTAAACAGATTTTTCAAAATATAAAAAAAAATCTAAATAAAACTAATTTTGTTTTTTTTTTCACTTTCATTCATTACACCGAATTATTTTACAATAAAAGTACAATATCACATTGCAAAAAAAATAATTTATTTGAGGTATTCTTTCCGATTAAAATTTATAAAATTAAACATGATATTTAGTAATAAAAAATATATCAGTACAATGTTCACTTCCTTACACACGGATATTATATTTACATATATTTACATATTAACATATTATCACTAATATATTTACATATTAAAACATATTTTTTACTTTTAATAAAAATATTTAATATTTTTGTCATTTTTTTTACAAGTGCTTAAATTCCAAATACAGCAATGCATCCATGTTTATACATTACATTTATAGTATTTTACTTTATATTACAAAAACAGTGTAGATTCTAATATTAAATACATTTTCAGAACTGTTTAAAACTCAGTTAGATTTAAATAGAACAGCACACGCACTGTACTAGTAAAAATATCTTGCAATAATGAAAGTTTTTCTAATTTTCTAATTTATTCAGTTAATAATAGTCATAGTTTTTTTGTAATTGAGCACAGTACATGGGAAACACTATTTTGTACCTAAATGTTTCTAATAACTTTTAGCTTTATACTTTAATAGCGATAAAAATGTTAAACTGCCATCTTGATTTATAGAAATCAATGAAAAATATTAAAGTATTTGACAAGCCTGACTTTTTTTTTTAGATTTTGGATTCCTCTCGGGATTTATATTTGCTAAAAGTCTCATTTGTTTCTCATACACAATCATTTGTTTAGTTCATTTCTGTCTCGCACGCCTTCTTGTTCTTTGTCTCTCTAGATCCAAACATGCACAAACACTTTTGCAGGCATTTCTCTAGTGATAATTCCTGGAGTAAACACAGCAAGCAGATGTTAAGCGAACATCTGCTGAAGTATTTTGCTCCGTTTAATACAGTTTGCTGACTTGGTACATTCATTTACTGTCAAAAAGAAAATGTTGGGAGCTTTGATTGACATATCAATTTGAAATTAATGTAAAAAGCAGGAGTGTTTTGCGCAAGACGAAATGAAACTGCATACGAACCTACCTTTTTTCCAATGCAAGTGCTCGGTTTGGATTTTGTTCTGTATGAAATAATGTTGACTTTCAGAAAAAAAATAATTGGTATTTTACCAAGTAACCCGTTTTTTTTTCTATTTAATTGTCTTCATCTCGTAATTCATTCTGGCAACTCATGCATGTCTGGGACAAAACCTGACGTCTTTTACACATCATTCTAAGCTGTTAATATTTTTGTAATTGCAGGTCTTCTGCTAAAGAATCATGGGAAATTCCTCATGCCTCAGGCAGTGATGAAGGACTTTATGAATGTGTGGCTCAAAGCACAGCAGGCTTGGGCCGAGCTGTCACACAACTCACCGTAAGAGGTACTGAACAAACCTCGAGACAAATTCTGATCTGCACAATATCACGTCTTATACACACACACACACACACACACAAACACACTCAAGCGTGTTGGACTTATTTGACTTTTTCAGAGACAAATGTGTAGGTTTAGCATTTTAAATAACACTTTTGGTTGAAGTTGTTGTAAAGTGAATTTACTCGTTGCACAATTTGTACAAATTTCTAGCATTAACAGTGGTAGATTTAATTGTACCATTATTCCACGTTAACACAATTATGGAAAACCGCAGAATAGATCCAAACGCAAGATGGTGTTTTTATTTTATGTAAGTAAAAGAAAAAATGGAGCAAAAAAAAATCGCCAGGAGGTGCAAACTGAAACTATACAAACACAAAAAAAATCTTGGGAACAAACTTTAAAATGCACGAGGAGCAAAAACAGCCACGAGGGGCAAAATAGAGGCATATCTCATGAGCTTTACACATTTCAAGAACTCTGAAACTGAAGATTTCCAAAAATGCAGAAGCTTGAAAGAATTGGAACACTTGTTTTTTTGTGTGTGAATTCTCATATATTATAATAATATAATTAAATATATAAATTATAATTATCATATTTTATAGTTCTTTTATGTTCTTTAGCAGCATTCAGGGTCTTTAGTTTCATAGATTTTGCTGTCAGTTTCACTCCATCTTCACTCACAGGCCAATATCCAAAAGTGGATGATTTATGCCTCAAACTACTTAAAATAAAAATGATTTAAATATATTTGCAGATATGATTTTTTTAATGGATGGCTTAGCTACTTGATAATGGGCTAATACACAGTCATAAAAGGCCTATTTTAGCAAGGCATTTTTTTAATGCAAGGCTTAAAAATAAATTGATACCAAAAAGTTAAATGGGATATTTCTACCATACATTGAAATATTATTGCCATTAAAACTGTTCTCACTACACGTGCCTGGTATAATCTGCATCTAATTTCATGATCTTGTATTTTTTTTTCCAGAGCCTTCTCCGGTTCTGCTTCCTCCTCTGAATGTGACATCATCACCCGGCTCAGTGGCAGTACTCTCCTGCCAGGTTCAAGGCTCTATCCGGAACAATCTGACTTGGTATCGATTGGGCACCGTGCTATCGTCACGCTCAGGAAGGGTGAAATTACTCGCCAACTCGTCTCTAGAGATAAGCTCGGTTGGCAGACAGGATGGCGGACCATATCAGTGCAGAGCCACCAATGCCCATGGAGAGAGTCAGGCCGTTGTCTGGCTGGTGGTCCTAGGTATGTTACTTCAGCTTCTGCCTCATGAGTCAAACCACCATGTGTTTCCCATTCCATAAACCTCTAAACCACAAGATACATTCAACATGGCTATCAAGTTTGAAACCTGCATGTTTCACATCAATGAGATATATGCCATGTTACATTTTATCTAGGTTTTTGCTTGTTTTTTAATAGACCATTGTTTTCTAACAAATCTAAAGTGGATGTATTTTTAGAACAAGTTTATATTTAAGTTGGAAATGCCTTTCTCTCTCTCTCTCTCTCTCTCTCTCTCTCTCTCTCTCTCTCTCTCTCTCTCTCTCTCTCTCTCTCTCTCTCTCTCTCTCTCTCGCTATGTGTATGTACAATATATACATATTGTAAATATATGTAAATGTGTAAATATATGATTTACCATATATACTGTATTGGATTTTTATACATGTTTTTATTTATATTTATAATATTTATATATCTATATATATATAAATTTTATTTTATATTATATTTATATTATTTTCTTTTGTATCTTTCTGTTATTGTGATTTGAACTTCACAATAACAGTCATTACCAATTGGATGTAGGTAGAGTTTCTGTTGTAAATATGTATGTCTTTCTAGAGGCTCCGTCTGTGGTGGTTTCTCCTCAGACTCAAAGGTTCTCGCTGGGTGCGGAGGTGCGTATCTCCTGTACAGTGTCTGGATCTCCTCCTCCAAAGGTTTCCTGGAGCCATGATGGCGTTGTTCTCTCCAGACACCATCGGTAAATGATCCGAATGCACCAAATTTATTTATTTAACAACCACAGTTTTCCTAGTCAGTTTGAGTCATTTTTTAGGCTTATTTTTGCATTTGTGTGTTTTTATTATGTTTATTTCTTGGTCTTACAGACATTGTGAGTAGTACAACACTTGTTCTTTTTCAGAATGATCATCTCTGAGTCTGGTTCTCTGAACATAAGACATGCCGTCCCAGAGGATGCTGGGAACTATACGTGCCAAGCCACCAACCAGGCTGGTTCTGCTTCAAAGTCTGTTTCTGTCAGTTATGCAGGTAGGTATCAAAATCACAAACACTTTTTTTCTATATTATTGATTTTTGTACAACTTTTGAATCCAAATGTGTAAAACCGACAAGCGTTTATTTCTTACTGTGCTCCAGGGAGTAGAGAAGCTGTTACAAATCTACCATATATCTACCATCTATGTCTCTCAGACATTAAAATACCTGACAACTTCAAACGCTAAACTCTGTTTAAATACACAGCTATAGAGGGTGGAGCAGCAATAAAGTTGATGTGAATTTGCATGTAATTGGTTTCTTTCTTTCTCAGAGGCTCCGAGCGTCTTGCCTTCAAAGCCGGTGGTGATGGTTGTCTCTGGTGGAGATGCTGCACTAGAATGTCAGGGCTCTGGTTCTCCACCTCCTTTAGTCAAATGGCATAAAGGTAAAATTAAGATAAAACACTCTCAATCAACAAGTAAAATGCCTTTTAAAGATACTATTATATTCAGCTTAATCTAACCAACTTAATTAACCATCTAACCAACAAAATTAATTTCAAACGACTGAATGTTCTTTAGCACAGGAACTTGAATGTGCAATGAAAGTGTAAAGCAATCCGAGGGCGTTTTTTGCAACAACAATATCTACGGCAATAGTGAGATGCATGATGGGAAGTGAAGTCCTGGGTGATAAGGCCACAAAAATACAATTCATTTAGATATTTTTATAATTTTATGAACAAGTTTGCTCATAAAATTATGCCTTTATACTGAATGACAGAATGACAGACATGTCTAGATTGTCAATACATTAAGATATGAAAAAAATGAACATAAATGACTGTGGTTTTAAATATTCCAAATGTTCTTTTTCCATGTTTTTGTGAGTATTAAATGACATGTGGTGGGGTTGTTTTAGAAGCAGTGTGCATTTTCTTTTGAGTCTTCTTACACAATTCCTCTTCAGGAAATCTGGATCTGGGAACAGTGCCGTTTGCAGAGCAGGATGTCCATCGTGGAGTGCTGAAGATCCATGGAGTTCAGGAACTGGATGCTGGAGACTTTACTTGTGTGGCCACTAACATCGCAGGGTCCAGTTCGGCTGTGGTCAGGTTGGAGGTGGGAGGTAAGAACTAGGCTTCAACTCAAATGCGAACATTACAGAACATTTCAAATGCTGCGCCTCCTGTCTTTGCATTTTTTCGTTGCTTTGCCAAACCCCAAAGCGCAAAAAGTTCATAGCATACTTTTTTCATAACATCCACACAACTCTGTGATTTAAGCCTAGCAAACCCAAAGGACCACAAGTTTCTCAAACCGTGGTGGAAATGTTCTCCTGTGTTACTGGCGCGTGAAACCAGGGGAGTCAAATTTGCTTACAGCTTGAATTTACTTCTTTAACTCGACGTTTAACAGCTTTTGACAGCAGTTTTACTCCCAGTAGCACAAGCCTGATTTTCAGACATGATCTAGAATCAGGTCGTAATTTTTGTGCAGATCTGCAGGTCCACTACAGTCAATGCAATTTAAAATAAAAACCTATTATTGATGTTTTTCCTGGTAATATTAGAAGCAGTCAACTCTCTTTATGTTTTTCTCCATATTTTGACTGTTTGTGGCTATTTTCCCATCTGTTTAGGAACAGAATTGAAATAATTAAATAGAATTATTCCAAATTCCAAATTTCAATTGTTTTTTATCAGTTTTGGTGAATTCATTCAATCCCAATGGTCTCACAAAGATCTAAAATGAATAATTAATATATTTTATTTCTTAAAATAAATAGACTTAATAAATCTTTGACTTTATAACATTATATTGAATTCTTTTTGCATTGTTTTCCAGCTGCTCCTACATTCTCCGTGTCTCCAGGAGACATAACAGCCAGTGTTGGTGATAATATTACTTTGCCGTGCATTGCCCATGGTTTCCCCACACCTTCTCTGTCATGGAGACGCCAGGATGAACGTTCCATTTTTGGAAAGTCGTCTGGCCATATTGGCACCTCTCAGTTGGCATCTGGTGCCCTTCAGATCCAAAGTGAGTCCTACATTTAAAAGAATTTTCAAGAACTAGACTGCTTTCACAAACATATCCAGATGATAAAGTTCGAACATGCCGGATCTTTTTTTTAAGAGAAAGATCTGAAGTTATTATTCTAGATGTTGACCGTCAGTTTCACAGCAACTGCTGTGATAGAAACAAGACGGACTGTTGCAGCAGACAGCTTCCTGTCTTAGAAGAAAGGATGAGAGAGAAGAGACCTTGAAGGAAACTCTGGGATTCTGGAGGCTTGGGTGGAGTAAAGAAGTCAAACCGCAGGCCTGTTGGTCCAGCTCCAGAACTTCTGGCAGAAAAAGAAGCCACACATGGACAAATTGTTTTAAAGTTATGATGTATTTATAGGACAGCTGCTGAAGTATTAACACTGAGCATCTTTTATGCTATTGGTTGACCTGGATACTTCAGATGTTTAGAGCATAAAACACACTTGCACACTAATGGCACATTTTTTTATGACTTATTATTTCTTTTTTAGCAGGTGTCAAAAGTGCAAAGTTAAAAATAATTTCAGTTACATAATACATAAACGGCAGCAATACAGTATTACAAGTTTAAAATGCATTACTCAATTGTTCTTCTCAGTAGTTATGTATAGATTCCGATTCTGATTTTGAATCCACATCTAACCAATATCTTATACATCAACAACTCCAAAAAAAAATATTTTTCTTTTTCATAAGGTTTTAAAAAATCATAAAAAAAATATGACTTAAATGTAATGTCATACTTGTTTTTCTTTGTCTACATCCAGGTCTTTGGGTTGATGATGAAGGGCTGTATGTGTGTGAAGCCCAAAACCAGTTTGGATCAATCAAAGCGCTTGCCAGAGTTACAGTTACTGGATTAGGTAGACATATCCCGTTTCTTTGCAAAATAAAGGACAAAACAGTGTGTAGAAACACTCACTCTGACTTATTATCCTTCCTGCAGAACCACCATTATTAGCTCCAAGTTCACCCACCGTCACAACCCACATCGGTCAGGCTCTGAACCTTCCCTGTACGTTGTTAGATGGTATTCCTCTACCTGAGAGAGTCTGGACGCACAATGGAAAACAAGTGAGTGCTGAGATTTTAGTAAAAAAAAAGAAAAAAAAAACAGTACTGTATTATTGTGGTTGCTTTTTCTCGTTTTAATTCAAATTCCAGACAAACCTTCTAGTCATTTCAGTGCAAAATTCTATTACAAGGCAAATTGTTTGGTAAAGAAGCATCTATTAAACGCATCAATGGAGTGTAATTGTGTATTGATTTTGATTTAATTGAGTACAATCTAGTCAATTTTATGCTCAGTAGACGTTCATATAAAGTAGATATATTATCTGAGGGGATATTTCATATAAAGGCTTGTTTTTTTTTGGTGTGTAGTTAGACAGAAAGTTTGAAGGAAAAGCAAAACTTTGTCATGCTGATAAACTTGTTCTAAACAGAAACAAATGTATCGGTTAGAAAAGGAGTGAAACTGGATTTTTTTAACTGAATTTCATGATAAATACTCAAGCAAAGCTGTTTAATTCCATGTTGTAGATGCACAATATAATTAATCATATTAGTTTTCAGATGGCCTTTTAAATTGTTTTTTAAAAAAAAAATCCATGCTAAAGAAGCACAGTTTATGATTGAGAAGGAAGGTCGTAAAACCTCTCTCTGTGTAGGTCCGTGTTGGTGGCAGGTTCTTTCTAAGGAGTGATGGCAGCCTCCATGTGGACCGAGCTATTCCAGAAGATTCTGGGACATATGTGTGCACGGCTATCAACGTGGCGGGATCCGTGAATATTACTGTCTCAGTGGAAGTTCATGGTAAGATAACAGAGCTGTGAACTTCTGATTCTTTGGAATTGTTTTTTTATTTTTATTTTTTCATTGATATTGGTTTGGCAATGACAGTAATGAAATATTCCAAAAGAATGTTGTTATTTTGTATGTTTCAAATATGTTTTTAATAGGACTATTTATTATGATTTAGGTAAATATACTTGATGTTAGACAGTAAAGTATGTAACTGATTCCAAAGTACAGATAAAAACGTTATTTATAGGATTTGAAGAAATTAGAATGCTTGATTGCGAAAAATCTACTTAGCTTTGCTACTCTACTCATTTTTTGCTACTAAATTGTAACTTTAATGTATTTAAATAAAGATAAAGTTTAAGAGATGTACTTTAGGTATTTTAAAACATGTTTGTTTGTGTAAAGTCAGGATTTATTTGAACTTTAAGGTAGAATTAGGTAGGTAGGTTATATACGTACTTGATCTATCTTAGTACATCTTTTGAAATATGTTGTACTTATTCATATCAATTAATTACTTACTTTCTTACTTACTAACTTCGTACAAAATTAATCTGGCACTTACTTTACTTTCTTACTTACTGTATTCAGACTGAACTGTATTCAGATTAGAAACCTTTGAACTTAAATTAACTTGATACTTTTGTTTTCACAACACTGGCAGTGTGAAGAATACAAGCCTATAATTAAAAATATTATTTCTTGTATACATTTTGTCTAAGCTCAGTTGTTGTTGTGATTAATAAACTTTATTTTTGAAAACAAAAAATTAAGACAACTGTACCAATGTACTTTTTTTCCCCTTTGTATTTGTTTAAAATAAATATAGCCATCCTAGTAATCAATGCAACATGAGTTTTAGTTCTCAGCAATGCAGCTAAACCAGTTACTAAAACGAGCGCGTCATATTTAGACAAGCTGAATTGCTCATGAAGTATCATGGTCAGATTTCTAATTGTGAACCTGTGGTTGTTCTGGCTCGGTGAACAGCTGTTTTCTGAACTATTTTTGCAGCACCTCCTGATATTAAAGCCGGTCCAGTGCACTACACAGCCAACGAGGGCTTCCCAGTCTCCCTGGCCTGTGAGGTGACCGGGGTCCCGACTCCCACCGTCACCTGGACCAGGGTAAAGCTTTCACTCGCTTTCCAGTCACCTGATCCATGTTTGGATCGCAGAAGAACATTAATATGTTTTCAATTCCAACACTTTGTGGGGACCAGTGGTGTAAAGGACTTTGTCACTTGAATATTTTTGGCTACTTTGTACTTGTACTGAGTATCAATAATATAAGCACCTTTTACTCTCTACTTGACTACATTTTTTATTGAGTATATGTACTTTTTACTTCAATACATTTGAATGGACACTTACCGTTACATGATGTTTGTACGTGACGAGTCGGCATCTTTTTCTACTGCGGTTATATTTCTTGGCGATATCGCCATCTGCAGGATGCTGAATGTACTGGATGCTTTTTATGAGCTAAATTGCGCGAACGTGAATAAGTGGCTTGATAAATACCAAGTGTTTAATTACCGGTAGCATGGAAATAAAATATCATTATTAGGTAATAAATCTTCATGAATAAAGTTTCTTGTTTATCACATTGCTTGGTGTTTTTTTAGCCTAAATTCAATACGAGTAAAGTACTCAAGTGTTTTTTTTTTTAAAATAGGATACTTGGATACTACTTTTACTCAATTATTTTTGGAATTGGTGACTTGTAACTTGTAAGGGAGTAATTTTTACAGTAATGTATCCATACTCAAGAATACTCTATATAGGTATAATAGGTACTCTATACACCACTGATGGAGACAAATGTAAGCTCACATCCACCCACCTTTGGCCACTGGAAGCCTTTTAGCATTTAGGAAAAGCTTGATATATTTATGGGATGGAGAGTTGTCCACAGTGTTCACTTGAGGCATGTAAACAGCTATTCTGGCTAGAAGAAGCACAATCTGCTAAGGTCATCTTTACTTCCAAACAATAAGAGTCTGGAGGGGGAGATTCATGAGGAACGCTTGATTTTAAGTAACACGAGAATCTGCTAAAAAGCTTTTGGAGGGATTTGTATTTTATTTTAGTCTCCTTTCAGCCCGAGAAGCTTGAAGGGTTTCGTGTTGTATCTCCCCAGGGTCGTGATCCTTTAAACCGCGCTGTGTCGGGATCTATCGTAAAGGATGATGGAAGTCTGCACATCCCTAGTCCTGCGGCCAATGACGCGGGGATTTTCATCTGCACGGCCACGAGTTCAGCAGGATACAGCAGCCGAGAGATTCATCTGAGTGTTAACAGTAAGAAAATGTGTTGCTCTATTAGCTTGAACTGATTTTTAATAATGACTTTATAGCTAAACCAAGAATTGTTGGAGCTGACGGACCCCGAGCGATGGAGAATATGGCCACAGAAGTGGGATCAGAGGTCATCCTTCCATGTGAGGTTGATGGGAACCCTGCACCTTTGGTTATGTGGAGCAGAAACGGGCTGCCCATCCCTCCCGTCACAGCCTGGTGAGCGTGACATGAATTAACCTTTCAAGGAAAAAAAAAACAATTTTTAATAGTTGAATGCTGTGGATTAGTGGGTAGCACTTTCACCTTAAAGCAAGTTTGAGTTCTAGACCTGGTCAGGAGTAGGAGTTTGCTATGTCAAATTTTCTGTATGGTTTGCATGTTCTCCCAGTGTTTGTGTGGGTTTCCTCCGGGTCTCCGGTCTCTTTCAGGAGACTTTCATCAGAATTGGAAAAACTTTACCAATGTGTTTGAGTGAGCGAGGATGTGTCCCACTCTGTGATTGGTTGGCCAGTTGTGGCTTGCATTCCGCCTTCAAACCCAGAGTTGGAAACCCAGAAATGGAAAAGCAGCTCTGACAATTGATGGATGTTAAAGAAAAATTGGCACAATCTTTATGGTGATATCATTGATTCCTTGGAACCAACAAACAATAAAATAAGAAGACACGGGCCAGAAAAGGACTATGCAATTTAACTCACATTCATGGTTGTCGTTTTTTTTGTATTTATTTATTAGAAACAAAAGGCCTCAAAAGGCCTGGTTTGTGTTAGGTGGCATTTATAGTGTATTGTTAACAGCGATGACTCCAGTTTTATTTCTACACGGTGTTGTAATCGTACATCAGACGATGAAAAGCACTTGAAGGTGATGTTTTCTGAAGGAACAGGACCGGATGAGGTGACATAGTCCTTAATAACAGATTTCACCTCGGATGACATCTCTTACCTCATTCTGAGTCAAGCGAGAGCTGTTAATGCCGCTCTTGATTACTTCAGACAGGATTAAAAATGCTTTAGAGTAGTTTTATAATGGCTATTTCTGCATTGGTGTAGACTATATTCATCGTTTGTTAAGACTAGCATGTACAGTGGTACCCCAACTTACGAATGTCGTTGAAAACAAAAATCCAGTAACTAAATGCGTCGCCACGAAAATGTCGTCCTGAGTTCTGAAATATTTTCGCTCAACAAAAGCAGCTAGCATGCATTGAGATGAGAGTCCAGACATGTATAAAACAGTTGGTAATGTTTTTTGCACAAAAATAAGCAAAACACAACAAAAACACTAGTTAGTTTCAGAGATGTTGCTTCCAAAATTTAAAATAAACTTCTCCCATAATGGCGATGTTTTGCCAGAGATTACAGAAATTGTTCATGTGAGGTGTCTGCATGTCATTATACTCATTATACTGCATGTACATCATACTGTACACGTTTTCATTATATTTATTATCAATATTTTATAATTAATAAAACATTTTTTCTGAATTTATGAAGTCATGACACAAATTACATGTAAAGTACGGCTCAGCTAACCAAATTTAGCTAACCAAGCTAACGGCTAACCAAGCAAACAGCTCTCGGCACAGATTAATTTTCTAAGTTTGGGCACCAGTTGAATCTCGGAAATGGCTGGATAAAACAAGAAATATTAACTTATAATCACTTATTCTTAAAAAAAAAAGCTGATGAAAAATATAGCTGCTGAATAAAAAATATGCCTTAGAACTTGTTTTTGTTAATGGAGATAGGGAGATTAAGTATAGATACTTTTAAGTATAAAAAACAGCACACACACACACACACACACACACACACACACACACACATTTACACACATTGGACCTCTTAGATGATTCCAACACCTCATTTTCTAAAATTAAAAAAGAAATAAAAAGAAAATTATATGAATAGAAGAATAGGATAAATAACCAATAAACAAGAACCTGATGTTTTCTGGCACTGCATTTCCGGTGAGAATGTGTCCGTCTGAGATTAATGCCTGTGTGTTAGTGTGTGAATTTAGAGTAACAGTCAAAGGAGGAAGGAGCGTAGCCTGTGTAATGTTTAGGTCTTCAGGAGCTTCCTGTCTCATAAAACAGCATGTCATGTCTCAGTCTTCCTGATGAGAATAACACACCACACCAGAGACATCTGCCACACAGGAAAGAAGATTGTGTGTGAAAGGTGGTCTAGAATGGGATTGTAACGGGCTGTTGGGGGTCTTTAGTGTAAAAGGCAAACGACCCTTGAAGCCATGACTTGCTTCTCGTTTTACTCATTTTGTTGAGATCCATACAAATGTAAAGTCTGTGCAGCTTTTTTTGTCTTTGAGGCTGATTACTGTAATTATTTGTGGTTTAGGCTCGCATTTGTATCTTCAAGCTACTTCCTACAGCCTTAACACACACACACACGCACATCTGGCAAAGACAAACCGTTATTGTTGCGACAGCAAGCATTTTCTGAAGTTAGACTAAAACCTGTTTTAGTTTAAAATGCATCAGGTAAAGAAAACAAGATACATGAATTAATTTGAAATATTGAATCCAATATTTTTTTTTTGCAAATTTCTTGATTATGTATATATCTATCTATGTGTGTGTGTGTGTGTGTGTGTGTGTGTGTGTGTGTGTGTGTGTGTGTGTGTGTGTGTTTGTGTATACAGTATGTATTTTATGTTATATATTAATTGCATATATATAACACATAACATAATAAACATATATATATATATATATATATATATATATATATATATATATATATAATATTCTGTTAGATAAATTTATATTATTATTATAAATGAAATAATAATTTAGTTTAATTAATGTTTTACATCAAGTTTTTTATTATTGAAATATTTATGTTAATATAATGTGTATTTTTTAATTCTATTTTTGATTTTTGTTTTGTAATAAGAGGGAGCTAAAGACCACATTTAATTCTTCGTTGTCATGTGCAAACTTAACCATTAAAATTGATTCTAATTCAGATTCTGTATTTATACAGAATATGTATACAATGATGCTCCTGTGGCCAAGAAATGGAAAAGTTGTTGAGGAAATGAATTGTCTGTGTGTGTGTGTTTTCACTAAACAATGTTTTGTACTTTTTATCGGTGTAATCTCAACTGCCTTTTAAAATCTGAGCACATTTATTTTTTGAGGATTAGGGTTTGTGTGCACCAACAAAAAATCTCCTAATCTTTAGCACTTAAACACAGGCTGGCAGGTGAACTTTGACCCCTGGCTCTGAGTTTTCTCCTCTTTTGTACAGGTTTACGGTTCTGCCGTCTGGTTCTCTGAAGATTAGTGATGTCAGGCTGATAGACAGTAAATCCTACACCTGTTCCGCTTCCAACCCAGCTGGGAACGTCTCGCTTACCTACAATTTGCAAGTACAAGGTATAGTCCTAACACTTCTTAAAACCTGTCCTATAAACATTTTATTAGTCAGCACTTCCCAATAATTGATTCTCAGTATGGACAGGGTTTCTTAGTTTTTTTTAACATGTTAATTAAAACTTTATTTTACCATTCAAATGTATGTATATCTTGATTTCAGTACCGTAACAAACAACGTCCCAAACCATGTCTACCCTAACAGCTAAACCAAGAATCCAGCCGGCCCCCTCTGCTCTCAAGGCTCTGATTGGCCAGACAGTGGTGCTGCCATGTGTTGTCCAAGGAGAGCCGGCCCCTCAGATCAGCTGGTTCCACAACGGGCTTCTCTTGGGAAATGAGCGAATGCTGAAGATCCAGTCGCTCCAGCACCGAGACAGCGGGTCGTACAGTTGTGTTGCCAGGAATGGTGCTGGAGAAGATACACTAAAGATTGTTCTGGAAGTCTTGGGTACTAATTTTAATATACGATACAATAAATCCTTTATTAATCTCCCCAAGGAGAAATGCAGGTGTAAAACACACACGCACACACACATTGTACCTCATAGATAATAAAATAAAAAGCAAATTATGTGATAAGCAAACACACAGGCTTACTCGGTATAATAAACTGCAGTCAATAAAATTAGTCATCATAAAAATAGTAATAAAAATAATTTCACTACCTAATAATTGGTATACCTTAAGCCAATGTACAAACTAATATACTGGTCTAGTAGTGTTATCATTTAAAATAACATAAAAATGTAGAACAGTATAACTATTAATAATTGACCTAACTAATAACCAATATAATTAACTAAAATAGTGTATCATATTGTTAGTAACTAGTACAACCAACCTAACTAAACCTAAAAAGGATTGAATAGTTGATTTGTAGCTTTGACCAACCGTGCTATTAATCACGAGTCCCTTTGCTGACCATTCCGACCTGTTGGAGACCCCTCCTGTGTTGACCCCTGTGTTTTGTGGGGACCTAGGGTCTCGTTGACCTGATGTTAAGACTGTGTTCTCTGTGTGTGGTTCCAGAGGCTCCGTACTTTGAGGCCGATGGAGAGACCATTATTGAGAGCGTGGCTAGAAGCCGAGTGGTCATTCCTTGTCCTGCACAAGGTAAGTCTTTGCTTACAAAAACAATGAAAGCCATTTAATTGAAGTTGAAAACAACGTTAACACACGTTGTTCTCATAATAAAAAAAATCCCTTTGGTCAAATGCATCAAGATATATTATAACTTTCTTTTCTATTTATTTAATGTATTTTGTATTACATCTGTGATTATTTTTTTGTCTTTCATCTTCTCATCATATAGTTATGTAGGCTATATTTGACGTTAAATGCATTTTCCTACAGTGTACGACTTTGACATCACACAGGCCTGTTTGAAACTAAAGACACTAAATAGACCAGAGTACTGAAATATGTGTGTGTGTGTGTGTGGGAGTGTGTGTTCTTAAACAGAATGGTTGGAATTTCTCTATGTTGACTGTGTATGTGTATGTGTATATGTATGTGTGTCCAAATTATTTCCATTTAGTCCATGTCCATTTAGTCCAAAATGGGGTCCCAAATGGTTAGTTTTTGTACTAAAGTGGGGTCCTACAGACACTTGTGGGGACCTTTGTCTGGGTTCAACAACTTTGTAGACCTACAGTTTGAGGGTCAAGATGAGATCAGAGGATACACTTGACTTTTGGTTAAAGGGAACAATAAAGAGGATGGAGAAGGAGGATATTTTGATTGTTGAGATTAAGGGGGTGAATTGTTTTGTATGTAGGTCAATAGTGGGACCCCATTGTCATGTGTTTGTGCTTACAGTAAATTATAAGAAAGTGATGCCATTCAGTAAAATAGATAACATACCATTAATGCATGCATTAAAGGAAACACACACACATACACACACACACACACACACATGCTGGAGTGATAATTGTCTCATATTAGACAATTACTGTATTTACGTGAATATAAGCACCCCTTTTCGCAGGGTGCTTTTATTTACGTAATTACGGTAATTATTACCGTAGCTTGATATAAAATTCTGCCTTTATTGTAGTTCTAGCTGTGGTAAAGCCTTTGACAGAAGAGTTCTTATGATTCTTACATTTCTCCACAGATGGTCTCGCTCAAGCTTTTGGCTACTGGCAGCAGTAACATTCGATAACACTTTGCTCAGACTAAATGACCCATTTCACGCAACTAGAAACAGCGTTTTGTCCATTAGAAGTGGGAAGTGTGTGATGTGAGTCTTCTTACACACTTCACAGAGTCTTTTAAATGTTTTTTTGAAGGAAACGCTGTGTGTGTGAAAGATGAGATGGGAATTGATTGTGTGGGTGTGTGTGTGTGTGTGTGTGTGTGTGTGTGTGTGTGTGTGTGTGTCTGCAAGCTTGCTCTCATGCACGTTTAGGGTGTGTTTCCTTCACGCTCAGAGTTGCTGAGATAGCCTCCAGCTCCCTGTTGCACGGAAATGGAAAAGTCGTTAGGAAATGTATGGATGGATGATTGAGCAGTTGATATTTGAGTGTGTGCGTCAGGTCTTTCTCTTTGAGATTTTGTTGATAGGAGAGATAGGAGAGAGAGACTGAAGAGAGACATTGAGAGAACGAGGGAGAGATAAAAGAGAGACTGAAAAGGGAGAGTGACATCAATATAGAATGAGAGAGAGAGAGTGCAGAGAGACTGAAAAGAGAAAGAGAGAATAAGTGTGGTCGTTGAAAGAGAGAAGAGACAAAGAGATAGGAGAGAGCGAGAGAGAGACTAAAGAGAGACATTGAAAGAACGAGGGAGAGATAAAAGGAGAGAGAGACTGAAAAGGGAGAGTGACAGCAATATAGAATGAATGAGAGAGAGAGACAGAGAGAGTGCAGAGAGACTGAAAAGAGAAAGAGAGAATAAGAGTGTGTGTTTGTTTTTAGATTTTTAGCATGTTTATGTGCATGTGTATGTCATCTGTGTGTGTGTGTGTGTGTGTGTGTGTGTGTGTGTGTGTGTGTGTGCGTGTGTGTGTGCGTATGTGTTTCAAGACTAGGACAATGTGAATGTTTTGTGTGGGTGTGTGTGTGAATGGTGAAGCAGCAACTGGAAACGCTGCTTGTCCTGGGTCTCTGATGGCCACATCTGCTTTCCCGCACGCGGCGGCCCACTGGGAGAGGAATCCTAATGAAGGAGCGCTGCCGGCGCCGAGTACCAGTCCCGCAGAAGAAAGACTCGCATCTGCCTTCAATTACAGAAAATATCCTCAAGTTATTACTTTCCAGTGAAATCTGTTTGACTGGCCGCTTGTCATGTGGAGTGAGAGATCAGACATCTGGTTCGCACCTAATGAGAGGAACCTATATCTGATATGACATTCAAGGAGAATGACTGTCATCATAAAGCTCTGAGGAACACTCACAGGCCTGAGGAACGGATGTGAAATGTTGTGTTCTGTGCGTTTTGGGTTTGTTTCTGTTTTAGTAGATGCCGGTGATGCTTTCTAATCAGACTCTGAAAGCAATTAGCCAGGAGAGAGCAAAAGATGGTTGGAGCTGATGGATGGATGGAGTGATGAATGGATGGATGGTTGATGTTGTGGGTCTTTAAATGGTGCTTTGTTATATACAGTATCATGGATTGGAATCTAGATAGATAGAGGGGGGGTGTGGAAAGAGAAATGGAGAGAGAAGGAGAGAGGGAGAGAGATAGAAAAAGAGAGAGAAGGAGACAGACGGAGTGAGACGAGAGAAAGGGACAAGAAGAGAAAGAGAGAGAGAGAGAGAGAGAGAGAGAGAGAGAGAGAGAGAGAGAGAGAGAGAGAGAGACGGTGAGAGAGAAGGAGAGCAAGGCAAGTAGATGTTTATTGGACAGAAAAATAAGAAGAAGAGGGAGAGAGAGACTCAAGAGAGATAGGAAGATGAGATGAGAGAGAGAGAGAGAAAGACATAGAGACCAAAGAGAGACAGAGAGACAGACTAAGGAGATAGAGAGCAAGAGACTGAAGAAAGACATAGAGAGGGACATGAGATGGAAGGAAAGTGGGGTGGGACTTGAGAGAAAGAGAGCAGAGACAAATCGATGAGAGAGAGAGAGAGAGAGAGAGAGAGAGAGAGAGAGAGAGAGAGAGAGAGAGAGAGAGAGATTATATGCTCTTACAGACCATTCTTTTTCTACATGCGTTCCTCTAAATGATTAAATTGTTGCACAATGGGAAAATCAACCAGATAGTGGAGGAAATATCAGTTTATAAAACTATTAATATTCTGTATTTATGAATTGTCCTTAATCATTTTTAAAAGATGACACAACGAAGAAAAATCTGGAACCTCTGCGAGTCTGAAGTATTAGCATCATTCGGAGCAGTGAAAGGCTGCTGATATAATCCCATCCTGCAAACAGAGCATCATTCTTTAAGATGATAAAAACCCAAACATTATGACTTTAAACATCTGCGCTGGGAGTTCACTTTCCTCTGTTTCTGATGTAAAAGAGCTTTAAAATATTTAAACACTGAAGAGGCACGTACAAGTGTTTCACATACTTCTAAGTCCATTACACTGTAGGTAGTCAGAAAACATTAACGTTATTCACATTATTGCAATACTTATTTCATTGTATTATTTAATTTTGTTTATTGCGTTTACTGTGCCATTTTTTTCTATCTATCAATCTATCTGTCTGTCTGTCTGTCTGTCTGTCTGTCTGTCTATCTATCATCTTTCTGTCCATCCTTCCATCCATCCAAGAAGCCTTCTCTCTGCTTAAATGGTTTTCAGGAAGTTTAGGAGTTGATTGTAAAACAAGTTTGCAGTTGACCTCTGACCCTTCACTTAAAGCCGGCCGAGTTCATCACGTACCCACATGAGGTCCGGAGGTGCCCATGGAACTTCATTCTCCTGTTTGAACTTCTGCTCTGTTCCACCCTGAATTCTCTAGACACTTTTTATCTTCTGCGCAGTAAATCTGATGTTTTTATCGCTGATCAGCTCCTGTGTCTGACATCTCTGCTCCGTCTAGCTTACATCGCAGTCCCTGTAGAATGTAGATGTAAAAAGACAACTTGGTTCTTTAACCATCTTTTTATTTTAGAATGAGTCGGATGGCTTGTTCTTTTGGTATTTTGATTCAGTAGATCTCGATCTCATTCTCACTTTATTTTTACTCTCTGTTAAGGGTCACCGCCTCCTTGGGTGCGATGGTTTAAAAATGGCCTGGAAGTCCACATGGAGCCATCAGAGAAGGGCGTATCTCAGGCTAAAGATGGCTCTCTGGTGATTGGATCAGCTTCAGCCAATCAGGGTGGAGACTTTAAGTGTGTGGCCACTAATGAAGCAGGATCTGTGGAAAGAAAGACCAGGTTAAAGGTCAATGGTGAGCGAGTTACATTGTATTGCATAACAGATGTAATTTGTCCACAGAGTAGATTGTTTAATAATTGGCTTTAGATTAATAACATTTTCAGAAAGGCTGTACAATCAGATTTTGCTGGCCGTAACTGTACAGCTAGTCAATTCGACCCTAAAGGCATTTTGAACATTGGTTCGATTCTCAAGGTCATTTTTATCATTCTGATGGTCAAGGTCACCTATTTGTAGAGTCATGTTTTCAAATCGCAAGGTACTTTTTTGGAATTCCAAGGCCATTGTTTTGATTATAAAAGTCACATTTCCGATTCTCAAGGTCATTCTTTCTATTCTCAAGATTATTATTTAAATTTCCAAAGTCATTACTTATTTGTATTCTAGAGGTCAGTTTTGATTTCCAAGGCTATTGTTTCGGTTCTCAGAAAACACATAAAAAGCTTCACTGAGTAATCTAAAAAAAATAAGCAATTATTTTATTACATTTTTTTTTGAGTAATCTATGATGTTAAATGCTTTCAAATTTGACATCAACAGTCCCTCCAGAGATCCAGGATGACGGACAGCAGTTAAACTTGACCGTCACCCTGAAACAGCCTCTTACATTGGGATGCGATGCTTTCGGTATCCCAACACCGACCATCACCTGGACCAAAGATAGAAAACCTGTATGTTTGCCTTCCACTTTATAGTTTTCTAAATGCATTTTAGGAGTTGTAATTATTCAAAAATTAAATGTCATGTAAACCATTACTGTACAGCTATTTTACCTCTTTGCTTTTGGTAAAACAGTACAACCTAGCGGCCATGGCATGTAACTGCGGGTTGGTTTACATCTCTGACCTTCCACTTCTAGGTACTTGAGACCCCAGGAGTGTATCTGCAGAACGGAAATAGGCTTCTGAATATTTATCGTGTTCAAAATGAACACGCTGGCCGCTTTACCTGTACTGTACAAAACTCAGCTGGATCCGCCAGGAGAGCGTACATCATTGACGTCCAAGGTGAAAAACGGACAGAACAACCTAGAATATCCTCAATTTTCGTAAAATAAAAATATGAATCTAAAGAACCAAGTGTTTATATACCAGATTTATTTTTCTTTTTTCATAGTTTATGAAACTTGTTCAGGAGAATTTCAGTCTGTAAAATAGTCCTAGGTGTGAGTGAGAGTGTGAGTGTGTGTGTCCTACTCTGTGATCGTGTCATGTATTTGTCTGAATGCAGCACCGCCGGTGATTTCGGGGTCTTCGGGAGTGCAGGAGCTGACTGTCATGGCCGGACAGGCGGTGGACATGCAGTGCAGAGCAAGTGGACATCCAGCTCCTAAAGTGGAGTGGAGTCATGATGGAGAGTAAGAACATTGATAAACACTCATATTAATATATTTTATGGTTGTGTACTAATGCAGCTTGTTCGCTCAGGGTCTTATCCCGTGCTGGAGACCCTCATGTGGAATATCTGGAGAAGGGGCAGGTGTTAAGGGTGAAGTCGGTCATGCCGAGGGACCGAGGCCTTTACCAGTGTCTGGCCACTAATAACGCTGGGACTCAAATAAGGCAGTTCAGGCTTATCATACAAGGTAACGGCAACGTCAAGATAATGAGCATTAATTCATATGATCTTTGAATAATTTTATATACATTTTCGTTGCTAATAACTTTGAGATTTTTATCAATTCTTAATATCTTTGAGACACTCAAATAGTTTCTAGTAGGTCTGATAATACAGTAGGTATCTTGGGAAGATATTGATATTGTGCATTATCGTACATTATTATACAGTGTCTGATGGCTTGTTGATAAATATATTAGGTGTTGCGAATAAATTAAACTATTTTTTTTACTTTATAGAACGTCCAGTGGGATTCAGTCTCAGATATGAATCACTTTTTAATTTATTTATGATGTTAAAAAAGTAAAAATATCTAATGGTTTTAAAGTCTTTTTAATTCAACAAAAGTGTCACTTTTAAAATTGTAAAGTCTAACAATTAACTGATAGTCAGATGACTATTCTGAACCATTTTTGTAAAATGTATAGAGTAATTGTTAATAACTTTTTTTTCTCTAACTTTGTTTTTTTTTACTTCAAAACTTAAAAAACTTAAGTTTAGAATAAAAAAAACTTTTAATTGTTTTTCAAACATCATGTTTTTCACATATTTTCACATCACATTCTATCATTTTAATCATTATTTAATTACTATATATTGTATTATATATTTGTGATGACCCGTATATAATAGCTAAAAACAAGATTATTGGTGTGTGTGTGTGTGTGTGTGTGCGTGTGTGTGTGTGTGTGCGTGTGTGTGCATGTGTGTGGGGGTTATTTTATCTATTTTGTACATTTTGGCCTGTGTTATCTCTTTAAACAGCTGCTCCAATCATCCGTGATTCCGGGAAGAATTCCGAGATGACTGTAGTTCTGGGATTCCCTGCTGTTCTTCCTTGTGAAGTCGAGGGGTCTCCCCTTCCCACCATCACCTGGCTGAAAGACGACCACCCTATCGTGTCCAGTCCTCAGCTGACCTACACCCAGGGTGGACAGGGTCTGCGTATAGCGGTGGCCCGGGGCGAGGATGCGGGCATCTACACCTGCCGAGCCACCAACCCAGCGGGAACAGCCCACAGCCACCACACGCTCCAGATACTGGGTGAGGCGCACAGATAATGCAGTTCTAAAAGCCATTATAACTAGATTTCATTAGATGTTAATGCTTTGTGCTTCTCAGTTCCTCCACAGATAGAAGGGGATTCTTCAACTCTTAGTTTTGGTAGAAAAGAGGAAAAAGTGAGAATTAATGGAACCTTAACCTTGACGTGCCTGGCCAATGGCTTCCCAGAACCCATCACTCAGTGGTTTAAAGATGGACAGGTTTGTACACGTGTTTGTTTCTCTAGAGACGCCCATAGAATGTCAACTTAGCAGTGGTGTAAAGTACCTAAGTAAATGGACGTTGTTACTTTATTTATTTATTTATTCAAACATGTATACAGAGTAATACAAAATATACAAACATGCATATACATAACAAATAATAAAAAACAACTACATAATAATAACAACATTATGAATAATAATAATATTACAATCATCTCGTTCATTTCCATAATACATGTTTGAAAGGGAGATAATACTGAAATGATACTTTACTTGAGTATTTTTGGCTACTTTGTACTGTCAAAAATAGTGTCAAAAATAACTTTTACTCGCTACTTGACTACATTAGTGATTGAGTATATGTACTCTCTACTCCACTACATTTGCGACACTTACAGTTACTCTTTAGATTGTGATTGTGACAAGTCAGCATGCTTTTCTACTGCGGTTTATGTAATTTGTTTTACATTTTCCATCTATTTTTTTTGCATCTGCAGTTGCTGAAAGAAAGAAAACACGCTGGTGTGAGAGTGAACAGCCACATGCTCCACATTGAGAACGCCAAGTTGTCTCATGAAGGCCAGTACACGTGTGTAGTCACCAACTCTGCTGGAGAGGACAAGAGAGACTTCCACCTCACCATACAGGGTCAGTCCACACCGACCTCCATGTACTGGACAATGTCCTATTGTTCATGTTATAAGGTGCACTTAAAAAATTAAAGCACCCTTAAAAATTGAATAGCGGTGCATCTTATAATCCGGTGCATCTTGTTTCACCTTATTGCACTTAATATTCCAGTGCGCCTTATAGTCCGGAAAATACGGTAAAAATGGCATACCTTAATATTCCAGTGTGCCTTATAGTCTGCAAAATATGGTAATTATAGTGCACATTATAATCCAGAATATGATATTTTGAATAATATGAAAGAAACCATCTTTTAAAAGACAAAAGAAAGTCAGAAGATAAGTTCTCCATCTTTACCCACAGTTCCTCCCATCTTTCATCGAGTGACAAACGGAACAGCTGGTTTTTCCCTGGGTGAGAGAGAAGGAGGAGAGGATGACAATGATGGGACCAACGTGATGGTGGAAAGAAGAGAGGTGGTACTGGGTCACTCCATCAGTTTGTCTTGTGAGAGCAATGCCATCCCCGCTCCGCGTCTCAGCTGGTTCCGACAGGGCAAACAGCTGACCAGCTCTGATGGAGTGATGCTTCTGCCTGGTGAGTGGGAACAATCTTCTCACCAACAGGAAGTAGGAAGCATTTCCTGTTGACTTCCTGCTGTATCATAGGAGGGCACATGCTGCAGATTCCCCGAGTACAGTTAGAGGATGCTGGGAAATACACATGCCAGGCTGTGAATGAAGCCGGAGAGGACAAAATGCACTATGATCTGGAAGTGCTTGGTAATAAAGGCATAACTCACAGATAAGAGATCACAGATAAGTTTTATTTTCTAATAATGTGTTTTGTGAACTTTAAACAGTTCCTCCCGTCATTGATGGCCGGATCGATGAGTTCATACAGGAAGTGGCAGCGGTGGTCAACGCCACCGTGTCCCTGCGCTGTGATGTCACAGGGAATCCCACTCCATCTGTTTCCTGGCTGAAGGATGGTCTTCCTCTTCACAGTGGTCCTCACCAAAAGATACTAGAAGATGGGAAACTGCTGAAGGTGACAGGCAGGAAATAATGTGCTGAACTCTAGATTATATTAGATTAGATACACTGTAATGTGATCTTATCTATTCTAATCTAACTCAAATGCTTGTTGTCGTGTTTTTACTGTTATTTTGCAGAGTCTATTTCCCAGAATCCCCTATTTTCCATCCTCCTTCATTTCTGATGATGTGTTTTGTTGATTATGTTTGTTCTTATAACCTGGTGTTACTGCTGAGTTTGCTTTGTTTTAAAAACTATTACTGTTATTTGAAACTCACTTTGTAAAAAAGTGTTTGGGTTTTTAAATTTACGATTGGAATTATTTTACCTCTTTTCTCTGTGCAATATCACAACAATTTAGTCAACACTATTGTGACAATATGGCTAGAATTTTCAAAAAGTACTTTTTTTTCTGCAAGCGTAGGTCCAGAATTAACTATATCTGTTCTTTTCTGTAGATACTGAGAGTTCAGGAGTCCGACACGGCCAGTTTCCAGTGTGTGGCAGAAAACAAGGTTGGAACTGTGGAGAAACTCTTCAGCTTGTCTGTTCAAGGTTTGAGACGTGGATTCAAGAACCTAGCCAATCTAAGTTGCCGACTTGCCATTTCAATATACATTTTTTCAACAATTTCCTCAGTTCCACCAATGATTGTGGGTCGTCGAGAAGAGGAAGTGAGTGTGGTGGAGGGTCACATGATCTCTCTGCTGTGTGATGTGCAGTCATACCCACCCGCGGACATCATCTGGACCAAAGATGGGCAAGTGCTTGAGTTCTCAACTGGCATCCATATTCTCCCAGGTGATTAACTTAAAACAAGAATTTCAACACTTTGTGAACATGATGTATATACTGTGTGCTAACATGACTGGAACTGTTCCTGCTTTCTTAGGTGGGCAGATGCTGCGGCTTCCCAGAGCTGTACAGGAAGACGCCGGTCAATATGTCTGCACAGCCTCAAACTCAGCTGGACAAGACCAAAAGAGCATTCTCCTAACTGTCTATGGTCAGTGGTCATTACTGTCTAGGGTCAATGCAGCATTACTCAGATTAAGCAGATTAACAGGATGCACAAATCTACTTGACATGTTTTTGGCAGACACTTTGTTTCCAAAGCAACTAAAAGAATGAGAAGATCAGGTTACACCAGGTTACATCAGGTTACAAGATACATTTGATTTATTCCTCTCAAGTACCCAATTATAATGGTAAATTATAGGGTAACTTATAGTGTATAACTATTTTAATAACAGAAACTATTTTAATAATAAAATAAAATACAATTTAATTCAATTCTATTCTATTCCATTTTATTTTATTTTATTTTATTTTATTTTATTTTATTTTATTTTATTTTATTTTATTTAATGTATCAAAACAAAACAAAACAAAATTAATGAAACAAAAAAATATATATTATAGAATTGTAGCTCAATGTAGACAATGTAGTAACAATATATCATACAATATATATTTGTCTTGACCTTTCGTAGCTCTACCTACACTGGTGCCGCGTCTTGACTCTGAATCAGAGGTCATGACCCCTCAGGTCGGGTCCACTCTGATTCTGCGTTGTGAGGCCCGTGGCGTTCCGAATCCAGAGGTCACGTGGTATCGAAACGGACTACAGTTGGCTGCGGGGAATGGTTTAAGACTTGACCACCAGCATTTGGAGATTGTAGGAGTTCAGGTGGGAGAGAATATGATCAGTATTTATCACTGATGTGAACAATTAGTTTGCTCAGTTTTGTTTCTTTAAGAAATACTTTTTTCCAATGTTTCCATAGGTGGCTGATGGTGGAGTGTACACCTGTAAGGTCTCCAACATCGCTGGTCATGTAGATCGCACTTTCAGGGTCACCGTCCATGGTAAATAGTGAAAAATGAAGACAAAATGCAAATTGAATGCAAACATCTAAAGCAATCAAGCTACAGAAATTAGTTTAATGTTGTTAATATAATTATTAGTGACTATTTAAATTTTTATATATTGTTCTATGCTATAGATTACAGGATTTAAATTGATTTTACCGTTTTTGTACACCCCCCCCCACACACACACACACTCACTTACAAGGGAATTGAGCTAAATGCTGTGAAAAATATTATTAACATGAAATATTATTATAAAACATAATTTTATAATAATTATGTATACTATTATTGAAAATAATAATATCAAACATTTATTTTAATGACTATATATCGTACTTTTGCTATAGAATAGATAAATGGGATTAACTTGATTTGACTTTTTGACCAAACACACACATACAAAGGAAATGAACTAAATAATGAAATAGTATTTAAAATGTTACAATTGGTATCCTAAAAATAATGATTTCTCTGTTGTTCTCAGTGCCTCCAGTGATGGAAGGTCCTCTCTATGAGACCCTTACCCACAACCTGGGCTCTCATCTCATTCTCATCTGTGAGACGTCTGGTGTCCCTTTGCCCACCATCTCTTGGCTTAAAGACGGCTCCACTATTGGTCAGTTACAGATAATGGCGTATTAAAGCACACAAGCTAAATCCCTGTCTTTTATTTGCTGGTGTGTAGAAAGCAGTTTGCAGTGGAACTGGTCAGTAAGAGGCAACAGACTGGAATTAGGACCGTTGCAGCTCTCTCATGCTGGAACCTACACTTGCTTGGCCAAAAACAGTGAAGGCCAGACCAAGAAAGACTATTTGCTCATTTTACATGGTAAAACATGTAATTCTTGGAATTCTGTGAATTTAATATTTGTTTGTGTAACAAAATCACTGAATATTTTGTGCACCTTCAGCATCGCCCACTATATTAGACTCAGGTCATCCATCAGAGGTCAGCGCTTCAGTTGGAGAAGCACTGACCCTTGAATGTCAAGTGATGGGAACACCTATTCCTAGAGTCAGCTGGTTGAAGAACGGGATCACCTTGGATCATGGAAAAGCGGAGCATTTAAAGTAAGAAAACGTTTGCATGTTTTTTGTGATGTGACTGGTTTACTGTACATGCTACTTATATAATTTTTATTGTGCATCTGTTAAAACATTATTATTATTGAATTATTCTGTCAATTTAAAGTTGATGGATGGATGGACAGACAGGCCAACAGGCTTTGTTTTTCCTGCATGTGAAAATGTGAGCAAACTAGGCAGCATAACAGACAAAAAAATAAAAATAAAAACAATAAATAAGTATATACGGCCACGGAATGTAATACAACATCAATATAATGCAATATAAGTACAGTACAATACATAGCAAGAAAAAACGAATAAAATGACACACTGATGCAAAACTGCAAATTATAATTTATTGGTCCTTGACTGAAATTTTTTTACAATAATAATAATAATAATAATAATAATAATAATAATAATAATAATAATTTAATGAACCTTTTTTATATTAACTGTACAAATTTTAAAGATATTTTATTCATTTAAAACTATATTTAAAATGGAAATCTGTCTGTCTGTTTGTCTGTCTGTCTGTCTGTCTATCTATCTATCTATCTATCTATACACACACACACACAACACACACACACACACACACAAACACACACTCACAAATATATATCTGTAAAACTCACATCAGTAAAAGACAATGAGCTAAAAAAAAAGAATTTTGTAAGGATCAAAACGTAAGGAAGCATCTATAATTTTACACACTGATGTTTGTGTTCCAGCATCTCCCCAGAAGGGGGCACTCTAACCTTCCACAGCATCAGACCAGAAGACTCAGGGACATACACTTGTTTGGCAGTGAGTTCAGCTGGCCAGGAAAACAAGATCTATGACTTGTTTGTACTGGGTATGACTGGTTTAACAATGCAATTCATATTAGCAACAAATAAAGGAGTTGTATTGCGTAACTTGATGCGTTTTCTTCTTTAGTTCCCCCTGCCATAAGTGGACAGACCACCGTCCCCCGAGAGGTGCACACGACCCAGCACAGTGTGGTTACTCTGGAGTGTAAAGCCACTGGAACTCCACAGCCTCAGATCAGCTGGCTGAGAAACGGACATCCATTGCTTCTGTCGCCTCGCACTCGCCTGATTTCTGGAGATTCTGTCCTCAGGTGTTTTGTGCACACTTATATTTTATATTATATTATAATTTACGCTGTTTCAACCGGATTAAGATAGTTAATTTATCTTGTATGACATATAACAAGATTTATTGCGTAATTTTCAAGATTTTTTTTGCTTGTCAAGATTTTTTTGGCTTGTCAAGAATGTATTTTTATCAGTGCATCTGTGTTGGGACGTTTTTCTGTGCAGTGGGAGACATTCCTATGTACAGCTGTGTAGAACGGAACGCTTGAGCTAAGCGGCTCTTCTTCTAGTTCAGTGCTCTTTTTGAACTTATTTTAAAAAATGGTAAAATGTTTCTACTGGAAAGAAGGAAATCTAATTGACGTGACCCTATACTGGTACTTTCATCTGAATGACAGCACTGCTATAAAAACACATGGAAAAATAATGAAATAAAAAATCAAATTGAGTAAAAAAACAAGTTGAGTAAAATAATCTGCCAATGGGGTAGGAACATTTTACTTGGTAAGGCCACTTGAAACAAGACAAAAATCTTGTTACACAAAAGATTTGTTTCAGCCTATCAGTTCATGTTCTCATTGATACTTTAAGATAAACAAATGTATCGGTAGTCGTTTCTTAAATTGAGAAACATTGTGCATTTA
This sequence comes from Paedocypris micromegethes, assembly GCA_028031935.1. Lineage (NCBI taxonomy): Eukaryota > Metazoa > Chordata > Actinopteri > Cypriniformes > Paedocypris > Paedocypris micromegethes. Next base: position 20,481,295 of record CM051498.1, on the reverse strand, counting down.
AAATAAGTAAATGTGACTTGACATTTCTTGTTTCAGGAAGTTCTGTGTTAAAACAGATTGTCTAATTAGAAAAAAAAAGTCTCAATTCAATGCAAAATATCAGATTTTATGAATTAAATAAAAACATTTTAATAAACCAAATTAGCATTTTTTTCAATTTTAATCTTCCTTTTGAAATAAATTTAAATACATCCTCAGCAAAGACGTGGGTCTCTCACTGCAACCCACAGAAGTCTAAGACCACGACAACATGGTTGATCCGTTTTAGCATGTCCGGGGTTTACAAATCATGTGGGAAAATTCTGTTGAGGTTAGTACACAAAGGTCCGGACTCATCAGGTTAAATCTAAGGTAGTTTTTTTTACTAAGCTAGATTTATTGTCTAATTTCAAGATTTTTTTCTATTTATTTTTGCAATGTGAGAATCTCCACAGACGTATGAAACCTGTTCTATTCTGTGCAGGATTTCCCCCGTCCATCTGTCGGATTCTGGTGTGTACACTTGCGTGGCTCGGAGCCGGGCTGGATTAGCAGAACACCATTTTGACCTGCATGTACAGGGTAAACAGAATCACTATTCAGATCTGAGCTTATCCACAGAAGGCTTGTAGGACACACATCTGAAGACCACACGCTGTTTCCCCCCTCCTCAGCTCCCCCTGCTGTGGAGCGAACAGAGCCCACCGAGCAGCTGAGCGTGGTCCAGGGTTCCTCCGTCACGCTGACCTGTGAAGCTCGTGGTGTTCCGCCTCCAACTCTGTCATGGCTGAAAGACGGCCAGCCACTTTCACTGCACAGGAACCTGCTGCTGGATGGACAGGAAACTCGCTTTCTGCTCTCTGACGTCAGTTCCAGTGATGCTGGTCTCTACAGCTGCGTGGCCAGCAACCAAGCCGGAAGCAGCACTAAGACCTTCAACCTCACCGTGCTGGGTACTTGACTTTTACAGAATTATTAAATTCATGTCTAGCCATTCTAATTACGCATCTTAACTTTGTTTGGATTCACTTTTTAATTAAATACATTAGCATAACATCTGTATGCACACAGCAAAAAATACATTCTTGACAAGCCCAAAAATCTTGAAATTAGACAATATTTCTTTTTTTTCTTACATGATAAATTAACTTTTTAGAATTAAGAGGGCAAAATTTATGTTAAATTAAAATTAATTAATTGAGATAGTAGGGACTTTTCAGTTACAATCTGTCTTGCCGAGTAGAATTTTCTCACCCCATGAGATCATTGGCAGATCATTTTACACTTTTTAAGTGTTTTTTGCTCATTTAGTTTTTTTTTTTTTTTTTTTTTTTTTTTTTTTTTTTTTTTTATGTTGATTTTTTTGCAGTGTGGGGAAACAACTAATTCCCTAAAACAATAGTGCACTGACTGATCTGACTGATTTATCTTTGAAAGATCTCAAACTAGAATTAGATACCATGAATTCCTTCTTTGGTAAAGTGCATGTCACGCATTGTACGATTGGTTTTGTTTTGATAATCCTATAACATAAAAATAGTTTCACTTAGTCAGATGAGGTTCATTTGCTAACGGATCAGACACACACTCACACTCACACACACAACCGACACTGCGGTGCCCAGTGAGAGGATCGACCAGATCAAATCCTATCGCTCAATCTTGACTTACCTATCAGGTTTTATTCTTGAGGAGTTGAAAGAACAGTATGGTCTTATGTAGTTTGAGAATTACATGTTCTCTATACATCAGTCATAGGAATTAAAGATCTGACATTTAACTGAAAACAGCATTCCATCAAAACTTGAATCACTGGGTTGGCCAATTCAAAACAGGAAAAAATCCTACTTTAAAACAATTTATTTCATGATGCGCAACTGCAAGAATAGTACAGTACAATTTGTATAACCATAAGCCAAATCCAATAATATATATTTTTGTTGTTTTTCTTTTGCATATTCATTTTTTGAGTTTTTTACAAAGACCTAGAGTGGTAGACAGTAACAGTTAATTACCAGTTTATTTATTTATCATATATTTTTATTAAACTTAATGACACATACAGTGCACACTCACTTTTTTTTAAACATCTCTAACAAATATTTCTGCAAATAGTATAGAAGCATTTTATACAATTAATTAAAACATTTTACATTCTAAAACTTTTGTATTCCAAAAAAAAAAGGACTATAATATCAGACCATTGTTTTTCTTTTTAGAGCCGCCTAAGATCGCAAGCTCTTCACCCGATGATGGGCTGCTGGTGGCTGTGGACAGTGAGCTGGAGCTGGAGTGTGTGGCCACTGGGGTCCCGGCTCCTAACCTCAGCTGGCTGAAGGACGGTCGGCCCCTACAAGCCGATACAGAAGAAATAGAGAGAGATGGACAGATTCTCAGAATCAACAAAGTGCAGGTGCACAGAATTCCCAAGTTGTTGTCGTAAACGCTGTAGTTACTATATATTACATATAGTAAATGTACAGATATTGGTGTTTTATTGATAGGTGGAGGACGCTGGTCTATACACATGCATCGCCAGCAGTCCAGCTGGTGAAGATGGTAGAAACTATTGGGTCCGTGTTCAACGTGAGTAAAACAAGGTCTAGTTTTCATAAGGAAAGAACTATTATTTTTAGTAATACTTTTTTCCAAAACTTTATTACTATATTGGTAGAAAAAAGGATATAAATGCATTCTTACAGTCATACACGTGTGTGAGTGTTTCAAACTATATATGATAAAATAAAATCATGTCCCGATGTAGTCAAATTAGCCAAAATGGACCAAGATCATGTTATTAATTATAAACATGAACTTAGTCCATTTTGGTTAATCTTACCACATAGGGGACATGATTTTTTTTTTTTATGATATTACTTCTGATTCCGCCCCAGATAATGAAAGGCATCCAGCGGGCTCTAACTAGCATAACAAAAGTTGTTTCTGATCCACCTACCTCACGGGAGAGAGACACACTGCCTCGAAAGAAAGTCTGACTTATAGTATTAAGAAGCCTCCAATGACAAACAAAGAACAAAAAACTGGTTTAAAAAAATTCTTTATTAATTGAAAAATGCATGTATAAATATTAGAAATAAAAAATTTTGCTCAATATTTTGCTAAAGTTAACGTGCCATTTTCTTTTCGCGTTCTTTAGAACAAAACTATCTAACTCATCGACAGTCTTACAATGCTGGCATGTTTTTTCTGTAATCTGAGCACAGTTGCAGTGTTGTAATCTGGATTTTCAGGATCTTATTGAAGTTTGTTGTTGATAGACACAAGCTCCATTTTAATAAGGTAATTTTCTACCAGCAAAAGTTTCAGTTTTTTTTTTATATTCAGTGTGAAAACAAGACACAAACTGCTAAAATAACATCAACCGCTATAAAATAAAATAAAATAACATAAAATAACTATATATACCACATTAACCAAAATTGACTGTAATAATTAAAAAAAGGCCTGGCATGTTAAAATGAATGCAGGCTTTATATTGTCAGCTAGCTTTAGCATGTTAGCATCTGTGACTACAGCGCTTGAGCAAATACATATTTTCCCCGTATCTTCTTCTTCTTTCGGTCCCATCAGTTCCGCCCATTCTGCTTGGCTCCAATGACATCAGAACCGTGTCGGTGCCAGCCAAAGGTCACCTGACCCTGGAATGCCAGACGGACAGTGACCCTCCGCCAGAGATAGAGTGGTACAAGGGTGATGCCAAACTACCGGTGAGTTCAGTTACACAAGTCACATGTTTGCAAGAGTAAATTCTATTAATTTGGACTTTTTATTGTTGTAGCTGGGTGGTCGAATTCAATCGTTAGCTGGCGGGCAATATCTTGAGATTCAAGATGTCAGGACCCATGACAGTGGCCAGTACAGCTGCGTGGTCACTAATATTGCCGGAAGCTCCAGTCTGTTTTTCACAGTGGAGATCCTCTGTAAGTCTGAATGTTTAAGACTAGTTCCAAATATTATGATTCTTTTTTGCGTACCAAAAGATGATTTAATTTAATGAACACACTGTTTAATGAATATAGAATAAGTACAATAAGAAGAATATTAGTGGCAGACGAAAATAATATTCTAGTCATGTTATAGCTGTCTTGCTCATAATCACATTAAAGACTTGTGTTGGTTCTGCAAAAAAAAATTCAACAAACATTCCACACTTCTGCAAAAAACTTTACAAATCAAGCATCCAACGTTATCTGGTGGGAAAAGTGGTGGAATGTTACAGTAAAAAGAAAAACAGAAAAAGAAAAAAAAAACTGGAAGGATCGTTTTTTCGTGACAAAATGTCTTCCCCCAGTGCCTCCTGTCATCAAAGACGGCAGCTCCCTGATCATCACACATGCCAAACAAGATGCTGTTCTGCCGTGTGAAGTGGAGGATGGACAGTCTTTATCTGTTCTCTGGAGGAAAGATGGCATCCAGATTTCCCTTCAGACTGGAAGGTATTTGCCACTGAAGTTTCGAATTGACAAACAGATAACTGGTTTCTGGTTTACCACAGATACACGCTGCTTTCGGAGGGTTCCTTGCGTGTGGAAGCGGTTCAGCTTTCTGATGCGGGCAGATACTTCTGCAGTGTGTCTAACCAGGCTGGATCAGATCACAGAGGCATGGACCTGAAAGTCTACGGTACTCCACAGCCCAGCTAGTCCATTCTATTCTATTCTATTCTATTCTATTCTATTCTATTCTAGAGTAATGGGAGTGAGGTTGTCAATTTGGCCTTTAGGAAAAATATACAAATTGTGATGTTACACACAAGCACTGTAAAGTAACTGGTTTTGTAGAAGGACAGTTAAATACATTTCAATATGTTTCTAATCTTATTGTGCTTCTTTACACCAAAGCAAAAGAAAGACATGATTTTTTGGTTATTTATAGCGTAGTATGGTATTATTGATCTGGCCCGCTTGACATCTCATGTGAAATGAGTTTGACACCCCTGCTTTAGAGCGTTACAATTAAGTTACTGTATTTGCAATAAATTGTTATAGAGCCTAAAATGGTGCTTTTATGCGATGGAATTATTCTACGTTTGGATTCTTGCATTTGATTTTGAAACACTTGTGTTGTTGCATGCATCATTTCAATTTTTACAGTAATAAGCATAATAGTAAAATTGTCATTGGGTGTTGTATTACTCTATTGCTTTTATATCATTTAGAGCCTTTTTGAATTACCTGTGCAATACGAATGTTTGACCAGAAATGCTACATTTTCCCGCTTCACTCTCCTTTACTTTGTCCCTATTTTAAGTAAAAAGTATAAAGCAATAAAAAAAAAAAAAAAAAACTTGCTATGAAGATATTAGGATTATATTACTGTGTATTTACTGTTCAATAACCTATTCTGCAAATGTGAGCAAAAACCTACATTTTTATCATTGTTCCATCCAGTCGGCCCTTCCATCAGCCCGGGCCCTTTTAATGTGTCGATGGTCAGGGGCCAAAGAGCCGTGCTGAGCTGTGAAAACACCGGAATTCCTGCTCCACAAGTCAGCTGGAAGAGGAACGGATCTCCCCTCGATGTCCATCTGCAGGCTGGAGCTTACAGGTTTGAGTCATGACTTGCTTTGTCAGTCTTTCTAAATTCTACAATGACACTCTTTAAGAGCAAGAATAAGAATATGTCTTTATTTATGCATATTAATAATTTTATGGTTTATATTCATGATTATGATTCAATCAATTTTCTTACTTATTAAAAATGTAAATTGAAATAATTTATTGTTAGGATCTTTTTATTTGATAGAAACACTTGCAAAGCATTTAAACTTCAACTCAAACGCTGCCAAACTGACATTTCGTGTGCGTGTGTGTGTGTGTGTGTGTGTGTGTGTGTGTGTGTGTGTGTGTGTGTTAAAGGCTGATGTCCTCTGGCTCTCTCATTATTAACTCACCATCTGAAGAGGACGAGGGCTACTTTGAGTGCACAGTGACCAATGAAGTTGGAGAAGAGAGAAGGGTCATAGAGGTCATTCTGCAAGGTCTGAGCTTACTGTCATAAAGAAACAAACTTGAGTTTTATTTCTGAGGAACAAATCTGAGTCATACTGAGTCACAGATCACGAATCATATCGAACTCATAGAAACTCATCATCAGTTTGGAGAACTACACACAAAACTAGTTGTACCTGTTTGTCTCTCTCTCTGTTTCTATCTTTATAGTGATCTATCCCTTTCTCTCGTTTTGTCTCCATCTATCTATCTAGTAATCGTTCCATCTTTCTCTCTGTATCTAGTAATCTCTCCCTCTCTCTTTGTCTCCATCCATCCATCAATCTATCCATCTATCTATATATCTATCTACTAATTGTTCCATCTCCCTCTTTCTCTCTCTCTCCATCCATCCATCCATCCATCCATCCATCTATCTATCTAGTAATCGTTCCATCTCCCTCTCTCTCTGTATCCAGCCATCCACCCATCTACGTATCTAGTAATCTCTCCCTCTCTCCCTCTCTCCATCCATCCTTTAATCCATTCATCTATCTTTATATCTATCTACTAATTGTTCCATCTCCATCTTTCTGTCTCCATCCATCCATCTATCTATCTATTTAGTAATCGTTCAATTTCCCTCTCTCTATATATATCCAGCCATCCACCCATCTACGTATCTAGTAATCTCTCCCTCTCTCTTTGTCTCCATCTATCCATCCATCCATCCATCTATCCATCCATCCATCTATCTATCTATATATCTATCTACTAATTGTTCCATCTCCCTCTTTCTGTCTCTATCCATCCATCTATTTATCTAGTAATCGTTCCATCTCCCTCTCGCTCTGTATCCAGCCATCCACCCATCTACGTATCTAGTAATCTCTCCCTCTCTATATATATCCAGCCAACCACCCATCTACGTATCTAGTAATCTCTCCCTCTCTCTCCATCCATCCATCCATCTACTAATCGTTCCATCTCCCTCTCTCTCTCTGTATCCATCCATCCATCCATCAATCTAGTATCCTTTCCCTCTCTCTGTCTCCATCCATCCATCAATCCATCCATCCAGCCACCTATCTAGTAATTGTTCCATCTCCCTCTCTCACTGTATCCATCCATCCATCCATCTAGTAATCTCTGCGTCTCTCTCTGTCAAGTTCCTCCTGTTATTAAAGACGAGGTCAGCAGTGTCACAGCTATTCAAATGTCCCCTGTGGTGCTGCCATGTCATGCCATGGGTCGTCCAGAACCCACCATCAGCTGGAATAAGAACTGGATGCAGCTGGGGGCTCGAGGGGGCAGTTATCGTGTGCTGCCGACAGGTGAAACCATCACAAGACCTTTACCAATGTCATGATTCAGATGAGTTTTGCAGAAAAGTGTTAAACTCCACTGTGACCCCTAGGTGCCCTTGAAATCCTGGCGGTGACACCAAGTCATGCTGGCAAATATACCTGCTCTGCTCGCAATTCAGTCGGAGTAGCTTACAAGCACGTTACTCTCACTGTGCAGGGTAGGCATCTGTAGCCGAATCTGTTAATGCACATTAATGGATTATTTATTGTATTTGCGAAACCAGTTTCTGTCTTTGTTTCCCAGAGCCCCCTGAGATCCGGCCCATGGCGGAGGAAGTTCAGGTGGTACTACATCACCCTTTGGTTCTGCCCTGCGAAGTTCACGGATTCCCCAGACCGACCATTACATGGCAGCGTGAAGGTGTTCCTGTAGCAACCGGTTAGATTTTTTTGTCTAATATACATATTTTTATTACATTGTATTGTATAGTTTAACTTTGCAGATTAAAATTAAACTGTACTATAATGCCTCATTGGCATTTGTTCAAGTCAGCAGCTTTATTATAATTCTTAATTTGCACATTTAAACACATTTTTTTTAAATGTTACCCAACACACTAGCTGTTTCATTCTAACTGTTTAGGTTTCAGGTAATTATGTGTATATTAACGTACTAATGTGCCACAGCTAGCTGGTATTTCATGCAGAACCAGTGAGAACACCATCTTCCAGAATTCTTAAATCACAATTTAGTTATGTGATTCAGTGTCAACTTTGTTGATTGCATAATTGCATGCCAGCTTTGTAATATATCTCTATATAGACCACTAGATAGTGAACAGCTGTGACAATCAACAATGAGTCAGCTTGAAGCAGTTGTCACATGATGCAGTTGTGTCATCGAGGATTATGGGAAATGGACGTTCCTCGTTTGCCACCACAATCAACTTTTGTGTTACATGCTAGTATTAAAATCTATTTTTAAATAAGTGAAACTTTATGACTTAGAATTAAAATTACAGATCTGTTTATGTAATGATTGATTTTAACATTTTGAGGTCGAATGACTGTGGATTTCATTATTAATTTGTACTTTGTTTTTCATATATTTATTTCATACCTTTCCTCTGTTGTCCAATTCAAATTATTCAGGACATAGAATGATTATACTACCTAACGGAGCTTTGAAGTTCTCACGAGTCACGCTTGGAGATGCCGGAACTTACCAGTGTCTAGCACAGAACGAGGCAGGAACCACCTTGGGTCGGACAAATGTTGTTTTGCAAGGTGTGCCAAGTTTTTTTTTTTTGCATATATTTTCAATAAATCTGTTTGCAGACATAATATGTGAATGCTTTGGATGTGTTTGGGTGACAGTTCCTCCAGTGCTGTTAGTTCCCCGTCTGGAGTACAGCGTCATCCTCGGGCAGCCGGTCAGTCTGGAGTGTGTGGCCAATGGTCAGCCAAAACCAGACTTGACCTGGCATAGAGAGCAGAGGCCAGTGGTGGAGGGCACACATGTCAGATTGTTCTCCAACGGCACCTTGCACATCACTGCCACGCAGCGGAACGATGCCGGCATCTACACATGCTCAGCTCGGAACAGTGTTGGGAGAGCCAGTCACGACATAAGACTTGTTCTGCAGAGTGAGTATCACTACATACAAATATCAAAGACCCTTTCTTTAGAAGCTCAATGGGCTACAATGATTCATGTCCTGAATTCATCACAGTTTAACGAACAGATTTCAGTAGAGCTAAAGATAAGAGCTAAAATAAGTCTAAGACAGTCTAAAACTAAAACATAGAGAAAAAAAAACATAGAGGCCAAAAACATGCGGATGCTAATTATTATTATTATTCAATGGAAGAGCAGGATGATACATTTGAAAAAGCATGTGACTTTGGTAATATTTGTATGAATATATAGTTTGTGTGTGTGTGTCTGTGGGAGGGGTGGGGGGTGGGGGGTTGTTGCGCAAATGTATTTTAATATTCTATTTATTTTATTTATTTTAATTACATTTTAATTAAATTATTAAGTAGGAATATGACAACAATCCGGACATCAGGAAACGTATCAAACAAGGAAAATCCAAGCAGGCAAACATACCAAAAATCCCAAGCCAATAAAACGATCCAGCGCCAAACAAAGGAAAACACAGCCGTACTGTAAATACAAGAACATATTAGAACACAGCGAGACACAGACAATTTTGATAAATTATTATAAAACTTGATAACTGGGCAGAATATTGAAATAAAGGATTTAAATGGATTTACGTTAAAACATAAACAAGGAAGTGATCTGAGGGCATGTGATTTTATTTCTTTCAACATAAATGTCTCAAGAGCACAGGGACTGCAAACTCTTGCCAAAAATATGTAAATATGCTAACAATATTTAAATGAAAAAATTTAATTTAATTTTTAAAATTAAATTTGAAAGATTAATGATTACTGTACCAAGATTGTTACTGTTGATGAAGGTGTATGTCATGTGGGATTATATCTTTTTCAACTTTTAAAATGATACTAAATCATGTTTTTTTTTTCAAGCTAGTCAAAATCACGAGTCAAAAACGGGCTCAAAATCTTGGGGGGTGCTTATACTGTAGTTGCCAATTTCAAATATGCATGTAAATATATGCGCTATTTTCAAGTGCTGAAAGTCCTGTTTTTAATTTTAACTAATAGTTCTCGCATTTTCTATGCGCTTGCGTGGACTGGTGTGTAAAGACTCTTGTGATCGGCTGAGAATTCTGGGAGATGGTTCCTAGAGTCGACTCGAATTTACTTTTTTTTTATTTATTATTCTAATAAAACTATATCAAATTGATACGAGTCAAGAAAAGTATTTAAGCCAGAATTTTTGAGTATTTATTTTGTGCCTGAAAAATGAGGGAGGTGCATTTTATTTTTTTTTTATATTTGCTTATATTTGTATAATTTTTCATTACACTTTATGTCTTCCACTTTAGCTCCACCACAGATTTCTGTGGGTCAGTCAGAAATGTCAGTCATCCAAGGATTTCAAGCTCTCCTGACGTGTGCGACACAGGGTCTTCCAGACCCCAAGGTGAGCTGGGAGAAACAGGGAGTCCCAGTGTCTACCGTCCCGGGCAAATTCACTCTGCTGAGGTCAGGAGAACTGATAATCGAAAGAGCAGAGGTTGGTTTGTGTAGATACTACAAGCTCCACGGTCATTCAAATGAATTATGTGCAGTGGTTCCTCGACTTACGAATGTCCCTACTAACAAAAGTATCAAGTTATGAAGTGTGTCCTTGAGGAAATATTGTCTCTCGTTATGAAATAATTTCACAATACGACAGGCCAAATCTTGTAGCTTCAAGATTAAGATGGATGTTTTTTTTATATAACTTATATATATTTTTTTATATAACCAATATTTTATCATTTATAAAAATAAATGTCTGAATGTAGGCCGGCTTGGAACAGGCATTTACATGTTAACTGCGTTTCTACTTGTAAAATTTCTGCCTTACAAAACCACTATTAGCACAAATTATATTCGTAAGTATATACCACTGTACGTATGTTTGAGTTTTAGGTAACATTGCTTTGACTTTTTGCAGTCTGGAGACGCAGGTCTTTTCACATGTGTTGCAACCAACACTGCTGGAACGGCTCGGCGAGATCTACGTCTTTCTGTCAACATGAGACCAGCTTTTAAAGAGTTACCCGGAGATGTGACTTTGAATAAAGGTCAAAGCCTCGCACTTTCCTGCCATGCTCAAGGAACACCAGCTCCAGCCATCACCTGGACCACCAACAACAGACCCTACACAGGTTGGACTGGGACCATGAGCACCAGCAGGACTTAAAACAACCATTGTCTTTGTAAAACTTCTAACTTTCTTCTACAGGGGCCATTACTGATGAATCAGGGAGAAGTTTGGTGAGGATTGAGAACGTCACCATAAGTGATGGTGGAACTTATGTGTGCATTGCTGAAAACACGGTTGGATCCATACGCGCCCTCTCGTTTGTGCGTGTCCGAGGTGCGAACTTGATGGTTTCCGATTTTTTCACAGTGATCTTATTGATTTTAATGTGTATGTCTGACAACTGTCGACAGAACCACCAGCTTTGAGAGGTTCAGCCCACACTTCTCAGACTGTTGTTCAGGGCAAAGCGGCCATGTTGGATTGTGCTGCCAGTGGGGATCCCGTCCCTTCTTTGCGTTGGCACAAAGATGGCAATCCTTTGCTTGGATCTGTGCGCTTTCATCCCCTTCGGAATGGCTCTCTGGCTCTTTACAGTGCCACGGTAGGTCATCTTCATGAGTTTTTATGGCTATTTAATGAATTTGAACAAAATCACTTGTGTTTTCTAGATTGGAGACTCAGGAGAGTACCAATGTGTTGCTGAAAGTGAAGCGGGCGCTGCGGAGAAAACAATATCTCTTAAAGTACAAGGTGAATATCACACGGACTGCTTCTACATTATTGAGAAAAGAGATGAAACAGGAACAGATTCTATGTTCTTTTTGAAATATGTAAAACCACTGATGACAAATCCTGAGAATAGTGGAACCGAAAAGCAGAATAGCATTGGACAGGAACAGAGAAAATGCATTAGGAAAGTCCACCAGTTTGATTACATTAACTGTAGTTTCTGAAAACGTTTCAAATACTTTGATGAAAGCCTGAATGGCATCAAAAACTAGAACTACAATTTGATTCCTCCATTATTCCTCAGAAATGAATAATGTTGACACGTAATTTGACCCTTTCCATACTGTATGAAGAGACGTCTGATAGATTTATATCTAAGTATATATAAGTATTAATATCTACATTTATAGACGTTATATTCTTTGTTATAATCTTTTATTGCAGTACCGGGGGGATACTCGAATTGGCAGGAGTGGGGTCCGTGCAGTGTTACGTGCGGTCAAGGTGTCCAAGAACGAATCAGATTTTGTAACAGCCCTTCACCAGCCAATGGGGGGCCGTTGTGCGAAGGTTTGAATGCAGATTCCCGGAAATGTCAGGCCTCGTTATGTCCAGGTGCGTCTTGTGTTAAAAAACGACAAATAATTATTACAATTATAATTCTAAGACCGGATTGTACTAACGGTGCTTTGTGAATTAGGGGAGTCTCCACAGCGTGCCCGAGGAAGTCTGATTGGCATGATCAATGAGAAGGAGTTTGGAGTGGCATTGCTTGAAGCCAATATCACAGAGAATGCTGTGGAGGGAACCAGCACTCTTGAAGCTCATGTGGAGAACGTTCCTCCTAGTGTTGGTGAGTAAGTTGCTTATTTAGGCGAACAAAAGATTCCTGTTGGGAAAAATTACAGTCTGTTGGATGATGCTTTTGTATTGGATATGAGGAGTATTGGATACAAATTGTCAAACTTGTGGCAATTTGGCATTGAAAAGAAAGCAGTAAATTCAATACTCAAGGCTGTATCACAAGCTAGACAGAAGGCCATGATCTTCAGCGAACAGTGTCGAGGATATAATGGAGCAGATAAGTGGTTTCATCAGAGTAGTTGAATGGATGACATTCAATATTTGTGTACCAGAACATTTATGTAGGACGGGTTCCAGATGGTCTTACAGGTCAAAGTTAAACATTATATATTCCAGAAATGGTTTTAAATGTGTTGAACTTGAACTTGAACTTGAAAAGTGAGAAGCAACTGGTAGCCATTGATTAAAAACAAGTATTGCTGCAGTGTTCTCTGGATTATTTGCAGAAGGTTTGTTGAGACAGTAGGTTGATCTACTTATAGGCCAATGCAGTAGTCCAGACTTGCGATTACAAGAACCAAGAAGTTGTCTAGCACATTTTATAATCAGGCGTCTTACAACTGAGTTTGGAAAAGTCGGGCAATCATATTATGAAGGATTTCTAGTACAGTAGATCCTACTATAAACATTTTACTCTTGATTACAAACAGAATTCTTGTCTTGGATTAGTTTGGTTTCACATTTCCAGTCTTATGTCACAATTCTGTGCGACACAGACTTCATAAAATACAAAACAAAGGAAGAAATGTGATAGCCCGGGGCAAAGCAAATACAACTTCTGCTGCACATGAAGTCATGCAAAGAAAAACTGCACAACTTCTGCTGATTCACAAAGTGTCTCAACAAAGTCACAAAGTGTTTTTGGTCTTGATCTATTTGCTCTTTAACTTTTACTGAACATAGAGCTGCGTGACAGTTTATCAATGTCCAACACTTAATGGGGAATATAGTGGGAATCTGAGGACTTCTAAAAAAAAAAAGAAAGAGAAAGAGAACCAAAAAATAAGAGACAAAATAGACCAATAAATTATTGTTAAAAAAATGAACAGGAAATCTGTAATGCCAAATGCACGTATAATAGCATATTTCATTATTAAAATATGTAATAATCAATCATTTAAAGACTTATTAGTATTTAGCATTTGAAAGACTTGGGTATTTTAAAAGCAATAATAATTCAGCATGATCTTCTGCTGGTGCTCTGTAATAAGAGGAACAAAGTCTTAGTTTCTCTCTAACAAAACAATAAAGCATAGTTTTACGTCATTTGAAAGTCCCATAATTCTGCGGGTCTCTTGTAGTGTCCGATTATGTACTTGTCTATTTATCACCTCTTATCTGATCTTTTCATCTAAGACATTTCAAACCGGTGCACATTACACAGTAAATGTGTTTATAGTGTCCAATTGTGTGGTTCAATGCAAAGCCGTGATGAATTGTTGAATTTTGTTTCATAAAATGTGAAAAGTGTGGAAAATCTCCAGGAGTTTTTAAGACACACTGGCACTGATAACCAGTGGTTTTATGTATTTGTTTTTAAGTGTTTGGGGATTTTTGATGCAGGTGTGTCAGGTAGTAGACAGGAAGTGTTCTGCATAAATCTACAGAATGCAGATATGTATCAGCGGAACAGTTTGTCTATTGAATGAAGTACCAGCCAAAGAAGTCTTGTTGCTATTTTAACCTCAAAGGTTTCTTGTACTCAAAGTGTGGACAAAAAGAAAAGTCAATCAACAATAATATCAAAACCGCACTTGAGTTTCAGATAAAAGAAACACTCATGCCAGAATGGACATACATGAACAAGACTGGACTGGAATAGAATAATGTGGGCGGGGCCTGAAGAAACAGAGCGGGACTGGATGACTTGGTAGTCAATACTTAAACCATAGAGAACTGCAGCCTTATAAAACATAAAGCAAAGCCAAAGATACAAAAGCTTGAACAGGTGCAAACTAAAGCTTGAACGGTGACAATACAGAACCAGATTGATTTGTCTTTTTTTGTATTGTGTGAAATCAAAATGAAACTGTTTGTTCTAATTCATCTAGTTTTTCAGCCATGTTAATACAGCTGTTTTAATCTATCCCTAACTCAACTACATTGGGGTCCGAAACTCAAAGCACACTTTTAGTCAGGGGCTGGACAGGATAATAATGTTGTAAAACAGGCTAAAAATGTTTTGACAAAAGTATGGATAAAAGCATACAAAAATGGTATTTCAGAATAAATACAGATAAAGTTTAAATTGCTTAAAATATTTTGTCCTCCCTAGAAAATAACAAGAAAAATAACACTTAACAAAACATACAATAAATAAATGAATAACTAGTGTGCTAGTAAATATTACAAACTGTACAATTAGAATTTATACAAGGTGACGCAGCTGAAGCAATGCTTTATGGTATCTGTAGTTCGTGTGTAATCAGCACTTCACCAGCACATTAAATACACAATAATGACACTGACGCGGGGCCGGCTGTGGCTCAATGGCCTTGAGTTAGACATTTGCATTAGGTGGATAAATTGATTCAATAAAGAGCTTTTCATGACCCTGTTTTGCTATTTGGACCCTGGCAGGGCCGTTGTTGCGAGTGCTGGTGTCGGTTTTTGCCCCAGTTTACTGGACGACGGTTCATCAATCATCCAACACCCAGAATGGCTTCTCTCTCACTCACGGACAGTTCAGACAGGAATCTCAGCTGGAGTTTGAGACAGGTTGGAGGATGGATATTTTTTGCAAATAAGAATTTTCATTGAACATTTGTAATCCTTCTCACAAATGTTTTTAATAACAGGAGAGGTCTTGAAGCTGACCCACGTAGCCAGGGGTCTGGATCCAGAAGGGGTTTTGTTAGTGGACATTGTTATTAATGGATTTGTTCCTCCTAAGCTTCTATCATCTGCCCTCGTTCTACAGGTCAGCCATTCAATGACTAGTCAAAGTTGTGAATCAACATTATTGTCACTTCTGGACATATAGAGAATTGACATTGTAGTCCAAACCACATTCTAAAAGAATGACTATAGAAATAATAACAGTACAATAACAAACTAAATTATAAAAAAAAAATATGAATACCGTAAACTGCATAAATTTTTTTTGTTACTGTTACGTAACATGTTTTTAATACGTACTGTTATTACCAATATTCTATCATTTATAAAAAGACATTTACGTGTTAATTGCGTCTCTACTTATGAACGTTTCAACTTACAAAACTGATCTTGGTACTAATTATTTTTGTAAGTAGAGGTATTACTGTATAAATAAAGACATGAAATGAAACAACTTAGCTATTACACTTACCCTAAAATAAATATTGCTATTTAATTTTCAAACTTTCCATCAGGTGCCCTTCAATTAGAGGTTTTATGGTATTTATTCTATGTAACTGAAATTACCATAGTCAGTTGTGAATATTGTGTTTTGATGGTATCAAAATGTCTTTAAACACCATATTTTAAAAAACAAAAACAAGCTTTTTAAACACAATTCGATTTTTTCCCAACAATATTGTTATTTGTTGCTTAGGAGATAGATGAGTCGTATGTGCAGACAGGGTCCGGGCAGCTTTATTCCTGGTCCTCACAAAGCCACATGTGGGATGGGGCTCCACTGACCCTGCGCTGTAACCACACTGTGGCGTTTGAGGGTCCGGAAAAGCGTCAGGGACCCCTGCTGCAGCTCCTCAGACTATCTGGAATCACTGGCACATACAGCATCTTCACGCTCAGCCTGGAGTTCAAGATGACTGCTGAACTACTCATACCCGGTATCCTATTCACGGTCTCTTTTGAAAGAAAAAGACTTACGTTTCCTCAATGTCTTTGGTGTTTTTATTCGTAGAAGGGGATGGAGAAAGTTGTCCGAACGGATTTGTCTTGGACACGGCTTCATACTGTGCCGGTATGTATGGGTACGAATTGCAAAAAGTCAAATTTGAATAAGTCTGATTTGCTTGTGCATGGTTTTGCAGATGAGGATGAATGTGCTGTCAGTTCCCTCTGCTCGCACTCCTGCAGTAATATAATGGGCGGCTACACATGCGCGTGTCCGTCTGGATTCACCATTTCACCCGAATCAAACACTTGTCAAGGTGAATTTTTTCATTGTTTTTTTACGTTGCTGTACACTTGCATAGATGCTACTGTGAAATCAGGTCCTTGGTGATCTCTTATGTCACAGAGGGCCTCTGAATTGGCCCTGCAGTTAAGAAAAATATCCAAACGTTGGATGAAATATCTTAACATTAATAATAACATTTTTACCCATTATTTGAAATAACTAACGTAAATAAAAACTAGCAAACTTTTTAGTGGTTATAAATGAGGAAAAAATGTCTTTAGTATTCCTGAGCCAGAGGAGATTCACTGTTCCTGTATTATTATACAATGTGTTCAGCAAATATAAGTGTTTTAAATTGGTCGAAATTTGTTTTTTTTTTTCACCTGGCCACTGTTGCATATGTGCTTGCTCACTGGTCATAGTCATATCCATTGTTTTTACATAAACGAAGTGAAAAAAATGCAACAATCTTCGTTGTTTTGCGCTTTGAGACATGTACTGTATGCAACTGTGAAAAGCGCCTTACAAATGCATTGAACTTGAACTTAAAGATAAAATTGGTAGATATTGCGAGTAACTTTAATCCTCCACTTTAAGAGTTGTGCAGTGTTTAACAGAGCTTTGCTTGCCGCTGTGTTGCAGATATTGATGAGTGTACCCAAGGTTCCCACTTGTGCCATCCCAACCAGCTGTGCATTAACACGGTGGGGACGTATCGCTGCCAAGCCAAGTGTGGCTTGGGCTTCAAACCTAGTGTTTTGGGCACCATTTGTGAAGGTTAATTTTGCTATATCTCTCAGTAAATCTGATTCTACTAAATATTTACACAGAAACATATCGATGCATGTTATCACTAAATATTAACCTTCGTGTTAATGTTCATTTGATGTTCAAATTCATTTGCCGTTTGGACATTTGTTGTACTTTGCTGTTTTTTGTTGGAATTTACTGTACTTCTGCAAAACATTTATTTCTAGTATTTTGGACTGCACACAACATTCGATTTGATTTGATTGAAAACATTTGTTTTGGAAAAAACAGAACAGCATTTTCGGAACTTTCCAAACAGGGATATCGACTTCAGCACCAGATTTACTGTACACACTACTTATACTGTACATAATACTTTTCACAAGAAACCAACATGATTCAACAGATCAGCTTATTGTTCATGTGAGAAAATATTATGTTCTAAAAGAGCAGTCCCAACTCTTTAAAAAGGGCTTGTTTTTAAAATGAACTGCTGGATCTAGTAACACGTTTGTATATTCAGTCTTTCATCAGCAGAACAAACATGTTATACAATTATTCTACAATGAAAGGAGTGAACTTCATCAACAACTATAAAGAAAACTGAAAAAAAATTCACACAATCTTGGTGTAAGAATTTTGAAGAACGTCATTTTTTCCGTCCCTTTCATCATCCATCAGCAAGCTGTGCCAAATTTTTGGTAATCAGAGTAAAATCCATCCCAACCGTGTCCACAAAGCCTAAGGACATTTCATTGGAAAATCGCATATCGGTCCAAGACTCCTACTGAGTAGCTCACACCATATTTGCTACTGTTGAGAGACAATCCAACCGTGTACCAGAATGTTTGTTTTTGCTTTTCAGAGAAACTCATTAATATCAGGGCGTCAAACAACACATTTAATGATTGTTCAAACATTACACATTATAAACCACCCACTCGTAATTTCACCATGTCGAACTTCAAAGAAGCTTAGATTCAAGGAAAAGCAGCAAAGCACCGTAAATTATTAACCTGCAACCTGGTCATTTCCCCCCACATTCTTCTTCAAATGTTGTTTAGTTGTTAAGAAGCAAGCATGTGGAGTTCCACAATGCTCAATGATTGGACCTCTTTTGTTAAAAATGAAAACCACAAATAAAAAAACCCCATTCATTCATCTTCTGCGGCTTAGTCCTTTACAGGGCCACTGGGAGCCTATCTCAGCATCTTTGGGCCGGAGGTAGGATACACACTGGATTGGTGGCCAAACATTCGCAGAGCAGGACACACAGACAAGAACATTCACACACAAACCTATGTGGTCAATTTTCCAATGCTACTTTGCATGAATCGCATGTTTTTGGACTGTGGGAGGAAACCCACGCAAGCACGAGAAGAACATGCAAACTCTGGCTCAAAGTCACATCTCCAGTGTCAAACGGAAACTTCTTGCTGTGAGGCGGAAGCGCTAACCACAAAATAATGTTTACAAAACTAGAGCAATGCTGATGACACCTACATTTTCACACCACTTTCATCTGATGATAGCAGTTCCTGTCCAATCTCTGTTCAAGTGCGTAAGGCAGAAGTGTCAAACTCTTGTTGAAATTTAATGAACATGTTGACATTTAATGAACTGTCCTTCTATACAATATTTTTATAATTCAACACTCGATTACTACTTTTTTCCGTTTGGATAACAACATTTTGGCTAATGAGGGTGTGGCAGAGATATAGAAACCAAAGTTTTCGGTCTGTCTCAGTGTAAACAGTGTGGCCTTAGTGGATAATCTGTTAATTGAAGCTAATTAAATATATGAATTCCAAGCTTTTTATGCATTTTTCCACTTTCAAATTATTCTGCGGGCCTGATCAAACCGTGTGTATCTGTTTCTCGCTCTGTGATTGATTGGCCACCAATCCAGTGTGTGGCCCTCCTTCTGGCTACTGTTTGAGTTTCTGGGATTGGCTTCAGCTCCCCATGTCCCAGAAATGGAAAAGTGGTTTCAACATGGATGAAAAGTGTTCTCAATGTTTCTCATTTTAACATACTAACTTTACAAACTACTGTATCATTTACATTGTAATATTTTATAATACTCTGGAGCAAAATATATAATTATTAATACATTCAACCTTGAATAAAATTACACTATTTATATTAAACAAGCTCATTACAAAGTCCATTATTGTGATTATATCAACAAATGTAATACACAAAACATTTCCAGATGTGGACGAGTGCCAGGAATCAGCCATCTCACCATGTCAGCAGCAGTGTTTTAACACGCTTGGTTCCTACCGCTGCACGTGCCATCCAGGATACCAGCTGGTGGGGCATCACTGCCTGGGTCAGTACCACCTTATCCAAGCACTGTTGGTTTTCAGGGTTTGTTCACAAATTCTTGTGTGATCAGATATAAACGAGTGTTCAAGAAGCGTGTGTCCCGCACATCAGCAGTGCCGAAACACTGAAGGAGGTTACCACTGTTTCGACAGCTGCCCGGCGGGCATGACCACGGCTGAAAGTGGAGCCTGTGTTGGTAGGTAGTTCTGTTCTGTAGTTGGCGTGATGTTAATACCTTGCCTTTCCCGCCATTCAGATATAGATGAATGCCAAGATGGCAGTCACATGTGCCGCTACAGTCAAATATGCCAGAACACCGTGGGTGGGTACGGATGCGTCTGTCCTAGAGGTTACCGCTCCCAGGGTGTGGGGCGGCCTTGCTTAGGTACCAAATCTCTCTTGTCAAATCAAGGCCAGAATCTTTACAATTAAGTCAAATACACAAACTGGAGATATTTAGAGGTCTTTGTGGTTTGCAGATATTGATGAATGTGCTCAGGCTCCGGTGCCCTGCGCTTTTCAGTGCCGTAATGTCCCCGGCAGTTTCCGCTGCTTGTGCCCTCCTGGGACGGTTCTCCTGGGCGATGGGCGCTCTTGTGCTGGGCTTGAGAGAAACCACATATTCACCAATAATACACGAATACAAGCCCGACTGAGACCGCAGCTGGTTTCTACTATCGAACGTCCATACCTCACTCGCCTGTCCATTCATCCAGAGAATCTAGGAGCTTCACGCCACCCAAGACATGAATGCCCAGTTGGGTTTACCAGCAGGGATGGCATGTGCAAAGGTAAATGCTTTAAATGAATGGAGTATGTACATATTTGTTATCTTATATCAAGGGAAAACAAAACTCAAAGCTGCACATACTTGAATTTATATCATAGTGTGATCCCACCATTGACTTACAAAACAACATGCCCCATAATAAAAAATCTAAAGCTTGATGTTTGTTAGCGCTGGCAACTTTTAACCAATCACTGTATCATTTTCTTCAAGATATGGACGAGTGCACCTTTAAAAAGCCTTGCCAACACGAGTGCAGAAATACAATAGGAAGCTACCAGTGCATCTGCCCACCAGGATACCAGTTATTATCCAATGGTCGAACCTGCAGAGGTGATTATTTTGCAGACGAGTGCATTTCTCATCATGTTTTAGTGAGAAATCATATTCTAACCGAATGAATCCACTGTAATAGATATTGACGAGTGCAGTCAAGGTATCCAGTGTGGGAAAAACCAAATGTGTTTTAATACACGCGGGGGCTACCAGTGTCTCGATACGCCGTGTCCGGCCAGCTATCAACGAGGACACAATCCAGGGTACGTTTTTTTTTTGTCGTACTTTTTCTTTATAGACATACACACACACACACTGATGTACATGAATAGGCACAAGTGGGAGTTTCTAAACTTCAAGCGCATCATAAATAAATTGAACTTTAATTTAAATACAGTTTTGAGTTAAATCAACTATATACGCTATATCGTTTTGTCTTATACTAACCAGTTTTGTCCTTTACATTGCATCCCTCATGTTTGCCATACTACACAGACACACAGAGTTGTCTCCATACACTACACAGAGTTTAAAAACACGCAGGATGGAAACACCACACAGAGTTTAACACCACACAGTGCTGAACACCACACAGAGTTGAACACCACACAGAGTTAAACACCACACAGAGTTAAATACTACACAGTTAAACACCAGGCAGAGTTAAACACCACACAGAGCTGATTGCTACAGAAAGTTTTAACACTACACAGGGTTGAACACCACACAGAGTTGAACACTATATATATATATATATATATACATACTGCATGTGTTTTTCTGCTATTTTCTAGAAACAATTGCATGTAAGAAGAATTTAGTCCCAAATAAAGCAGAACATATTTAGTTCATTTAAATTATTAGACAATCATATTTGAATAATTAAGCGGTGGCACAATTAACTGTAATTGACTGTATACATTAAATACCTACGTAATGTGCTTTATACATTTGTGTTTAGAACCTGCTTTAGACCCTGCAATGCCAGAATGAACTGTCCCACTGGTGCTTCTCCTCTTCTCCAGTATAAGCTTCTGACTCTGCCTCTGGGAATACCAGCTTTTCACAATGTGGCACGTCTATCTGCCTTTTCCGAGCTGGGTGTTCTTCAAGACCAGACCTCCTTCATTATTCTAGAGCAAGGAGGGGATGCTGGAGAAAGACCTTTTGGGATCAAGGATGAATCAGGAAGAGGCATTATCTTCACTGTGATGCCTTTAGATAGGCCGGGACTTGTGCGACTTCGTGTAAAGGCCACTACATTGTCCAAGCAGGGGAGCATCACCTACCAGAGTATTTTTATTATCTACATTTCTATATCAAAGTATCCCTACTGAGAATGTATTTTCTTACTACTGTTGTTTTGTGTCCTCTTGGTGTTTTCCATCTGAAGATCTAGCCACGACTGCGTTTTGTAATTTTTAAGCTGTGAACGACAGAAAAGCGTATTTGGCCCAAATTACAACAATTTCAGGATCTAATTTTGGGACTTCAATATTTTTTTTTGTTTTGTTTTTATATACAGTACACTGCACATTTTAACATTATTGGTGTTATTATAATATAGCAATCATTTTAAATAAGCTTATCTGTTTTTACTCCTACTCCTGTTAAAAGTGTCTCTGTGTGTGCACGTATGAGAGTGGTTGTATGTTTTTTAGGTGACTTTGTAAACGTGAACATTGCATCTGTGGACAAAATCATTGTCTCCTGAAACAAAAATGTATGGAAAATCCATCTACAGTGGTGCGAACAGTGCGATTTCAATGTGTCAGTTCTGTTCTCCATGTAAAAATCTTTCAGAGGATTGAATCTATTTTAAAATAAAGTACACTTTTGTACAAAATAAAACTATTTTTTGTCACAGGGGTTTCAAGCCAGTGACTTCAGTGCGGGTCAGGAAATGAAGAAAGGAAGAGAAGGAAGTTCAGAGTAAAACTTGGCAAAGACGACCATGCCAATTGTTCAAAAACAGTTTTGTGACGGCCTAGGTGAACAATGCCCACCACTGATGCTGTTGACCTACCGTGTGTGGAAATTGGACTACGCAAAGTCAAAGAAGCTTTCATTGTCATTTCAACTAACAGAGCGATACACAGTGAAATGAGACATTTCTTCAGTCACCCTGGTGCTTCTACAAAGGGGTGGATGGGAAGATAAACAGGATAGGAGTGATCCCACAGGGGGAGTTTGAGAACAATGAAGCTAGAAAAAGGGTTGCTGGTGAATGTTGTCAGTAGGCAGCTCCACGAGTTAGAAAGGGCAGATGGTGGTGGACTTTTCTAAAATAATTGGAATGGCGGTATGCTATGCTTCTCACTGAGCATGAGTAGAGGTATGAGTATGCAGGTGGATCACTGTACATCTTATGCAGACAAAGTCAAAAAAGTGTAATGACACAAAAACACACTGGATTGAGACAAGGTTTCTTCAGGACCCTGGAGTACAACACAAATACACAGTACAACAATGGGGGAAATAAGTAAAAAAAAATAAAAAATTAGGTGCTCAAAAACAAGACTCCACGTCCTTCAATCAATGAAAAGGAGTTTGAAGGCTCTTGGTCCCACTGTCAAGAGAGTTAGAATAAGACAAAAAATAAAGCAAAGTGGCAGAATCTGATAAAGGTAGAGTCTTGCTAAGACTATGGAGAGAGAGAGATAGAGATCATGTGCAAGAAAGAGACGGAAGCGATTCAGGAAAGTGTACAGTAAATGAGGAAATTACAGAGAAGGGAGCGAAGAAGAAACAGATGTGGTGTGGTAGGACATAGGAGATCTTAGAAGGGATAAGATGAGGAAGGCTCTGAGAAGGGTGAAGTGGACAGGCTTGATGATTACCTTGTGAAAGTGTGGAAGTGTCTTGGAGAGACAGTACTGGAGTTCCTGACTAGTTTGTTCAACATTAATGTAGATTGTGTGAAGATGCCTGCGGAACTGGTGCCGATCATCTACAGAAGAATACAATTGCCACAAAATGAAGCTGTGGGAAAGAATAATGTGTGACTGGAGGGACTACACCAGTGGTTAGCTTTGAGTTCCTTCTGGTTTACCATGCTGATGGACAGTTCACAGAGGCAGAAATCTCCCAGGACAACGATTTTTGCATATCACATTGAGATTAGCAGTGCAAGTAGGAACCAGGTGGAGATTTGATCTAGAACGTAGAGGCATAATAGGAAGTCAGAGTAAAAATAGAATTCTTAAAGCCAAAGGAATTTTGGAAGAGTGAGGTTACAGAGTGTCAGCAGAACTCGGCAAAATTATGTTCAAGAGAGGAGTGACACCAGCTAGAGACAGTGGCAAAGAGAGAAAAGAGGCTGAGATGGAAGTAGTAGAGATGAAGATGTAGAGGTTCCTTTTAGGAGTGTCGGGGTTGAACAGAATATGGAACAAGCACATCAGAAGAACATCTAATGTTCATGCTCTATGCTCAGTGCTCTAACTAATGTTCTAATGTTCAATAAAAGGGATAGATGACATAAGATTTACATATAGATTTAAATGTTCATTTTTACCAAGGACCCAATTATTAAATGTATTGGTGTTGACTCAATGTTCATTTCTATAATTATAACGATCAGTAAACAAAATATACAATTATAAAGCCAGTAAAACCAAACCAAGCAATTAATTCACATCATCACAATTTTTTAATTTATTCTAACAAACCAGAAAGTTTCAGAACCTTATCAGTGTTTGGTACAAGGTCCCGTTCGAAGTCCCAAACTCTCTTATCCACAAATAGCTCTTGTTTCTTCAGATGCCCCTGCAGAGCGACTCTTACGTGTATAATTCGACACAAATCAAACGGCACGAAAAAACTGTTCCCAAAGTGCTTCAAGCAGGAATGAACAGAAGTTTGTTCCACCATCCTGGGGTTAATGATCATCTTGCTGGGATGGAAAACATTTTTGCGATCAGGTTCTCTGTAAATGTGCTCCATGATATTGATTCCAGGAACTTTGCTCCATTCTGCTCGTCTGAACTTTCCAGTTTCTTCAAACTGTGTCTTGGGGAATATGTGGTTCTCAATTAGAAACACTCCTGTGCTGGGATGAGCAGACTGAAGCTCCTCCATAACCGATGACAAGTCCTTGTGTTTGTAAGGCATGATGATCTCATCAATGTCGTTCAGAAGAACATATCTGGACTGATACATGTTCCTGTAAATGCACTCGTTGAGTGTCACTAACTGTCCATAATAATGAAGATCTCCCTTGTGTTCTTCAAAGTTCCAACCTGGGGAAGGATTGAGAAACTGATCAATAGGCCATGAAACAATCTCCAGAAATCCTTCTTGTTCATAATGTGTCAACAGCTTCTCCAATTCCGGTCCACAAGCAGTTTTATAAATCACAACTCGCTGGACACCCAGAAGCTTGTACATCTCCATGGTTTGAGCAAATTGCAGAACGTTGTTATAGTTTCCAAACAGGTTTGAGATGCACACGGTGAAGTTAAACCTGAGAGATTCTTTCTTCACGATGTTTCTGATTGGCAGAAAATCCAACGTTGGTGATGTCGAATTATAATCATTGATTGTTGAAATCTGAACGTGTGTTGCTTTCTCCAAGTGGTTTTCTTTACAAATCACATCAGAGACATGAAAGGGGAAGCCAAAATGATCCGTGTGAATCTGCACGTCAGCAGGGACGGTTTGACAGGTTTGTTGGTCGCTGCAGTAAGTGCAGAACAGCGGCTGGAGACTGTGTCTGTGGATGATGCTGATGACACGAATGACTCCATCCAGTCTGTGATCGATAAACGCTGAAACCATGAAGTGCTTAGAGTCTCTGATGGCGGTTATGGTCTTTTCATTTTCAGGCACTGGAAGTGTTGTCAGATTAGTGTGTGGCGTTGTTGAGATCGGTGATTTCTCAGAGGTTGAGATTTTCCCCATATTCCTCAGTAAAGCATTCGTAATGAAATCAGAATCTCTACTGATATACACCCAAGTTACAAATACAGCAGCTATGAGCATGGCTATAAAACTACAAGACAGTGTGTTTTTATCCATTTTCTCACGGTTCTGTTAAAAAAAAAACAACATTATTGGAAACATAAATTGGAACATTAAAATGATGACATTGATTAGCAAGAACCCTTAGGTCTAATATACTGATATAATTGTACTTGAGTTGTATTTAAAACAGGAGTACATTGAATAAAATGGTTAATTGAAAAAATTACTCAATCAAGTACAAGTTAAATAACTATTGTTTTACTTAGTAGTAAATTACTAAGTAAAGTAAATAGTAATTTACTAGTAATTAAATCCAAATATTCAGTAAGAGTGGTCTGTCTGTGTTCTCACGGGCTGATGCTGCTCAGTCTGTATATCTCTGTCCTGTTGGATTTTCACTTAACTAATAGAGACACAAGACTTATATAAAACGAATTCTTCAAAAACACACAAACTATTTAACATTTTGTTAACATTTTTACAGGACTTCAAGTATACCGTTATTTTTTGAACAACTATACAATTTAGTGGTGAGATGAACAAAATCATTTTGTTGACAGTGCGGTCTATGGAAAACTTCCAATTAAAATCGAATTATATATTTTATTATTCATTGCCGCCGTGTTTCTCGTCCACATTCCACACAACATTAACACAATACATTGGTCATATTTGGTCATAGCCGTAATCTTAAACACCGCAAACAATGGACTAAATGCAACAATGTTCTTTTTTTACTTTTTTTCACACAGCTTTGAGAACTGTGAAAAGCGCTTTACACTGAACATTAACAGAAAAGGAAAACATTATCCGTCGTTTATGTTCACTGTGCAAAAATACGAATAACTAAATACGGAATTTATGTTGCGGTTAAAACACCCAAATTTCCATAAAGACAGTTATTTTGTCTGTAAATGTGTTATTCCATCTAAACTAAATTATCATGTCAACAAAGTAACAATTGGTAAAGTGTAGAGAGAGACTTCTTAAACGTTTTAATGAAAACACACTTACCTTGAGTGCAGCATTTGAAGCAATGCGAAAACAAGCCCCAAGGTTTAGTTGGGAAATGACATCCGCGCCAAAAACTAACCCAGACTATAAGTCAATACAGACTTATTTTCAGTACAATATAATAATCATCCAGTTTGATTAAACAAGATAATGTGTCCTAAATAATGGACGCAGCTCGAAGACACATTAAACGCATATTCATTAGACGCGCGAGCTGGCTAGACTTGATGCGAATATGCCCACTAACGGTTACGAGAAGAACATGTGTAGGCGGAGTTGTGATGGGTTTTTTATTTTTTTTTTTTTTCAGTTTGGCAGACCTCGCATGTTTTTATCGCTACTACGAGCCGTGCGCGTCACGGACCACTGCGCGCTCCCAGGCGTGCGCTCCTTGCGTGAGCGCGCACGTAACGATCCCACCCAGCCGCTGCCAATTAGGCTCAAGCCATTTAAACACAGGCTCTGCAGTGTTACGGCACAATTCGTTTCCAACTCCAACTGGTCATTACATTACTGCACAAACAGATTTGAAAAGGAAAAAAAAAAATTAAGTGTTGTGTTTGTAAAACAATATTTTTATTTTATTTGTTTTAATGAAGTATCACGGTAAGTAATAAGATCCAATTGGAATTACATATAATTCAAAAGTAATTTAGTCTGTGTAGTTCACGTGGATTGTAAACAACCTTAAGTTATTTAATTTGAGTTTATTATATTTGTTCAATATTTCTTAATTTCATTCTGTGTTTGTTTAAAAATTTTATTTTTGGTTTTGTAATTTCATGTCTTTATGTTATTCTTCAACTTAATATTTTAATATCTATGTAAATAAGCTATGTTCAAAAGATAAAACAAACCATATGGCGGTGGTTTCCAACAGTGTTTAATTTAATTTGTTTTGTGTTCATTTTTGTTATTAGTTATATTAATACCTGGTTGAAAGAGGTGCAAGGTTTAATTTGTGTGTGATGCTCGTGTTTCTTAAGAATATTTTTCTAGGCTTCCTCGCACAAAAGTCGTCACTGCTCAGCTGTTCCTAACCATCGCGCTGCGCGTGCGCGTTAAAACTATGTCACTGCTCAACTGTTATTCGCTCAGATTTTTCTACTTTCCGCGCTACATGAGAACACATGTTTTGACGTGTTTTAACGCCCTTCCGCAGGGCGCTAGCTAGGAACAGCTGATCAGTGACGTCAGTGTAGGAACTTCTGAGCTGTAGGAAGAATTTTCAGAACACAGGCAGAGCAGTGGCTGCTAATCTGTGCCAGCATTCATTCTGAACGTCGCATACACACCACACACGCTTACACACACACACACGCTGCCAGATTAACCTGAAACGCATGTTATCGTATAACCACAGCTCCTCCCTCTGCACCTTAAGGTGCCTTTTCTAAATCCACAAAGACACAATGCAGCTCCTTCTGACCCTCTCTGTACCTTACCATCAACATTCTCAAAGCAAAAATGGCATCAGTGGTGCTCTTACGGGGCATGAAACCATACTGCTGCTCACAAATCTCTACCTTCTTCCTAAGCCTGGCTTCCACTACTCTTTCCCACAGCTTCATTGTGTGGCTCATCAGCTTTTTTTCCCTGTAGTTGCTGCAGTTCTGCGTATCACCCTTGTTCTTGAAAATCGGCCCCAGAACGCTTTTCCTCCACTCCTCAGGCATCTTCTCGCTCTCTAGAATCCTGTTAAACAAACTGGTTAAGAACTCTACCGCTGACTCTCCTAGACACTTCCACACCTCTACAGGTACATCATCAGGACCGACAGCCTTTCCGTTCTTCATCCTCTTCAGAGCCTTCCTCACCTCATCTCTACTAATCTCTGCTATTTCCTGCTTCTCAACATCCACATCCTCCTCCCTTCTTTCCCTATCATTTTCCTCATTCATCAGCTCCTCAAAATACACTTTCCATCTTCTCTGCACACTCTCCTGGGTTGTTAGTAGCTTTCCATCTCTGTCTTTAATAACTCTTATCTGCTGTATGTTGCACACTTGCATGTACATCCTTACACTTACATGTACCTATGTCCCATCCCTATCTCGCTGTCTGGCTAGCCCAGGCATGGGCAAACTACAGCCCGCGGGCCACATGTGGCCCCTGAAACGTTTTAGTCCAGATTTTTATTTGATCAAAATCATATATTTTTTTGTTCCATTATGAAGATTTTTTTTAAAACGCATTTTAAAAAGCAGAACCATACACACAAGTGTACGTTAATTAAATGTACTAGCATATTTAAAACATTTATTTTTACACTGTCAGTCACAAAACAATAAAGGTTTGTGCATATACGTTTATGCGCGTGCGCATCCGGCGCACCGCTGTCCCGCTCCCTCCACCCGCCCGGCGCTTTCGCTCAGATCAGTCAGAGACTCGGAGGCCACGATGTTACAATAGTTTTTTTTCATTAGCTCAATGGCTATTTTATTTTAAAACCTTGCTCTCGCATTTATTATTTCTGTACATTTCATTCATTGCATTAGTTTTTGCGCAGTCTTCTTTACTCTTCACTGCGTGGGATCGAGGGTCGCTCAAACGGCTTGATTTGGGGCAAAACGATCATTAAAAGTCACGAATCGCAGGACAGTGCCATTGTCCCAGGTCCTCGGACCAGCACTGCCAGTGAATTAAACTGGGCCGCCCAAGTTTAGTAAAACAAATCAGATTAGTGCCAACCATGTCAAGCGCAAACAAATGTATTTTAAAAAACCATACGGAAATGATTTTTCATTTTGCTTTTTATTTATTATTTTCCTTCGCAATCTTCACAATATCGTTATGCAGCAGGTTAAAGGCGCCTTTTCGTGCCAAATCGGACTTGTCGAATCTCCCCGCACGCGCTAGCAGACAATTAATATTATTATACTTATACCCACCAAAGTAATGGCAAAACTAGGCGTGTCATCTATCTATCGAAAGTCAGTCAAACATATGAAGAATCTTGTATTATTTTTTTTATTTTTGCAATGAAATCTGATCGCTTAAATTTAGCGGTTATTTTCTCTAAATGTATAAAGTTTAATAAAACATTATGTTTAAGCGGTTACTTTGTCTAAATAAACTATAGAAGCAAACTTATCACCGTCTTAGATATAGTGCTTTGTTATGAGCCAGTAACATCTATGAGCCAATAACATCCATCTCTCCTTCCTTTGTGGCTAACCTGTCATACAGCTCATCATATGCTCTCTGTTTGGCCTTTGCCACCTCCCTCTTCACTCTGCGCTGCACTTCCTGATTTCCCAGAGCCCGTCTCAATCTCTGCCTGAATTCCTCGCAAGCTCCTTCGTCCTTTAACTTCCACCACTTGGTCTTCTGTTCTGTCTTCCCTCTATTCTTCTTCCTCCTGACCACCAGAGTCATCTTACACACCACCATGCGGTGCTGTCTGGCTACACTCTCTCCTGCCACTACTTTGCAGTCACTAACCTCTCTCAAATGGCCTCGTCTAAATGGGATGTAGTCCACCTGTGTACTCCTACCTCCACTCTTGTATGTCACTCTGTGTTCCTCTCTCTTCTGGAAGTAAGTGTTGACTACAGCCATTTCCATCCAAAGTTTACCACCATCTGTCCTTCTGTATTTCTTTCACACCAAACCTGCCCATCACATCCTCATCACCTCTGTTCCCCTCACCAACATGACCATTGAAGTCTGCTCCAACAATCATTCTCTCCCCTCTGGGAATACTCTCTATGACCTCATCAAACTCACTCCTGAATCTCTCCTTCTCTTCTAACTCACAGCCCACTTGTGGAGCATACCCACTGACTACATTCACCATCACTCCTTCAACTTCCAGCTTTAAGCTCATCACCCTGTCTGAGACTCTTTTCAGCTCTAGCACATTGCTCCCCAGCTCCCTCTTCAGCATCACTCCAAACCCGTTACTCTTCCCTTCCACACCCTGGTAGTACAGTTTGTATCCTCCTCCAATACTACGTGCTTTGCTGCCTTTCCACCTTGTCTCTTGCACACACATTACATCTACCTTCCTTCTCTCCATCATGTCTGCCAGCTCTCTGCCTTTCCCTGTCATTGTGCTGACATTAAGAGTCCCTATTCTCAGGTCTATGCTCCTTCTCATCCTCTTCTCTCTCTGCTCACGCACCCTTCTGCCTCCTCTCCTTCTTCGACCAACAGTAGCCCAATTTCCACCGGCACCCTGTGAGTCAACAGTACTGGTGGCGGTCGTTGTTAACCCGGGCCTCGACCGATCCGGTATGAAGTTTCTTTGAATGACTCGCACGGTTCACGTTTGACTAGTTTTATGCCGGATGTCCTTCCTGACGCAACCCTCTCTATTTACGGGCTTGGGACCGGCACAGAAGTCACTGGCTTGCAACCCCTGTGGCTAGATTGTAAAAGTGATCATTAACATCACTGCAAATAGTATGCAATACTTCAATAAATCTCTGCAAATGATCAAATGTGTTTGTTTCCTGCCTTGTTAAATCATTGTTGATAACTATTGTTATATATGATTAACTCGAACAGTGTAGGCGCACATCATTATTATTAATACAGACATATATTAAAAGGTAATGTGACAATTTACTTCAGAAGTGTAAATCAAACGAGTATTAATCGATACTAAAGTTCTTTTCTGTCTCAAAAAGGTTGGTGACCCCTGACTTAGGTAGCAAAGTGCAGTCCAGTATACTTAACTGGTAAAAAAAAAAAAAAAAACTTAATGCTTATTTTATTCTTCATGTAGATGTTTTACATACATATATTTGACTGCTGCTGTGACATGCAATGTCGGTGGTGTTTGTGAGGCCAGAAGACTGCCAGAGAAAATGTGGTCTAAAGTTGAAGTAACTGCGGTGGTGCGACATTTTAAGAAGCACATCTGCAAGGGAACATTTGCCTCCAAGGCTGAATGCAGGCAATGCAAAGAGGCAGAAGGTCCAGCATTGTCTCAAAGAACTGTCCAGAACATCAGAGACTTTGTGAGAAACCGCATAACCTCATCCAAGAGGGAAGCTGAGAGAAAACTATAGACCCATCAAAAGTTTTACGTTCTATATCCTTTAATTTAATTTAATTCAAGCTGTTTATTTGATTTATTTAAGCTGTTTATTTCTATTATATTATGGTCGAGACAGTTGGCCAGGCGTTCTGGGTTAGTTTGATGGAGGTCCATATTCTTTAATTATGGAGTTCGAGTTTTCTATAAAAACATTCTTTCTACCCTCTCTGCAATCAGTGTGTCTCTTTTTTTGCTTCCACATAACTGTGATTTTATTACCTATTTCTTCTCAACATTGTATTGTTTATTTAATTTTATTAATTTTTTTTATTGTAGCTGTAATTACTTAACATTGTTTTGAGTTTGAGTATTTTCTTATACAGGAACACTTTATGGTTGATTATATTGTTTTTTTGTCTTTAAACAAATGTAGTTTGGTTGTCACCCTAATACATATTACAGTCTGTGTATTTATGTTAATTTGAAGTCCAGGGTGCGTGGCTTTCTTGCCCACTTAATGTCAACATAAACCCGTTGATGTCGTCATAAACCACATATCAAAAGTCATTGTAATCCACTGAAGCTTCTTTCTTAAAGCTAAACTGTGCTGAATTTTTTTTTTATTTTTTGTGGTGGTTTAGCCTTGATCCCAGCCTTCTGTGATCAAAGGAAAGGTGTGTCAGTGTAATACACCAACATACCGGTTTGGAGAGTTTGTCGGTATAAACACTTTAAACCAGTGTGTGTGTGTGTGTGTGTGTGTGTGTGTGTGTGTCTCTGTCTCATGGTCTGTGTGTGTCTCTCTGTCTCTCTCTCTGTGTCTCTCTCTCGCTCTGTGTCAAGGCCCGGCCCTGGTGCAGCAAATCCTGCAGCAGATGCTGCAAATCCTGCAGCAGATGCTGCAGATGCAGCGGGTGCGGCAGCAACGAATGCGGCAGCAGCGGATGCGGCAGCAGCGGATGCAGCGAGGGCCACCACCGGCAGGCCGAGGAGCGGGGGGGGGGCAGCCCCGGCAGCTTAAAATCTAAAAATCTTAAAAACATTTATTAAAAGATTTAGTTTCTATTACATTAGTGTTTTTTTTTTCTCAGTGTCGTTGCACCATCACCAAATATAGTATTTAAACTGTATAACATTACATTTTAGCCTTTCATCAGACACTTTTCTAACATGCCCAAACAGAGTGCTAATCACACTGGTTTATGTATTAAACATTATTCTAGCACAATATTAGTGCTAATCTAAAAACAACAGAGGTCTCCTCTGTTCCCTTGCAGGTTGAGACGTCCGCTAACACCGGATACTCCCTGCATGGTAGAAGGCCGGGACTCCAAAGTGCTTCAGCCCACCGGAGTTCCAGGCATATGGTCACACTTACCTCCACGCCTAGCACCTCCTGGTCCGGTGAGAGCCTGTGAGCTCAGACAGGAATCTGCAGAACTCTCTCGCC
This sequence comes from Paedocypris micromegethes, assembly GCA_028031935.1. Lineage (NCBI taxonomy): Eukaryota > Metazoa > Chordata > Actinopteri > Cypriniformes > Paedocypris > Paedocypris micromegethes. The sequence goes on along the minus strand of CM051498.1, from coordinate 20,448,145 downwards.
TCAGGGCCAGAAGTCAGCACTCCCAAGCTCTCCCTGGGTCACATCGCTTCGTTGATCCCCTTCAGACGGTACTTGAGAGAGTGGTGCGCCCTCCCTCGTCCTTCCCCGTGGGTGATCCGAACTGTGAGACTCAGCTACGCGCTGCAGTTCGCCCGCCGGCTTTCGAGGCGTCCTCACCACTCATGTGAGATCGAGAGACGCGCTCATATTAAGGGCAGAGGTTTCCTCGCTGCTAGCGAGAAACTCACAGACGTTGAAGTGACCTGACTATGAAAGGGAACGTCTATGATTACTTGCGTAACCTCACTTCTCTGAATAGGTCCCGCAGCCACATTCAGGGTGTGCCACTGGAAGTCTGCCCGATCGGCTTCAGTCAGCGAAAGGTAATGTTCATGACACACGCACCGCCTATTATACCAGCTGGTACAGGTCAAAGGTGACATGCAAATTCATGCAGCCATTAACTTGACAGTTCGTTGGCCGGTTGTAAAAGATTTGAGACACGAATGGCAGAGCATCCGATATCCCATAGTCAGGTAACTGACTGACGTCTCGTTCCCTGACCGATTCAGGGAACTGAGGTTCCGCGAGTAACCATAGACGTTCTCCCCGCAGCAAAACTCTAGTTTTTCATATGGTCCGTGAGAACAAAGCCATTACTGTAAACTAGGTGAAATTCAGCAGAAGATCATTTAGGACCATAAACATTTGAAGAATATCAACTCTCAGTGTGGCCGAATGTGTCCTCACGCGCAACAGATTGCAAACAAAGCGCATGAAAATGTGCACACACTACATGTAAACGCACAATATTTCAGTTTGTCTTGTTGTGCTAAATGCGCAGGTTTTCTTTGTTTTTCAATCTGCTTTTATAATACGGTGAACAATAAGCTTTTATTGCTCCTGCTTCACGCTCTGAGCGTTGTTTTGCATTTTTCTGAGTAGTTGTTGGATTATTAATCTTTTGGAGGCCTTTGAATTATTATAAGTCGAACGAAGTCATCCGCAGCGGTCAAACGGTGTTCTCTCTCTCTGTATCCTGTAGCGGCGTGTTCAATGAGCGGATCCGGAGACAATGATACGCAGAGCGGAAAAACCAACGTTAGGGTGTAACAAATAGTTTTAATCCAAGCATCAGCATATCATTATCCGATTAAATGAAAGTCATGGCGTCATTATATACCGATACAAACATGCATTGTTGCCAAGAAAGTCCAATTACGAAAGAACAGCGGGTGGGAGTTGGTCTCTTGGTCCAATCGGCAAAGAGGGAAACAAGGGAGCCTAGTTTGAATTGATCCAATGACGAAAGAGCACCGGTGTGTCGCGTGTAAGTCTTTGATCTGATCGATAACAAAAGGCACGGAGGTATATGTAAATGACGCGCGCCGGCGTCAGGCACTGTCGACAGGGGGGTCTCTGTGTGTGTGTCCGAGCCTAACAACAGGGGGTCTCTGTGTGTCCGGACATGGGGGAGAACCATTTGTCATGATTAAGACAGAAACACGAGATAGCGATACATCAAAGCATAAATGTATTATAATGAAATAGAAATAAAATCCAAAAGGCTTTTATCATTTAAAAAGAGAATAAATCATTTCTCACAGTAGTGTTTGCTGACTGAACACTAGTGCTTTTCATTATGATGGACTTGAGACACCATTTGATCACATAGTTCAGTTTTGGCCTCAGATTGAACTGTTTTGAGGTGAAAGTTCAGTTTTTCAAAGAAGAGTCTGATGTTTTGTGAAAGTAGCTTGAATATTGGGGTTTGTGTTTAGAGTTTTGAAAAAAGTAGAGCGGCGTTCAAAAAATGTGTCTTAGCGATTGAGAAAAATTCTCTCTTGAGGAGACGAGGCCGCATCACCACATCCCTACCGGAGGAACGCAGCCCTGCCGGTGGAGACGACGCCGGTCTGGCTGCTGAGGAGTGTCGTTACCATCAGGATGGAGACACCGTCGCTTGGAGGAGTGTCATTTCACCAGAACAGTGTGGAACCATTTTAGCGTCTTTGCGTTGGTCTTGGACTAAGAAAAGCGCTATACAAATAAACTTGAACTTGAACTTGAAAAACTGTAACATGGGTAATCTTTTTTTTTTTTTTACATTTTTATAGACATGCATGATTTTTTTATTTCTAATTTGATGTATTATACCGTAACTATAACAGTTTATTACTCATGCACTGTATATAAAAATAATAATAAAATAATGATAATAATTATTATTATTATTATAACAATAACTGTTATTGTTGTTGTTATCATTATTATTGTGATTGTTAAAATTATTATATTGTATTATACATTTTATTATTATCTGTTAATTATAAAATATATTATTATTATAACTGTTTATTACTCATGCACTGTATTGTATATAATGTATCAATGTATCAGTCCCCCGGAACACAGAAATGCCCACCGCTGATCTAATAGGAACTGTTAAATAATTGGTTTGCATGCATGATATCACACAGCACTAACCCAGATGAAATCGTCCTAATAACCCTCGCTGTATTGAACCCTAAAGTGACAGATTTAATAATGTATGTCCCCTAATTACCGGCACGGGGTCTCGTGAACCCCCTCTGGTGTCATCACCTGTCTCTCACAGCGGGACCCCACATCATCACCTGTGTGTGTGTGTGAGAGAGAGAGAGAGAGATAGAGAGTGAGAGACAGGGAGAGAGCCCGCCACAGGTGCCGAACGGGAACGTTCTCCGAGCTTGAGAGCCGCCGCCGCTGTTGATCGGCCCGCGACCATGGTTCCGCGCGCCGAATCGTAGACCTGGAGCGCCCCCTCTCGGCGGGACGAGGCTGCTGCCGAGAAATTCGCGCTGCTGAATATACAGCCGAAGGTTGGCCTTCTCTGGGCCGCATCCCCGCCCTCAATTATCGATTCAGGTGCGACGCCGAACAGGCTCTCGGCCACAACGGCGCATCCAGCCCTGGGCGTCCAGTCTGGTCTTGCTCCCGTCCATCCACGAGCCGGACAGCAATTCCGGAGCCTCCCCTTCGATGTTCGTGAGGGCCACTGCCTCGGCCAGCACTCACCCTGGGCCTTGTAGGCGAGCACGCTGTTGGCACCTGGCGCCGCGTGCTCAGAAAAAGCCGAGAGGGACGTCGTCGTCTGACAGACGGGAAGCGCAGCCTGCAGCAGATGGAAAAGGGAACCTCACTCACCAGCTCCATCTGAGGCATCGGTCCGGCACTCAGCCAGGACCTCGTCAGCAAGCACGCGGTCGGCGCCTGGCGCCGCGTGCTTAGGAGAAAAAACCCGAGTGGGACGTCGCCGCCGTCGTCTTTCGACAGTCGGGAAGCGCGGCTTGCAGCAGATGGAAAAGGGACCTCACTCACCAGCTCCATCAGAGGCATCGGTCCGGCACTCAGCCCGGACGTCGTCGGCGAGCACGCGGTCAGCACCTGACGCCGGGTGCTCAGGAGAAAAACCGAGTGGGACGTCGCCGTCGTCGTCCGACAACCGGGAAGCGCGGCCTGCAGTAGATGAAAAAGCACTCACCGGTTCCATCTGAGGTAAATCTCTCGCCAAAACCATCCGAGCCCCAGAAGCGAAGACGCGGCTCCTCTGCCTGGGCGCAAGGTAAGGAGGGAAGGAAGGCCGGCCATCCGTATGCTTCAGCTCAAATCTTCGCCATAGGGTGCCCCCCGGCATCTCTCGACAGTCACGACACGCGGCGGATCTGTCGAGGGCCGGTGTAGTGTGACCGGGCCCTAGGCACGAGATGCACTCCGCGTGGGTGTCGGCAGACTCGACGGGCCCCCGAGTACCGCACGCACCGCCGCCCACCGGGCCGAACCGTTCGCCCACTGGGGACGAACGACTCCAGCCCGGTGCTACTTGGACGCCATTGGATGCAGTCATTACTGCGTCATTCTATTGCTTCACTTGTTTTGTCAGGAAATGTTGTTCCCCATATGTAGTGTCAGTAGTGAACAGCTCGATAGGGAACCTCTGTGTCTGTGCGCATAGCGCTTTGCGAGTCACGTGACCGATACAGAAACCGTTTTGCAACAGGCAAACCGTGTTGATAAGAAGAAGCGCATCTGTCTGACAACAGGACGCACTGATCAAAAAGCTCCGATCTCTTGTGGTCCAATGTGATGAATATCTTATCGTTTGTTTGACAATTTGTAATCGCAAAGCTTTTTTTGAAGTATAAACCGCGTCTTTTTCCCGACGGTGAGACAATGACACTTTTCAATGAATCTACTATTATTCGGCCATCTCTGAAGAAGCACTTCTTGGACCATGACAACCCCGGAAACTATAGGCATATCTCAAACCTCACGTTTCTATCAAAAGAAAACGATTGCATTCCAACTCGTGAATCATCTTAAATCCAACATCCTACTTTGATACTAAAATGTGTATGTGTGTGTGTCTTGCATTTTCTTGAGTATCTGCATCTCACAATTACAAGCAAAAGTGAGAAAAAACTGACAAGGACCCAAGATCTGAATGTTATTGTTGTGAAGTGAAGTCAAATAACGACAAAGTGATAATGATGAAGCTGGTTTTTGAAGAGAAACACAACTTGTATCGTCCAGAGAAAACAGACACGTCTGGGTGTGATGAGAAGGTCACCAGTGGGTAAGAAGCTCCAGAAGAGAGAATGAGGTCCAAAAATGGAGAGACAATGTCACAACAACCAGACCAGACAGAGACCCCGCCCACTCTGACCTGCTGAAAGCAAACAAACCTAGAAAGCAAATAAGTTCTGGCCAGAACTGAGCCACAATCTTCTTACATCTGGCCCAGATGCCCATCTTCTTTTTTTTAGTTTAACTCTTCTTTTGTTATCTAGCCGCCTTTAAGGAATCTAGAGTGTAGTTCCAGAGGTTTTATTGTAGAAGTGGGTATAATTTTAAAATGTGACCTTGAATGTTACCAATATTGTGAAACTATGTATATTTAATGGCAAAAACCAGATTATCGCTGAGTTTTTGCAGGTTTTCGGCCTTGGTTTCCACACTATCTTAGTTAACTTAGTTAACACCAACAATCCAGATGATAAATTGAATAAAAAGCAACACTTCCCTTACATATTTACACGTGCGCTTTGAGACAGAAAACTGTGAAAAGCGCCCTACAAATACTCATTATTATTATTATTATTATTATTATTATTATTATTATTATTATTATTATCACTATCTTCATAGAGTAAAACGGCCAGTTTTTGTATTCTAATGGTTTGTTTTAATTTTAATATTAATACTTTACTTTTCTTTCTTGACTCCACAGTAAATAAAGACAAAGTACAAATACAGTCAAATTGTCATATTCATAAACTGTCATCCACTCGGGGACATAATCAGAAAGCATGGTAATAGCTTCCACTGTTACGCAGATGATACACAAATTTATATCTCGGCACAGCCTAATGAAATCTCAAAATTTACAAATATACTGGATTGCTTCAGCGACATTAGTGATTGGATGACAAGTAATTTTCTCATGCTGAACTCAGACAAAACCGAATTTTTACTTGTTGACTCAAACTTAAAGTCTGATGCACCCGAATACAGTATGAATCTTAACAGGCTTGAAATCTCTTTTTTAACCTTAGGAATATCTCAAAGCTGCGTCACATGCTCTCCCGACCTGATGCAGAAAAACTGATACATGCGTTAATGACATCACGGTTAGATTACTGTAATGGTCTTCTGGGAGGTTCTCCTGCTAAACTAATAGATAAACTTCAGTTAGTTCAGAATGCAGCTGCTAGATTTCTAACCAGAACAAAAAAGTATAGCCATATTAGTCCAGTGTTAATGTCGCTACACTGGTTACCTGTTCTTGGGATCGGATGGGTTAAATGCAGAGAAAAAATTTCCCCATGAGGGACTAATAAAGGTTCAATTATTATTATTATTAAATATTGCATCCAGTTTAAAATTCTCTTAATCACTTACAAAGCACTAAACGTCACTTATAAACGTCACTCATCACTTACTACGAGCCTACACGACTGCTGCGCTCTCAAAACTCCCGCCAGCTTATAATACCACGAATCTCTAAAATCTACCAAGGAGGAAGATCCTTTTCATACTTGGCACCCAAGCTATGGAATGCTCTGCCTAGTCCAATTCGAGACTCAGAATCAGTGAGTCAATTTAAGTCTAGACTGAAGACGCGTCTCTTCAACGAAGCATATATTGACCTGTTTTATAATAACTTACAGAAAATATTAATATATTGTATAGAAAGGCTGCTTAGTTAGTGCTCGGAACCGAATTACACCTGCACCTTCAGAAAATTGTCAAAATCTATGGTACTTGAAATTTTTCTAATTGCCTTGTATTTTTTATTTATTTTTTTTTCTTTTCTCCCCTCCTCTCCTGAGCGCCAAGTGTCGTACAACCGGAATTTCCTAGGAGCTTCGGGATCGTCGGTGGTGCTTCCTGGACCTCTGTAGACCTGATGACGCTGTTGGCGTGGAGAAGTGGAGTCGCCTCTTTCCCCACTGAGGAGGGAAACATCGTTCCAGAATCATCATTAAAAAGGACGCGGAACAACCAACGCACTGATTTTGTAGTGTTAGAATGCCAGAGGAGACTGGCGCCAGTGAGCCGGGTTCTCCCCAGGGTTTTTCCTCGTTAGAGGTTTTTTTACCTGGCCACTGTCGCACATGTGCTTGCTCACTGCTCTTTGTCTTGTCATAACCGCAGCCACTTAGTTAACACCAACAATCCAGACGATAAATTGAATAAAAAGTTATTCATTATTATTAAATGACTGTTTTTAAATCTTGTGTGTTGCTGAGTTTTAATGGTGATTCTAAAAAAATACCTATGGCCAAGTTAGGGTTTTCAATTCTCCCAAATGGACATGTTATTGGACTTTAATTTAATGCTTCTTTAAAATGTTATTTAATCTCATGTATTCGAACGATTTCTAATAAAGTGCTTTAGATTTTAAACAAAAAGTTGAATTGTTATTATGTAATAAAAACATAAGCAGTAATTAAAGTAACACAATGATTGAAAAGATTCTTTTTCCTAATTAAAAAAAAAGCATTGATGTACACAACGCTGTACACTTTCCCCTCATGATATGTTACCTATAAAAACAATACCAGAACACAAAATATATTTCTATTTAACCGTCTTTAATTTCACAACTGATCAAAGATGCTTTCAATACAGTAACATGGTCAACATGAAGAAAATTCTACTTTTTTACTAATGCACTAACACTCCAATTTTTACGAAACTCCAAAATTAAATTTCTCGACCCACTGACCAAAAATGCTTCCAGAATAGACTGAAGATGTCTAGACTGATGATATCTAGACTGATGGTATCTAGACTGATGGTATCTAGACTGAAGTTGTTATCTAGAATAATGTAGTCTAGACTGAAGTTATCTAGACTGATAATATCGAGACTGAAGTTATTTCGTTTGGAGTATTCAATAATGTACCCGGGATAGATCTGGAATTTTTCAAATATAACAAAGACGGAAGGGCTGTTTTCGTCGTCAACGCAGCTGTCATAAGCGCTTAGATTGGGCTTCAGCGGTGGGAAAATTAAGAGCTCGTCGCCCCTGGTGAACTCACCCACCAGCACCAGAGCCAAGATCATCTTTCTGATCCCTTGTTCGGGAAGCACGTAGTCGTTTGAGTACGAAGCATCTCGTGCAAAATAGCTCCCTGTTAAACAAGAAATAGATGTCACGGCTCACGCTATTGGAGACGAGCGTGAGTGACGTAGACTCTTAACACACGATGACGGTGAAACAAAGGGGTTTAATGGAGGAATCACACACAAGGGAACACCAAACAATACTGGAACGAGGAAGGGAACAGCGAGGAGACGAGGAGACGGGACTCGGGAGAAAACTCATTAGTACTGGAAGACTGTAATCACGGGATAACTTGGAAAGTCCATAGAAAACAGAGTCACTGGGAAACTTCAAGATCATGAAGATACAGGTAGGTCACGGAGGGTCCAAACATACACACTATGGAGTTCTGACGACAACGGACAAAGGGATACACACTAAGGAGAACTAAATAGTGCAGATAATCAACGTACAACACAAAACATGTGTGCGCGACAAAACAGGGGGCGGAGTCCGGTGGAGCAGATGTTATCCTGGATATCACAAATATATAGACAGCCCACTTTGCACACTGAATGATAGCCACCAATGTAAAATAAATAAAAATAGCAGGGAAACGTGAAACCAAAAAAC
>CM051498.1:20428688-20439900 GCA_028031935.1 Paedocypris micromegethes | reverse complement strand
GCCAGTTTTCAGGTGTATGGGTTTTTAAAATAGCTACATTTTGTTATTAATACTGTTATAATTACCGTATTTACACGAATATAAGAACCCGGTTACAGGACTTCATTTCCCAAGATCCATTGCTCTCCAGTCAGACTCCGCACGTGCTCAGAGCAATTGTTTTAAGCTCAGGCCTGTTTCAAGTTCTTTGTTTATCAGACGCCGTGAAGGGTAAAGATTATTATTCCCTGTGAAGCCGGATTTTTTGTTACTCCTTTCCCGTGTTCTTCATTTTCGACTGATTCGACTCTTCCTGACTCTTTCTGACTTCTAAAGATGACTAACTTTGAACTTTTATCAACTTCCAAATGAACAAAATTAAAAATAAAAAAATAGTCAAATCAAAAGACCCTAATAAACGTGTGATGGGGTAGGTACCTTTCCCGTATCTCGCCCCGTTAAGCCCAGAGAGCCTCCAGTCGATGTTCTGCTGACAGATCTGGTCGATCTGATACTCATCGGTACCGTGAAAAAGGTAGCGCTGGTCAACTGCTTTCTCGCCATTTCCATTGACCATTCTCTCCTTTTGCCTAAAAACACTCTCTGATAAACAAGACTGATGGACACAACACATGCAATAACAGACAAGTGTGTGTGATGGGATACGTGCCATTGGAAGACCTTCCACAGAGAGAGGTTCTGCACTCTCTTCACGCCGTGAATGCGGTCACTCATGGTGTACTTGAACAGCGTAGCCACGTGACTGTACTCGTTGGAGTTGGTGTCCAGATCAACCATCTGAGGAGAACATGGGATGCTGGTCAACATCTGCAACAACGCATTTCACCGCCGTGACCGCTGGACCTCGTAACTGAAGCTGGGGAGACGGTCTTTGTCCCAGTAGGAAGGAACAATGCTGTCAGCAGAAGCGCTGTCGGGAGACTCCCTCTTGATGACAACATACAAAACGGAAAGAAATGCATATAATCAAGAAGGATAAACTTCTTTTCACTCTTTCACGTTCACATATACATAAGGAGATTCAAAAGTGTGTGAAAAGCTCATTCCCATTAAAACATATCATCTGTCATGGTTGAAATTACAGAATATAAAAATAACACTAGGTTTGCTCAGCAAATGTCACTAAAGCGTTAAATGAACAATAAAAAGAAGGAACGACAACTGATAAACAATGAGAAAAAAATTGGCCTGAATCGGTGCATTCAGCAAGCGTCACAAACGAATAAGCGTCACAAAGTAAACGTCTGTAAATGTTACACAGAAGCGCAGAATCTGTTGAGATCCAAGATCACAATGACGCCTCAGAAAGAAGCAAAGACCGTTCTGGTTCTTTATCTTTTCTGATAAGCCTGAAATTACAGAAACAAAACATGTTCCGGTATGTTCTGCAAAAGGTAATAAAGAAGCTTTACAAAGTAAATGTTTGTAAACCCTAAGATTGCTTCTAGGTGTTACTAGGCAACCAATGAGATTGTCTGGTTCAACGCTGTACAAGAACTCAATCGACATACGAGATCCAGCAAGAAGTAAAGACACTTTGATTCTTTCACTTTCTCAATAAGTCATCAAAGGTTTCACCGATCTGGACGTTCACACAAGTTTTTTATTGTTAACAACGTCTGGACAAAGTATACAATGATGCAGACTTTTTCTTACTTTGCCTAAAAATATCAGACATTATATACATTTTCTGCATTTCACAGATTGCCAGTACGATTAAAACACACACACACACACACACACACACACACACACACACACACACACACACACACACACAGACGTTACCTCTCAGAGTGAGGTCTTCGCCAAACCTCTCTTACTTTCTTGGACTCCACGTTTTGCTGCTGCATCTCTGAAAATAACGTAGAAAACGCGTAAATTAAACATGAAATTGTGTTAAAACCAAACATTACTTTTACATTACATTGTACTATATTTTTCATTTATTTTATTTAAATTCAAAGCATTGAAAAAATCAAATCAAATTTTATTTGTCACAAACATATACATACACGGTATGACATGATGTGAAATGTTTTTTACAATCATTCCAAAGAACAAAAAGAATACAATATGCAAAAAAGATCAATAGTAATGTGTGTTGTTATATTGCTGCTTGACAACCTGGTTTTCAGGGTCAAATATTTAAAATAAAACATCCAGAAAGAATCGTGATCTTTATTCCAAGCAAAAAAATTGTGATTCTCATTTTATCCAGAAGCGTGCAGCTCTAATATGAGTGTGTGTGTGTGTGTGTGTGTGTGTGTGTGATGAGTGTACATGTTTGAGCGCATGACGTGCGTTTTGTTGGTGAGTGTGTGTGTGTGTGTGTGTGTGTGTGTGTGTGTGTGTGTCTGTGGTGTTTGTGCATGTATTTAAACACCTTTAAACCTCAACAAGTACTTTTGCTTGTTTGAGGTGAAATAAACCTGCTGCTCACTATTATGCTGGTACATCGTCTCCAGCACTTCTGAAGTGAAGGAGAAATCAAATGGACCCTTGTTCAACAAGCGGCGGCTGAACGACCGGTTACACTTCATGAAGTGGAAGTCCATCAGCTGGACCCTCGACCTTCTTTTAGTGATGCTGCAACAGATCAGACACGGTGTGTGAGAGTGTGTGTGTGTGTGTGAGGGCTGGAGATCGGCTGGCGAGCTCAACTCTACAGAGGAACCGGCGATGGACTTTGAAAACAGAAACTTCTTCTTAACCAGCTGAGGTTTCCACAGAAATAACGCTCCCTGTGCTGTGGTGGCTTCGTTGATTTGCCGCAGAGCCTCCATCCCAACTAACGACCTCTGTGTTGTCAGGTTGGAGAGCAAACTATAGGCATCACTGTTGCTCTGCAGGTGCGTGAACATCTCCTGCAGAGTCTCCTGGACCTTGGGCACTTTAGCGTTGAGTGTGTTTCACAAGGTCCTTCTCAGCTTTGAAGAGGCTTCTAGAAGGTCTAACCGGGGTGGGAATCTGGACTTGTAGTCTTTCAGGTGATGAGGTCGGGTTCTGGTGCGCTGAGGTCTCTCCCCCGACTCCGCCGGATCCATTCTTCTCAATGGAGCAGGACTCGCCGTGCGCTTATTATAACTTTGCTGCCGACGTCTAGAAAAGGCTCTCCACTCGCTCTTGGAGCAATAATTAATTATTGGAACTATGCTTATGACGGGCAGGTTCATTTATGGTCTGTGTTTGTTTGTTTGTCTATTATGATGTGTGCAGTGCGTTATGGTGATGTTTGTTTATTTATTTGCTTGGATTTGTTGTTGCTGTTGTGACGTGAAATTTCCCCGCTGTGGGACTAATAAAGGATTTTTCAATTCAATTCAATTCAATTCAATAATCCAGCAGTGTTTATGAAAATGAACACACCACCGTGGCAACGTTCTATGAATAGCTCTGTCAACTAACCGCCGCCGTGCCCACCGAGTAACGACATAGAACGACATAGAAACATGTCTAACATGACTGTAACTGTGAAAGCTTTTGAGCGTTCGTTAAATGCGTGAGAGAATATAAGAGAACAGTCCATCATCAACGGCAAAAGGTTTGGCAGCGTCCTTCAGAGAGAATTATTAATTTTATACTGTACAATTTACTTTTTTAAATGAATCTTGTTTTTTCATTTCATCATGACATGTGTGTAAAAAGTGAACTGAAAATAACATTCACACACGCATCATATATTTTATAAATATGTATGTGTGTAATATTGTTCGAGAAATGTAAAAATAGAAAGATTCGTATTTCGAATAATCACGATCCGAAAGTGCCTTCGGATCTGAAACTACACCAGCCAATCAGTGACAGTAGAAGAAGAATGGACGTGGAGAAGGTGATGGACCGCGCTGAAGGCATTGCGCAAGCAGTGTTGCCAGATAGAGTCACCGTTTTCCCGCCCAAAACTCGCTGAAAAACCGCCAGACCCAGCTAAAAACCGATATGATATTATTCTTTGGAACATAATAGATGTCTGAATTTAAAAAGATTTTATTTTTTTAGAATCAAAATCAACTTTATTGGCCAAGTTGCAAGTGACAACAAGGAATTCAGTTTGGTCTGACTCTGCCTTTTCTCCTCGTTAAGACTTTTAAAGCCAAAATAACTCCAGTTCTTACCTTTAGGTCAGGCAGAAAAAAACGTTGTCTGTGACACTGAACGCTGTGTATATTTCAGACATGTTACCACTCAGACCAGCTTTATTAATTTAAATGAGCAAATCCAGCTAATCGCTGAAGCATGTCATAGAGAGCAGGAAAGTCTCAAATGTTGTATACATGGTCAGTATTTATAAAGAGAAGTAAAAGTTAAACAGTTTGATTCAGATAAGTGTGAAGTATAATACTGCATTATAAAGAGAAGTAAAAGTTAAAGAGTTTGATTCAGATCAGTGTTGTTAGGTTCCTGTTGTGTAGAGCTCCGATATAAGATTTACACAGAAAAGCAATATTCAGTGAACACGAATGACGCAAAACAAAACACACACACAAATTGGTTGATATTTTTATTGAGTGACATGATAAACACACTTCCGGAAAGGAAAAAGCCTCGACAAACCATATCTCGCACTCTTGTTTTTTTTACTCTCCAAAACTAGGAAATCAAATAACCGGCTAAATCACACTACTACAGCCACTATAGACACATCTGTCTCGGGACACAACTACTAAAGTGCTACTAGAACTTATTCTAGAAGAAAAAAAGGATTAGAAATAAAGCAAGAGTGAATTGCAAAAAAAAGTGCTTGTGCATGAGTTTACTAAAAGGAAAGTTTAACAAAGCGTGTAACTTGTAAACTATGTGCATGTGGAAATCCTTATTTACACTTATTTGTTTTATTGTGATATTATATTGAAATTGAAATGTCACGACAGCAGTTATCTAAACAATTAGAAGTAATCTGATGGTTTGGTTTGCTACTCTATTTTATGCACAACAGCAATTATAATTTTGAATCGAATTCAAATAGAGAGAGAGAGAGAGAGAGAGAGAGAGAGAGAGAGAGGCTGCCTACGGTGGCGTTGTCTCGTTTTCTTTCTCTTACTTTCTCAAACTAAAACAGCCACTCTTCTCTTAAAGGCACAGTGCAGTAAACGGAGCGGCACACATATGCTTTTTGCTTTATCGCTATACGAGCCGTGCGCGTCACGGACCACTGCGCTCTCCCAGGCGTGGGAGCAAAAAATTTAGGTGTTGTGTTTGTAAAACAATATTTTTATTTATTTGTTTTAATGAAGTATCACGGTAAGTAATAAGATCCAATTGGAATTACATATAATTCAAAAGTAATTTAGTCTGTGTAGTTCACGTGGATTGTAAACAACCTTAAGTTATTTAATTTGAGTTTATTATATTTGTTCAATATTTCTTAATTTCATTCTGTGTTTGTTTAAATATGAAAAATATATATGTCACGGATCCCGGTTGAAAGCCGGTCAGGACTTTTGTTTATTGTGTCACAGACTTTTAGGTTGAAGTTCACCATGTCGTCCTGTTTCCGTGTCACGTGTGTTTTGTTTACTTCCTGTCTAGTGTCACGTTCTTCCCGCGTGTGTTTTTGTTTTGGTGATCAGCTGTTATATGTCACTCCCTGTCCTTCCGTGATTGCCCTAATTTGTGTCCCAGGTGTCTGTCGTTATGTCTTTAGGTTTAGTATTTATAGTCGTTGTGGTGCACTGTTTTCTTGTCGCGTTGTACCGTTACGTTGGTTGTGTTGTGTCTCGTCTCGCCTCGAGTTATATTTGTATATCAAGTCTCGTTTTTGGATTAAACCCCTTCACCAGGAAAAGTTAACCTCTTGCCTCCCGGTATTTTCATGCTGTGCACGGGGATCCATACCCCTCCCGTCCTGAAACAACCAGCCCTATCTGTGACAATATATTTTATTTTTGGTTTTGTAATTTCATGTCGTTACGTTATTCTTCAACTTAATATTTTAATATCAATGTAAATAAGCTATGTTCAAAAGATAAAACAAACCATATGGCGGTGGTTTCCAACAGTGTTTAATTTAATTTGTTTTGTGTTCATTTTTGTTATTAGTTATATTAATACCTGGTTGAAAGAGGTGCAAGGTTTAATTTGTGTGTGATGCTCGTGTTTCTTAAGAATATTTTTCTAGGCTTCCTCGCACAAAAGTCGTCACTGCTCAGCTGTTCCTAACCATCGCGCTGCACGTGCATGTTAAAACTATGTCACTGCTCAACTGTTATTCGCTCAGATTTTTCTACTTTCCGCGCTACATGAGCGTTAAAAAATTTGTTATATCTATCGTTTCTTCTCCTACTTAATCGTACAAACATTCCGTACTTTTGTTGTATGTACTTTTGATATTGTACCGTTGGATCAATAAATAAACATAAATGGACTAAATGCACACGGCCACTTATAACAGTACACAAGGTAATCGTTACATGTTACTATATTTTGTAGTAATTCATTCTGTTTTGACGTGTTTTAACGCCCTTCCGCAGGGCTCTAGCTAGGAACAGCTGATCAGTGACGTCAGTGTAGAAACTTCTGAGCTGTAGGAAGAATTTTCAGAACACAGGCAGAGCAGTGGCTGCTAATCTGTGCCAGCATTCATTCTGAACGTCGCATACACACCACACACGCTTACACACACACACACACACGCTGCCAGATTAACCTGAAACGCATGTTATCGTAGCATTCGGAGGAAACCCACGCAAGCACGGGGAAAACATGTACAGAAAGCTCCACACAGAAAGGTCTAAGCCTCAAACTCACACCTCCAGTCACTGAACTGAAATAAAATGACAGGTGGCAGTAATGATCAATCAGGTGATTTATTAATGCTTAAAAACAGTTATAAGTGTGTAAATATGCACTTCACTCTTTTTGGCAGTGGAATAATTTTGTATGTACAGTAGTTGGAAACGCAGAGAATATCAGAAATTGATTCGGGCTTCATATGAACTGTGTTCCTTTCATATTGCCTGAAAGAATGATTCCTATCATTAAACAAGCCTTTAATAGAACAGGTGAGTTACGGTACTTTAATGCCCTTATATTTTTTAGTTTGGCATAGATCAATTGTTTTGATTGGGAATTAGTCTTCATTAATCTATAATGAATATTAATCTATATTGTCCTTTTTGAAATAAGTGAACAACAGGGTCTTGTCTTTTTGCGCATACTGATTTATTGTTAAACGGCAGAGGTGTAGGGTACTTGAGTAAAATATTTGAATTTTTGTACAATTTGTAAATATAGAATATGTATACATATGTATAATACAATTGATTTTAAAAGAAAAATTACGACGATCGCGTAAAGAAACTGGAAAAAATTCTTTAGACATTGAAACAGCGTAGTATTTTTACTTGTATTAGTACTTGTACTTTATTGATTGTGTGTATTTATTGGGACTGCTTGAATAAAAAAGTTGCTGATATCTTTAATACTCAGTACAAGTATAAAGTAGCCAAAAATACTAATAAGTAAAACATTTTTTACTATATTTACTACATTTACTGAATGCTCCAGCTACCACTTCAGTGGACACTGTTCCAGACGGACAGTGGGCTCCACCCGGCACCTGCCCAGAGTTTTGTCTTCCAGGATCTCGTCTGATTCTGATTCTGAGTCTGACTGTAACATCAGCAGGGCTTTTTTATATATATATGTCATATATATATATATATATATATGAATCGAATATATATATATATATATATATAGGGGACTCAAGTGCTCCTCCACGAGTGTTTGTAGAGCTGGTTCTTCTGCCTTCACCAGCTCTTCAGGTCCATGAACCGTGGATCCAGAGCAGATGCAACCTTGGGTGAATAAACAAAGAAATCTACATCTTTAATGGATGCGTTTTCCTCTAGCCAGTCTCACACACACGCCATTCCAGGTCTAAGATTCCCATCCGCTGATGAAGGCGACCTTGAATCGATTGATGTAGCCGAGATGTCCATGGTGCACTGGAGGTGACACAGGGTGGGTAGAGCCACAGGGCGGGTACTGTAGTGCCACAGGGCGGGTACTGTAGTGCCACGGAGCAGGAGACATACCGTTCTCCACCTTGAAGATCAGTGACATACCTAGTGGCAGACTGAAGCAGAGCCGTGATTAACGACCGGCTGGTCCAGTCCAGATCTACACCGCTTTATGCAGATCATACCCGCATGGGTCCAGCACACCCTCGAGCGTGGACAGTCTCTCCAGGTCGGCGTTCATCAGAAGGGTCGCAAAAAAACACCTAAGAAGTTAATCATTAATTTGGAACTTCAGTGTTATATTTACTGTAAGATAAAACACACCGCTCTAAGCAATGTTACCGCATGCTTGAATGAAATTTAATGACGTCAAGCTGCACAGTAAAGTCTGATCTAATAATACCTTGTGACATATCTGTCCTATCCAGACATTTGAACGGCGCTCTCCTATCTGTAAAATAATTGTCTCGCAGTCGATGTGTGTGTTTGGCATCAGAGTGACTTTGGCTGTGTTTCTGGTGCAGTAGTTCATTCTCAAGCCTAGCTAGCGCTGCTTCTATCTGGGCGATTGTTTTTAATACAAATCATCCTGTTCCTAATAAAACAGGAGTATGACTATTTTTAACTTCTTATATACTGTATCAGTCTATGGAATATAATAGTCTAGGTGTCTGAATTTTAAAAGGTTGTATATTTTAAGATGGTCCTTAAAAACTTAAAAATTGTTGTCTGGGACACTGAACGCTGCATTATATTTTGCTCACTCGGGCATTTTCGCAAAGTCTCCCAGCTTTATTATTATAAAAGAACAAATCCAGTCACCGATACCACTCTAGCCAATCGGTGAAGCAAGACAGATGATCAACGAATAATGATAGCTGACAGGCGTCATGAGTGGTGAGCAGGAAAGCAGGTAGAGTTTCAAATGCAGTAGAAATGTCCCATGTTATGTGTTAATCACGGGCACTAGTCTTCCCGTTGTGTGTCAGTCTTCGTCTGGTCTCGTCTTAGGCAAGGTGTGTTCCTGTGTATGAATCCTCGTGTCGGACTGTCAGACCCTCCGTGGCTTACCTGAGCTCCTAGCGTTCCCGAGTATCTCCAAAGACTGTGAATCTCCGTGTTTCCTGAGTGAATCCGAGACCTGAATTCTCGTGCTGAAATCTTCGGGGTTTCCCCCTGGAGCGTGAGTGTGACACAAACATTCCTAAAGTTTACTCGAGTAGTTTTCACCTCTGGGCCTGAAAGTGCTAGCGGTGCCAAATTATGTCCACCAGCCCACAGCAATTTTTGTCTGCAAAATCAAATTCAAATGACAAAGCACATAACGCAATCATTTTTTAATATTTATTGAATGTGACCAATGTTAACGTGAATCAAATGAATTATGATAAGTCACAAATGATTTATGACTAGGAAGTGTATACGTTTTGTAACGTTCTGAATGGTTTTTGCCTTGTATGAGTAGTCATGTTTGTTTGGTGAATTTTTTAATGTTTATTCATGAATGGGATATATGCTGTTTCACCATTGGTCGTTTCACAGAAGGCGATAAACACTGTAGGGGGTGTGGTGAGCAGTACGGGATGGGAGCCGAGCTTCGTGGTTCTTTCTTTAAACGACTCATGAGGTCAAATGATGCACTTATTCTCTTTAGTTATGTAACTGTTATGTAACCATGTTTGTTTTAGCTGGTATTAATCTACTTTAAGTTATTGTTAAAATATGTTTAAGGTTTAATTTGTTATTGGTACTGTATGGTTGCAGAAACACTGTTGTGTTGATCATTTTAATTGATAATGATTTTAGCCAATAAAACAAAACCAAGCAATTCATTCACATCATCTGAAATGTTTAATTTATTCTAACAAGCCGGAACGTTTCAGAACCTTATCGGTGTTTGGTACAAGGTCCCGTTCAAAGTCCCAAACTCTCTTATCCACAAAATGTTCTTGTTTCTTCAGATGCCCCTGCAGAGCGACTCTTACGTGTATACATCGACACAAATCAAACGACACAAAAAACCTGTCCCCAAAGTGCTTCAAGCAGGAATGAACAGAAGTTTGTTCCACCATCCTGGGGTTAATGATCATCTTGCTGGGATGGAAAACATTTTTGCGATCAGGTTCTCTGTAAATGTGTTCCATGATATTGATTCCAGGAACTTTGCTCCATTCTGCTCGTCTGAACTTTCCAGTTTCTTCAAACTGTGTTTTGGGGAATATGTGGTTCTCGATTAGAAACACTCCTACGCTGGGATGAGCAGACTGAAGCTCCTCCATAACCGATGACAAGTCCTTGTGTTTGTAAGGCATGATGATCTCATCAATGTCGTTCAGAAGAACATATCTGGACTGATACATGTTCCTGTAAATGCACTCATTGAGTGTCACTAGCTGTCCATAATAATGAAGATCTCCCTTGTGTTCTTCAAAGTTCCAACCTGTGGAAGGATTGAGAAACTGATCGATCGGCCATGAAACAATCTCCAGAAATCCTTCTTGTTCATAATGTGTCAACAGCTTCTCCAGTTCTGGTCCACAACCAGTTTTATAAATCACAACTCGCTGGACACCCAGAAGCTTGTACATCTCCATGGTTTGAGCAAATTGCAGAACGTTGTTAAAGTTTCCAAACAGGTTTGAGATGCACACGGTGAAGTTAAACCTGAGAGTTTCTTTCTTCACGTTGTTTCTGATTGGCAGAAACTCTGACGTTGGTGATGTTGGATTATAATCATTGATTGTTGAAATCTGAACGTGTGTTGCCTTCTCCAAGTGGTTTTCTTTACAAATCACATCAGAGACATGAAAGGGGAAGCCGAAATGATCCGTGTGAATCTGCACGTCAGCAGGGACGGTTTGACAGGTTTGTTGGTCGCTGCAGTAAGTGCAGAACAGCGGCTGGAGACTGTGTCTGTGGATGATGCTGATGACACGAATGACTCCATCCAGTCTGTGATCGATAAACGCTGAAACCATGAAGTGCTTAGAGTCTCTGATGGCGGTTATGGTCTTTACATTTTTAGGCACTGGAAGTGTTGTCAGATTAGTGTGTGGCGTTGTTGAGATCGGTGATTTCTCAGAGGTTGAGATTTTCTCCATATTCTTTAGTAAAGCATTCGTAATCAAATCAGAATCTCTACTGATATACACCCAAGTTACAAATACAGCAGCTATGAGCATGGCTATAAAACTACAAGACAGTGTGTTTTTATCCATTTTCTCACGGTTCTGTAAAAAAAAAAAAAA
>CM051498.1:20409544-20428668 GCA_028031935.1 Paedocypris micromegethes | reverse complement strand
AAAAAAAAAAAAAACATTATTGGAAACATAAATTGGAACATTAAAATGATGACATTGAAAAACAAATATTAGATAATTATAATATTTCTCATTCACTCAAATTCTCAGAATAAACTGAAAAACAAAATAAAAATATAGCCTTAATATAGCCTGATATATTTTGCAAGAACCCTTAGGTAAAATGTACTGATATCATTCTATTTGAATTGTATTTAAAATAGGAGTGCATCAAATAAAAACATAATAAAAAAAAATAGTCAAACAAGTGTAAGTTAAATAACTGCTATTTTATTACTTAGTAAAAGTAGTACATTACTAAGTAAAGTAAATGGTAATTTACTTGTCATTACATCCAAATAATCAAATGTTATATTCAGTAAGAGTGGTCTGTCTGTGTTCTCACGGGCTGATGCTGCTCGGTCTGTATTTCTCTGTCCTGTTGGATTTTCACTTAACTAATAGCGAAACTAGACTGGACTCAGACAATAGTGCAGAAAAGAAACAGACGCACACGCACTCACACGCAGACGTCACCTGACACAAACACGAGCCAAAAGATCGGCATTAACTTTGGCGGTATACTGTATGAATGTGTACCACCAACAACTTTAAAATTATATCTGGCCAAAGATGAAAAAGGGCAATTTTAGTCATTTTTGGAGCAGACCACGAATTAGGTTGGAAACGATTTATACAAAAACACACAAACTATTTAACATTTTGTTTACATTTTTACAAGACTTCGATTATACTGTTATTCATTGAACAACTACACAATTTAGTGGCGTGATGAACAAAATATTTTTTGTTGACAGTGCGGTCCACTGAATACTTCCAATAAAAATCGAATTATACACTTCATTGTTCATTGCCGCCCCATTCTCGTCCAAATTCCACACAACACTAACACACAATATATTGGTCATATTTGGTCATAGCCATAATCTTAAACACCGGCGAACAATGGACAAAATGCAACAATGTTCTTTTTTTTACTTTTTCCAGCTTTGAGAACTGTGAAAAGCGCTTTACACTGATCATTAACAGAAAAGATGGTTGTTTATGTTCACTGTGCTACAATACAAATAACTCAATACGGAACTTAGGTTAAAAGACCCAAATTTCTATAAAGACAGTTATTCTGAGTCTGTAAATGTGTTATTCAATCTAAACTAAATTATCATGTTAACAAAATAACAATTGGTAACGTGTATAGAGAGAGATTTCGTAAATGTTTTAATGAAAACACACATGATCTCTTACCTTGAGTGCAGAATTTGAAGCAATGCAAAAATAAGCCCCAAGGTTTACGTTTTGGAAAATGACTTAAACTAACCCAGACTATAAATCAATACTGACTTATAATCAGTAGAAAAGAATGCAGATTTGACTCTACACCCAGTTTTATTCAACAAGATAATTTGTCCTAAATAATGGACGCGGCTAGAAGACACTAGTAAACATTAAACGCGCTGGCTAGACTTGATGCTAATGCACACTAACGGTTACGGGAAAAACATGTGTAGGTGGAGTTGTTACGCGGTCCCTAAAAGGAAAAATGAAACTAACATTTTTTTTTTCAGCAAAAAAAAAATAGTAGTTTTGCGAGATCTCGCATGCTTTAAATTGCTACTTACCTGCGCCATTCATCTAAAACAATATACGTACACAAAAGACGACATGGTTTGCTTCAGCGGACAATAAATAATACATTAATAGCTACAACTCTATCTGCCCTATCTGCATCTGCCCTTTGCTTTTAACAGCTTTATTGCGGTCACGTCACAAGTTCACCGTTTGAACGAATCACGAACAGTGCTGCTGCTCCCTATACAGCTTTTATGATGATATAGTAGGGCTTTTATGGTGGCTGGTATTTATCGAGTGATCTCATTATATTACACCTATTTTAACAGTGGCTTTAGGGCAAAGCACATTTTTTTAAGTTCCTTATAATGTTTACCTGGTGCATTTTTGTCCAAAACGTGACATTGCTGATGCTGTTGTTGTTGTTGTTGTTGTATACAAGTATACCAGAATCAACAAGTTAATGGATTTTTCAAAAGCTTTTATAAACACACTTATCACACTTTACATTATATACATAAAACTATACACATCTAAAAAAAAACACAAATAAAGTTAGCAAAGTATAGACAGTAAAGATCCATTAAGGTAAGTTGGCGTCCAGAAACACAAGCTAGCGGACCTTAGTGATGCTGAGTACCTTACACCCCTGTCCAGGTCAGATCGACAGCGCTTTATGCAGATCATACCCGCATGGGTCCAGCACACCCTCGAGCGTGGACAGTCTCTCCAGGTCGGCGTTCATCAGAAGGGTCGCAAAAAAACACCTAAGAAGTAAATCAGTAATTAGGAACTTCAGTGTTATATTTACTGTAAGATAAAACACACCGCTCTAAGCAATGTTACCGCATGCTTGAATGAAATTTAATGACGTCAAGCTGCACAGTAAAGTCTGATCTAATAATACCTTGTGACATATCTGTCCTATCCAGACATTTGAACGACGTTCGCCTATCTGATAAATAATTGTCTCGCAGTCGATGTGTGTAATTTGTATCACAGTGACTTTAGCTGTGTTTCTGGTGCAGTAGTTCATTCTCTAGCCTAGCTAGCGCTGCTTCTATCTGGGCGATTGTTTTTAAAACAAATCATCCTGTTCCTAATAAAGCAGGAGTATGACTATTTTTAACTTCTTATAAGTATGAATCAAATTAGTCTATGCAATATAATATTCTAGGTGTCTGCATTTTTAAAAGGCTATATGTTTAAGATGGTCCTTAAAAACTCCTCAGTTCTTACCTTTAGGCAGAACAAACTGAAAACTCAAGCTTTATCGCAAAGTCTCCCAGCTTTATTAATATAAATGAGCAAATCCAGTCACCGATGCCACTCTAGCCAATTGGTGAAGCAGGACAGATGATCAACGAATAATGATAGCTGACAGGCGTCATGAGTGGTGAGCAATAAAGCAGGTCCAGTCTCAAATGCAGTAGAAATGGAGCATTAGACAAGAAAAGTTGAGGCAAAGATAGGATCATAGATGGTTAAACAGGTGAAGAACAAAACATGGGACAACGATTACACGAGAAAACACTTGAAACTCAAACCAGGATAATGGGGTGTCGTTAATAATAATAATTCATTCGATTTTTTATTTATTGGCGCCTTTCATGACACTCAAGGTCGCCTTACAGGACACACAACATTCACACACATACCAATTGCCCGGTGAAATAGCGGCAGCCAATCTGCGCCAGCGTCCACTTCAACCGGGCATACACACCACACACTCACACACCCACACGGCCAGATTAACCTGAAACGCATGTTTTTCCTCACTGTGGGGGAAACCGGAGCACCCGGTGGAAACCCACGCAAGCACGGGGAGAACATGCAAACTCCACACAGAAAGGCCCCGACCGGCCTCGAACTCACACCACGAGTCACAGCCAGAACCTTCTTGCTGTGAGGCGACAGCGCTACCCACTGCGCCACCGTGCTGCCTAAGTTAAGGTGGAAGGTCAGGACAGTTCCGGGGGCCCGCAGTCTTTGGGGGGCCACAGCAAAAGATATACTGTAATGCCCATCACAAAATGTTTTCATGGGGCCTGAAACTGCTAGCTGCGCCCCTGGCATAGGCAAAGCTTCACCCCCATGTTCTAAAATGCTTGGAATCTGATTGGTGGCAGGTGATTTCAATCCATGAGCCTCACAAGCTTTAGTTATTACAACAGGAGACTAACAGGTGACACAAAATAACTAATGACTTTGACATTGTTGTCCACGTTTTACTTTACTTTACAGTATTTTGGCAGACACTTTTTTCCAAAGCGACACTTTAAACTTAAAACCGCCAAAATAATTACCCCCCCCCCAAAAAAAAAAAAACATTTCTTTGCCAGAAAAATGAAATTCAAAACCACCCAATCTGGCAACGCTGGAGAAAACACCTGACGCTGCGTTTTGACCGATTTTAAAGACAAAGCACATAACGCAATAATGCTTTAATATTTAGTGAATGTATAGTTCTGACCAATGTTAATGTGAATCAAATTAATTTAAACAAGTCACAAATGATTATGTGACCAAGAAGTTATACGTTGGTTGGAATCCCGCTACAGCTGGTTCTGCCACTGGGTGAGCAGTACGGGATGGGGCAGAGCTTCGTGGTTTTTTCTTTGTGTGTGTGTGTGTGTGTGTGTGTGTGTGTGTGTGTTCTCGAGCGGTATTGTTAATCAACAGCAGCTTAATAAACAGTTCTTGTGACTACCCTTCATTGTCGTTCCGCAATGTTACAATATAATCCGGTCTGTTGGGCTTGACTTGCTCGTCGTTTTGTTTCATTTTCGCGTTCAGTCTTTGTGAATTGAACCACTCATGAGGTCAAATGATGCGCTTGTACTCTTTAGTTATGTAACTTTTCTGTAACCCTCTTTATTTTGGTTGGTTATTTAAGTGTTTGTTAATTTATTGCTAACCTTATTGTTTAAGGTTTCATTTGTTATTGGTACGGTTGCAGAAACACTGAAGGTATTACAAGCAGTCATTAATGAAACACACCATCACACCAAGAAAGTACAGACTTTCTTACAACACTCACTACACTTTACTTTACTTACATACATTTGAAACATTGTTAAATGCATTAATATGAAATTATTTGGTGGGAAAAAAGAAAACATTTGGGAAAAATATAAAAAAATATTGTCGTTTTAGCCAGTAAAACTGTAAAACCAGTAACATTTTTATTTATTATTATTTTTATTATTATTTTTATTCTAACAAGCCGGAACGTTTCAGAACCGTATCAGTGTTTGGTACAAGGTCCCGTTCAAAGTCCCAAACTCTCTTATCCACAAAAAGCCCTTGTTTCCCCAGATCCTCCTGCAGAGCGACTCTTACGTGTATAATTCGACACAAATCAAATGGCACGAAAAAACTGTCCCCAAAGTGCTTCAAGCAGGAATGAACAGAAGTTTGTTCCACCATCCTGGGGTTAATGATCATCTTGCTGGGATGGAAAACATTTTTGCGATCAGGTTCTCTGTAAATGTGCTCCATGATATTGATTCCAGGAACTTTGCTCCATTCTGCTCGTCTGAACTTTCCAGTTTCTTCAAACTGTGTTTTGGGGAATATGTGGTTCTCGATTAGAAACACTCCTACGCTGGGATGAGCAGACTGAAGCTCCTCCATAACCGATGACAAGTCCTTGTGTTTGTAAGGCATGATGATCTCATCAATGTCGTTCAGAAGAACATATCTGGACTGATACATGTTCCTGTAAATGCACTCGTTGAGTGTCACTAGCTGTCCATAATAATGAAGATCTCCCTTGTGTTCTTCAAAGTTCCAACCTGGGGAAGGATTGAGAAACTGATCGATCGGCCATGAAACAATCTCCAGAAATCCTTCTTGTTCATAATGTGTCAACAGCTTCTCCAATTCCGGTCCACAAGCAGTTTTATAAATCACAACTCGCTGGACACCCAGAAGCTTGTACATCTCCATGGTTTGAGCAAATTGCAGAACGTTGTTATAGTTTCCAAACAGGTTTGAGATGCACACGGTGAAGTTAAACCTGAGAGATTCTTTCTTCACGATGTTTCTGATTGGCAGAAAATCCAATGTTGGTGATGTCGAATTATAATCATTGATTGTTGAAATCTGAACGTGTGTTGCTTTCTCCAAGTGGTTTTCTTTACAAATCACATCAGAGACATGAAAGGGGAAGCCAAAATGATCCGTGTGAATCTGCACGTCAGCAGGGACGGTTTGACAGGTTTGTTGGTCGCTGCAGTAAGTGCAGAACAGCGGCTGGAGACTGTGTCTGTGGATGATGCTGATGACACGAATGACTCCATCCAGTCTGTGATCGATAAACGCTGAAACCATGAAGTGCTTAGAGTCTCTGATGGCGGTTATGGTCTTTTCATTTTCAGGCACGGAGAGTGTTGTCAGATTAGTGTGTGGCGTTGTTGAGATCGGTGATTTCTCAGAGGTTGAGATTTTCCCCATATTCCTCAGCAAAGCATTCGTAATGAAATCAGAATCTCTACTGATATACACCCAAGTTACAAATACAGCAGCTATGAGCATGGCTATAAAACTACAAGACAGTGTGTTTTTATTCATTTTCTCTTCATTCTGTAAAAAATAAAAAATATATATTATTGAAAGCATAAATTGAAACAAAAAAATTATTCAAAAATTCTAACACTTTTCATAACTTTTGTAACTGTTTTAATTCTTTAATTTAAATCTTTTGTGTTTTAATTCTTTAAGGTTTAAAGAGTTTTTTTTTTTCATGTTTTCATTGACCATTTGGAAAAAAGTCAAATACAAAGACAAATACGAAGCCTGGTTATAAAAGTCAGTTAAATAAAGCTACAAAATGGCAAAATATTGTTCTAATTGTTACTCTTGTTTTGTTATTGCACTCTTCAGTTTTTGTCACAATGGCAGAACAATTTAAATCAACAGTATCAATGGAACATGGACCAAAAATTAATTCTTAGACATTTGAACATGAATGAAAACATTTCCTCTGACTAAACTAATAAAAAGCTAATTTACTTAAATGTTTTTGCACATAATTTGAGGAAATATTAAGTAAAGTTTAGTAATATAGTTCTATTTGTTTTTTTTGTTTTTTTACATTTTGCTTACATTTGTGGAAACTGTTGACAATTCAGGGAACCACTAGCAACCAATACATTTCCATGTATAAATAAAATAAACATATATAATATACAATAAAGTGAGTGAGGTTGTCAAAATGGAGAACCACATCGAAATTGTTGCTCTGCATAATACTACATCACATAAAAAGATTAATCAAACAAATACATCATATAAACGTTATTAATGCCACAACAACAGTTTTACTTAAACCTACTTAGTTTACAGTAAATCCAAATAAACAAATGTTATAATTCAGTAAGTGCAGTTTGTGTGTGTTCTCACCAGCAGATGCAGCTCGGTCTGTGTTTTCCTGGACTGGCAGCGCTGAAAAATTATTCTGAGCAGAAAGACGCAGGTGCACCGACACGCAGACGCCACCAGACGCACCCACACACACTAAAAAATTCCCATTAATAAATGTGCACCAACAATTTTAAAATTATATTTTGCTATAAAGACAAAAAAAGCCGAAGGGCGATTTTTAGCAAATTTGGGTTTAGGTCCAATACAAATTAATTGAAAATAAAAAAACAGCACAGACTACATTTTAATAAATTTTTTTTCAAGATTGCAAATATGTGGTGGTTCTACATTGAATTACGCCCTGGGCTAGAATCTCATCCTTAATGTGTCAGTTAAAAGTTGTGTTGAAAGCTATGTTTGCATGTACATGCATGATTGAAAACAATGAGAACAATAACATATGCTGTCAACGTTTCATTACCAGTTCTAAATGCTTTAATTTAGTCTTTTGATATTTACATTACCCCCACATTTAGTCCTTTAAATCAGCATTCTCTAAAAGACGGATGTCTGGAGTGAACCAAGAGAATGAAAAACCACAAGTTGGAAAACAATATGGTTTATTCACAGCTCAAGAGATCAGTGAATACATCGCAGAAATGCAGTCTCTCGTAGAGTATCTCGCATATCTAAACACCAGTGCGTGAGAAAGCCAGCCTGTCGTGGAGCTTATTCACCGGAGCGCATCTAATCTACCAGCCGACTAAGATATGCCAAAAAAAGATGATGTCATTCTGGGCAGCAAGTGCTAATGAAAACAATAGTCTATTCATTCAATGCATTCTTTAAGCAGTACATATCAATCAACCCAAAGACCTAGAGTTCTAAACACAGCATACATGCATTAAAACACATCAAATCCCACATACAGTGTGATAATGTGTCCTCATGAGGATGTGTGTCCTGTTGGCCAGGAACATTTCACCTAGATGGCCAGAGCAAGAGGATCTCGGCGAGAACTACAACTGTAGCAGCTGAGACTAATCAGAGAAGTTTGAAAACGACATTTTGGAGTTGAACATGAGAGAGTGGAACAAGCTGATAAGCAGAAGTAGGGTTTTTTTTTTGTTTATAAACCTCAAGATTTGTGTAGTACAGACCTTGAGTTGTCATTGCGTCATCGATGCAACCTTCCTGCTGATTCATCTAGTAGAGAATGCAGGCGGTTGGATGGCAACTGAAACACAAGAGTGATGTGGACCTCACAAGACGAACGTGTAAGTACGACATCTTCTGAATGCAAAATGGAGGCTTTACTGAAGTCCCTGATAGAAAGCAGCAGAATACAGCAGCCTTTATAAATAGCAGGGTCAGGACTTGTGGCTTTATCTCTAAAATTGGAGGATGATGTTGAAGCATACCTGCATGCGTTGAAGGCTACAACTTTGAGAGAAAAGTGGCAAGAACAGTGGGCAAAAATATTGGCGTCATTTTTAACTGGGGAGCCACAAAAAGCATTTTTGAGTTTGAATGCAGCAAAAGCTAATTATAATGCCATAAAAGACATTCTAAGCCTCACAGACTTAAGAAGTGCCCAGAGGTTCCATTAATGGGATTTTAAGAAGAAACAGCCTCTGAGAACACAGATGCATGAGCTGATTCGATTAACTAGAAATTGGCTACAACCTGGACAACAACTCTGATGCAAAAGATTATCAATATTTTAGTGATAGACCTATTTCTGAGAGCTCTGCCTATTGACGCTAAAAAATGTGTGTGTCAGAATTTGTGCGTGGTTCTTCACAAGACGGATGGTTGAGACAGTTATAATGCTAAATCCTTGAATACAAGGTATTCCCCAAATCCCTGAATAAATGTGTTCCACCTAGATGGCCAACTAAAAAAATCTAGACAGCATGAGTTTCCATCTGAGTCCCAGCCTACAAAGTGAAGACATGCCATAAACGTGGAGAAATGGGCTACACTTCCTCGCAATGTCAAAAGTCAGGATGTAGAGGCTTTATTGGATTCTGGAACCATGGTTACTCTAGTACACAATTCCTTAATTCAACCTAAGCAAATTTCCAGAGGTAGATCGATACCATCATGTGTACATAAAGATACATGCAGATACCCCACGTCTGCAATAATACTTAAAACGCCAGGTAAGTTCCCCGGCACGGATTTATACCACTTTACCAACCAAGAGGTAATATAACACACAAGCTATTAGTGTTGTCCAAAATATCAATATTTCGAAACGATGCAATACTCTGGCCCTAAAGTATATTTACTATCGATGTAGGTTCTGGTTTTCTCACATTCGCGCATGCACACATAATAAAGATTGTCTGATGGCGAGTGCAGTAGTCTTCGTGACCGGTTTAAATCGAAAAAACACAAACGAAGTTGCTATTTCTAGTATCGTGACAACACTACGAGCTATAATTATAATTATAAATTATAACAAATAGTCAACCAAAGTTTGAACCATTTTTTTAGGTTACAACAGAGGTATGAAAAGTCAGTGGAAGAAAAGACACACAAGACAACTCACACTACAGACAACCCGCACAGTAACGTTTAAACCGCAAAGGAGGAAACACATTATGAAAAATCGATTGCAGGAAAACAGGACTGGTGGGCTCCTCCAGTGTCCGTTGATCATTTGAATGCAGACCAAAAAGCAGAAGTGAAACAAATGTGGGATTAAGTGAAACAAATGGGTGTCTTACAGGCTTGAGAGATTAAATGTGCGAGCCATATTTACACGACAACCACGTCCACCAACCCTCGTACCAAGCGCATGGGATAAAACTAACAGCTAAAAAGTGTGAAGTATTCAAGGACCAAGTGAAAATCCTGGGAAAGATTGTATCAAAGAGTGGCTACAGCAAAGACCCAGTTCAGACAACATCTACATATACAAGCACTGAATAAGAAAACCAGAGACTGTTGGAGATGTAAGGAAAATGATGGGATTTCTGTCGTACTACCAGTACGCCAGTGTATTCCAAACTTCTTATGTATTGCCCAACCACTGTACAGTTTACAGTATCACTATTGCGCATATTGCATGTCCCATGACCGATACAGGAACTGTGTGACGAGCCAACCTGTGTTTATAAGGAAACATATCTGTCAACAGGATGGATCTACTGTACCAAAAATAATTTTGGATCTTCTGTGGTTCATTGTGAAATTGATTCATTAAAATATATGGACCAGCCCTATGTGAACGCGTGTTATCGACAGCTGAAGAAATTGTGTAAAAGAAGCGGAACAGACTCCAATTTCTAAACATTGGAAAAACTTTTTTTTTTTTATAAAAAATGGTAAAACAGGCAAAACCAGTCCACAAGCCTCATCATTCACAACATGTTCACTTATAGATCTTCACATTATGATACATGTTTACATTATTTATTGATTGTATGTACACATACCAAAGACATTTAAAATCTTAATGAAATTGTGAAATAATAAAATGACTGAATGATATTAATGTATATGTTACTAGGCCATCAAACTAGCATTCAAATCGGTTGTCTCACCAACGTTGCCTGTAAGGAGTCTTAAAGTCCAGCAGGTGTCAGTATTCAGCGACACTGTATCAACAGAGAATCAATACAGTTTGCCAAAGTGTTGAAACTCATTTACCCATCACTAACAAAAAGACAGAGCAGCTAGAGACGGACCACCCGGACAGCGCTGGGTGAGCTGTTAAACTACGTATCTATTCTAGTGTGTCCTCCACTCTTTTGGTACCCTGACTTCGAGAAACCCTCCGTGCTCCATTGTGATGTCTCCCAAGAGGGACTTGTTGCAAAAGTATATCAGAGGCCGCACAGCAAACTAGTTGTCATAGGTGATGGGTCGAGAACACCAACTGCTCTAGATAAGAATTACCACCTCCTTTCTGGTAAGTGAGATTCAGTGAGATTCATATGTGAAAGATTCAGAGAGCATTTGTGCTATGCACCATCACAATTTCTACAGACAACAACCCTCTGACCTATGTTCTGACCACAGCATGTTAAATGCTATCACTAGCTGATAGATGCAGAAATGACAGACTTCAAAATCAACATCAATTATCTCCCAGGAAAGGTGAATTGAGATGCCAATGGCTTATCCAGAAAGCCACTAGACATAGATCCTGCTCACATGAGATCGAACCTGAGACAGTAACAGCCTTGACACAAGCGACTCAAATGGACTTTCGTGATCACAAGCCCTGGTTGTGTCCTTATGTCATCAATAAAGGATGTACTGATATAGAGGGGCCGAGCAGCAAATTGGTGACCGATCCTATTGGCCACATATGCAGGGATGTAGACTACTTTGTTGGATGTTTGTGTAACGGCTGGACAGCGATGCGCCGGTTCCAGAAGATGTTTGAACCGCATGTTTTGGTAAAAATGAAAAGTGAAAATTCAAACCACATACTGGACGTGTGAGGACAAGACACTTGTAGAAGTCTTGATGAGCATTTACTTCAAGTAGTTATTTTCTATTGCAAGAAACTGCAAAATATTTTTGACGTGAAAACTATTGTGAGATTCTGCAAAACGTTTGGGAGTTTTTGGAGATCTCGCAATGGTTTTCATTGGTAATCAACTTCCCGCACTATACAGTAGTTTATAGAGTTTAAAAGAATAAAAGGCTTGTAATGTTTGTAAAACAATATTTGTATTTCATTTGTTTTAATGAAGTTTCAAGATAAGTAATAAAATCTTGAAAAGTAGAAAATAAATGTGAGTTTGTCGTTTTGGCCACTAGAGGTCATTGTGACATTGTGCTCTGCATTTAACCATCCAGTAGCAAGTTTAGCCAACAAAATACAGCATTTTTATTTATTTACATTTTAACATTTACATTTACGTACATTTTAAAAACTACATTTTAAACATTACAAAGTCATAAACAGTACAATATTGAAGTTCACAGTAATCTAGAGTATTTCCTGCGCAATTTTAGTCACCGTTTTGGTGACACCCGGGGCGAATATTGACTTAACTGTGTTTTACTTCAGGTGTTTGGACTTCAGGACCACAATCTTTGGACAGTAACAGTCAACTGTCATCTATCAGTGAACTTAACCTTCAAGAAACTTTCTTCTTAAAATGTTAAGTCAGTTTGTGGTCAGTGGTTTAAACCTATTGAACCAACAGCACTGATAGTTGTTGATAGACAATAAAGACGTGAAGGATGAGAAAAAGAACGAATAGAATGCTTCTAGGTGGAATTCGAGTGGAGATTGAGAGCCAGGCCTTAACTCTCAGAGAGAACGGGAATTAAACTTGCCGTCTCATTTCGGCGAGTTTCTACGCGTGTATACTATTGAAAACCGCTGCGCACCATCTGCTTAAGTGAGAGTACCGTATTTGCACAAATATAAGCACTCATTTTTTACCCAATTTATGCAGCTCAAAAACTTGCGGGACGCTTATAATTGCCAATTTCGAATGTTCCGGTAAATATAAGCGCTCGTTTCTTTAAATAATGTTTGTGGAGGCAGATGTGCGTATAAGTTTTTATTGGCTCAATAACAGAAATAAAAAAACATTAGACACTTTGTGAAACTTAACAGTGGCTAAATAACACTGGAAGAAACGAATCAAGCGTTAACACACACACACGCACACACACCGACACTAAAGACAAGGTAAAGTTGAGAGCTGGTGTTGTCTGTGCAGGGTGTGTCTGTGGCGCGGGCCTGATCTCCTCCAACAAGAGCTGCACGATGGCGTCCGTCTCCTTCCAGGACCTTCCGCTCAAGCCTGCTCAGCCTGGTGTTCTGCTGCTATTTCACCAGGTAGCGTGATCATCTCCAGAAGTGCATCCCCTCACCCTCACACACACACACACACACACACACATTCAGTCATAACCTCACCGCTGAAATCACATCATCACCCTCAAACTGATCTTCACAGTTGTGGAGCCCGAGCCAAAGACCCCACGAGTGACCACAGGGCCCCACTTTGTACTAAAAATTAGCTTTGTGGCCCAGTGTTGTGCTAAATGCAGGAACACACACTCACACACAACAGTTGTTGAACTGTGCTATGCTCTGACAGTTCTTCTTCTTCTTCTACTCCTTCTTCTTTTACTTCTTCTACTCCTTCTTTTACTTCTTCTACTACTCCTTCTTCTACTTCGTCTTCTACTCCTTCTTCTTCTTCTACTTCTACTCCTTCTTTCTCTACTTCGTTCACTTCTTCTACTCCTTCTACTCCTACTTCTTCGACTTCTTTGTCTTCTTCTTCATCTTCTTCTTCTACTTCTTCTTCTCATACTTCTTCTTCTTCTTCTTCTTCTTCAGCAAGCTGTGACACCAGGCTCAGAGCGAGCGCTTCGGCTACAGAGAGGTGAGACGCCGCTGCCGTAATGTCTGAATAACCGAGTGGCTTTTCCAGTAATGATTATGTCCGGGCCCAGTGGCTCTGGTCTAGAATGTTGAATGGTTGAATGTTGTGACTTGTCACTGATTGGCCGGTGAAAGCACCAATCGGCTGTGAGGAGGCGGCGGTTTATATTTGCTGTGCGTCTCACAGGTGGTTCTGAAAGGAGACCCGAGGAAGCTGAACCTGCACGAGGTGAGAATCAACACACACACACACACACCGTAGATGGTCACGCACAAGCACGTGTGTGTGTGTGTGTGTGTGTGTGTGTGTGTGTGTGCAGCAGACGTGTGCCGTGTGTCTGGAGGACTTTAAGGTGAAAGATGAGCTGGGGCTGTTGCCATGCCAACACGCTTTTCACCGCAGGTGAGTGATGCGCTTCCTGTTGTTGTTGTCGTCGCAGTGATTCTGAAGCATCGCCGCTCTTCATTTACGTATCACGTTCATGTCGTTTGTGCAAATGTCTTACTTTTAGTGCAAATGTCTTACTCGGGGTAGAAGCGCAAAAATCACTTTAATAAGAGCCTTATCATGAATAACTAATTTAAATAAAAACATATCACTAGTGTTAGCAACTTAACTAGAGGAATGTGTTTTCTATACAGTAGTGACTGGTAAGAATGGAAGTGTGTAGAAATCATTTTTGAAGTTTTAAGATTATTTGAAAGGGCGGTACTTTTATTCGCTCATATTCGCGTAGACAGTAACACAAAACTGGTTCGCAAACATCTGAACATTATTCCACATAGACACGTCTACGTTGAGTCTAGACTAAGCACAATGCAATAATGAAGTGCAAAGTCGTTTTTAATAAAATAAAAATTAAAATGCATCTCATAATCTGAGAAATACATCTCTGCACGGCCCAAAATTCATTCTCAACAATTCAAACAAAATCTGGAAATGAAACAATAAATCTTGCTTTTTTCTTTACAAGATCATGTAACTATGGTAGAATATGGAGAGAAATATTTCCTGGCTTGTTTCAAGAAAATACCTCTTGTTTCAATTTGTCTCAGCAAGTAAGATTTCCTCACCCCATTGGTGATGATTTCACTCGATTTTTACTCTTTTTGTTTTTTATTTTCCCATTTTTTCATGTGTATTTATTTCACGTCAGGTGTGTGGTGAAGTGGCTGGAGGTGCGCTGCGTCTGCCCCATGTGTAATAAACCCCTGTGCGAACCCTCCGAGCAGCACCGCGGCTTAGGGACCCTACTGGATGAGCTGGTGTAGACCTGAAGATGGAGCTGAAGAAATCTTCTCGGATTCTCAGACGACTTTATAAAGAAACTTTACATGATGGTTTGTCTTCTCGGTCCGACATCACGCTGGAACCTTTGGACTGCTCCTGGACCAGTTGAGGAGAAGAACCATCTTACAGTCCCAACGAGTCAGAGGGAACACCCACGCTGGGGTATCTCGCTCTGTGATTGGCTGCCCCCATTGTTGTGTCCTGCAAGCCCCTCCCTCCATCGTCTTGCTGGCTTCACACCAACACGTGTCTAAAACAGTTAGTGAGCGTCGTTCCTCGTGTGTTGTACTTTATCTGCTTTTATTTCTCCTGGGTCTGACAGACAAACGTTAGACGCTATTGTGCTGCGGCTAGAAGGCGCTGGAAGGCGAAATTGACGTTCTAACACACACGCGCACTTTTTTTTGTAGTTCTCTCATGACGTTTGTACCTTGATGCTTGTTTGATGTATTAATGACTCATATACGTCGTGAGTTCCTCGGTCTCTACTCACCACGGCTCTACCGAGACTGTCTACCGAGAAACTCGTTGTTGCGGTAAACCTGTGTTAACGTGAAAACCGGTGTTGAGTTGTGCCACGATATGGATTTTGCAATATCGTTGATACCATCACACATTCATGAATTACATTTTGATAAATGTATATAATACACTTTCATACAGTGTAACACAATTGTTTTGTTAAAACTTTTAAAGACGATACAAAGACATTAGTAATCGAACACAGAAAGTGCAGGCTGAATTAATGGATCACACCCGCGACCGCGAGCATCTCTGACGTCTGTGTACTGTGTCTTTAAGAGCGGCCACACTGAGAAAGAGAACCGTAAAGACGCTCACGCAGCGCTGTTTCTGCTTATTATGAATTTTTAATTAAAGTCGTTTGTAAACGTTTGTTTCACACGACGTTCGGATTCGGACGCATGATCCGTTGCGTGCGAGAGGGAGAAATAAAGGGAGGGAGAAATGTAACAATGTAATGTGACAATGTAAACTCTCTTTCTGTCTCTCTCCCTCGCTCTGTCTGTCTCTCTCTCTCTGTCTGTTTCTCTCTTTCTTTCTTTCTCTCTCTGTCTGTTTCTCTCTTTCTTTCTCTCTCCCTGTCTGTTTCGGTCTCTCTGTCTCTCTCTCTCCCTCTCTCTCTGTCTGTCTCTTTCTTGGTCTTTCTCTCTGTGTGTGTGTGTGTGTGTGTGTGTGTGTGTGTCTGTCTCTCTGTCTGCAACTCTGTCTGTCTGTCTCTCTCCCTCTGTCTGTCTCTGTGTGTGTGTGTGTGTCTCTCTCTCTCTCTCTCTCTCTCTCTCTGTGTGTCTCTCTCTGTCTCTCTGTCTGTCTCTCTCCATCTCTCTGTCTGTCTCTCTGTCTGTGTGTGTGTGTGTCTATCTCTCTGTCTGTCTCTCTCTCCCTCTCTCTGTGTGTGTGTCTCTCTCTCTCCATTTCTCTGTCTGTGTGTGTGTGTGTGTCTCTCTCTGTCTGTCTCTCTCTCTCTCGTTCTGTCTCTGTCCCTCTCTCTGTCTGTCTCTCTCTCTGCTCATTTATCGCGTATTCCCCTGCATCTAATTTCTTTAAACAGTTACAATACAATATAATACAGATTTTGTGTACAAACAATGTAATTAAGGAGTGTGTGGCCGTCCTTACACTGACAAGCCGGGCTGGAGTAAAGTTCTGCAGGACACCAGCGCTCCAGGGGAAGGATTTATCCGTCATGTTGTGGTAAAAACGGAGAGTGAGTTTGTACGTTTTGAAGTCATCGCCAGTAGCCGTGTCACTCAGGGCCTGTGAGAACATCAGGCAAACGTTTCCACCAAGGCACAAGTTCCAGTCTTTGAAGACGCAGTGTGACAGGACGAGGACCTTTTCTGTTTCGATGTTCTGGTCTCAATCTCAACGTGACCTGTGATTCGCAGGCGTTTTGGTTCCGTTTGTACACACACAATCCCGCCAGCCATCATGCGTGTTGCCATGGTAATAGAATATCACATCCCTACAGACAGACATAGAGGACAGAAAGATGAAGCGGAGGGATCAAGAGAAAGGGAGAGGAGGGAGATTTGAGACGGTCTAACCAAAACAAACGCTGTGATGTTGGAATAAAGACACCGATGCAGAAGTTCACGCCGCTAATGGTCCACAGAAGAAAGCCAACAGCCTTTCTATGCAGTCAGCGCACACACGCTGTTTTCACAGGGTTGCGTTTTATACGAGTAAAAGTCCCGGTGCACGGATCGTGTGCAAAGGCGGCCAGGAGACTTTTGTTTTGTACTAGAAGCTTTTTTTGTATCTGATTGCTGTAGTTTGGTTGCCATTGTGAATTGATGTGCAGTGCTACAATGTTTTCACACTGAACATGGAAAAATAAAAAAAATCAACAAATTCACGTGTCACGAGATTGAAAATATGTATATGGTACAAAAAGGGCATGATCCGTATGAAATGGAGGCGGAGTTAGAGGTCTAAATGCAGGAATATCAAGGCTCGCCTCTGTGGAACACACACGTGTAACCAGAAACTAACTAACTAACTAACTAACCTGTCTGTCTCCCTGGTTCAGGTGTTCTAAAATTCTTTCCTAAATATTTCATATTCAGGAATTTTATATAGAAAGTCATGTGAATAAAACCTGATGAAACGCAAGAAGTTCCATGTGCTCGCTTAGTTCAAGTTCTCAGCATTTGTAAGGTGCTTTTCACAGTTTTAACTGTCTCAAAGCGCATGTGTGAATATGTGAGAATTGTGCTTTTTATTCATTTGATCGTCTGGTTATGGTTGCTTAGTGACTTAGTGATAATTATAATTGTATTCATTTTTAAGTGAAATATATACATATATATATATATATATATATATATATTTATTTATATTTTTTTATTATATGTGTGACAAGGTGATTAGAAATCCCACCCGCTGATTTGGCCGCTGGCCGATGGAAACAGTCACCGCGATTGTCTCAGAGTATCACCTGTGGATGATTGCAATAGTGGCCGCTTGGTCCGTCATGGCGCGCGCACGGTGAGCGCCGCGAAAGCTTGTTTAATAACGAGCGTTGTTTGCTGCGGGAGTGTGGCAACGTTGCCTCAAAGTGCGGCTCACGCCTGGATTGCCGGCTGTGGCTCGCATTGTGCGGGAGGAACGAAGTGTGTGCGGATTCAAGGCGGTAGATTTGGCGGCTGTACGTCCTCTGCCTGGAGGGAATCCATTGTGCTTGTGTCGTGGTGTATATAATTATATATATATAATTACTATTTTATGGAAGCCCGTTTCCGCCACTAAAAAAAAAAAAAAAAAAGGTATTCTGACTTTTTATCTCAGAATTCTGACTTTTTATCTCAGAATTCCGAGTTAGTAAGTCAGAATTCTGACTTTTTATCTCAGAATTCCGAGTTCAGTATAAGTCGATTTACTCTTGAAGATGTTCGCATTGATTACGAATGGTTAGATCTGTTTAGATCCGGCTTCCATATACTTCCAGAACGGCTTCCATATATTTAAAAAAATTACCGTCATTGGACGAGTGTATTTTAACGCGCATGCGCATAGCGCGATGCAGGACATTTTCCCGTGTAAGGGGAAAGACAGAAGTATAGAAGGTTTGGGTTCTCGCCGGCAGAGGGCGCTGTGTGGCGCTGCTGCTCGTGGATCCTCCCCGTGATAATGATGTTTACTTCATGAAGGTTACGCCAGAGTTCCGCCGAGCACCAGAAGATCTTCAGCTCCATCAACGGGTCAGTAGAAGAAACACAAACCCACACACACACACACACATACACACACACACACACACACACACACACTAGCGCTTTTTTATTAGGACTTTTCACCTCTTTATTCGCCTTCTCATTTTCTTTTTGTCTGCCCCGCCCCTTTCTCCTAAACCATCATTTTTCTTTTCCTCTTTGTCTCTTTTTCCTCATCTTTTTCTGACACTGCCAATTTCTTTCTGTCTATCTCCCTCTCTCTTTTCTCTCTCTCTCCATCTGTCATCCTGTCTCTTTCTCACTGTCACTCTGTTTGTCTCTCCTTTCGCTTCTCTCTCCTTCTCTTTCTCTGTCCTACGCCACCATTTTTTCTTCTTTCTCTCTTTTTTCCTCATATTTTTCTGACCATACTGTCCATTTATTTATTTCTGTCTGTCACTCTCTAACTCTTCCTTCTTTAATTCTTCTCTTTTAATTCTTTTTAATCTCTCTCTCTCTCTCTCTCTCTCTCTCTTCTCTCTCTCTTCTCTCTCTCTCTCCAGTCTCCTTTCTTTTCTTCTGATTGGAGGATCAGTCAGCGTTCAGACCTCAGACTTTGCTCACACGGCTGCCACGTACTTCCGACTGGCGCTGAAGGTACAGTAGTTGATTGAGGAGAGGAGGAGGAGGAGGAGTGCAGGGGGCGTGGCTCAGGTTTCTGGTGTCTCAGGCGAACGAGGCGGGCGATCACTTCCCCATCTGGGGCACGTGCCTGGGCTTCCAGCTGCTCGCCACACTGGTGTCTGGAGAAAACCTGCTGAGTGAAACCACT
>CM051498.1:20390396-20405372 GCA_028031935.1 Paedocypris micromegethes | reverse complement strand
AGAGAGAGTGAACGAGCGAGCGACAGTAATAGAGAGAGAGAGTGAGTGAGTGAGCGAGCGAGAGTAATAGAGACAGAGAGAGAGTGAGCAAGTGAGCGAGCGAGCGAGCGACAATAATAGAGAGAGAGAGAGAGAGAGAGAGAGAGAGAGAGAGAGAGAGAGAGAGAGAGAGAGAGAGAGAGAGAAAGTAAAACGAGCTACTTTTTTTGACGATTTTTGCTCCGTATTTTCTAGCGCTCGAGTTTCAATCACATTCAATTATTTATATTAGAAAACATATTTTACGCATTTTGTTTCATTAATTTGTTATATTGTGCACATGAAGTGAACGCAAGATGACGTCAAGATGAATGAAATCATGTGACACGACTTTGAAAGTCCGAACGCTTGCTTTGAACAAATAATATTATATAAAGTTGAAAGATACAGGTTTTTTTTATTCATATGTATTTGAAAACCAAATTTTAATATTTTGACAACTTGATGATTTTGGATGATTTTACCGTAGATCTTGCCCTCACAAAGAGTCCGAGAAAGTAGTATATGGAAACAAGATCGACCAATTAAACGGAACGTTCACACTGCTCGATTTAGATTGGTTTGCTTCCTTGGGCAAGAACGATGATTGGTAAATCCACCGATGTTCGCACAGCAACCTGAAAGGTGACGAATCTACCTCAGATTTCTCCTCAGGCTCCGTTCTGTCAGGATCATTTCTCCTCAGCTGCTGTTTCCACTATGTTTTTTTACCCCGTCGTCCTCAACCATAGAACGGGCTGTTTTTCCACAATATGGCAAGTTCGCTTAAAAATAATTCTAGCTGTGCAACTGTCTAGATGTTTTTTTTATTTTATATAGCAATGTCGGTGATTTTTTTTTCAGGTTGGCTGCAACTAAGGGAAAAAAGCTCAGTCGAAGAGAGCTTCTCAAAGTCAATGTCTATCGCACTTGGTGAGTGTCTCGTCCTTTATATATAAAGTAAAACAATAAATTAAACCTTTATTAGTCCTTCATGGGGAAATTTTTTCTCTGCATTTAACCCATCCGATCAGACATGAACTCGGAGCAGTGGGCAGACACGGTGCAGTCTTGCCCATGGACACTTAGTTGTAGAAATAGTTGTAGGGGGGATTCGAACCGGCAACCTTTTGGACACCAGTCCAAGTCCCCTACCACTGGACCACAACCATAACTGTCTCTTACATGTAATCAGTGTTATTTTTTTTTTTTTGCTTACAAGCTGTTTTGAAATACTTTTAAAACAATGACTAGGGGGGCTAACAATTTTGTCCTCAACTGTATAACTGCATTTCATTTTTGGTTTAACTACAAATACACATTTTTCTCTCATGATTAGTAGTAGCACTTCGGAAGAATGTATGGCATTCGCAGACATTGTTTAAATGATGGTCAGCTTCGTGTAAACGTATTCTGCATGTGCTTTCCAGCTGTGACATCATGGACTATCTGATGGTCAGAGTCCTGCCCCCAGCGCTAGGTTTGCCCCGCCCACGTTTTTCGCTGTACCTGTCATCTCAGCTGAATTATGGAGTGGTGCTGGTCTTCCACAAACAGTGTGACTTTTTGCTTGGTGTGTGATTCTTCACCGATCCTCTTCCCGGTTTTGGTTCTTGCTAAAAAGTGATGTTCATATTACAGTCGAATTGCTTTATGATTGAACATCCCGTATTTTTGTTTTCTTGTAGAGGAAACCCAATCTGCAATCGACAAATTTCTACGTTCAAGTCGTAAAGCTGTATTAGATTTGACAGATGGAGAGGCTAGGTCAGACTCTCTCCTGCTTCTCCATTATCATCTGTCTGTTATTTATCTCTCTTTTCGACTGTTATTTGTATTTTTACCATCTATTGGTAAAAATAGATGGTAGAAAAAAAAATCGCCTGTTTGTCTGTGTTTCTTACTTTCTGGCTGTATCTGTTTGTTTGTATGTTTGTCTTTCTGACTATAATATCTATCTATCTATCTGTCCATGTCTCTCAAAACAAATCAAGTCTATATATTTTATTCTGCATGTACAGGTGTTTTTCTTTTTTTCCTGTATGCATCATACAAGATATAACATTGCAATACCTTTTGTAAATGATATTGTAAAGTTCAATAATCACAAAACTTAAAAGTACTACTAAAAATGATAATTTTAAAATGGACTTTATGTCAGACTTTATGTTGGTGTTTCTTTTCTACTCTCAGGCAAAGAAGGATGCTCCCTGACCCTCTCTGTCTTTTTAATGAAACTGAAGGGGCAAGAGATCCTCTGTTTGGACTGATGGAGACCGAATACGACCAGCTAAGTCCAAGCAGATTAATGCAGGTGAACGTTACTCCAGACACAGATTCACTCATGTGCTGTTAAAGAATGCTTTTAAACTAAGTTTTAACTTGTTGTGCATTTTTTCATACATAACCTCAGCAAATGATGGATGTGGAACCATCTTCATCACCTGACGGTCAGCACGTGATTTAAACTCGTTTGTGGAACAGTGTCAAGTAGTTTCAAGTGAGGAATAAACAGGGAATAAACAATGGTTATTCTTGTTCAGGTCTGACTGCCAGCAAAAAGACCATCACTATGATTGAAAATGAACCTGTCACCATCCCACAGCCAGAGGTACGGCTGTGACCAAGGGCCTGAATCTGATCTGAAGCTGATCTGAAATGTGTGTATATTGGTTCTTTATGTAGTTTGAGGGAGATGAGCTGCCGGACTCAAACATATTGGATCTGCTGCTGGACCAGCAGGATTACTTTCCTGAAGGTGAGTGTCGTGCATTCGTCTGTCCACACATTGTTTACTAATCTCTGTAATTTTATTCCTGTATATATATACACACATATGTAAATATCCAATGTAACTGTCTATACAGTGTTTGTACATGTACAAATGTACAGTTCACTGTGCGTCCAATAAATACATACAGTACATTGGATATATATATACTTAAATACTGTATATACTGTACATTGAGTTTTGTGTTTTCTCTACTACTGTATAGCATAATAGTCTTATTATTACATTATTATATTTGTAGTATTTTTATTGTACAAATTAATGTATACGTCTTATACCGGTACAGTTTTTATTAAATATAATGAAAAATCATATTTTGTATCTATATTGATATTGTATTGGTATAAATATTTTAGTTTTAATAAATATTACAGTTTCAGATTGGTTTAAATCATGTGACAAACTGCCTTTTATTAGTTATTTTAGATTATTTGGTATCGTTATTTTACATTTTATACATTTAAATGTATTTCATGAACAGTGCATTTTATTATGATTTTGATTATGCAAATTGAACAATGAATTTTGTTCTGTAGCAAAAAATCTGAGAAAAATACGTCTAAAAATTATAAATGTAAAATAATTAAAAAGAAATCAATACAGACGCATGTTATCGTACAAATATGGTTAGATAAATACGGTTAGAGATTTGTGATCATTCCCCAGTGACACAGAGTCATGCAATGCCAGGTTTTTAGCAGCATTAAACCTATTGACCTTTAATTTTACAGGTGGTGATGAGAGGCAGCAGGAGTTTGCACAGAACAGTGAAGGAAGCGAGTTAGAGAGGGCGGCACGAGAAACACCATCCGATTTGTAGGTTTATGCTTGAGCCACTTTGAGAAATTACAGGATGAAGCAAGATGTAACGCATTGAGATTTCAAACTTAGACCAAATCAAAGACGTGGACTTGGGGTCTTTATTCCACATTCATTACCCTGCCAGATTGAGAACTTCACAGGTTTGCCTTGTGTTTTTAGGGAAGAACGGAGAATTGATGCCCTGCACACTGGTGAAGAAAGAGAAAAGACCCCTGAGATCCTCTATGAGTCTGGACCACCACCTCCACCCAGAAGTGAGGAAGAAGCTGGTCTGGGTAGCCCTGAGGTCCGTCACTTTAGACATCTTGAGTTCCTACACCTAAACATTTGTTTTCCATCTTTCAGCGTGAAAAAGAGCTGATGAAATCCACAGGAAAGAAGAGAAAGAGGAGACGACAGCAGATTTTTGTGGATGCGGAAACTCAGATACCTCAAGAGCAAATGAGGGCTCAGACTAATGACGTAGAAACTGAGACCAGGCCGCTGGTGGGTTGCTATTGCCCGTTGATTTCACATC
Organism: Paedocypris micromegethes; assembly: GCA_028031935.1. Classification (NCBI taxonomy): domain Eukaryota; kingdom Metazoa; phylum Chordata; class Actinopteri; order Cypriniformes; genus Paedocypris; species Paedocypris micromegethes. The sequence goes on along the minus strand of CM051498.1, from coordinate 20,401,224 downwards.
TTTAAATGTGAAATGTCCCCAAGCGTGTTTGTTTTTGTGTGCTCTAGGAGACCGTTCTTGTCCAGCCGTCCTTGATTGATGCCAAAACCCTCTTCAGAACCCCCTGCACGAGTGAGTTAGCAAAGTGGATCACGATTGAAATCTCTTTATAGACTTAGAGCACATATTAGCCTGACATTAACCAGAAATAAAGGTTTGACAATGTTGTCTTCAGACCTTCCTTCTGAAATCCTGGAGCTGTGGAGAAAGGCAGCAGTTGTGAAGCCACTTCCTGCCCACAGAAGGTTCCAGTGGCCTCCAGCTGCTGAGAAGATGCCAGATGAGGAAGAGCTCAGTTCAGCAGAGGTACATGAACAAACCTTGGTTGGCAAACTCGGTTTCCATGCTCACTTTATTGATGTGTGATTTCCTGTAGGAGGCGTTACTAGAGTCACATGTTCTCATGTGTTTGTTCCACCTGTTTGCTTATTTCCTTAATTAGTTTGTCTGATTAATTAGGTGTACGTCAAGTTTCACTCTAATTGCATAGTTACAGTCTGTGTTACATGGTTCTCCAGAACAATTTTTTTGTATCCTACGGGATAAATAATCTATGTGTTTCTTGTGGGCTGTGATTCTCCTCCACTGCCTCGTGACAGCTGGCAGATAATATAGAAGTTTCACGAGATTTTTTTTTCCAAGCCTGGATGATACAATGATACAGTATTGTATTACATTGAATTTATACTTAAACATGTATGTATAAACACTGAAACTACTATAGCAATTATATACCTTTAAAAGGAAAGGAATAAGATTAGAAAAAAGTAAAATGATAAAATGAACTTAAACAATGAATAACATAAATCTAAACCTAAAATATTTGTGCTCCATGGAAGAAAAACATGGAAGAAAAAATGTGCTAGAAGTAAATGTTACAAATGTATAATGCATCATTTATACAAGGCCCGGCAGATAAAAGATACATATTTGACACATATGCGTATAGTTCTACTGTTGAAACCAGATGATATCAGTTTATTTTCTAGTTTTTGTATTTTTAAGCGCATTTACTAAAGAAATCATTGTAATGACCAGTGGACATATGTATGTACACCGCTTTATAAATAATATCCTCTTTTCTTCCCTTTGTATTCACTCCGTAGAGTATGCGAGAATTGTTGTCTGGCCTGTCTCAGCAAGATACACCAGGTGAAGATTTAAAAATCTTTGAACTTCCTTTATAATCGAATCCAAGACCCAGGGTTGCCTCGTAAACAAAAAAATCTATATATGATCGAGAATCTGCGCATATTTTGTCTGGTTTCTAGAGTCGCAGATTGTTTTGGAGACCCCAGATAAGGACTCATCGGCGACTTCGGAACTGAGACAGTGAGAGCAGCCATGTTTCACATAGTTCCACCCAGGTGTCTCGTTTTTTACGTCACAGTGCTCTTTGTGCGATTCTAGGTTGTCTGGACATGCAACCGAGCTTGGCCTTCAGAACATCCCCGAAGACACTTTTCCAGATGAGGAAAACGTTACTATAGAAGATTCAAGGTAGAGCTTCTGCTTGGAAACATCTCATATGAGACCAGCACTTCAGCTCAAAAGGCGCATTTGCAAGACGTTGCTTTTATTAAGGAAATGAAACAAATGCAAACCAAAACGCAATATTTAACAGAAATATACTGTCACGAAGAGGAAAATAGTAAACCTCTACGGGAATAACTCACTCCTGGAAACACTCCAGAAATCTCTAGCCGCGGGAATCATACATCACTAACCTTGTGTACTCATTCTTGTCAGTTGTACTCATATAATGTGTTGTAAATATAATTACACTTTGTATATTTCTTTATTACATTGATATTTTGTGTAGCGTGACCAATGAGGAGTGTGTGATGTCTTGTTCTGTTGAAGGCTACAGACTGGTGTTGAGGTGACCTTCCACTCTCTGCTGCCACCTCAGGCCACTCGCAGAGATGTAGCGCAAACCTTTTGGAACCTTTTGGGTGAGATCTTTAGAAGGTTTATCTTTTCACCATGTTTTAATCATTTCAAAACTATACTAAAAACTTGCTTAGTTTTACAATTGTGTGGCAAAACAGCTGTACAACAGTGTCTGTGTTTTTCTGTGTGGGGTTGTGCTCCAGGTCTCCGGTTTCCTTCCCTTGATTTGTGTTTTCAATGTGTGTGTTTGTTCGAGTAGCAGATCCGTGTGACCCCAAATAGACAAAGCGTCCGAAAATTAGAAAAAGGATGAATTGAGTTGGAAATCCCAAACTCTTGTATAAACTCTAGGTGATTTGTGTTTAATGTACGAAGACATAAAACCCACTATATGAATTTGTCTATTCTGCATCTACTGTAGAAATGGTGGGAACCCAGATGACGGCGCAGCAGACCAGTCCCTACGGCGTGATCATTGTCACCCGCTGTGAGAAAAGAAGTGGTTAACCAGTTGATTAAAACCACAATAACCTAGTTAATGAAGGAGGTGTTTTATGAAAAAAAATATGGAGAACATTTGATCTCCAGCTTTATTACAAACGTTTTTGCTGTACCAAATATGTTTTAAAATAATGATTATTGTTCATGAGTTTAAAATTTTTTTAGAAATACACTATTAACATTGCAGTAAGTTTGTTGAACAAGTTTGATACTGTTTTAACGTTTTAATGTACACATTGTGAACATTTTAAGACTTGATGCGATTTCACACGTTATTTGTATTTATGTTCTTAAAGTGTTTTTCGTGTCTCTGCCTTTTGTTTAACTTTGTAACTTTTCTTGTTAAAGTTGCATCAGGCCTCACACAAATGTTTTTATAAACATAAATGTTTTGAATAAATGTTTTCATTCATTTATTACAAACATTTCTCTTGACATGATCATTTGAACAACACAAATGTGAATTATTTCATATATGTAGATCTACTTTTTCAATACTGTAAATTCGTTTTGGCACAAAGTACGTCAGGCACTAGGTTTACGACAAATTCCAGAGTAAAAGGAAGAGGACATTTGAAAATAGATTTCAAGTTCATTGGATTAGCTCTTAATCCTTTCACCTAAAGCTAAATACTCACTTTTTGTGCATGTCATAAATATTAAATCACATTCATTTTGACAGCAAATTTTTACTTTCTCATAAGCACAAACACGAAATCAGTTCATCCTTACAACAAGATCAGAGCAGTGCAAGTCCAACGAAAAGTGCAGATCAATATGGATCCATTTCTCTGGATGAAGCAAGAAAAGTTGGAAAATATCAGCACATTACTTTTTTGCCTATATAAGATTATCATATTCAAATGTTTGACCATGTTAATCAGACAGGATCAAAAGTGGTTTTCGAAAAAGGGAGCGTGTTGAATATCGAAATTGTGCTCCTCAATTGGAACGCAGGAGCTTCTTTTCTATCATGAAAATGTGCCGTGAAGAAAGTTAATGCTCTTTATTAATTCACCCTAACAAAGAGAGAGAGAGAGTGAGTGAGTGAGCGAGTGAGTGAGAGTAATAGAGAGAGAGTGAGCGAGCGAGCGACAGTAATAGAAAGAGAGAGAGAGAGCGACAGTAATAGAGAGAGTGAGAGAAAGAGTGAGTGAGTGAGCGAGCGACAGTAATAGAGAGAGAGAAAGAGAGTGAGTGAGCGACAGTAATAGAGAGAGTGAGAGAAAGAGTGAGTGAGCGAGCGGCAGTAATAGACAGAGAAAGAGAGTGAGTGAGCGACAGTAATAAGAGAGTGAGAGAAAGAGTGAGTGAGCGAGCGACAGTAATAGAGAGAGAAAGAGAGTGAGTGAGCGACAGTAATAGAGAGAGAGAGTGAGGGAAAGAGTGAGTGAGCGAGCGAGCGAGCGACAGTAATAGAGAGAGAGACAGAGAGAGAGAGAGAGAGAGAGAGAGAGAGAGAGAGAGAGCGAGAGAGTGAGCGAGCGACAGTCATAATAGAGAGAGAGAGAGTGAGAGTGAGTGAGCGGCGACATTAATAGAGAGAGAGTGAGTGAGTAAGCGAGCGAGCGAGCGACATTAATAGAGAGAGAGAGAGAGAGGAGAGAGAGAGAGAGAGAGAGTGAGTGAGCGAGCGTGTGCGCGCTTCTCTCCGCCGTCACGGCGCGACGCGACGCCCGCGGGAAACGCTCTCCGAAAGCGAGCCGATTCGTACACGGGTGAATGCGGCGGCGCGGGCGTCCGATCATCTTCATCGGACGTCTTCAAAACACATAGATAAGTTAAAATTACAAACAAGTGTGTATAGTAGTAGAATGATTTGTGTTGGAAGGATGGCATAATCGTTAACTCTGATTTAATACAAATACACATAAACTAAGACTTTTTAATGGTTAATAAAAAAACAAAGTGTCCCATTCACAATATGTGCATATACATATTCAACCCATATACGGACGGAAATCAATCTTTTTAATTAAATCGTTTAAAAAGAATGCATGATTATAACTTTAATAACGCGAGGTTTAAACTTTGAAAGGTAGCAAACACGAAAGTACAAAATGCCTATTATGGCAATACTTGCTCCGCCCACTTCCGGCGTCTCAGACTGTCGTTCTGCGGTTCTGCAGTTGGTGGCTTCTCGCCACGCCAAACACCGCGATCAAGACTACAATAATTACCCTATATAAACGTGTGTGTGTGTGTGTGTGTGTGTGTGTGTGTGTGTGTGTGTGTGTGTGTGTGTGTGTGTGTGTGTGTGCGCGTGCGTGCGTATTACGTACATATAACTACTACAGTAAAAACATGTACTCATATTTTTACATGTATGTACTAGTTACTATTGTGGCGATCCGCTGCTGTGAGGGGATGTGCTGGAGCAGAGGTGTGAACACCCAGCAGGGGGTGTGGAGTCACAGCAAGGGGGCTCTGTTAGCCCAAGGATTACCCACAAATCCTGGCGGTTTCTGTATATTTGTGTATATGTGTTATTTTCAGTATGTAAATGTTTAATTTATGTCAATCTTTTTGTATCATTGTGTGATGTGGGGTTCATGTGTGTTAAGTGTTATAACTGTTTTTGTGGTAATGTAAAATCTACCATCGGTGAAGTGTGTAGCCAGAGTAGTGGCCTGGCTACTTGTCTTGTGTGTTCTTCCAGTAGAGTGTGTGACACTGCTCTGACACTGCTCATCATGGCATCTGGTGCTATGGCTTAGTGCGTAATGGAATACTGTGAATAACATACATCTGTAATGTTTATTAAATTAATTCAATTATCTGATATTCATTTTCAATTTATTTTTAATTGCGGTGCATTTAACAGTACATAAAATAATTACTGTGAGTATGAATGAACTCACTGGAGTCAATTCCAACGACACACTCACCAAAAAGTGACAAACTGTAAACTATCAGCACTGTCATTCCCAATGAACTTCTCCTTCTACAAGAAGGACAGTTCTCTAAGGTGTCAAACCCATTGGAACAACAGCGCTGATAATTATTGATAAAACAGAGGGAAGATGCGTTAGTCTCATTCTCAGTTCTATGTGTCATGTAAATGGTGACTGGAAATTTCCACCAATCAGAGCAGAGATCAGGCTGGACCGCTACAATAAAACTATTTCACGGCTTTGGATCTGTAACATTGCAACAAGGGTTAAATTTAAGTTAAGACCCCCCCCCCCGGTTGAAAGTCAACCGACAAAAAACAGGTTGTTCATCTTCATTGTGCATCGATATTCAAAACACGTTGCTATCAGGACCACATACTAGTACCTACAAACTAGTATAAACTACATGCACATTACCTGTCATTTTTGTCTAAAACAATTGTGAAATAAAATTAATCTCTGCAAATAGATTCCCAAGCACTTTCTCATGACACACGATTCCTCAAAAGCCTCCTAAACATGAGGAAACTCACAAAAACCAGTTCTCCAACACTTACTGGAATGATGTGACATGGACTGTAATACATTTGTCAGTTTTTCCGATTCTTCAGATACTTTCCTTACACATCCTAGTATTTGTAGTACAGCTTCATCAATGAGATGAACCAACACATGTGATGTAATACCCATCATTCCATCCTCGACCTCTGACCCAAGACAGTCACCGTGGCAACAGCTTTGTCCACCAGGGGGACACTGAGTCTTTATCCAGCCAGTCTGGTTCGTCCAGGAGTGATTTGTCAGCTTTCAGGCATTTTTACAGCCAGCAGGTTACTGCAAAAAATGTATATCCTATATATGGACAACGTAGAAATGTACAAATGCAAATAAAATTGTCATTTTGATATTAATGTTGTTATATGAAAGAATGGATACCAATGGAAGTGTTTCCCTGACAAACAATTACACACAGTTCTGTAAAGGACACTGTGCATGAAACAGAATCATAAGAACAGGGAGTGCAAGTCAAACAGGGGCTTATTCACAAAAAAACAAAATGCATACAGTCCATAGAACTGTCAAATAAAAATCATGGCGTTACTTTGAGAAGTAAATCAACCCAAAGAATCCTGGAAAAGCCAGTTTTCAGACAGTTTTTTTTCTGAATTATCACAAACGTCTCTTTAAAATGTCCCCAAAGATCCTTAAAGTGGTAAACAACTTGGCTCAGAAAGTGGTACTTTTTGTTTTTGCACAAAGCAAAAATACAAGCAACTTTTACTCTCTACTTGACTATATTTTGGTTAAATATTTGTACTCCACTACATTTGAATAGACAATTATCTTATTTATTATTACTTGATGCATTGTGATTGTACGCGACAAGTCGGCATCTTTTTTATCGCGACAAGTTGGCATCTTTTTATTGCGGTTACTTTATTTAGTGTACAATGCAATGTCACCATCTGCAGGATGCTGAAGGTACTGGTTGCTATTTATGCTCTATTAATACGTTCTTTTACAGTAAAATTTATAGACTATACAAATTGAAATGGTGACTTATATGGTGTAATCTTTACAGTATGGTATCCGTACTTTTACTGAATAGTGTGGTTTTTGGTACTCGGCTTTACAGACACTAGAAGTTTCTGGAGCTGCCAGAGCTCACACATGGTGAGAGAGTGGGACAGTGGGTAGCGCTGTAGCCTCACAGCTAGAAGGTTCCGTTGGGTACTTTTTGTCCTTTGTGACTTTCTGTGCAAAAGTTTGCATGTTCTCCATGTGCTTGCATGGGTTTCCTCCAGATATATAGTTTCTGAATGCCGCTATCCTGCCTGTGTACGATGAGACCTTGATAAGACCCTGAGGAACTTAAAAGCCTCTACAAAATAAAGAAATAAAATGAATTATTACTTTCAGATAATTCAAAATTCAAAGTTCATGTGTTTTGTAAACCAGAGTGACGTAACAAATCTAACACATATGTACACAATAAATGTAATTTAAATTTGATGGGTTTTGGTCTCAAGAACTGTAAGGACCTTTTTTGGTTCCATACGGACCTGAACATTTACAAGAAACAGTGTCTTCAGTGGTGCAGTTTGATTTGAAACTCAAAGCTTTAGCAAACCAGAGTGTTTCAGAGTCTTGTCAACGTTCTGGATCAGATCTCCTCCAAAGTCCCAAACTCTCTTGTCCACAACGAGCTCTTGTTTCTTTAGACGCCCCTGCAGAGCAACTCTTACGTGTATAATTCGACACAAATCAAACGGCACCAGAAAACGTTGACCATAGTGCTTCAAGCTGGAATGGACCGAAACTTGTTCCACCATCCTGGGGTTAATGATCATCTTTCTGGGATGGAAAACATTTTTGCGAACTGGTTCTCTGTAAATGTGCTCCATGATATTGATTCCAGGAACTTTGCTCCATTCTGCTTGCTTGAACTTTCCAGTTTCTTCAAACTGTGTTTTGGGGAATATGTGGTTCTCGATTAGAAACACTCCTACGCTGGGATGAGCAGACTGAAGCTCCTCCATAACCGATGACAAGTCCTTGTGTTTGTAAGGCATGATGATCTCATCAATGTCGTTCAGAAGAACATATCTGGACTGATACATGTTCCTGTAAATGCACTCGTTGAGTGTCACTAACTGTCCATAATAATGAAGATCTCCCTTGTGCTTCTTGCTGTTCCAACCTGTGGAAGGATTGAGAAACTGATCGATCGGCCATGAAACAATTTCCAGAAATCCTTCTTGTTCATAATGTGTCAACAGCTTCTCCAATTCTGGTCCACAAGCAGTTTTATAAATCACAACTCGCTGGACACCCAGAAGCTTGTACATCTCCATGCTTTGAGCAAATTGCAGAACATTGTTAAAGTTTCCAAACACGTTTGAGATGCACACGGTGAAGTTAAACCTGAAAGTTTCTCTCTTCACGTTGTTTCTGATTGGCAGAAACTCTGATGTTGATGATGCTGTGTTAAGATCATTGATTGTTGAAATACGAACATGTGTTGCTTTCTCCAAGTGGTTTTCTTTGCAAATCACATCAGAGACATGAAAGGGGAAGCCAAAATGATCCGTGTGAATCTGCACGTCAGCAGGGACGGTTTGACAGGTTTGTTGGTCGCTGCAGTAAGTGCAGAACAGCGGCTGGAGACTGTGTCTGTGGATGATGCTGATGACACGAATGACTCCATCCAGTCTGTGATCGATAAACGCTGAAACCATGAAGTGCTTAGAGTCTCTGATGGCGGTTATGGACTTTGTAGATACTTGAAGTTCATTTTCGTTTACATTTGGAAGATTCTTAAAAAATGATGAAAGAAGCAGGCCAGCAACAGTGACAAAACATAATATTTTAAAATATGCTTTGGTCCTTTCCTTTTCCATTGGTCCCAATCTGTTCTGCTGAAATAAACAACAAAAAAAGAGTGTTAACCACAAATCTAAAAATGTTACGTTTATATAGTTTTTTTATTTGATATAATAAATAATTCGCCTTTTACTAATTGACACCTGCAGTTAAAGATTCCTGTAAAGTGGAATTTGTTTGAACCTGTTTGAATGCATCTTGTTGCATAATAAAGCACATGTTTACGTAGTAGGAATTTTTAAGGTCACTTAGTTTCTAGTTTTTTTTTTTACAGGAAACCCTGTGCTTTACCGGAAGATAAACCAATATTAATACATCGGTTAACACGTTTTTATGTCCAGAGACAGAGTTTGATTTTTTTGCTTCGGGAGTAATTGTCGAAAAGTAAATAAAATTAAAATGTATAATGTTACTATAATACATCAATTCGGACTATTATTGAAACACAAGTTGATTGTTTTATCACCAGAATCATTTTGGTTTGCCACTGAACTTTTCAAAACCATGTGAGCACTCAATATGTATTAGGCTCAATTCATCTTAATATATTTTGCTTTAACTGATTTAAATATTAAAATATATAAACTTTTACAAGTTTTGTTTGAATTGAATGATACAGATGTCCACTAAATAAATTATTTTTTTTACAATACCACTTAATTATTTATATGGGACGTATTGCATTACTTGTTTATTTCATAAAAAACAAATCGTTGGCATTAATAACATTACTGTAAGATGGTTATTATTCTAATTCTAGCAGAATTTACAAAATTAATTTTTCCAACGCTTTATATCAAAATCAAATATACATCAACTGGGGAACATTCACTGAAAACACGAAAACAACATCTTTAAACTATACAAACTTTTGTTGAAAATGATGTACAAACTGAATACACAAAAAACGGAAGAAAAAGAAACAGTACGACTGAAACGTACCTTAACGGGAACAATGACACGACGGAATCCTGATCGTTGATGGGTTGAATCAAATATTCAATTATTTCATGGACTCTCAGTCTTTGACTAAATATCAGCGCAAACTGTCGTTTACGTACAGCCGCTGATCCGAACAACTTCCTGCTCTGCTCATTCCGAAGCCGACCAGTGCATCTAGAAGTGGGATGAGATGTAGCTGGCAAGGAAACAAAGCTGAACTTGTGAAATTCCCGAGAACTATGCGCGCGCACGCACGCTCTTTTACCGACGCTGTTAATGACAATTTGCATTCTGTTGTGTTATTGTATTGGTGGTGTTGACTTATTATTGCATGTAGTTGTTTTATATTGTTTTTTAAATTGTTGTGATAAATATTGCGCTTCATTCGCAGCTCACCGGCTTTTTTGTGACACGTAGTGATGCTTGAGCTGCCAAACTAAATTCGTCATGACACGATTCAGTTTCACTTAATTTATTTAGTCTTTTTCACAGTAATTACTCTGACTCACAACGGAAAACACTTAAACCTGTTCTGCATGGGGATGAGTTGTGCCTCTTGTGAGTCACAAGGACGACGATAGAATTACGTCATCACGCCTTACCAAAATATTCATACGGTATTAATAGTAATGAACAATACGAGTCGCTTTACTTGTATAAGAGTAAAATTTTAAACTAAAACAAACTAACTTACACTTAAATCGGGTTAACATTGGTCATCTCTTGGTGTTGTTTGTTCACAGCTGGATGGATCAAACATCTGGCTTCAATTGGTCTGTTGAGAATGTTTCTGACTTGTGAAGCCACAGTACATCTCATCCATTATCTATCCATCCATCCATCCATCCATCCATCCATCCATCCATCCATCCATCCTTCCATCTGTCCGCACATCCATCCATCCCTTCATTTAAATGTCATATTTTATTCTCTCTTAGTCCAGCTCTAGGTCTGTCAAGCAAAGGAGTTTAAGTGTGAAGGATAAAACAATATATATTTTAAGGATTTTACACCATATCGGAGCCAGATTTCAGACATTGCTTCAAAAACCAAACAAAAAGAAAGAAAAACAAATACTAGTCTCGACAAATAAACAGATATTGTAATGCTCAATAAATAAAAATAACATTGTTTCAAAAGGATTCAGAGTTAACAGAAAAAAAAAAAAAAAAAAA
>CM051498.1:20319374-20390383 GCA_028031935.1 Paedocypris micromegethes | reverse complement strand
CAATAATAAACACCCCCCCATTCATGCAATCCATTACCATTTTACTCACAACTCTTTTGACATCGAGAGCACTAGTAATTAGAGACCAGTCTCCAAAGCAAAGCCAGATCTCAACAAACAGGTTTTACATTAATGATAAAGGCTTCATGCTGGTTTACCACAGTGGATTTATTTTCTCATCTGCTTTTTGTAAGTGGGGTTATCTACAATGTGTGTTCAGATGAAGGTTTTCAGGGTTCCTCCACAAAAATCAATTGCACAATTTTTGCACAATAGAAACACAGTTTTGGCACTTAATTACAAGAAAACATCTATTAATAAACGTACATTTTTATACACACAATTTAGAAAGATATTTTACATGTAATTTCACTTTTAAGTACAATATGAAAAACTGTATGTGAACTAAAAACGCATGGCTTTGAGAAGTTAAACGTATTTTTACAGTTTTTAATTAAATATACTTTTGTACTGTAATAAACTGATTGATGAAAGAGTACATGGGGCTTTCAAACACTTTTGACATACAATGTTTCCCCTGAAATTTAAATAAAATCTAAATAATTCATTAGCACTTCATATAAATTGTTTCACGTTTAATCGTTGATTTCTTTATCAACCAAAAGTGCTAATAAACTGTCACAGTTGCTCAGAAGTGTATTCGGAGAGTTTTACTGGTTTCATTTATTTAAATAGAAATCGACCTGCAACTTTCAAAAAAAAAAATTCCCTTTTGTACATTTTAAACAATGATGGGAAATTCAAAGTTAGTAGTTCAGTAAGCGTAATCTACTGTTAGATTTTCATTTACATTAATACATTTTACACAGACTTTTATCCAAAGCAATTTACAAAATGAGTAGCATCTGAAACAAACCATCAGATCAAATAGCAAATGTGACCTTTGATACTGTATCATGACGCTCAGCTAGGTGAGGAACAAATCTCGTGTTAACGTTCTTTTCTCATTGAATAACACGAGCACAAAATTCAAGACAAAAGCTCGGACTGTACAGCAGTGGCTCTGACATTTGTCTGAATGTCAAACACAGTCTATAAAGCTTCCAAGCAAATCATCCTGTAAAAACACGGACGTCTTTCAGCATCATCCAAGCACACACTCCTCTGCCATGACTTCAATACGTCTATAGCTTTTTAATGCTCAATTCCCATTTGCTTTCTTGGTTCCTAAGAAGTCATTACTCAAAAGTCATGAGGTTTGCTGGCACCTGCAATAAAATAAAGATGAACATTCCGGTCTTTGTAGATGACTTATATTCCAGGTAAGGTGACTAACACACATGCTGTACCGACCTGTGGCTTGGAACCTTTGCATGCCTCGGCTAAGTGTCTGTGCCAGATGATGGCAGAGAAACGTGATCCAGTCTGAAACTTGTAAACATTACCTGAATCCACCAAGGACAAAAAAAGAACAGCAGCACTCAGATGTGTGAAGAAACAATGGCGTTTACAGGGAAAGTACAATGATCTATTTGACTGTGCTATAAATTATGGCTGGACAGAACATGCACAAGAGTTACATTTTAATTTGTCTAGTTGCTGAAACATGAGAAACAGACTCTTTGTCACGTTGATTGGCACAGAACGAAGATGCGTTTACACGTACATTTAAAGGTCGTCTCCGATTTAGAATTATTCTAATACGCTCAAAACGATTTCTTAAAAATGAACAAAAATTGTGAATGTAGTTAGTACAATGTTTCCGATTACAAAATAAATCCGTGCCGTGAGCCATTTGGTTCGTCGAAAATTTTGTTTGCTGAGCAGCACTTTACATTCCTTGTGTAATTCCTTTACACCGTGCCATATGACTTTGGACAACTATTGGACCGTCTCATTCATGCACACTCTTGGTAAGAAAAAGACGCACACTCTTGGTAAGAAAAAGACGCGTTCGTTTCGTGTATCGAAAAATGTCGAATTCGAAAAAACTCTGTTTTTTTGTTGGGGTACCACTGGTAAAATAAAAATGAGGCATATTTTCACGTTGCCATCGCAAAAAAGGTCAACGTAAAAAAAAAACAGTCAAAATTCTATAAAATATAGATGTACTTTCCCTATAACTTACCTCTATATTTACTATACTATACCTTACTATAAAGTAAATTAAATTAGCAATAAATTATTAACAATATATTAATATTAATATCAACAGATTGACAGTAAACAGCAATGTATATTCACATAAAAATATTACTTTTTGGGAATATGGTCGTACCTCGTTCAGGATCCGTGAGCTGGAAAATATTGGGATGTTCGGGACTGTCGGGCAGTGCCACCATCCAACCAGTCAGTGTGATCTTTTTACATGGCCTGGATTTATACTTCACGGGACAAAAAGAAAAGATTTGAAATGTGTATGTCAGGGTTATTTAATAAATTAAGTCTGACCGATTCGCTTACATTAAAGTAATTTGCTTAGCTTATTATTAAGTGTATTTTCAGTATAACCAGTTCTATTCTAAAATATGACATTCGACTGTGTTTGTGTAAATATTTTTTTATTGCTTTTAAACTGTTTTGAGGAACATACGTGTCTTCTTTCATTGGCTCTTAAAGCTTTAGAGCTAAAATAAATAAGAATGAAGCCAGAAAGCACAATCCAGTAGCGCCTCCATGATGACAGCTGAAATAAGGCAAAAAAAAAAAAAAAAAACAGTTAAATGAAGTGCAATGTGAACAGTAAAAGAATAAATATATATAAGCTGATAAAAATAAACTTACAGTAGGTTTCTTTCCTTCCTTCATCTGTGTTTTCCTTTTTAAAGGACCTTCAATGGTGATACTGTTCAAAGAACTGCATTCATAGCTGGACACTGCCCCTGGAGTGCTGGTGGAGAACAAAACATCTTTTGATCAAAATCTTATATAATATTTGTGTGTTAAACATCAACACTTGATACAAAAGAACCACGCATCTTCAAAAAGCAACGGGCGTGGCACAGCTCTGCATCTATAGTGTCTGCAGTGTGATATAGTGTTACAATGTGAAACATTTTATTACATTACAGTTAATGGCGCAAAACAAATACATTTATTTATTTGTAAAAGTAAAAGTAAAGAGACACATTCCCAAAACAGAAGTCACTTATAGATGGTTGCAGAGTGTGTGCGTGCGTGCGTGCGTGTTTGTTTGTGTGTGTGTGTGTGTGTGTGTGTGTGGACAAGAGTGTTTTGTGTGTCTGTCTCTTTGATGGTGAGTGTCTCAGTTTGAGTCTGTGTGATTTGATTGTGTGAGTGTTTGTTTGTGTGAGTGTCTGCTTGAGTGTGACTGTGAGTGAACAGGTGTGTTTTGAGTGCGTAAACGTTTGAGCGTGTGTGTGAAAGTGTGTTTTACGTGTGGGGTTGTGTGTTTGAGGTAGAAAGATTGTAAGAGATTGAAAAACTGTAGGACTTTGTGTGTTACACTGTTTTTGCGTGTGGTGTGTGTGTGTGTGAGAAAGAGATACAAAGACAGTTTGAGCAATATTAAACGACGATAATGCATTAATCAAATTAACTAACCGATAAATAAAACTTCTTGGAGAGTTGCTAACTGGGACTCGCCAGTTTGGACCGAGAGTTGCGTACATACGACCCCTGAAAAAGAATTTGAGAGTATATAGTTTATCTGACAATGATAAATAATTATAGTAGTGAGAGAAAATAATGTATAAATAAAAATACATAGAGAGCGAAAGAGCAAGATAGAGAGAGAGAGAGAGAGAGAGAGAGAGAGAGAGAGAGAGAGAGAGAGAGAGAGAGAGAGAGAGAGAGAGAGAGAGAGAGCAATAGGGAGAGAGAGAGAGAGGGAGAGAGAAAGAGGGAGAGAGAGAGAGAGAGAGAGGGAGAGATTGTCTCACCTTTCAACGGTGCTGGATAGTTCATCACTAAAGGAGCTTTCTCTACTACCTGCAGTAAAATGGATGATGACACATGTTGGTTTTTACTGTCAATCAATCAGGTTTTTTTTTCAAACCCATAAAATGTATAACCTAAGGGTGACAAGTCAAGAAACGTTGATGACGGCTCGACTGCAGAAGAGTTTGGATGTTCAATGCAGTTCACAGACACTTTGCTGCCATCTACTGGTGGGGAAATTACACACAGGAGCATTTTCAAAAATCGGGAAAGTGAAATTGTCAATATGGCCACTAGGGGCCATATCAAAGTTGTGCATTTAACCATCCAGTGATGCTACATACTTTACAGTGACACACACATTTTAGCGCATAAAAGGTAATAATAATCTCTTCAGTACCTAGTGAGATGCCGTTGGTAAACACGGAGTCGTGTGTGTGATTCCTGACGGGACTCTGAGACTCCAGGAAGCTGTCGTCCAACAAGTGTCGAGCCTTTTCTTTGGCAGGGAATATAGAACTTCGACTCTCGGCTACACCGAACTGACACATCATGCTGAGAAATGAGAGGAGAATGCATGTCAGCATCTTCACAACATCTGTGAGGAGCTTCAACAGGAAGTTCCACTGGTCCTTTACTTGTTCCCCAGACTGTGGCTCTTGCGGTGTCGAGCGGGTGGTGGCGTGGGCAGGTGGGCAACCACGGATGTGTCAGGACAGGTGGGTCGCCGACTGTACTTCACGGACACAGACAGTTCCGAAGGTCCTGAAGAATCACACGACATTTCTTCATTTGCTTCCTGAGGATTTTACTGACAAACTCAAAGCCGACTTTCAATAAAAGGCATATTTAACACATTACGTCTAAACCAAAGAAGTTTCCACATTTTCTCGCTACAGCATACACAACCATTAAACACTTGGCTTCGTCTATTAAACCCACGTGGGTGTAATTAGCAACGTGGATCTCAGAATACAGACTGAACTTTTGATAAGAAACACACACACACACACACACTTGCTGATATGAAAATGTCAGCTTTGAAAATTCCAAATGTGACTGAATTTTTCATCTAATAAAAATACTTAGTAAGTAAACTAGAAAAAATTGCAAAAAACAAAAAAAAAACAACAACAACAAAATCATGCAATAGAGCATTTTGCATTCAATTTTTGATTATTTAGAAATTAATATATTCTGTACAGTAAAGGGATTTAATTGAAATATTATTATATATTATTATATACGGTATTATAAAATATATTACAATTTCAGGTTTCAATAAGTACAATATTAATCAAAACTATAAACCAAACTTAATAATACAGTAATCGTAAGCAGACCCCCAAGATCTTCTTTAGATGACACCAAACGTGGTGAGCTGTTCCCGGGTTCAATCTTTAGTGACAGCCTGTTAGAGACAGATAGAGAGAGAAATAGCTTGTATTAGAGACTTTTAAACGCTTATTTTTTAAACGCTTGCTCTATTTCAGGGTCATAGGGAGCTAGTTACCAGCAGAACACAGTTGGTAAACTGACTAATCCCAACATTATTACATAAAATCACACATATGTAAACAATAGCATAAACAAAGGGTACATGTTCACTAACCAACCAACCAACCAACCAACCAACCAACCAACCAAACATCTATTAGTCTTGAAAAACAAATTGCAGGTAAAAAACATCTAAATAGTTAGTTCAAACAACCAACCAACTATTATTCCTGAAAAAAGGAAGTTAAAATAATCTAAATAGTTAGTTCCAGTAACCAACCAATCAGTCAATCAATCAATCAATCAATCAGTCAATCAACCAACCAACCAACCAACCAACCAACCAACCAACCAACCAACCAACAAATCAACCAATCAATCAAACAAACAAACAAACAAACAATATTGGTCTTGAAAAAAAATGTACTCAAAAAATTCTAAATAGTTCAACCAACCAACCAACCAACCAACCAACCAACCATCTATTAGTCCTGAAAAAAATTGCAGTTAAAATAATATAAATAGTTAGTTCCAACAACCCACCAACCAACCAACCCACCAACCAACTAACTAACTAACCAACCAAACATCCATCTATTAGTCCTCAAAAATTGAAATTAAAATAATCTAAATACCTATTTCCACCAACCCACCAACCAACCAACCATTCATTAGTCCTGAAAGAAATTGCAGTTATAATAATCTAAATAGTTAGTTCCACCAACCAACCAACCAACCAACCAACCAACCAACCAACCATCTATTAGTCCTGAAAAAAATTGTTGTTAAAAGGACCTACATAGTTAGCTTTTGTAATGACGACTGTAGACACCAGAGGAACCGGAGAGGCTTTCCAACAGTCTCAGACGATGATGTCATGACCTCAAAACCACTGCCAAAGTACAACAGACCATCCTCTCAGCCCATCACGTCAGGAAACACAAGTGTCTTACAGGAAAAATTACATAAAAATGAACTTTATCCTTTCTAAGCCCTCGCTCTACCCTGTGATCAGGGCATCTAAACACGAGCAAGGCTGCTGGATTCTTAACAAGACGATGGGAAAAAGTGAGAATTATGGGACATTAAACGTCCTTCTTCATTTCTCAGATGGAGGTTTTGTTTGACAATTTCACCAAACTAACAGCTGTAACTCATTACAGCGGCGGTAAAAGGCGATTCCGCAAAGCTTTTCCAACCAAGGCAAAATAATCATCCTTTCCTGGAAGAAACGAACCCAAGACCTTGATATTTACAGAGTCACCACTTACATCTAGGTTTTTATCTGCCTTCATAAATCACAACTACACTGTAAAACGCCTTTATTTGATTTTCTATATATACTGTACTTAACATACATGATATTAATGTGACTCTCAAAAAATATGAATTCAAGATTTATTCAACTACAGAACTTTTATAGCACTTATTATTTCTAAAAAGAAGCAGATCCTGAAATAAAACAGATACAGGAGTTATATTTTGCAAAATATATATAAATCAAACTCAAGACACAATCAATTAACTTGGTATAACACATACACACACACACACACACACACACACACACACACACACACACACACACACACACACACACACACACACACACACACACACACAGGTCATATTAATCAATTTCATCTGATGGGTTGCTTGGTAACACAAATGCAAACCGGCCAATCATATTGCACCAATTGATTAATTGTGGCCACCTTGATGTGGCAAAGATATTTGAATAAGTTGCATTAAACTGTAACTCAAAGCAAGAGGGAACTTGGGGTAATTTATAAGTGTAAAATCTCACAAAACTGGAAATCTCAAGATGCGTTTTTTTTTTTTATGTAAATGCGTCCAATCAATATCATTACATTTGACAAAGAATACAAATTTGACAAACTTCAATCAATTATAGTTGGTTTTTGCACACATGTAATGAAACTAATTTACGGAAAACCCATTTAACTGTATCTTTATTTGAGTTTCAGAAAATGTCCTATTGGCCAATTTTTCCAGAAGGCACATTTTTTTTCTAGCCTAAGTCTAGACCAAAAATTGGGCCACATTAAAACCACCTGCCCTCATGTGGAACAGGCCGACAGGACCACACAGAGTCTGAAAGCCAAACCATCAGACTCAAGGTGGGCTGTAGGAAACCCCACCTACCCATGAAGTAAAGTAAAGTAAAGTGAGTGAGTGAGCCACTAAGGTCTACATACACACAGTGAAGTGAACACACACAAACCCGGAGCAGTGGCGCCTGGGGGGGGGTGGCAAGTGTGGGTTCGGTGTCTTTTTTCTCTAAATGAAATGTTAAATAAAACATATCATTTTAGCGGTTACTAAGTTAAACTCAAAAACAAAAAGTTTTTTTACAGAAAACTAATTTCTACAGAAAGCTGTAGACATCAGTAGTAGAACTGCTGCAGAACGTTCTTTGTTCAAAGTATGAACGAGGATATATAATTAAGTCAAATTTTTAAAAGGTGTCTGACATTTAAAAAAAAAAAACAACAAATAAAAATAGTTAAAAAAAAACAATAATTTTTTTAATAACAAGATTTTTTTCTATATAAAATGAAACTTCAAATACCATAACACGGCCATCCCAATTTTTTTTTTGTAATGCATGTTTAATTACAAATAAATATTTATATGCTAAATACTAAATTAAATACTAACCTGTAACACTACATCCCTGGGGCCTTGTTAAAATTATCAAACGTCGCTGTTCTGTGACGACAGTAATGTTGGAGACCACTGCGTTAATGCTTTAACTATTATGTGCATTGCTAATACAGAGGAAATTGTTTGTGTCGCCACTTCACGTGACCACGTCTGTCTGAATCTGAACACATCTCAAGGTGGTTAAAGTGTAGTATGAACATGGAGTCGAAATATCACTTGTGGAACGAATCAGTGTTTTAACTCCGCCTCCGTTCGGGATTCCATTGTATTTTACACTGGAACATTTTTACTGTAAATTACATTTTTTTAAGCATTTTCAAGCACTTCATCGAAAATTCAAGCATTTTCAAGGATTTCAAGCACCCGTAGGAACCCCGCCTGCTGTCCATCCATCCAACCAATGACCCATCTATCCTTCTGTCCATCCATCCATTCAACCGTCTTTCCATCCATCCATCCATCCATCCATCCAACCTACCAACCAGCCACCCATCCATCTATCCATTCATCTCTCCATCATCCATCCAGACACCCATCTGGCCTTCTGTCCATGCAACCACCGGTCCATCTACGCATCCACCCATTCCTCTTCCATCTTTACATCTTCCATCCATCTATCCATCCAACCAATGACCCTTTTGTCCATCCATCCATCCATCCATCCATCCATCCATCAATCGTAACATATAAGCATTGTGTATAGGACAATGTTTAAATTTTATATTATAAGGATTGGGATATTATAAGCATATGTATAGTGCAATCGTTACTAAAAAAAGAAAATACTGGGCGAATGTGTACTTCACACGTTTAAACAGTCTGATGTAAAGGAAACATTTCAGTGTAAAGTCATGCCAAGCTGGCGCAGCTGCGGCTGTAAATTAGCCGTTTGATTGGTCTAACCCGGAGCACATAAAGTCCACCCATTCCACATGCTTTATTACATTCAACAGGCATCTGCTGAAAATGAAGTGTTAATACGAGAAATGTTCATTTCAGATGTGAGATGTTTTTAGCAGACATAACGCAGGCTTGTGAAACTGACTGACGGAGTAACGTACATGTAATTGTCATCCTCCACAAACTTCTGCAGTTCTTCAATGTAGCGCACTGACATCAAATACTTCTGTATATGTGGCAACGTGATCAAGTGATCTGTGGGCGAGAAGATGCACGTTACACATGGAAACATATGTACAAGACACTTTTGACTTCCTTCCATCCATCCATCCATCCATCCATCCATCTTTTGCTGTTCATCCAGAGATGAGAACCATAGTCCCTTCTGCGTCTTCTTCTGGGCCTGAAACACCTTTCATGGAAGACATTCCGGAAACATCCAAAAAAGATGCCCATGCCACTTTTGGTGCCCAAGCCAGTCAGGTGATTCTGTCCTCTAGTGGACGGCAAATTGATATCACAAAACAGTAAAAGTCTGATTAAATTTGATTAAACTCTGTCTTTCAGTCATTCGGTTTGTCTTTGTACTTTTTTTAAATTTTCAACTATTTTTTTATATTTTTTATTTTATGACACACCAAATTTAGTGGCCAATTCCGGCAAATGACATTGTCAATAAATAAAATTTTAAACGTATATATACACACATGTACAAAAAAACCCCCAATTAATATTTAATGAATGTACAAATTCAAAACATTTTTATTTAAAAACAGTGATTAATTGAATCATAAACAATTCAATACAATTTTTAAAACTGTCAATGTCAAGAACATCAACAGTCTAGTTAATTAAAGAACAAAATATAGTTTCGAATAATGTGGAAGTAAACAGACAAAAAACAAGCAAATAAATAAATTATAGAATTAATACAAAACAGGGGTGGAACAACGACAAAAAATATTGGAAAAATAAATGTGCATTAAAAACCAACTTGAAAATCACTTGTGTTAAGGTTTTGTGAAGTCTGTCTTTTCCACTACAGGCTGTTCATACATGTGTGTGCATGTTTATACATGTGTGTGTGCGTGTGTGTGTGTGGATTATGGACAACACTGACCGTAGTTGCAGGACACCTGAAGGTCTGAGATGACCCGTAGTAGATTGTTCATCTGATTGGTTCTTTGTTCAGTCTCAAGGATGCTATCTGAAGCTGGGTAGGCGGAGTCAATGTAGATCATATCAAACAGGTAAATTCCTAAAAGAAAAAAGTGTTTCATGATCAATATTACATATTACATAACAGACATCCAAAAGTGACTTTATTCACATTGAGAACTTTCTAACATTCTAACTTTCTAACGCGAACACTAACATTCTCCTCTTCATAAACTCATTCATCAATCAAAAAACAACATCAAAACTATTTAGGATGCGCATTAGGTTAGATAAGATTGGATTAGATTGACTTGTTTAATCCCACAAGGGGAAATGTCTGTGTTTTACAGCAGCAAACAAAAAGTTGCACTACAACAAATACGGTAAATTACAGAAGAAACACCAACAGAAAAAAATTCCCCCAAAAAAATGAAAAGAAAGAGAAAAACAACAACAATAAATAAACGGTGCAAAAATACAACTGCCAGAAGTGCAACTTCGTAGTACAATCGATGACTGACAAATGTTCATTGTTTTTATAAAAAAGTCAGAATTACACTCTTCCGTCAAACTTCAAGGCTTCTTATTTTAAACGCCCCTCGTCCCACTTTTACACCATTACAGTAAGAGTGAGTTCTGAGAAAACTCTCTCCGGGTTTCTCATGCACGCTAGTAATTGGAAGGCGACGAGGACAAACAGGAGCTGCATGGAGTGTCTGGCGTGGAAGAGAAGAGAAGAGAAGAGAAGAGAAGAGGAGGCCCGGAGCTATAAACTGATGGCGGAAACCGAAGCAGCCAGAAGGAGCCGTCAGAGCCAGAAAGCAGCTTGCTAATCAGCAGGTACACGTTACGACTCTCTTAATGTGGGCAATTAGTCGATAGGATGTGCTTTACACGGGCAGGAGGACGAACCGGCTTTCTCACGCCAAGCCCGGAGACGATCTGTGATCTAAGATGAGAACAGACCCTCTCTTCAAAGCGGCCAAATGAAAAAAAATGAAATGACTATAGATCGGATTGGCTTTTAGATGGACACTAAACATAGATTTAAGACGTGAACATCTAGCAAACATTAGCGACAGAGCGTTCTCTTGTTCCATGGCTAAACCAGATGCCTCGCTTGCTCTCTGTAATCATACACTTGTAAAATATGGTAAATGTTCTGCTGAAGTGGTGAGATGGAAATGGCTTCGACAGCTGGCTGTGAGGGGTTTACACATCCTCCATATGCTTTCCGACTAGCCTGCGAGTATGGAAGTTCGCTAGTATGCCATGCAAGCAGATTTTAGGTCTCTGGTTTAAAAAAAAAAAAAAAAAAAAAAAAAGCAGGTTTTACCAGTCAGGCTCTTCCAGACAAGCTTTGTAAGCGCACACGCACTAAACGGTGCTGGCTAAGGTCAAAGGGCAGGCGTGGAATGAAGTCTGACCCTGACAAACTTCCTGTGAACAGTGAAATTAGTCACCCACTAATGACCTTTAAATGAGCAATTTGCTAAAATAGCAATTCGACCCCACAGGCATTTAGTATTTTGTGCTGCCGCATGATTCAAAATGACAAATAATACACACACTTATGTCCACAAGGACACGTTGGATTAAAAAAATAAGCCAATGGTAATAAGCCATAGATAAAAAGGAAAAAATATTTATTTAAAATAGAAAAGTCACAACAGCACAGTATATGGAGTGCCCATTTAATGTATTGTTTTATAATATAAATCACCCATGATTGTCAAAGGTCAAAAGAAAGAGAACATAAAAGTCTTGGCATTGATCGTAGCTGATTAAGAGAATGTGAATTCAACAGGTGATAACTGGGCACCTATGGAATGTGCGGGCACTTGTGTCCCGGAATAGATCAGCAAGGCTGGTGGGATCCTGATCTCCCCGCAACTCCAAAACCCGGGACAATTACCAATGACTGTCACTTTTATGGACATAAATACATATTTATACTTATACATATATATAAATATATTTATACTTATATACTTATATTTATAAATGTATACGGTAAATACTGTATATCCCTCCTATTATCTTTGGGTCAAATTGACCCATTTTCAAAGTTTAAAAATATTTTTAAAATAATTAAAAGTATTTTTATTACATTTACACTTTTCCCACTTGGCTTATTTGATGTAATCATATAAAAAATATAATGATTCAACACCATGCTATATGTTTATATCACAAAAATTATGTTCAGGTAAAATTGAACCGTGTTAAGAGTTTAAAAATAAGAGAAAATACTTAGAAAATGTCTTAGTTAATGTAATCTAAATATAAACAAAAAAATGGTTCAGTTTACACATTTGTAAACGCCGCTACATATTTTTGTTGCAAATTGGGGTCAATTTGACCCTTCAGGCAAAATGGAAGATAAAATGAGTCAGAAAAATCAAAAACGAATTGTTTCTTTGCAACAATGAGACAAAATCCACTGCTGTCTCAGAATTGATGATACAACATGAAGACTAGATTTAAACTTAATTAATCAAAATCCCAGACTCAAAAATATTAAACGCATGATCATTAGTAGAGATATTTTCAGCTCAGGACAATCTGTAAATCTCTTTCTAAAACTAGACTAGACGCTAAAAAAAATGTTTTTTCTGGTTTTACTACCAGCCATATTTACTCCAACCAAAAATGTGTTGAGACTGAAAAGTGCGCCAAGAGTGTTCACACATTTACTGTAGTCACAGTGGCCATCAGTGACTAACTCAAAGAAACCAGCTTTTCCAACCAGGTCCTGGCCCCAGAACAACTGGAATGACTGAGAATGGAAGTGTTAACAACCATCATAAGACGGCTACATATTTTGCTTTATTGCATGAGATGATTTGTAGTCACCATTTAAGTTTTATTTAGAGCGTCTGCATGAGGATCTGGGTCCAAGAAATCCCAAAACAGATCTCAGGAGCCACACAACCAAGTATGGACGTACCACCAACAAACACAAGAGTGTAAAACTCAGCCATATTTCAAACAAACATGAAGATGTAAGGACAGAAAGAAAACATACTTGACTGTCAGATGGCTTCTGTCTGGAGCGCACTTTTATATCTTATTAACAATCCGTGCACCCAAGTGAAAAATGAGAACTCGCGGTGACAGTCCCATTTGTTACGCTGTCATTTACAACCCGAAATAAAATCCATCACGACAGAATGCTCTCTAGTGCAACACAAAGCAGTAATATCTTTAAAAGTGACTTGGGTTGTCTGGAAAACACGAGATGGAATTCAAGGCCCGATGGGGACATTTTGTATAACACGTAAGAAAAAAAACAGTCTGTGGCGACTAAGCAGCGTCACTGGAAAAACCAAGTGTACAAACAATCGAGAACTAAGCAGTTCTGTACACACAGATGGCAAAACCACTTGATGGAGGTCACAAGTCAGACTTATGCAATCGTCTCAGTTTGGCCCTTTGATGTGGCAAATGCAGCACGGCTCAATTGCAGAGGTTTAGGAACGGGACATAAAACCTCTCGAAGCCACAAGACAGTTTCAAATCACTTTTAAAGCTCCTGCCACTGCTGATATCAGTAAAACATTATTAAACTATTTATCGTCCCACAGAGACGCAATTTCCAGTAATGTACCCGTTTACACAGTGAAGAGAACACACACAATTGACAGGAGCAGTGGGCAGCGTTAATCTGTGGCACTCGGAGAGCAGATTAGGCTCAGTGTCTTTCTCAAAGATACTTCAGTTATGGTCAGTGGTGTAAAGTACTTCAGTAAATGGACTTTACTTTACTTGAGTGTATTTTTTGGATACTTTTTACAAAAATATAAGCAACTTTTACTCTCTACTTTGACTGCATTGTTGAGTATATGTACTCTTTACTCCACTACATTTGAAAGGACACTTACCGTTACTCGTTACATTGCTTGTTACATGATTTTGCACAATGGTTATCTACCGTGGTTAATATTTTGGGCAATAAGGCGATATCTCCATCTGCAGGATGCTGATGGAACTTGATGCGGTTTATAAGCTAAATAATGTGAATTTGGGGTTGCACTCTTTTGCACATTCGAGTTTGACTGAGACTGATTTTTTGTTCTTTTTTACTTTGTTCTGCCACTTTAAAGCATTTAGGTGTTACATTTTTGTTCTACTGTATATTAGGAAATACAATCTCATAAAAAAAGAGTTTCTTGTTTTCACGTTTCTTCAGTTTTGTGAGCCTAAATTCACCACAAGTAAAATACTTAAGTTTAAAGTATGACTTTTACTCAAGTCTTATTGGAAATGGTGACGTGTAGCTTGTAATGGAGTCATTATTACAGTCAGGTATTCGTACTTACACTCCAGTATGATTTTCACAAACTGTTTACACCTCTGGTTATGGTACCTACCGGTCTGAGATTCTACCCTGCAACCTTTTTGTCACAAATCCAATTTCCTAACCACTAAGCCACAACTGCCCTGGCTTAACACCAACTGAAACGTAGGAAGCTGATGCCTGTTTCAGGATTTCTGTGGTGAAGCTGGGAACACATGGCAGGGAAAGACAAACACTCGCCCCACACGACCCATGGATCATTTGGAGACTCACATTTTTCTGAATGTGTGTTTTTTGAACTGTGGGTTCAAATGTAATGTTCTTGCAAATTACTCAGATGGATCTGGTCTAACAACACCAAGATGGGTTTGATTCCCAGGGAAAGCATTATTTTGATTTAATATTTGATCACTTATACCGGGCCTCAAACTCGGCTACCAACTGAACAACCTATACCTACCCATATTTTAAACTTGTCTTAGGAGTAACACATTTTTCCTTAATGTTACACAATGTAAGGATGCATGAGTGTTTCTCACTTTTGTGTTAACCATTCAGCAAACAAGCAATTATTAAAAAAAAAAAAAAAAAATCAGACTAATTTTAAGAAAGTTTATATTCAATTATTCTATCATTCTGCGGCAAGCCTCTCAATGTCATGGGGGGCTGAAGGCAATTCTCTCTGCGGAAGGCAGAATACAGACCCTGGACTGGTGGTCACATCAGAAACAGTCAAAAAAGAACAGACAGACAGCCAGTGAAACTCCCACTGACATGAGAAAAAACATGTAAACGCCACAAAAAGGGGTCGCAACACTGTAAAGTCAAATTCGACTAAATTTGTTTGTACCGTTGTCACGCCAATAAAAGCACTCCCTCTGATTTTTCAGGCACAAAATAAAAATTGCAAAAAAAAAAATTACAAACATTTCTGGCTAAACTACTCTAAAATACTTCTCGTTTTACTTCTTTTAACAAACCTCGTAACAGACTCCTATTTCACTTTGATGTCGTTTTACTTGAATTATAGATATAATCACACATATAGATATATAAGCACACCCTCGTTTTTTAGATTATAAAATTAAAAAAATATTTGCGTAAATACGTAAATCTCAAACTAAATTATTGGCATCCCCTGTAACAGATCTACATAACACCTGTAATTGATATAGTAGTGTTTGTGAAAGTTCACTCATGCCATACGTACAGAGCTATAGGATGCACAGACCCTCAGCAGGTAATGCAAAGCCCCCGAGGATGTGGCCTGACCGTTCAAAGATCTTGCAGAAGTCTAGACAAACAATGAGCTCATGTGATTCTGCTGGGACCACAGTGGAGGCCTGGTGGTGGATTTTCCATCATTGCTCTCCTTAAGTTCCCCTCAGATCCTAGTCACTGAGGTCATGTGACCCTGTTCTGATTTTACAACACACATAAAAAAAATAGTTAAAAAGTAAAACAAAAAATCTTTAAAAAGACGCCACCTAGTGCTCATTATCCATCACGGTATTTTATAAACGTTTCCCATTTCTGGGTCAAGGGGGCTAGAGCCAATCCCATGTTAACTCTGGGTTTGATGGCGGGAAACACATCGTGGATTGACGGCCAAGCTGGAGACCTGGAGGAAACCGAAGCAAACACATGGAGGACATGGAAACTCCATACAGAAAGGTCCTAACTGGGCACTTTTTAAACACAGTTTAGTGTTTACACAAAAATCCACATTTCAAAAGAACACAACGTTTGGAAGGGATTTTGGTCTTAAATATAACTGGCAAAAAATGTAACCCACATTCAATAGGACACATTATCCTATTTATTTTTCCATCTACTACAGTCATAATTTGTTGGAGTTACTATAGTGTTTATCTAAGCTACAAAGAAAAAGCCATGTACAGTGGAAAATGGAAAAGTCCTATTATTTAAAGAAACTGGATGCGAACAAACGATGTGGTTGAGAGAAGGCCTTCTTATATTGCTTTTCCCGCTGAACATGGGAAATAATAACAACTGGTTAAGACAAGTTCATCATACTGAGAAAACCTGAGAAAACCATACTGAGCTGAAGCTTATAGAAGTTTTCCATACGGTTCAGAACTGTATATTAATATTAGTCTTGTGTGTGCTGTATTTCAGCTAGAATGTGGTAGAAAACAGACGACATTTTGATAGAATACAAAAACACATAATTTCAGCAAAACCAAAACTACAATAAATGGGAAAAAAGACTTTAAAATAAATTTATTGATGTAGATTAAAATAATTTAGAATCAAGTCAGTATCGAACATGTTGCCACATATACAGAAGACGAAAAAGCAATAGATGCCACAAGTGAAGCAAAGCAATAACCATTGCTTTTTCCCTTTATGTTCTAAATAAAGGTAAAAAAAAATAGCTGATTTATCATGTGAAAGTCCAAGATCTCGGAGTGAATGGGACATCTTTACATTCTCCCAGTGAGTACTTCTGTAAAAAAATTAACCACAAGCACAAACGTTACAGGACTAGTGACAAAAAGAACATTTTACACCGAGTGAATCTACACGCTGTGAAAAATCAGATCTTTTGGAAAGCCACCCCAAAGCATAAAACATGGAAATAAACTTAAGAGGCAGAGGTGACAGGGTCATAGACGGCTTCCTTTTCCATTCGTCTCTGTGGTTGAGAGCCCCTCTCTGCTTTTCTCATTTAAAACAGAAGCCTCTTCACATTTGTCTTTTTAAGGGGCCGTTTTTACAGCAGCCCTCGGATGATTTATATGCTCAAATGTAACAATCACAGAATAGCATTTTGTGTTGTGCTGAAACAAACTCATTTCCACGCAGGTGTCTCCACAATTTTGGCATTACCTTGGATCACTTCCATCAAACAAGGACATTTTTCTCAGCAACGTACCAGAGACATTCAAGGAGACCATGAACAAATTCTTACAAAGCCTTTCAAAGACAGGAATCTTCTTGAATGAAAGAGATAGAGCATTAAAAAACAGAGGAGAGAACAGAAGGTGAATAGAGTCTCTGGCCCCAAGGCCACATGATCAGCCAAGAGCCTTGAAGACCGAAAACAGTCTCTTTCTGTCTTTGATGGAACTATCACCCAAAACAAACAAGGACCTTCTTTCAAGTGCACTGGTCACATACTGAGCACCATCTTCTTGTGAGAAACCAGTCTGGCTCCCGTCATCTCCTCCGTCCACTGCTACTGCTCTTCCCTGAGATTCTGCTCCGTCACAAACCCGTCAGAACAAAGGACCCCATGATTCACATCTCAACACATGCTCCAGCTCCACAACAAGAGGCGTGAGGGTCCCGACCTCCCCCAAAGAGAGTTCCATCACACTCTCTGAAATCTCTTCCATTTATTTAGATTTCGAAAAGTTGTTTATGTTTGGCGCTGCTGACCAAACAATATTTTTGCAGGCGGATACGATAGTTGGGAAATGATGTTTGCTTTGCTTCTCCATTGCTTTCTCAAAGACAGCTTCTGTAGACAGGAAGTTCTCGGACTAGTCTTTGGATTGAGTCCAAATAAAAAGGTTCAGGCTGATGCGTTCTATCACCTACTTCAATTTCTCACAGCTTCTTTTTATATAAAGATCGAGTGGACAAAGATAGCTTTCTCAGATCACCCATCAGAGTGCTGGCATTTGAAACTTAGATCATAGGTTTAAATCCCAGTGAAAGCCTTCTTTCCCTTCCCTCGTTTCTTTTCTTTCCTATCCCCTCATTTTAATTTCCTTTAGTTTCTTTTCCTATTTTCTCTTTTCTTCTCATCCTTCCCTTTCATTCGAAGCTTAATTTCCCCAAACGTTCTTTCCTTCTTCATTAATTTCATCCATCCGTCCATCCATAAAGTTCCTTATATCAGTTCCTTATTCCAAACTTCCTTCTTTATTATTTAAAAAAATTATGTACCTTCCAAACTCGCTTCCTTTCAAACTTTCTATCTTCCAGATGTTTTTCTTCGTAATTTCTTCTAGATTTCAAGACCTCTTTGCTATCATGCTTGCTTCCAGACTTCCCTGTCTGTCCATAATCCATTCATCTTAACTTTCATCTAAACACACTTCCTTCCATACATATTTCCATCTTTCCAAACTTCCACCTATACTTCCTTCCATCTATCCATTTATCAGTCAATCCAGTACCATTTCCAAACTTTCTTCCTTTGCCCCAAACTTCAGTTCCTTCCAAACATCCTTTCTTTCAGACACAATTTCTTCTAGACACAATTTCTTCTCGACATAATTTCTTCCAGACATCATTTACTCTAGACTTCCTTGCTAGCATACTACCTTCCAGACTTCCATCCATTAGTCCATTTATCTATTCCCTTCCATCCCCATTACCCCCCCCCTCTTTCCAGCCATTCAAACTTCCTGCACTTCCATCCATACTTCCTTCCACCCTTCTAAACTTCTTTTCTTCCCTCTTTGTCAACACCCTTCCAAAACATTGATAAAACCTTACTTCCCAACTTCCCAATAACTCTATAAAATTATAAATCCAAACAGGTCTCTTTAAAAATGTTACACAAGAAAAAAAAAGCTTGACATAAGTCAGAAATAAGTCCTCCACCCGGCAGGAGCCTGACACGCACGGCGCTGACTCCACGGACATGTTGTTCACATTTCACAGAGTTGCAAAACGAAAATTTTGTTTAACAGAAAACTGATTTGCTCAATAGCTGGAAATGGTTTGGAGACATTTTAGATATGATATACAATAAATTCCTTCTAGTCAATCTAAACAGTATTTAAATGTAACCCTTACATTCACTGGAATGCTAAACATGTGCAAATTAAAATATTATTGTGTTGTATGAGGACGCTTGTATGTCACTGCTTTTATTCTTATTTTCTTTTTTGCAATTTGTCTTAAAAAGTAGCAAATGATTAATGTAAGCAGGGAAAAGGGAAAGATTACAATATATTGAACGTCTACATACATGATGTGTACTAACACGTACTCACAGGTACATACAGTACACAAATACTACACATTTACGTATACGTGTGTGTGTTTGTTTGTGTAAAATACACAACCAAGTTACATAATGTGTGTGTTCTGTGTTCTACACACTCAACCTGTCCTCACCTTCTTACACAGTCAGTATAAGCAAACGAGGCACTAAGTTAAACACACCATCGGCCAGACCGCTGCCCACTGCTCACACCTCTTCCTGTCCAGTCCCGTTCCCAGCAGCAGTGCTCATTAAAACTAGCAGACCTGAACCTTCTGCTGGGTTGCAAAAGAAAAACTCCTTCAGCTACACACACACACACACACACACACACACACACACACACACACGTGCTTGAGTGGGTTTCCTCCGGGTCTCCGGTTTCCTCCCAAAGTCCAGAAACATGCATTTCGGGTGAATTGGCATTGGGAAATTACCGGACCTCAGGAGTGTGTGAATCTGCAAATTGTCAGCCACCAATCCATAAGTTTATTAACAATATAACAATAACCTGTCTTGGCGTTGCCCCACCTCAAGTTTCCCTGTGACCCAGAAATGGAGTAGGCGGTTGAAAATGGGTTGGATAGAAATAAAACTCATGGGGTCTCATCCGGCCCGGAAATATGAAGTGCTGTCGACACACAAACTACAGATCCCATAATGCAAT
Source organism: Paedocypris micromegethes (assembly GCA_028031935.1). Lineage (NCBI taxonomy): Eukaryota > Metazoa > Chordata > Actinopteri > Cypriniformes > Paedocypris > Paedocypris micromegethes. The sequence continues at coordinate 20,370,346 of CM051498.1, read as the reverse complement.
GTTTGGCTGTCTTGCCTTGAATAAATAATTATTGTACAATGATTGCATGTGTTTTGCAGAATGTTCGTGTTTCTATCTTGAGTATATCTGACAGAAAATATATATTTAAAGTTATATGACGTATAAGTTTATTTTTTGACTTTTTTGTCTGATTTGATCCATAATTTTGGGGAAAAAAAAAGTTTACAAAATGAATTAGCTTTAATGTAGTGTTGGAAATGCTTATCCCTAATGTTTAATCCTGGGCGTGCCCCAATCACGTTCCAGAGTTGTGATTGGCAGCTGCTCCCCATGACACAGAAATAGTCAAATAGTTCAACAAATGGATGTTTTTCTGAAAATAGTCAGGAGAGTGTACACAAACACAAATTATCAAAAGACTATCCGAAAAATGCCTGAATTGAAAAAACAGAAATACTCTCGTCACGTTCAGTTTTCCCCAGATTATCTAGTAATACATGAGCCTCTCTAAAGTGAAACGCTTCATCTCAAGTTATTTTACACAAGGGATTGAGGGAAAACATTTATAGGAAAAGGAAAACATTTAAAACTGTAGCTTCTTCTTTTCTTTCAAAACAAAACGTGCTGGGTTTATCTGGGCAGCGGAGAGTTATTTTTTAAAGACAAGGAAACTATGTAAAGTGCTTTGGCAGAGCTGCTCATCTCTTTCCTGGCTGTCACTGGCTCGGCTCCAGGTTGCCGTTTAGTATGAGCTTTTTCCATCTCCACGTCTGATCTTACTAAACACTGACTGAGTGAGTGAACAGCATTAAAGTCATTCCGTGGATTATTCACTATATATTCACTCACCTTCTCCGCAAACAAGTCTTCAATCTAATGTCTATGGAAACATCCTAAGGGACTTGATTTCTCTGAATGCTGTTTTTTTTCTTCATGGCATTATCTCTGGAAAGATTACTGAATTATTATTGAGGGTTTTATAGTACGAAATTGTTTCGAAGTTTATTGCCCATTCATAGATTCCTTCCTCGTGATGTACATATTACCATTTAGTAAAGAGTGGAAAAAAAAAAAATAAAAACATCTGGAAGCTATAAGTCACAACTTTTCCAAAACGTATATATGAACAAGCGTGCTCATTTAACATTTTCTCACTTGTTATATTTTATAATGTGAGCGCTAAAATGCATAAATACAGGTTACACTGAGCAAGCACAATTTGACAGAAAGCAAAACATGAGACTGGAAATTCCTAATATCATGAGACGAAGTTTCGAGACTAAATGACTAAAGAGACGAGTTTCTGACTAAATGACACATGTATCAAGTAGTAAATTGATAAATTAAAAACTGTAAAAAAAGCGAAATCTCGTGTAAAACTTTTATTTTTTTTGCCTGAGGAATATTTGCGTAGTCTGCGAGGTAGCTGCTTAAAATGAATGTAAAATTCACAGCAGGCGCACATCTGGCTCAAAGACCAAAAACATGTTAGACAGCAGGAAAGTCAAACTTAGGAAATAAGGGGAGAAAATTAATGACGGTGAAAGAGAGTCTCTATATACACACACGAACATGAGAAACATCAACACAACCTCCAGGAATCGACAATATGATCATATTCCAATGGAAGCCAAACAATCATTACAATTCTCAGGATACGTTTGCCTATTGGAATGAGAAATTTGTCTATTGTGCATTTTCTAGAAAAACATTAATCAGACCTACTATTCTAAACCGCTTTTCTATTTCTGGGTCCTGGGGAGATGGAGCAAATCCCAGCCAATCTGGGCCAAAAGGGAGGACACCCAGGATTGGTGGCCAACCAATCACAGACACGCACTTCATTCATTCTCTTGAACACGTAAAAAATAAGGACTCGGGGAAAAAATAGAACATTGTAAAAAAATAAACAAATAACCAAAACAACACTACACTATTAGAAAATATAAGTAAAAAAATATTATATAAATGTAAAAAATATTTATAAATAAATATATATAATGATATGATAAATATAAGTATAATGTGATAATATAATGATAAACATACCCCCCCTCCAAACAAATAGAAAAATAACTACCCACTGCCCGCATCAGACCACCTGCATGCACTTGGCACCAGGAAGCCATGTGTGCAATAAACAGATTTATTTGCAATTTTGTCATTGCGATTGTAACCAAAACACTGCGTTTCCCCACGAGACCATTGAAAATGACTGAGTGCCAGGCGAGTGTGACGTGCATAAACCTGCTCAGTGTCGGGAAAAGTCTGTGGGTCCATATTCACCTTTACACACAGACCCGGCAGCACATAATGAAGCCAGACCGTAAAAAAACAGTTACACAAAAGCAGAGACTGTAAAATAGATGACACAACAGAAAAGGATGAAATAAAACCTTTATTGCCATTGTGCTACTACAATGTAGCTGCTATACAACTGTAGTGTGCAAATGGATAAAAAGAAATCTATCTATCTATCTATCCATCCATCCATCCATCCATCCATCCATCCATCCATCCATCCATCTATCTATTTATCCATCTATCCATCTATCCATCCACGTTTCTTTGTTTGTCAATCCATATTACATACAACTGTGTGTGTGTGTTATATTTTCGTCCCATTAAAAATACTAAAAAGTGAAATTTACACACAACTTTGTCCTCAGTTAGAAATAACACAAGTAATTCAACCTCGGCCACTCTGAGTAAACAATTAATAAAAGTAATTATCACACTTTAACGAGATCACCTTTAGACAGGAAACGACGAAAAAAAAAAAAAACACGACCAGGAAGAAACAACAACAAACAACTCCCCAGAAACGACGTCAACTTAAAACACCTGGAATGTTGTCACATGATCGTTCCTCCCACGATGACTTAATGAAAACGTAACATTCGCGCTGCAACCGCCACGCTGCTGACACAACAAGCCCTTTTTCAGACGGGCAATTTCCAGTGGTTTTAGGGTGGAAAGGATGAGTAATCTGAGACCTCGGGGTGAAGGGGTCAGCAGAGGTCAGCGCAGGCGCATTCATCATCAATGGAGACAGGAGAACACTTCAGCCTTGTTCTGACTGATGTTTACCCAGCAGAATCAGCGCGGAGCTCCTGCTTCACATGCATTATGTGTGCGGAACATCACAAATTAAACGTCAGCAGGTCAATGGAAAATGTTCCCCGTGAACAAACGCTCATGATTTGTGTCAACCTCCGCTTGACAGCACTTCAATGGAGTGAATGTAGCTTTTACAACCTAAATACATCAAAGTTACACCTACATAAAGATCCCCCATGAATTTCAACCCTTTGCAGCTGGGATGATGTCACAGATCATTTTCTGGGTGCGCTGAGCCCCTGCTAAAGTCGACTTTTCCTCAGTGAGTCTTTTCTTTTCTTTCTGAAAGCAACATACTAGAGAACAACCAATCAGTGTCATGAGACACTCCAGGAAAAAGTGGCCTATAACAACACAAACCATCTTCTTTAGAACAATAGGTTGAATTGCTAGACGTGAAGGAAGCTCTTTGACTCCAGATGCCTGGAAGATGCTTCATGCATGACTTAGAAGATACTTTAATCTGTGTTACTCATAGGCAACTGCACATCGGAGTTTTTTTTTTTAAACTGAGATGAACTTTATTTTTGCTGCAACATAACTAAAAGGCATTTCCTTTTAGGCAATTTAAAAAACAGCAGTAATAAAATAAACTGAAAACTAATAATTAGAAACCTGCTAGATAAGAAGAAATACCATATTTACGTCAATTTCATTTCGAAATTAATCACTCCCCTAATTTTTTAGGCACAAAAAAAGGAAAAGAAGAAATAACCCCTACAATTTCCAGCTAAATACTTAATTATTTAAGTTAATTATTTACTTAAAAGAAGAAAAATAAGTATTTAATAATTAACAAACCAAGCTTGTGACTCATTCACTACACGATGATCATCATTGCAAAGTATTGTTTTGCACTGTGCAGCAGACCGAGTATTTTGATCATGTTTGTTCCCTGGTTTTCACTCCTTGCCTGTGTTTTCGACTTTTTATCTGCCAATGGACAATGTTACTAGCATTTGCTCTTTGTTATGTCTTCTCTGTCTATTTCAATATCAGTTACATACATATAGACGACATATTTTTGGTTATTTGTGATATGCTCTTTTAGTGCAAAGGCTCATGGGAACCGATTAATGTAGTTACGATCACTAGAATAGATATTATTTATTATTTTTATATTTAAGTAAAACAAAATTCAAGTGATACGAGTCCCAAGCTAGGTTTGTTAAATATGATAAAAAAATGTATTTTAAAAAGGAAATTAACGTACTTTTGCCAGAAACAAAATACTTCATACTGCATTTTTTATTTGAATTTCGTGCCTGAAAAAATAGGTTGGTGCTTATATTTGCGTAATTACGTTATATATCTTTATTTTTTTTGCACATATAAGCACACCTTAAGATTTTTAGCGCCTAAAATAGAAAAAAAAAATGTGAGTAAATATGGTAACATAATATATGTCACGATCTACGCTGGCAGTGGGTTTTGCCAGCGGACGTGCTTTTTTGTTGAACATTTTCTGGACTTTTGTGTAGGAGTGTTTCTTGCACTGTTTTGGTTTGGCGCTCTGGACACTTCATGTTTTGATTCGGTTTTGCTTTTGTTAATGGTCATCATTATCTGTTTCAGCTGTTTGATTTTCAGCTTAGTTCGGTCACCGGTCTTTGGGATTGTTTCATTGTTCAATTATTGCTTTATTTCTGCTAAGTCTGGTCACCTGTGTTTTGGATAGTTTAATTGCTTGAGTATTGCTTTATTATTTATACTAAGTTCGATCACCTGTGTTCTGGATTGCGTTTGATTATTGTTTAATTATTGCCTCGCTATTTAAGGCTTCTGTTTTTTGTTTCGTCATCATACGTCATCATTTCGTCATCATTTCGTGTGTCATGTCCTGTACTCATTATCTGAGAGAGTCTCAGTGTTTGTTTTTGGTCCCTCGTGACCCGTTTTGGTTTAGTTTTGTTTTTTCATTAAAGAAGATTTCAACCCTGATATTGATCCATTGCATTTGAGTCTGAGCTCCCGTTCCATCTCCTGCCCCAACCGTGACAATATAAAATACCTCATTCTAAAATTACATTTTATTGCTTTTGTCCCATATTCTTTTGATTCTTTTGTAAAAACCTACACACTTTGTTTTTCACCTCAAACTTGCCACCACTTCAAAGCCTCGTTCTCATTTCCACCGAGATAACGCTGCTCTTTGGAACATCTCAGATCGGAGGATAACACGGTTCGCCGCACACAAGCTTCGACTGTAGAAAGACAAAACAAAGCCCTGAATGATGAATGACTCCCGCGTTCTTTGTGCCGCGTTTTCAATGGCGCAATCACTGACAAATCATCAAGATAAACCATTATCATTCTTGCTTTCTTTGTGAAGATTGTATGGCGACTAATTATCTGAAGATCGAAGCAGTGAAGAAATATCACTCCGTTTCCCTACACGGTCAAAGCAACTGCTAATGTTTCACATTAAACAAAAATCAAAAACAAATACAGCAAATGACCAACATTCCAGGATGAAGAAAAACTACAAACTCTCTGTCAACTGTGATATTTTTTACGGGAAATATACGTCATTATTTGACATGACCCAAATTCGAGGCGTTTTTTGTAGACCTCAATTGCAAAGCGGTAAACAGAGTGATAATCACTCTAAAATCTGAGCAGCTTTCGGCAAACACATCTGGAAAGGGAATGATGACAGGAACGTCATGTGTTGATTCGCAGTGGGCAAGTTGTAATGACTGTTTTCACCAGTTTGGGTCATCATCATGTCTTCCGTAAGTGAAATCAGATGCAGTTTGAGAACAAGAAGCAGACACAGAACGATTCAATCACGAATCATTTGTTCCTTTTTTCCCTCGAAAAGGAAAACGGCTAACAACTTAATTTCCAAGTTAGGCAAGTGCCTCCACTTTTGCAAGCAAATCCGGGAAAAATACGCTCAGAGATATTAGCGTGAACCTTCTATTCCGAGTTGAATTTCCTGAAAACAAGTCCTGCTTGAAAACCAAAAACGTATTCTCGCACCTGTATTGGATTAAGAGATTGAAAGACAAGAAGTGCACAGTTCCACCATTTTGAAAAACATCCAACTACAGTAAACCACCGTGTATAGATGTATGTTCCGCTCACAATTTTTCAACACAAACAAACAAGCAAACCAACAGGTCACTTTGTCAGGCTGCTAAGAATGAAACTAAAACTGAACTGAAGTGCTACAAGTTTTTAGTTTTTCCAACTATTTTTGGGGGAATTAGCAAAACCAAGCAGTTATGTTCCACATGGAGCCTATTTAGAAACGTGGAACTATTCAACGTGAGTAGACTTTGACTTGCAGTGACACGGAGAATAATGTATATGATTCTAGTCAAGCGTTTAAATTCATGACACAAACTAGACATCTCTATTCACAGGACGGACTTTTGCGTTGTTTTGCATTGTAAAAGAAAATAAAAACCCACTCATGGTGCATTATTTTCCAAAAATCTAATGTGAAAATAACCTTGCATCTTAAAAAGACGTTATATCACAATTTGTGTTAGAAGCTATTCAATCTTTGACACTTCTGATGTCTTTGCTATGAATTAATTTGTCGTTGTATATAAAACCTCAGACTTTTATGGAATCTCTTTAACGCCAATAAACATCTGTTTAGCATGGATGAATCCGCTGGCTTTTATCACAGACATGAACGGCTCGTCTCAGACTGACAGACGGAGATAAGGATTTAGCTCAGACATTTTAACTGATTCTATAAAGCCAAGCAAATAAAATGTTCCTATTCAAACTTTACTGCGTATTCGTGGCAAATCAAGTGGGGAAGGGTTATACTGTCTTTCCAAACTATGTGTATATCTGAAATACAATTTAATTCTGTGAATAATTATTTAGCTATGAGAGAGCAACCAATATGTTTTACTAGTAATGCTACTTTACATTCACATTGTATTTTGTAGATTTTAAAACATGAGTGGCAAAACTGTGGATGTTTTTTTCACCGTGCATATGGCAATGCACATCTTGAACGTTGAATGATAACAATCATTAAACTCTTTACACAATTTATTCTTAAATTAAGGTGAAATGTGTGACACTAAGATGGAATAATGACGTTAAAACCATGTAACCTTTGACCTTAAAAATAACAGTTTCTGCATAACATCTGCTCGGAGAAACACCTCGTGAGGATTATGAAGTGTGAACGTTCCGTAAGGAAACAACCAACATCAGGCAGCTTGTAAATAATTCCAATATATTACAAAAAGAAGAAAGCATGACTTAAACGGGTCTGATACATGTTTGTTCCAGATTTTTGCAACATTTTTAGATGTATTTAGAGTATGTTTGATAGGCAAACTATTTTCCTACTTAAATGAAAAGTGTTTGAAATTAAGTATTAAATATATGTAATTATAAAGAATTAATATAATATTGTTCATGCCATATGTATATATATATAGGCACACACATATACGTATGTGTTTGTATTATATAAGTACATATGCGTACATGCGTGTGGGTTGACTTAACAAAAGGCTAAAACTAAACAGGGCGAAACTACTTGTGACATAAGTTTAATTAAACAGGGAAAAAAACTGTGCAATTAAAACACCAAAAGGATAACATCAAGCCACTTTTTTGATTAAACTCAGAATCCAAAAAATCCGGTAATTGTGACACAGCAATACACATCTTATTTTTTCCCGGTCCACTCATCCCCCTGTCCAGTTACGACATCATATTACGACATAAATGTTGTCAGCTGGTTGGACCGGCTGGAAATAGCCCCTGAAGACCGGAGCGAATAGCAGGGTTTGGGAATATGGGTGGGTGGGGGATTAGAAGCTCATGCTTGAATCCCTTTGTGCCAGGAGGAGGAGAAAAGTGGAGAGGGGGAGGACCAAACTTAATTCACCGTTGTAAGGAAGAGAAAGGGAAAGAGAGCAGCAGAAACAGTAAGTGCAACATGGGTGATGGACTCAGGAACATTGGTTCTTCAGCTTTGGCTTGTGAGTAGAACTCCTCAACTTTTTTTACCTTTTTTAACCAACTTCTAGATCACTAAAACCAGAAGAACCTAATCTACAGAACTTCTGCTCTCCAGAGCTCTTCAAAGCCCAAGCTTGACCTTCTCCCAAGCCCTGATTTTGAGCACCACAAATCAAATCTAAGGATTCTGCCATCACGATACTCAAGATTAAGAGATTTGCATGACTTGCGTCTTGTTTCTCCAAAAAGGACTTGAAGTGGCCGGTCCTTGTCAAAGAACTCGGGCTTTGTGTCAGGCGTATAATTGAGGGCTGTTAGCGAAGACCTCTTCATTGACACAGAAGACTCAATCACAAAGAGAAACACTGGGGGATAACGACAAACTAAAAGAGAAAAGGTGATGACCGTTTTAAGTCCAAAACCACGGCTTCTATGAACACCACTGGACCCCAGAAGGTGTCACAGTCTGGAATTACCGCACAAGGTATGACCACAGGTTCCAGTTGCTCTAAACGTCACTATGGTGTAACTGCATCTGTTTCATTACAATGTGCTGCTTGTGCTAATCCTGGAATGGACTTTTAAACACCTGTTAATGGTCAGCAAAGATCTGCTGAGCTGCAATGAGATGTTTTCATAGTGGATTTGAGCAATGGTGTCAACATATAAGTGGACTGTGTGGATCAGTCGCCCCGGGTGATGTCCAGGTCTGACGTGTATCTGGTGGGATAATCTTAGCAGGGCTGAAAGGGAGACCTTTGGGTTTGTAGAGTAAAAATGTATTCCAGATGAAGTATTCCAGAGTCAGTTAATTCCTAAATCCCGTCATTAGCTGGTTCCACACACTAATACAGCGAAGCATCCAGCTCCAGTGTGGCTTTCTTCTGTGAGTCTAGACAGGGTTATTGAGACGTGTGGAAGACAAGAAGAAAATAATCTGAACTTTGTAGCATGTTCAACTTTAAAGAAGGAGCATTATCAGGAGAATTAATAAGTAAAATGGCATGGATGCCAAGCCATTGATGCAGTCGACTTGAAAGCAGAAAGATGCGTCTTTCTTTAATCCCTGAGGAAGCTTTTTCTTATTCCTGTTCTGAGGAAATCAGATAGACAGGCGCCTGAATGAAGCTTTGTTAAACCGCTTTGTTTGAATAAGAACCAGCTCACAGGTAAACACTCCAGAATCCGACCAGTAAAATCTCTCGCTTTATATGTTCCTGAAGATGAACGGTCGCTAAAAAGAGAAACCATGATCACAAACGTGTCCTTGCCCGGGGTCAAATAATAATAGTATATAACATATTTGTAATATTTATCTATCTTTCTATTCAATTCAATTCAAGACTCAAAAATCTTTATTCATCAATAATTCTTCCGGTCACAGTTGCTCAAAAAAAAAAAAAAATGAAGATGGACATTTCACAGAAAATGATAAAAAAATAATAAAAAAAGTAAAACAAAAATGTACAAAAATTGCAGAATAATACAAACAAGTAAATTAAGTGAATGTATGTCTGTCTGTCTTTCTGTCTGTCCTTTTGTCCGTCTGTCTACATGGATTCAAAGAGAGATTTGAACAACACTGTGCATGTGTGTGTGTGCGTGAGATAGAGGGGCACACAGACACAAGTGTTAAGTGAGGATTTGATCAGTCTTCACCAGTTTGAGTCGCTCTAATGAGGAGCGGTGGAATTCAAGGAATGCCACACTGAGGCTGAAATGAGAAGGGCAGAGCAGAGAACAAGGGAATGAAGGAGTGAGGGAAACACTGATGGACGTGGAACAGTTGTGTCCCCCTAATGAATGACTTGGACAGACTCGTCTTGCCAGGGAAAGCTGACACTCTCATGACTGATAAACTTGGAACCGTCCCATAGTCTTCAATCTCGTCAGGATCAGATTTTAAGCTCAGGAATAAACTGAAGTTAAGTGGAATCCAGAGTAAAAGTGTTTAATGAGCTAATGAAATTTGAAGTATTCATCTATTTGAAGTCTAGATGTATTTACTTTTGCACAAATCACCATATAATATTGCCTGTACTAAATGTAGCAAAAAATAAAACTAATAATTATTTGATTGTAATTTAAATATATAAAAATATTGGAGTGCTGTGAATATAGGGTTCAAGTCTTCCTTTTACTTTCTTTCAGCTAATCAAATCATCAGCTAATCAAAATGTAAGTGTATTATTATTATTATTATTATTATTATTATTATTATTATTATTATTATTATTATTATTATGCCTATGGCACCATGGAAATACAAAGCTTTTTTATAAATAATTCCAATAATATTTTTGATTTATATCTTATTTTCAGTATTTGAATGCAAAATCATTTTTTTATTTTTCAAAATCCTATATATATATATATAGATGGGCTTGAGTATATAAACACACACACACACACAATATATATATATAAATATATATATATATATATATATATATATATATATGTGTGTGTGTGTATATATAGCATAGTAATACTTTGTGTATTTTTGCTATATATACTATGCTAATAATTAAACGAAATAATATCACGTCTACTTAATGTATTTATTACTATGTTAATAATAAAATGAAAAAATATCATGTCTACTGCAAAATAGTAAACAAACACCAAATTCTGAACAAAATGATGCACATTTTGAATTGACGTTTAGTTATATGTAACATATCGCGTCCACTGCTCTTCACGGAACACGATCCTTATTCTTTCAGAAGGGATATTGGGGAACAGCTCAGTCATGCTGGAGCTTGTAAGCAGCGGCACATCTGTAACCAAACACTGGACGGGCTGAGCTTCACTCCGGCCTGTCAAGACACTTCCCATGGTCCACAGAAGAGCAGACAGGTCAGACAGAAGAGATTCTGGAGGATTTGGTTTGCACTCACTCTCAGACGCTTCACCACAGCTGATGACATTCCCACTGGTCGGGAAGTCCTCGCTGTTAGACTCAGGGTCTCCAAACCATCTTCTGTTCCACTGAAGGAAACCACAGAGATCCCCCGTCCCAGACACTCAAGCAGAGAGGCAGAAGCCACAGCGTGAGCCGACATCAGGCCGTGATGCTGTAATACCTGGCATTATGTCAGTGAAGCCCACCCTATCATTACACCAGGGGCTCCTTTACCTCACACACAAATACACCGGCAACTAAAACGCACCATTATTCTTTCCGCTTTGGAAAACCAACAATTCATGGCTTGGCAAGAGAGACAGAAACAATAGACCACACAAATATCCGTTTAATTGAGAATTTCCCACTGGGAATCCTTTTTCCTTTTCCTTTCTCTTCCTTTAGTTCTTTGTTTCTATCCTTCCTTTCATCCTTTATTTTTTCCTTCCTTCCTTTTTCCTTTTCCTTCTTTCCCTCTTGCTTCCTTAACTCTTTCACTTGTTTTCTTTCTTCCTTCATTGTTTTCTTGGACGTTTCTTCCAATTCCTTCTCTCTTTCTTTCTTTCTTCTTGTCCTTTCCTAGTCTATCTATCCATCGGTCTGTCTGTCTGTCCATCGATTCACAATATATGTATGTCTGTCCGTCCGTCCGTCCATCCATCCATCTATCTAGTAAATAATAGTAGGAAAACTCTGAAGAGCTTTACATCAATCTCAAGCATCTCCATCTATATTCATAAGAAAGATTTTGTGTTTGTAATAGCTGTTGATTTTCCACTGAGGAGGAATCAGCAGGAAACTGGCATTTCTCCTTGCTGTGCGCAGATTACATAACACAGTTTCTAATTCCAAGTTTGGCAGCACAAGACAATGTAAACAGCTTCAGAAAGGTCTTCTGGGTGACTTTTAAACTCTACGAGCGTGTAGAATCCTGTCAAAAAAGTAAGACATGATTCGCTACACAAACTGGCTATTACAGGCATATTTGTGCACTGACAGCGGTGAAGTCAAGAGAACGAATACAACGTATGTTGTAAATACTCCATTACAAGTTACATGTCACCAATTCCAAGAAGACTTGAGTAAAGTTCATAAAGTAAAACTTGAAAACTGAATTAAGGCTCAAAAAAACACCAAGAAAAAAGGAAAATCTTTATGACTCTTTATCAAACTCAAATGTGCAAAAAAGTGCAACCGCTAATTCACGTGATTTAGCTCATAAATACCATCTAGTACCTTCAGCACTCTGCAGATCGCGATACCACTTTGTCCGTCCAACAAGTTAATCATAGTTGAAAAAAATGCAACAACCTACATTCAAATGTAGTGGAGTAAAGAGTACAGATCATCAATTACAAATCTAGTCAAGTACACCGTAAGCGTCACTAATATTTTTGATACTTAGTACTAGTACAAAGCAGGCAAAAATACTTAAGTAACATTAAGTCGATTGACTCAAGTACTTTACACCACTTCATCACAACAGTAATGTTGATGTGTAGTGACAATATCTAGAAAACGAAAATACTTTCCTTCTTTGACTTGAAATTAAAAAAAAAAGGAAAACTGATATAGAAAAGCTAGAAATTCTTAAACTAGCAAATGCATTGTGATGGTCTATCATGTATCATATTGAAACCGAAATTGTTTGTGACACGAAAATGGCCGTAAATGTTTGTCTGTCTGTCTGTGTGTGTGTGTGTGTGTGTGTGTGTGTGTGTGTGTGTGTGTGTTTGAAAGGCTTTCCGCGGTCTTGACTGGCATCCCTCTTTCCACTTTCAGACGGCCTCAGCCCCGGGATATTTTTCCAGTAACATACTTGCTCTCTTTAACAACCCGGTTTTACATTAAGTTGTTCCAAACCAGTCCATCAAACCACAACAAAGCTTCAAACCATTAAGCCTAAATACTGCAAACTGTTTGCTAGATGCAACCGGAGCAGAAACTGAACTCCAAACTGATTAAATAGCAAAGTCAGAAGACACGTTTCTTAAGACATGTTCAAGCACGATGAATTTTATTTTAATACGGCTTTTTATCGATAAACTCTTTTTATCGATAAACTGAGCTTCCCTGAACACATGACTTACATTTTCCATCCATCTTCTGTGATTGTGGAGGTTTTGATGACAGTATTATACTCATCTATTTACTCATGTACAGTGTAAAGCGCTCATCAGCTCATGGCAGTATTCCAGACTTGTCTTCAGCGAGGACTCTCATTAAACAATCCGCTTGAATAGTTTACTAATGTTAGCATTAGCTTATCTACTGTTTGAAAGCGGTTTAAACTCATCGTTTAAAGTAATACATACACAGCCAAGGGAATGTGGCAGTTACACTTCACAAGCTATATACTTTCTTTAAGTAATCACATTTAATTTTTTTATTCATTGTTGTATATGAATAAAAAAATTTTACATTTTGCACAACTGATATTTTTAAATTAAAAATATGTATTAATAATATGTTTTAATTAAAATGGCAAAATGCATTTTTATTGGCTAAAATATTTCTCCACAAAGAATCAACAAAGATTTCCCTGCAAAAATCTACTAGAAGCTGTGATTTCCAACAAGATACGGTAAACCAACAATTTCCATACCAGGTTTTTGTTTGCAATTTACCGCTTAAATACATTTTCATGAAGCATCTGAAAAATATGTATTTGCTTAATCTTGTCACCTTTCGTTTTGTGAAATAATTTAGCTAAAAGAGACAATATTTTGTCGACAAAAACTTTAGTTATATGGAAATTCTGTTAACAGAGTAATTCGTTGACAGAGATACCACTGTACTTCTAAATCACAAAATCTGACTTTTCAAAAAAGCTTGAACAATCTCCAAGCACACTGCATGGCCTCAAAACTCCCTTCAGAATCTGCTACTGAAAAGTCAAGACTTCAACTTGAGCGCTGGAAAAGCGCAGTGGCTTGCCAGTTCGTTTCTCCGCGTGAAACACAAGCTTTCCTTAGAGACCAAGAACTTCCACGCTGGACTGGAATCAGCAGCAGCTCACTGACTTTGCAGTAATGAGCTCACTAGCTTGACAAAGGTTGCGAGAACCAGGGAGTGTTGCCAGAAAGTCTGTCTAAGTCAACTGTGGTTGCTCTTTGTTCCGCTAAGACTGTTCAGAGATGTGGAAGTGAAATCGTTTCGACTTCTCCGTTGGGCTTTACAAAGGAAAACATATCTCAAAAAAGCCAAAGATCTTTACAACTAAAGTCAAGTCATGTTTTTCCTTTTATAAATGAGAGCAATGGATTAAAAAAAATGTTGAATTCTTTAGCTTGGCAATGGTAAAGTTTTTTTAATCACCTTGACTTTATTGTCTCCCCAGGAACCTACGTCATAAATTTGTAAGGAGTGTGTGATCATGGATCTTCCCGTGGTAGCGTGGATGGTGTTAATTCTGGCAGGTGGAAGACTCCCAGAAACACAGGGCATTACTCAGGAGTTCGACAGCAGCGATGAAGGTCCAGAAGTGGAATTCCTGTCCACCTCTCGTGTACGGAGAGCCCCAGAGTCTCCTCAAGAGGACAAATGCTCCTACACCTTCATCGTGCCCCAACAGAAAGTTACAGGAGCCATATGTGTCAACTCGAAGGAGCCTGAGGCTGTCCTGGAGAACCGTGTCAATAAGCAGGAGCTGGAACTTCTCAACTCAGAGCTCCACAAGCAAAAAAGACAAATTGAAACTCTGCAGCAGCTTGTTGAAGTTGACGGTGGGATTGTCAATGAGGTGAAGCTTTTACGCAAAGAGTCTCGTAATATGAATTCCCGGGTGACACAGCTCTACATGCAGCTTCTGCATGAGATTATCCGCAAACGGGACAACGCACTGGAGCTTTCCCAACTGGAGAATAAGATTCTGAACCAGACCTCGGAGATGCAGCAGCTCACCAACCGTTATAAAGATCTGGAGTACAAGTATCAACATCTTGCCTCTCTGGCCAATAACCAGTCAACGCTCATCGCCTTACTGGAAGCACAGTGTCAGAGAGGACCACCAGTCGTGGTCCCAAGAGTTCCAGTCCAGCCTCAACCTCAACCAAGACCTTCACCACCTCTCAACAAGACTCCCTTTAACAGGAACAATCAGATCACAAATGAGATCCAGAGTGATCAGAACCTTAAAATCCCACCGGCTCCACCACCAACAATGCCTGGCGGAACCCAAAGTCCTTCTACAACTAACAAGCCATCGGGTAGGTCTATTTAGGTATATTTCATGCGTTTTGGGAAAAATTATCTGAGTTACGTATAAAAATGCTCAGTTGTTTCTGCTCGGTCCAAGTTCTGACCAAAATATAACAACAACGTATCAAGTACATCAACATGTAACTTCTGTAAATAAAATGGCTAAAATTGCCAAACTCTAGGTAAATCAATTTTGGATTCCAAGTAACTTTTTCGAACACTTCAAGTCAAGTCAACTTTATATTTAGTACACTTCCAACTAAACATTGACATTTGACATTTTAAATGAATAAAAATAACCAAACTACAAAGTACTGCCACCAATGAAATTACATGAATGAAAATAAAATACATACAAAAAAATACTATTTAAAGACAAGACGGTAGAATATAAAATAAAGGAGAAAAGAGCTAAAAGCAAAATAATGCTGGATTCCAAATTTTTGAAAGCCTAAAACAAGAATTAAAAATTTTTAAGCAAAACTGATTAGATGTCCCATCACTGACCCATCACTAAGCAAATAGACCCAGATTTTGCATCTTGTTCAGAATCTTTTGCTTTAGTTTCCAAATGTCCTCACTTGGTCTCCCATGTTCATGTGGGTTCCATCTAAAAACATGTTTTTAAATGGGTTTCTTATGTTACATTCCTGCCCTGTGATTGGTTGTCTACGCCAAGTTCTCGCCCTCAACTCAAAAACCAGTGGACTGTCTCCAACTCCCACAAGCAATAAATTAAACTGGAATTTTATAAAAATCAATGGATGATTGTGTAATTGTGGTGTTTTCCAGACACAACTTGTATTAATTTCTAATTCTATATATGCTAAATTGAAGGAATTATTTATTAGAATGTTTGGCTTTGTTTGTTTAAACGTAACATTATTATCCCGACTTTTTTCGAAATGAAAGTTGTCTTCTAAAAAGAAAAAGAAAATCATTTGACCGTAAAGTTGTGTCTAAATGGTTTGACACAGATATTTTAACACACCAAACTAAATCTTTAGTTTTTCCTCTTCTACATCTCCTCACATCAGCGCAGTTAGCTTAAAGTTGTCCAATGTTTAAGTCCACTAGAAAAAGGTTGACCCAGACATCACACTATACAAACAGCGAAGGGTCTGCTGATGTGTTTCCCATGTTGTTTTACGAAGATCCACATCACTGGAAATCTGTCAGGCCTCCTTCCTTCCTTTTCCTTACCATATCTCCTTCACAGTGGACTTGATGAAGTACTTTTAAAATCCAGTTTCATCGCTTCATTCATCAATACAAAAGTGGGAATGCCTAATTTGTTTCACAGATTTGGAAAAAAAAAAAAACGTTTTCTTTTGCAATTAAAACAGAACTTTGTTCAGTTTCCTAATGTTTTTTTTTCTTCTCTTTTGAGCTTGCATGTTTTTGTCTAATGTGGATGAAGAAAAATATGCAAATCATGTTCAAAATTTTGCTTTGGCTTGAAGTGTAAAAAAGATTGGACAGTTTTCATTGTGTATACACAAACTAGAATGAATAAAAGTTTGCTGACGGCCAGTTAGAAGAAGTACAGAAAGAAGTACAAAACAATGTCCTACTTTTTGGCTCTCATTTGGTTTTGTAAATTAGTTTACATCATAAATGAGTGAACACAAATTACTTTGCAGATTAGAACATGTCTAATTTCAGACAAGTCAATGCTCTAACTAAACACAACAGTTAAAATTATAAGTCTAAAAAAAGTGCTTTCTAAAACTCATCACACATCTGTTTGTTTTTTTGCATAATACGGTACACGTTATACGCAAAAAGAAGTGTATAATAGAGATCAAGTACAAAACTATACAGTCCCGTTCATTAAGTGTAACGAGTTCACCTAACTCACATGAAGAATTCCAATACGAATGCAGGTATATTATGTTAACACACAACTTATCTGCATATCATAATATCTACATAACAAAGATGTACTAGATGTAAGAGAGAGAAAAAAAAAGATTTTACAAGAAAGCTGTTGTACCTAACAAGCTTTGGCGCAAGGTAGCGGAAACTTAAGCATGTGCCAAGAATTCTTTTTTATTATTATCAGTAAATGTAACTGAAGCCAGACTTTCCTCTAGAAGCAAAGACACATGCACTTCCACACAAAGGAAGCTCAAAAAATACCATGCAATCAAATTATTCTTTATTTTATTTATAATCCATCCATTTTGAACAGCTTTTCCATTTCTGGATCACTTGGAACTGGAGCAAATCCCAGCAACTCTGGGGCTTGATTAGTGGCCAACCACAGACACACACATTCACACTCTTACTGTAAGTTTGGGCTGTGGGAGGAGCTAGAGCTGTCGCAAATCACAAAACTGACCAATTAAGGGATCGAATAGAAGATTAGGAATAACAATTTAAAAAAATAGATTAAATAAATGCACGTAAAAAGTACGAAAATGACAAGTTATGATTTTTCAGGCATTGTGAAACATTCTATTACATGGCAAATTGGCTTTTCTGGTCCTTGTGCCCAGGATACATTTAGATTTAACTGCACGGGCAACTTTATGGGCCAGAACAGAAGGCAAATTGTTTTCTTTTCCAGTCAAGCCATACAGTACAAGCCATTCAGTACAAGAAGATGGAAAATGAATGAGTACTGAATGATCACGCTAAAAACTGTGCTGATTTAGACACTAGGCAAAGTAGCGGTTGTCTGCTTTGGATTCAAATTTAGCTTAAACTGATTTTAGTGCAAGACACATTTCCAGAAATGTAAACATACTTCTGAAAAACCATGTGTGTGGTTTATTTTACAAAATGTTGAAGGTCCCTGGAAGGACTGTCTGGAGGCGTTAGAAGGTGGTCACACTAACAGCCGCATGCATCTGGTGAAGCCGGAAAACACCAACAAGCTGATGCAAGTGTGGTGTGACCAGAGGCAAGACCCTGGCGGCTGGACGGTCATTCAGAGAAGAATGGATGGCTCAGTCAACTTCTTCAGAAATTGGGAGACGTATAAGGTAAAAATAAAAAGCCCCCCCCAAAAAAACGACTTGCTGTTCAGATCAAATGACGGAAACCCTATATAGATTATATAATTCATCTATACTGTATTCTATATTTCTTTTACACCATAAACAAATATATTGAAGGTAATGGATGGCAAACTTAAACAAACACGAGCAATTTATGTCCTTGTGGTAACTTTTAACTCTGTTACCTAACTAAAGAGGAAGGCATTGAAGGTTCAGTGTAGCATTTAGAGGCTTAATGGCTAACACATGCCGAGCAATAAATGGTACTCGACACGGAAATGCCTCGTTGGAAATGGAAACACATTAAATCATTTTTGTACCGTACGTCTTCCTGGAAAAAAAAAAACTGGCAATAAAGCTGATGTAATGAACATAAGTTAGGACCTGTGTATGTCTTGAACGTATGGCAAACTACAGCTACACGTCATAATGGAACTTTAATTTGCAGCAAGGATTCGGAAACATAGATGGAGAATATTGGCTGGGCCTTGAAAACATATACTGGCTAACCAACCAGGGGAATTACAAGCTGCTGGTCACTTTGGAAGACTGGTCGGGACGCAAGACGTTTGCGGAATACGCAAGCTTCCGCCTTGAGCCGGAATCAGACTTCTACAGACTCAGGGTGGGTCGCTATCATGGCAATGCTGGAGACTCCCTAACATGGCACAATGGAAAGCAGTTCACCACCCTTGACCGAGACCATGACGTCTACACAGGTATGAGCCCATCAAGACATCACTGATTTCCATTCTTTGTAGAAGAAGCTTTGTAGATTGACATGTGGTTTCCCTCAGGTAACTGTGCCCACTATCAAAAGGGAGGCTGGTGGTACAACGCTTGCGCCCATTCCAATCTCAACGGCGTGTGGTATAGGGGTGGTCACTATCGCAGTCGCTACCAGGACGGCGTGTACTGGGCAGAATTTAGAGGAGGTGCCTACTCCCTCAAGAAGGTGGTGATGATGATACGACCCAACCCCAACACCTTCCACTGAAAGACTTCTTCACCATCCAATCACAGAAGGAAATTCTTCAGTCTTATTCAGTTGTTTTGCTTGGTATGGGAATAGCAAGCAACAAGTGGGCATTGGGCAAGTTTGGTTGCAGTGATGGACGCAAGAACTTGCAGGGGTCAATGGACATTCTATTATTTGAATTTTTTATTTTTAAATTTCAATGCACAGAGTGATTTGTTGCAGTTTTCGTTGAGTAAAATATCACATCACAGTAGCCTCCCATTTACACGTAAAGAGAACCTTCAAGGTTTGTGCAAGCTTAACTGGAAGTAGGTAATTAAGGTTGGACGGTTGTAACAGTCAAATAACCCATTTCATTTAGCAGCAAAAGTGCAAAAAAATTAAAGTGTCTTCTCCCAAAAAGAGTATGTGATAATAACGCACAGGAACACTTTTTTGAAAGATTTCAGAGAACTATGAATAAATCCAAGAACAAAACCCCATTTACTGGTATTCAATAGTTTGAATAAAGTGCTCCTGGATCTCTCTTGTTATGCTCTGATCTTTTCCACGTTCCCCTGATCCATCTCAAGTGCTCCTGGACTTCTCCCACACTTCTGGACCACGCTTCTGATCTCTTTTGCATGTTTCTGGACCATTCTGGTGATCACCTGATCCCTCTCAAGTGCTTCTAGACCTTTGTAGCAAGGGTCTGATCTATTTTGCATGCTTCTGGGACTTTTTGGACCATGCTCCCAAGTGTTTGATTCCTCTTGAGGGCTTCTGGACCTTTATCAGGAGCATGTGACTCACTTGAGGGCTTTTGGACCTCTCTTTCAAGCAGGTCCCTAGTGAGTGTGTTTGACCCAGTCTTGGGATCATCTGATCCTTCTTGGCTACTTCTGGGCCTCTCTCACAAAGGTCTGATCCCTCATGAGTGCTCCTGGACCTTTCTTGTTAGAGTCTGATCCCTCTTGTGTGGTTCTGGCACTCTCTTTTGAGCATCAGATTCCTAGTGAGTGTGATCCTCTGATCCTTCTCAGGTGCTTGTGGACCTCTCTTGCAAGAATCTCAGAACTCCCGAGGGCTTCTGGACCTTTCTTACAAGCATCTGATTCCTACTGAGTGTCTTTGAGCTTCTCTTGTGGTCATCTGATCCTTCTTGGCTGCTTCTGGTACTCTCTCACAAGAGTCTGATCCCTCTTGTGTGATTCTGGTTCTCTCTTATAAGCGTCTAATTCTTCCACTTGCGTGATTCAAAACATGTTTAAAATCTTTAAAAAAATCTTAAACTCCAAATTTTGGGGGAAATATGCATACTAAACCGGGATGTGTACTTAAATGGATGCACAACTTGAGTGGGAGGATACTGTGATAAAAAAAAAAAAATAATTAATTAATTAATTAATTAATTAAATAAAAAGTCCATTGAGCAAGATTATAATGAATATGTGAAATTGCACTAGTCAAAGTTGCAAAAAGTGACTGTTTCCTAGTTTGATTTAACTCAAATAAATTACTGAAATAGTTGGTTACTCAATCATTCTTACCAAAATGACGCAGGATGTATAATCCAGTGACAGTTTACGGTTCCCTAGTTTATTCAAAGAAAGGTTGAAAAAGGGAGTTGAACAAATGGGAGTTTAATGCACAAATATTAAAAATAATAAAGTACTGCAAAATATTGGAAATAAAACTCCCTTTCAAATATTAAAAGTAACTGATCGCTCCATCTAAACTGTATTTACTGTGTAAATTAGTGTTGGTATGAAACAACAAAACTCATTCTAATGTACATATAAACAATGTTTTTCAAAAGAATGTGTAATATACCATCAGGTGCAATGCATTTTTTCCAGCCATTGTTAATATGTTGCAATAAAACATGTACAGCTTATAGAATGTTGTGTTGGGAATTTAATTCTAAATTAATTATATTAATTATTATTAGAGAGAGAGAGAGAGAGAGAGAGAGAGAGAGAGAGAGAGAGAAACACAAACACACACACACACACACACACACACACACACACACACATACACACACATCAAGAAGAAGACGCAAGTAAACAGAACTTGAGCAATATTCAACAAGGACAGATAAAACACAGCTTCGTTCAGACTGTGCTTTTCTCTTTTTATCAAGAGATCTCACTTTTTGTTTTTCTAAAACTTTGTACCATGCGTGCAGTAACAAGAGTAGAGTAGCACATTTCTACTCTACAGGATGTGTGGTTAATTACATTTAAAGGTATAAGAGTTGAAGTATAAAGGATGATAATGTATACATTTGTTTCTGTTGGAGTGTAAAAAAAAATTGAAACTCTAGACAGACATCTTCTGTGAAACACCTCGTCAAAAAGTATAGTTTGGCAATTCATCTCTAAAATAAAAACCAACCCAGCTCACGAACACAGAACAAGAACAGGTGATATTTGTGTTACTGGCGTTTGAGTTCTTTGAAAACCACAATTACACCTAGGAAAAGGTGTTGTGTTACACCAGCGTTGTGTTTTACATAACTATTCAACCAATACCGGCTTTTCATCTTGTAAAACAAGTCAAAAATATGTAAAGCACAAAGCATTAACCATCGCCAAGTGAAGCAATCTGAATAGCACTGAAATGCAACTGTATTATGCTAAAATTCTACCGAAATAAAACAAATATATATATATCAGATATATCAATCACGTTTACACTAAATATTTGCAAATGTTTACACATCCACTATTTGTAAAAAAAAAAGATTTTAAAATGTTTTTTTTTTTTATTAAAAAAATGTTCTTCAGTTTTTTTTATCAATTATTAATACTCAAAGCTGGAATTTAGGTTTATTTCAGCAGTCCCAACTTTGCAAACAAAGTTGAAACTTCAGAAAAAAAAAAAAAAAAAAAAAACCAACAACAGCTGATGTAGTAACACTGAGTGAAGTGTTTCTGACTGTTTTCTGACACACTCACCGAGGAAGGGGATGCATGGCACCATCTTCAGGGATCTGATATATTCTCTCATGCGCTTGTAATTCTCTTCTTTTGAAGTCAGGAAGTCAAGTTTCTCAAAAGTTGCCTTGTCTTTACGGCTGATCAACTGTTTGGAATACAGAAGAGAAAAAGAAAAACTGAGTTTGAAAAGAAGCTGAAAGCAAAAACCAGTTAGTATTAATTTCATTTACAGTAAAACGTACTAAAATGTAAATAGAGTAAAATGTATTTTTAGCAAGTAATTGCTCTACACATTACACACACACACACACACACGCACACGCACGCACGCACGCACGCACACACACACACACACACACACCAATATAAAGTTGCGCCACATTGTTTAGAAAGTTAGACCTGCATCAGAAGATAACAGGTTTGAATCCCAAGCAAATCTGCCCATTTTGTGAGCGTTACCCAAACTAATGTAATGTGTAGTACATAATACTACTATTTTAATCTAATCTGAAATCCTGAAATGTGCAAAACAAACAAAAAAAAAAAACAAAGCAAAGCTTTTTATAGATGGGTTTTTTGTTCTCTACAAAAACGAGAAAAAAAAATTACAATTAATAAAATGAAAATTCTACATTTTTATTAAACCAAAAGAAATCTATCTATGAAGTGTTATGAATACAGTAGTTTTGAGACAAATCCCTATGGTAAAAAGACATTGGCTCTGACCATGAACGTCACGCTAATTATGCAGTTACAACTCTAACAGACTGTAATAATCCCAATCCATTAGTCACTCAAAAGCTCTAGTTTCCCCCTCTGGCAGATTTCTCGACACATTTATTATGAAACAGCTCATTTTTCCAGTCTGTTTTATACTAAAATATTGGCGCTCGAGAGCGGCAAGCTGAGTTGACGTTAACCTATGACTTAATAAGTATATATGTTAATTCATCATTTCATACCAAATGAATGGCCTTGCAAATTCATCTGAATTTGTTTCCCAGACTTGCTTGCTTTAGCGAGAGAGGAACAAAGATATGGTGTAATGTTTATTGAAGGAAGTGGAACACATTAGAGTTCATTTGAAACTGTGCTGAGATAATTCCACAGCTATCAATCAGAGCGACTGTACGGAAAAGATAATATTATGACAAAGATTGAAACACTTCTAGAAAACAGCTTTTTATATTCAAAAGCAAAAAACGCAAAGCTAATAAAAAATGATGAACGATGATATACATTATATAGAGTAAATTGGACCATATTGGGAAATTTTCACTTTGGTCCAATAAAGTGGCTTGTCTGGTGGACACACTATACATAACATAGATGTCATTATGACCTTTATTGTACGAAACACATTACGAATGGCAATCACACAACCTGTTGTATTTCTATAATCTTGGGTTTGTGTGGTGACAAATAAAGAACACACACAGAAAGTTTGTGTTCCTGAAACCAGAACTGTTACTACTTAGCACAGAAGAACACTACAAAAAGTTAAACACTACACAGAACACACCAACAAGTTGAACACAATACAGAAGAACTCTACACAGAGTTAAACATTACACAGAACAACACCACACAGGGTTGAATTGTATAAATAACACAACAAGAAAAAGAAGAATAATGAACACTACACAGAGTTGAGAAACAAAAAACACTCTATAGAGTTGAACACTAGACAGAGTCAAACACCACAAAGAGATGAACTACACAGAGTCGAACAACTAAGTAAACACTCTACAGAGTTGAACACTACGCAGTCAAACACCACACAGAGATGAACTACACGGAGTCGAACAATTAAAAAAAACACTACAGAGAGTCGAACAGTACACAGAGTCGAACACTACACTGAGAAGAACAATGCACAGAGTTGAACACTACAGAGAGTCGAACGGTACACAGAATCGAACACTACACTGAGAAGAACAATGCACAGAGTTGAACACTACACAGAGTTGAAGAACAGTCTACAGAGTTGAACACCACACAGACTAGCACTACACTGAGCTGAACAATACTTAGTGTATCTGTGTAGAACTACATAGAGTCAAACGCAACACAGAGTTGAACACTACACAGAGTTGAACACCACACAGAGTTGAACACTAGATGAACACTACATAGTGCAATCTGTGCTCGAGCATGTGTCAGAGGGCGTAATGTCACGTTTGAGATGCTCCAAAATGAGAACATGTGCGAGACTCCTCACATGAGCACATCGATCTATTAAACAAGCGATGTTGGGAGGCTGTGGAGCTCCGCAGACCAAACAATTAAAATTTAGAAGTTTAGAAAACTAGCTTCAGTGAAAGAGCCAATCTTCCAGTTTATCTTGAAACCGTTGCACCATAATAATGAATGTTATGTCCGCATCAATATGCTTTATAACATATATATATATATATATATATATATATATATATATATATATAACATAATACATATTTTGACTAATTTGGATTCCAAGAAAACGCACACATTTGTTTGTATTTTTACTAACTTTTCCAACATTATATCGGTGACAAACTATCATGAAAACCATCTAGCGGCAACTACCAGTACTACTTAACACACCGCAGCGTAAGCTACAAACAAGAACTGCGGCTTCTTACACATGTAGTTGATGTGTGGCGAAAAATAAATGTACACATTCTTCTAAATGAACAAGATGCTTGATTTTTTAATGTTCAAAAAGCTTATCTAGTGAGATTTGACACGTTCTGTTGACAAATTCACTTGAACAAACGCAGTGATGGTGTTTATGCATGTGTTTTTCTGCAAATCCAGCAACAATTACGGCATCGTAATCTTCATTGTCACTGTAGCACCAAGGACTTTGTTTATAAAAGCAAATGTGTAACTTTCGACTTGATAAAGTATCACATTGCACTGCATGTTCTCTGCTTGCGTGGGTTTCTTCTGTTTTATCCCTGTTAAACAACACTTCATGAGAGTTTGGAAAAGTCTGTTAAATTGCTTATGGTTGTGAGTGTAGGAATGTGTGTGTTTGTGTGTCCCTCTCTGTGATTGGTCAGTCACCAATCAAGTGAGTGTTTCCAGCCACTACTGTAGAGCCAGATGTGTTGTTATTGGACCCGGCTCAATGTAATGTATTATAGAGATCTTGAGTTTAAGTTTTTTGTGGAGTATTCTATGTGGTTTATTTGTCTTAAATAAAGCAAGTTCAGATCTACAGGGAAGCCTTACATTTCTGGTGTTTGAAAAACTGTACATTCCACATTAAGCCGCAGCAAATTGAGAAACCATGCAAACGGTTGTTTATCTGAATCGATTGGGGAAAAAAACATCAGAACATGTAACAGGGAATCAAGTTTTACCACTGACAGATACATAATATTAAGCATGATATTTTCAACCCACTATTGTCAAATATAAATGTGTGTGTACTCACAAATGCATAAAATATGAGCAAGTGTGTTTGTATGCTTTGAATAAGTCAAATATGGGTTCCGGAAGTCTGAACTTTCCTTTTCATCAAGAGGACTCCACTGAATATTTGCGGACTGCTCTGCCCTGATATAATGACAGCTTTAGTTCCTGCGGTGCAGATGTTTTATGTTTCACTGCTCATGGCAGAGACCACAGTAATTCTCTGTGTCATTTGTTCCAGCCAATTTCTGATCTGCTCGATATCAAGGCCTTGTTTCCACTTATTTGGAGATTAACTGCTGATTTCCCACTGGAAATGCAATGAATTAAGAGAAAGGCAACACTCTGATATGATTCTGATGGTGGCCAACCACTCAAATGAGTGGGACACACTGACATGTAGTTTGTTTTTTTCTTTTTTTCTATTCTTACTTAAATGGACTTTAAAATTGTTTTTTTTTTTTTTTTAAACCCAAGTTAACTTTTTTATTTTTTCTGTATTCATGTCCAGCTGTTAGACATGTAGTCTCTATAGTGTTGGGAATATGTCACGTTTCCTCAAACAAAAGCCAAGAGGTTTTCTCGTTCTCAAGCATGTTAATGGGAAAACACATATAGACGTAAAACTTTGGCAACCCGATCAAAGCTTTAAAAGACAAACTGGTCCATTTAAAAATGTCCAAGTCATTTTAAGTTTACAGTTCATTCTCTCAAGCGTTCAAAATTCCCTGTCTTCTTACAGTCCAGAAATCCCTGGAGAAATATACACAAACACAACACAGCATTTTATCTTTTTTAAAAGGTTGTTTTTAGCCTTCTGTATTCCCCCCTCTGCGGGATCAATAAAGCTATTCTACTCAATTATATTCTATTCTAAATAACTCGGCATGATATAAAATGGAACACCCAAGCGAGAGGTTTAAACACGAAAAAAATGTCAAACACTATTAAAAAATGAGAATATTTTAATCAGATTAAACCAATTATTTTGTTTTATTGTTTAATGTTGTATATTAAACTTCTTAGGAATCTCATGGATAGAATGAAAGGATATTTTAAAAATAGTTTTCTATTGATCATTTACGAACGTACAGTATAGTTCAAGTGGCAGTTCTTCAAAGATTCAACGTCCGATTCATCCGTGTTAGCACACAAAGTATGAAAATACACACACACACGCACGCACGCACGCACGCACACACACACACACACTTTGCTGTAATATAAACAAAACAGCATTGTATTAACTAAAAACAAGGCCTTACCGCCCAGGTCTTGCTCAGTCTGAAGATGGGGGCACTCTGAAGAGCAGAGACCACCGACACCAGTGAGTGCAGGTTATTTAACTCCAGAAGTTTCTAAGAAGAAATCAAAGCATTTAAACAAATGTACACTACAAATAATGTACAACAACTAATCGACTTGGAAAAATATATCGTATATGATTTATGCTGAGCATGCGGTATTTGGAAAAAAAATACGTATTAATAACGATATACTGTATGTATTTGTTTAAATAAATAAATAAATAAATACATAGAGAGAGAGTGAGAGATTTGTTTTTGCCCAGTGGAGTCATGTCTTTTTGATCTTGCTCACTAAGCTGGAATCTGTGAATCTCCGCTTCAGCCTGACCTTTATAGAAGCGTAGAGTGAAAAGCCGGCTGGTTTTTGCTTTAATCTGTATTATTCATCAGTTGGGTTCACTGGGGCATGTCTGCTGGGCAGGTTTGGCAGGTAAAGCACAGGAATCTCTCGGCGGGATTCCCTGCGTCACGGCACATTGAGTGTCAGGAGAGCTTGTCAGCGGCGGGTGAAGGCTGGCACAGCAAATATCAGTGTATCGAGGAAACCCTTTCAAGGTTTTTTTTTTTAATCTTTTTAAAATCTTTGTTTATCTCCAGTTTAAGTTCAAGTGAGGCTATATTCTTTTATTACCATTAATAATAATAATACTAATATTTGGAACTGTCTGCAAATAGCAATCCATGCCTTCATCACGACACGCTTAGACTACTGTAACTCACTCTACGCCGGCATCACTCAGTCAACACTCGGACGCCTTCAGCTTGACCAAAACGCTGCCGCTAAACTCCTGACGGGCAAACGCAAATACGATCACATCACCCCTATTCTACGCTCCTTACACTGGCTACCCATCAAATACCGGATTGACTTAAAAATCCTACTTTTTGTCTTTAAGGCACTCAATGACCAAGCACCT
Organism: Paedocypris micromegethes; assembly: GCA_028031935.1. Lineage (NCBI taxonomy): Eukaryota > Metazoa > Chordata > Actinopteri > Cypriniformes > Paedocypris > Paedocypris micromegethes. The sequence continues at coordinate 20,342,679 of CM051498.1, read as the reverse complement.
CTCTATCTGACTGAACTTTTATCTCCGCAATCCTCATCACGAACCCTGCGCTCAAACGACCAAGGGCTCCTCAAAATCCCCAGGACTCGACTTAAATGTCAGGGTGATCGCTCATTCACTGTGGTCGGCCCGAAACTTTGGAATACTCTTCCTCCTCACATAAAAGCTGCCCCGTCCATCTTAACATTCAAATCAAGACTCAAAACTCACCTGTTCTCCCAGGCCTTCGAAATGCCACTATAAGTACTGTCCCTCTATGCACTGCCGCTTAAAGCGCTCTGTTTCTTTTTTCTGCCTTCCTCCCTTTACGTTACTATCTTTATTGTTTTACTTTCTTATTCTTATCTTCTGCCTCTCTTCTACCTCTTCTTCCGCATTCTTGTGAAGCACTTTGGTCCACTGTGGTGGTTTTTAAATCGTGCTATATAAATAAACTTTGATAAAAACACATTTTTACACACAATTATTACACAAATTACACATATTATTTCAAACTTAAGAAAAAAAAATGGAGAATACCTTGGCAATTTTGATAAAGTGGCTCACAATTTCTGCTCGCATTTTGAGTGTTTGAGCTGTTAGTATCTCCCTCACAGCCCAGAAACTGACCTTAAAAAAAACAACAATATCATGAGAGAAAGACAGATATATAACAAGACAGACTGATCAGCATTATTTGTCCAAACACAATTACCAATTAATTTAATTGTTTTTATAAACTAGTCAAAGTTAAATGATAGGTCTCACAAACCTACGCAAAAAAACCTGCATTTTTGTATTGAAATTAATAAAAATGGATATGTTCAAACAAAAAAATCATATTTAAACAGCATTTAAACAACATATTGCAGTGGAAGACGTTTAATGTGTCTGAAAAGGTTAAAAATACACAAGAGGCAAGTGTTTCTGCCCTTTATATAAAATCTGTGAGACATTTAGAATTTGCCAAAAAGATGTTCCATTCAAACAGAACCCGCATTTATTCCCAGTTTTCTAAAGTGGGCATTTAAGTACATTTGAAAAATGATAATAAGGACAGTTTTATGTATCTTAATCTTTTTCACAAAAACAAATACAATTTATGGACAATGGAAAGGTTGAAAATGAGCTTTACAAAAGTAAAAACAAGTTAACAAAAATAAAAAAATAAATTACATCACATAAAAAAAGTTTCCATAAATTGCTAATATAATCTAGACAGGGTTTTCTTTTTTCCAATACTATATACTATCTAGTAGTCTTATATAATGTCAAATGTTTTTTTGTTTTTTTTTTTTTTTTTTCATTTTTTTCCATGTGGAGTCATGTAAAATAGTGAAAAACAAATCAATTCCGTAAATAAAAAATAGACACAATTAATTAAAATTGTTCATTTTGATATGATGTATTTTACTTGCAGTGAAATATTATTTATTCACCCAATGATCTTACTTGGTTAAATCGCCGTGTGAAGGCCACAACATTTGGTGAAAGGCTGTGCTTCTCCTTCTTGTTCCAGCCACAGCTCGCAAGCTCCTAGAAAAAAAAGATGGAAAAAAGAGAAAAAGAAAGAAAGAATTACAGTAGGAAAAAAAGAAGAAAGAAAGACATAAGTAAAGAAAGAAAGAAGGAAAGAAAGAAAGTAAGAAAGTAAGAAAGAAAGAAAGAAAGAAAGAAAGAAAGAAAGAAAGAAAGAAAGAAAGAAAGAAAGAAAGAAAGAAAGAAAGAAAGAAAGAAATTCAGACAAACAAAAGTCTTGAGTCAATAATTTTGGGAATTCAACGATTCTAAATAGAGGCCATGACCCCAAAAACGTGAAAACCTTGCGTTAAAGAGTTAAAGCAAGCGTTTTACAGCAGCAGCGGTCTGCAGACGGAGCAGAAGTTGACACACTTGGGGGCTTTTGACTTTCCACATGAAATCTGAGAATAGAGTTTCCACAAGAATAAGCAGTTCGGTTTTTGGTACCTTTGCTAAATATCTTAGGTCTGCGTGCAGAGTCATCGTTTAAACCACACGCTTGGGTCCAGAAACCACAGTACACAAGGTCTTGCTCTGTTTTTTATGTCAAAAAAATGTATGCCGATAAATAAAACTGAGCCATATAACAAAATATTACATAATTATGAATTACAATAATATCATACATTTATATCATTGCATTTTAATAATAAAAAGTTGTCCAGAAGTATCTAGAATAAGTTAATATAATTTAATTACAATAATACAGTATAGTAATGATAGGATAATAACATTATACTTGACATTATTATCATCAACTAATATGTTAATAAATTGGTCTTTGTTTTAGAAAACTTTGACCCAGCCATGTTGCGTTGAAGAAATCGGAGTACGAAAATCTTTTTACCATGCATCTGAAAAATTGATGAATGAAGGTTCGTGCATGCGGTTTGACGCAGAAATGCAAGCGTTTCCACAGCCTGAGTGATGTCAAGGATAGAAAGATGGAAATGAAGGACTACAGAGGTGAAACTCAGCATTTTTAATATAAACTCTTCTCTACTGGGTTAAGGGGTTTCACACTTTTATTTTGTAAAACTGAAACGTCGTTCAGATTAACTTATGAATCGCTTGTTTTATCACATTTGTTTTACAGATAAAAATGTTAATTGTTTGGCATTACACTGCAGTGGTATATATGTGTGATTCTGGTATGGTGATCACGTGGATGTGTAAGCAACCTTTGGCAATATAGCGTGCATGTGTACGGTATTATCAATTTTGTTGGTCTATTGTTTGAAACTGTATTGTTAAGAATACTAACATTTTAAAGAACAGGTTTAATTTTGAGCATCTGTTTTGACCCAATGCATATTATTTTATTTTACATATTATTTTTATTTTTTATTCTATATTTAATAGATGTGCACATATAAAATGTCTTAAGTGTAAAAACTATACAGAATACTAAAGTGGAAAATCAAGATGAAAACAAACGTTCCCATAAAACACATTTTTAAATAAATGTAATTAAAAAGTAATTAATTTCCACTAAACTGTTGGATTATGTCTGTGTGTTTGTGAGTGTTTTCAGTAAATTTAACTGAAATGTGCTTTGAGAGAGCGAGAGAGAGAGAGAGAGAGAGAGAGAGAGAGAGAGAGAGAGAGAGAGAGAGAGAGAGAGATAGAGAGGAGAGAGAGAGAGAGAGAGAGAGATGAGAGAGAGAGGAATTTAATATAAGCACTTCTGTTCACATCTTAATATAGTTGTCTGCAAAACAGCTTTTCCAAGCCAGTTTTTATATAATTGCAGTAAACTATAAAATGCCTTGGCAAACTCACTTTCATTATCTGGGGAAAAGCTCAGCAGATAGAAGCAGATTCTGGTCCAAATCTAAACCTTATCAGTTATAAACTCCATTCCACTGGCTTTTTACACAACACTTTTAATTAAAGAAAGTAGAGAAGCTCAGAGTAACAACGCTTGTTAATGTAATGGAAGAATGTGAAGCTGCTTGTGTGGCTGTGTGTGTGTGTGTATGTGTTTTACCATTGTGACCTGCGTCACATCAATAATTTACCAACAACATTTTCAGTCAGTCAGTCATCTTCTACCGCTTCATCCTCTACAGGGTCGCGGGGAGCTGGCGCCTATCTCAGCGTCTTAGGGCCGGAGGCGGGATACACACTCTGGATTGGTGGCCAACCATTCGCAGAGCAGGACACACAGACAAACACATTCACACACTCACTCATACCTATGTGGTCAATTTTCCAATTCCAATTAGCCTGTAGCGCATGTTTTTGGACTGTGGGAGGAAACCGGAGAACCCAGAGGAAACCCACGCAAGCACAGGGAGAACAAGCAAACTCCACACAGAACGGCCCCGACCGGCCTCGAACTCACACCTCGAGTGTCAAACGGAACCATCTTGCTGTGAGGCAGCAGCGCTAACCACTGCGCCACCATTTTTATGTTGCTCAGTTTATTGAACTCTTTAAAAAGCTCATTAAAAAGTGATGTTTGGACTTATTAGAGCAGGAATGCCAATTATGTCAATCGCATCGACATAGCATTTAAAAAAAAAAAAAGATGGAAAAAAAAAAAAATTTAAAAACTCTAGCAAGCTTGCGATATACGTATATACTGTATAACAACATAATAATTTGTGTTTTGTTACATGTTTGTTTCCAAAAATCTGCTTTGAGAAGATCCATATCTATGAATAGCGCAAAAAGAAAAATTGAAATTGAATTTAATTGAAAAAAAACAGCCCTACATTTTATAGATTCAAAATTACAACGATTAAGTTTATTGTGCATTAAACTGATAATGTTTGCCCTCACCTCAGGCTGAATCGCCTTGAAAACCGGAGCGTCCATCAGCGTGATCTGACTCTGTAAGCAGAAAAAAAAATAAAATAAAAAAAAAGGCATGAAAATGACATTTGGACCTACACAACATCTAGATCCACCATGCAAGAAGATCACTATTTTGCAACTACAGCAGCAATGTGTGATTTAAATTAAACTAAATAAAATTTATGTATTAATTACTAATTAAAATTAATACATTCAATTGAAATTAAAGAGGACGGTGGACTCACAGCGAACTCCTCTGGTGTAACCTTGAGCATGTCAAACACCACCGCGTCAAAGCTCTTGGCCGAGTCCAAACTCCGTCCATCCAGGGACTCTGAGCTGCTGCTGTCCTGAAGAACAGAACATCAGGATTACTTTATTTCACAACATTGGCTTAAAAAACATTTCAGTAAGACATTTTAGCTCAAGACATTAAACATAACTAGGTTTTGGACCTTTTGACCATCAGCTCCACTACTATCAGCCTCAGATCTACTCCATCTCCATCCAAATGGAGCAAAAACCATCTTCAAGTTGAAGACGACACAACGCTGAGAACACTAATAGCAATGTTGAGAAGGTCTACGTAAAGAAGCTTCAGCAAAATGAAGATTTCCATAGACTTTCCATAGATGATCCATAGACCGAAACTAAAGAGATCACGAGGCCTTCAGGAAGAAGAGAGAAGGCGAACATATTTCTTCAGCATCAAAAGTTTAGCTCTCACAGTATGGAATGGAAGCTGCTCTCTGTACTGTATATTACGTCTCCCCATCTATCTACAGATTCTTTTTCTTCCGAGTAGATCTAGTTTTGAATTTCTCAACCAGACCTCCAGATCAAACCCATCATACACACTTCATGGTCGACATACATTGGTTTCAGACTTCTGCAGAGTTGTGTTTGGTACCTGTGTGTGACGAGAGGTGATGCTGAAGCTGGCAGGAAGTCCATTCCTCCTGTACATGCTCTCAGTCAGAAGACCTTGATCTCAGCGGCTCACCATCACGCTCAACCTCTCAGCCATCCCTGGAACACACACGGACCACCGAAAAGACTCAAAAACAGTTCATAATAAACATTAAGTAATCTTAATCATAATCAACTTAATTTAACATAATCAACAGTTAAGTAAATAATAATAATAATAATAATAATAATAATAATAATAATAATAATAATTGGGAAAAACACACAAACAATATTTTTTAAAAACACACAAAGTTGTCTTTTTTTAAGAAAGTTGAAAAAAAAAAAAACAGTGGCAACCAGAAGTGGCAAGGTTTGAGAGGTTTTATTTTTTTAATAATTGTTGATATTTTTTCTTGTAAATAAAGTATTATATTATTCTTACTATTGTTATTATTATTATTATTATTATTATTATTATTATTATTTATTCATTTATTTTTTACTAACATTATCACCACAGCAGTGATTGTTGTTGTTTTATTATTATTATTATTATTATTATTATTATTATGCGTTTAATTATTAATAACAATTTATAATTATTATTACTCGCCATCACCGATTATTATTCATTATTATTAAATCAGAGACCCAGAGGAAACCCACTCAAGCATAGGAACATTATGCAGACCCCACACATAATGATCACCAATCAGGGATCATTCAAATTCAAACAGTTACCATTTGCCATAAGACAACTTATTTACGTACTCAGATTTAACAGGACAAGACTGAAATGAGATGCAATACTGGATCTGGCCAGCAGGTGGAAGCCTCCAACACCATTACAGCGTCTCTCCCCTCAAGACTCTTCATTCTTCTGGCCTCAATTCTCCCACCCAGCCATTTTCTGCTTAAATGAGTCACGCTCATAGATGAAATTTCTCCGCAGAGCTTCTCCTCTTCATGGCATGAGGAGTCACAGTATTGTCCGTAAAACAAACTACTCATGGCATGACAACAGCCATGTTTTACTCAATGTTATTCCTCAATTTGTCCCTATTTTATTCATTTAGAAAAGAAAAATGTAATTAAAGCACGTTTCATTTTTTGTTATTTGTACGCAAGTTATGTTGTTATTTTCCATGTTCTACTCATTTTACAATCTCTAGTCATACACATCTAAAGAAATGGGTCACAACCATACGTAGTACCACCTCTCTTCATTCTCTGCTCAATTACTGGAAAAAATGATGATGAGGAAACTTAAAAAGTGATGAGACAGACGTATTCAGCAGAAAGAGTCGTTTCAGAGTTTGAGCGAGGAAGACCCAAGAACAAGGATGTGACGACACGGAACCGGGTTACGTGGAACTTTTACGTGCAAAGCAACACACAAGTATATTTTTTTACACACAGAAAAAGAAAGGCTTACCCATTTTAGCAGCTCTTCACATGGCTAATATCAGTGTGCGGGTTGATGGAGTGACCAGAAGAGTCAATCCCTGAACGCTGAAGAACAAGAGAGAAGACATAAAACACATCATTCAGATGGTAAACACACACTCAATATTGTATTGAAGGGTTAAAAAGAGACAGAAATACAAATACAGTATCAGATATGGACAAACGACTTTATCTGTCTGCCTGTCCATCCACCAACTTGTTGTTTCAACTTATTCATATATATTTCCACCCACAATATCTATGTAATGTGTATCCATCCATCCATTTATTCATCTATTAATTCTTTTTTATCCGTTCCATCCATCCATTCAATCCATTAATCTATTCGTTTCATTTATCCATCTATCCATCCATCCATCCATCCATTCATTGATCATCTATCTGTTCCAACCATCCAACCATTATTCCATCCATTGTTTCATCTATCCGTTCCCTCCATCCATCCACCCATCCCTCAATTCTGTCTCTGTTCGTTTCATCCATCCATCCATCCTTACATCCATCCATCCATCCATCCATCCATCCATCCATCCATTGATCTGTATTTATGTTCCATCCATACGTTCTTTCCATCCTATCCATCCATTCATTAATTCTGTCTCTGTTCCATCCATCCATCCATCCAGCTCGCTCTTCTAAAAAAAAAATTTCCTCTGATGAAGAAAAGTGCAAAAAAAAGTCAAAAAGTAAATGTTTTCAAAACACTTCAAAAACATTCAGAAAAACAGTTGCCACTCCATGCAAAAATATCATGTTCTTATTGATATTTAATCTCCAATTAACTCCTAATAAATCCTAAAAACGTATTGTTTTTTTTTTTTTATTATTATTATTTTACGGACAACTTCTGACTCTGAAAAAGCCGTCCCCATCTTGAAGAGCACGTGAGTGCTCGGTCTAGTGTGAGATCTGGTCTGAATCCTGAAGAGTGTGGAACCACCTGACATCAGCAGCAGAGACGGGATGTTCCTCGCTGGGTTAAGAAGCTCCAGCGTTCTGCTTCTAAAAGCACATGATGTTCTGCACTGCTCGGTATAAATAGTTCATCTCACCCGACTCTGATCCCACTGAAGCATTGGCACAGTGAGTGAAAAGCCTAGTCCAAACAATCACCACAGAGCAAACTACATCTACACACACACTGCTCACAATACTACTCACAAAGTGTCTGTCTGTCTGTACATTAGGAGTTGGCGATATGAGTGAAAATTCATATCACGATATTTTCTAGTGTCCAGACAGAATCAGTACTATATCACGGTATTGGGGGAGGGGACACTACATTTTACTAGACCTTAATTACATTAGTTGTACACAACATCCGAGAGAGAGACAGAGAGAGAGAGACAGAGAGACAGAGAGAGAGACAGAGAGAGAGAGAGAGAGAGAGAGAGAGAGAGAGAGAGAGAGAGAGAGAGAGAGAGAGAGAGAGAGAGAGAGAGAGAGAGACAGAGAGTGTTTATATACGTGTATAAAAATCTAATTCATGGATGTGTGAAGGTATCTATCTGCTATTAACTATCTATCTATTGTAACAAAACAAACGTTTTATACTGTATTAAAGTGTTTATATACAAGTATAAAAATCAAATTCATGAATGTGTGAAAGTATCTAACTATCTATCTATCAACATTTATTTGCATTTAGTCAAAAGCACATTTTGTATTTATTTGTTCACAGTTTTTGCAGCAGGTTCAGATTTGGAATGATCCTATTGTACCAAACAGCAGAAACTCTCAGACTTCACACATTTGAATAATAACCAGAGATACTCTTACTGTAAACATATAGTTTACAGTAAGACTATAGTAAATAGCCAGAAATACTATACTTTAAAAAGGATCAACTGTAGAAAAGTGCTATATCTTTATGTACCTATATTCTATAATGTGTGGGAACTATTTAAAGAATAAATTAACTACAACTTCCAGATTTAATGATGAAAAAATCATCCCAATTATATCCCAAGATGGAAACCATACTTAGAAAAAAATACAGCTATTTATAATAACATACAGCTGACCATCTGGACAATTTTGAAAATACAAGTCCTCGGTTCATCTGAAATATGCAAAGTTTGTATGTAATGTACATTTACAGTCACATCATATTCACATCACGGTCATCAGCTCAACGTTCTAAAGAACTCACTGACCGCGATTCAATCTGAACGCATCTGTCTAAAGATTGTGCAGAAATATGACATTACAGAAATAGGCAAGTCTGACAGATTCAAAGCAACGACAGATTCCTTCTCTATCCAGTCTCTCTGAAAGATGCTGTATAGCTGCCGTATTCCCAAAGTAATGCCTTCTGCAAGTTTGATGAAGAACGCTGATGTGCTGAACGTAGTCAGTGAGCTGGAAAAGATGGAGAGAACTCCAACACAACATATCTTAAAGGACCGATGGATAAATGGTGGCATCAAAATAGCGTAGCAACATAGCATAGCTCAAATTCTGAATCAGAATTTGTTAAAAATGCGGTTACGCGTACACACACACACACACACACACACACACACACACACCATAAGTTGTGAGCACAAAAGATGGAAGAGAGTATACATTGTTTTTTTTCATTGAATAATCAAAACAGTATCGAAATTGAAACAAAAATGATATGCTACCAGAAAATATTAAATCTGCGCATAATTCTTATCTTTCTGGGAAAATAAATAATGTGAATTTTTTTTGACAGTTTTTACTTTATACAAATACTTTCACAATTGGTGTAAGGACAAACAATTTGTTTAAAGATTATAGTTTTTGTAGAAATCTTAAAACTCGTTAGTTTTATTGTATTTTAATAGAAACTTTTTTTGTTTAAAAATGAATGATCAATGACCCATGGATGACCAATTAAATTGATCATTCAACACTTTTTTTTTATTTTTATTTGTTTTATAGGCATATAATAAAAACAATTGTAGATTAATTTAAACTATATTAATAGTTTCCCCCCCTTTAGTTTAGGACAGAGAATGAGGCGAAACAATAAAATACAGTAAAAACAATAAAAGAAATCTGTTCTTTTTATTTCTTAGCCATCATCGGCTATTGGCCTGCTCACATTTTTTCCTTCCATTTTTTTTTTTTTTTACATTTTTCTCTTATCAGATTATTCACACTGTACACGTGTGGCCTTCAGACAATGGCCTTCTGCAGACATAAAAGAAGAAATTGAGTGAGTTTGTCAATGCGGCCACTAGGGGTCATGCCAAATTTGTGCTGTGCATTTAAAATAGAGTGAAGTTACACACACAATGAAGTGATACATAAACTCGGAGCAGTGGGTGCCTTAATGGGTTGGTAATGTAAAATAAGACTTTTTTGCCAGTCACATTTATCCAGCAACAAGTGAACAAAATGTACTAAATTGACAATCACGAGATTGTCAACTATTTTGACTATGTAATAAGTGAACTATTCGATGAGGCATTTTCAGAGAAATAAAGATGGAGGAGTTTCAGTGAATCATCATGGCCTTTGTTGTGTGTCACTGTGATTCCAGTAAAGTTCACAGCACTTCCTCCGCGTCCCAGTCTCTGTGTTGTGATGTGAACATTAGAAACAGCCGTAGCAATCGGCCTATATAGATTTTAAGAAATAGAAAAAAGAAACGTATGAAGAGCAAAACAGTTTAATGACTGACTTAAAAACAGGAAGTTGGATCCAAATGTGGTCACAAGTCGAACAGTTGCATAACTTTTCATCTTTACATTGTTATGCTAATGTATGCATAGAAAATTTTATCTTGTTTGGAAGCTTAGACCCTTGAGATTAAGACCCCGAGTTTATGTTAAGTTTAGGATTCAAATTCACAGCAACCGTAAATGTCACAGTTATCAAACAATTTCGGTTGCTTAGTTACATTTTAGATTCCATGGCTTCCACAATTTCTTAAAATTCCCAATTCATCAATAATTTCACCACATACAAATGTTAATGAAATATGATACAAATTTTAGGATGAAATTTTGAAAAACTACAAATTTTTTTTTTTTTTAACTAAACCTTGTCTAGTCTATATGTATTGCTGTAAGTGCCACATAGACATTTTTTTTTTAACTAGAAGTTGTTATTTTCCTAGGCTCAACGATGCAACTTGGATGTAATTTGGAAACTACAGCTATTTTAATTATGCTGCGCCAAATATTTTAAAAGAAAATAATAACAAGCTTGGTCCCTAATAAAGTACATTAACATGGCAATTAACTTAGCCAATCAATTTAAACCATTTTGAAAATGTAACCAAAACACAATTAAATAATACATTCATAATGCAGTTTGATTTCAGTTTCTACTGAACAGCAGGTGTGATTTTTGTCATGTAAGAGAAAGATTGAGCCGAAGCTCCCACTGCCGAGACAGCCGTAGTTTCCATGGCAACAGAAAGAGCTGTACCCTGTTTATATTTTTATATTACACACGAGGGCGAGTGTCTACAGGCGGCGATCTGCCACATTTAACGCTGGAAATGTCTTTCTGTGATCGATCCGTGTACAACACAGGGGTCTGACTCACAATTGTTCACACTGATTTATCAGATTTATCAAAATTCTTTTTTTAATTTGAATTTCAAATCGGTGTTATTATGAAATTGTTTACAACTGATTTGCCAATTGAACAGAACACTACAGCAAATGCAAAGACAAACAAACACAATAAATAAATAAATGAACATACATTTATTTTATTTTTAGATTGGTTTTATTTATTTTATGTTTCATAATATATACTTGTTAGTACACATTTACATTAGAATTGTTATATGACTAATATTAAATAAATAAGTGTCCATTCATCCATCCATACAGACACACTGGCATTCATTTACTGATGATGCTAATGTATAATCAGCTATAAGTTAAACGCGTCCATCCCTACAGTACAGTATGTCAAAGTTTTACTCAAAGGTCCTTTCGGCTCAAGTTTCTGACCAGCCAAACGATGACAGACACGTGGGTCTTTCTTTTTAATATCATTTGGAATGAAAGATGCCCCAAAAACGACTCATTCAAATGATCTATTAAAAATTCATAACACATAAAAAAATAACTGGATAAATAAACACTACTTGCAATGATTTTCCTACAATATTTCTGGTCATTGCTGCAACAAATAAAGCACCATACCACAATCAATCTGATAACACGAATATCAATGGTAGAGAATGCTAAACAAGTTCAATTAGAATGAGTATCGATAATAAACGCGTCCTAATTTGGAGAATGCTAAACAAGTTCAATTAGAATGAGTATCGATAATAAAGACGCGTCCTAATTTGATCAGCTCGCCATTACCATAGCGATGGCGCACGCAACATATTGGCAATGTGGCATCTACATGGGTACAGTCAGCCAGAGTGACGCAACGCCATCCCTGCTGCTGATGCTGATGCTGTTTTCATCTGATGCCGTGTAGCTAACGGCACTAAAACTCACCTGTCAGTGAAGATCCAGCACTGCCCGCGTCTGATGTGAGACGAAAACACTCCGATCCACCGGCCGCAGCCGCGCGACCTTAAGCGCTCAGAAATCCAATTTGTAAGGATATACTCTTCTCCTCCACTGGTTGATGCCGCGATTCCCGTCTGTGTTGGAGTAGCGGTGATGACGGATTCGAGGGCAGTCGTACTCCTGTCCTGTGCGTAGTAGACAAGACGTTACCGGATGCTGGAGATGCGGGTCATTTTCCAACAGCTGGGCATTGGCTTCAGGAAGCGCGTGTGCCTGATCGCTTTGACGGACGGCGGCTTTGACCAATCGCGGGGGTGACATTGACCTTTTGAGACCGCCCATTTAATTGAGTGACCAATCACTAATTAGGTCAAAAACATTCGCGCGCATGTCCATCTTTGTTTTGCTACGGTAAATATGGAAAGGTGGGTGGTAAGTGCCGCAAAACGTAGTGCACAACGTGATTTTACACTTAAAAAAAAAACACAATGACGCATAGATTATACGATATCCTAAATAAAGACGGCCACTTTGATTTTAGTAGTCCATCTGCCATCTCACTGGGCAGCTTGGCCAGTGCTTTTTCCCGCCAGCTGGATGATCTCATCTAAACCAGAAGTCTAATTCAATTCTGAAAATGCCTTTTAACAAGTCATGAAATATTAATTTCAGTTGTAATCAAGACTCGTGAAGAAAAAAAATACATTACACGAAAGTAAAAAAAAAAATTTACTTTTTAAAATTGTTAGTTACAAAAATAATAATACGCTTATGCCATTTCTAATGTTACAAGTTGATCGAATCATTTTCTATAATTCAATCTTTATTGGTCCCTCATGTGGACATTCTTACTCAGCATTTAACCCATCCGATCAGACACGAACTCTACACACACACACACACACTCACGCCAAACAAATTGCGCGCACACACTCACAAGGGTATACATAGCAGTAATTTAGTCAGTGAACGTGTACATGCCCGCCACCTAGTGGACAAAAGCATCAATTACACAGTGAGTAGTAAAATAGCACACCTTGTAAGTCATTTAGCCAAATCAGCATCTTTATTGTACAAACAAATGCGTTTATCTATAGACATTTCTTTGTATCATAAAAAAGCAATATACAAGCTTTGAGAATGAAAAAAAGCAGCACAGAATGATTATGATTAAAATATAGATTTTGAATAAATATAGATTTTATAGTACACATGCTATCAAATAAAATTCATAAATGGCAAGTTGTTACAGCAAAAAGCGTCAGCTAGCTTCATGTACTTCATAGTTGTATAAAACAGTAGAGTTCTGAGGTTCACAGTCGGGTTGTGAGGTTGTACGTGGTGGATGGAAGAGAACTGGACAGTGTGATGGGAGCTAAAGGTCTTGTGTGGTCAACAGCGGCCAAACTCTCGGCCTGTTCCATGTATTCGGAAAGCAAGATCTGAAAGGTCTGACGTCTCCTGTGAGGCAGAATGTCTCCGGGAACCAATGACTGAGGAACTGCTTCCCCACCTGAAGTAAAAGTGCAAGTTTTGGACACAGAAAACATTGCATATCCAAAATGGCATTTCAGAATACTAGTAAACCCTGAGTTCTACTTGATTTCTTTTTGCCTCGTCACAAATACATGAGAACCGGGTCCTCACAGAGTTTGACACCACTACGAACCAAAGCGTGCGACTTGCGGAAAGCATTTTGGCCACTGATTTGACTTTTCCATACATGAAGTTTTTTTTCAGCTGCTCATCCTAAAAGTTTTTTTTTTATATTTAACAAAGTGTAAAAAAAAAAAAAAGGCCCATCCACAATGGCAGGTGGATGAGTGTTAGCGCTAAAAAAATAAAATAAATTCAAAACTCTTATATTTCCCCCAACCTGTCCCAAGTATTCACATAAAAGAATATTGAAGGAAAGAAAATCTAGTCAAAACCTTTCGCCTGGAATTCCTCCATCCATCTATCCATCCACGGAGACCCGCACTTCCCATCTTCAAAAATAGGAAAACTGCTCGTACATATTATTGCTTTACTAGTAACGTATCACATCTGGGAACTAATGGAAGACTTCAAGATTTCCTTTGCTTCAATATTCAAACGAATCAGTGTTCATAAACTACCTGAAGGACGTGTTTTCCGACCATTGAGAAGGACGAGCTGCACAATCAAAAAGTAGCCAACAGCATTTCCTGTAAACACTTCTTTTTGGATTGCCGTGCGTGGCACAAACGGAACAGAGTGAAACTGGGCCGTGAGGGTCTGTCGGTGGTCTCCAGCTATCCACGTTCACATCACTGTTTCGCTTACGTCATACAAACACAAACCTGACCAGTTAAGCACCATTAAAGGGGAACGTCAGAGGAAACAGAATATCTGAGGTTAACCAATCCCATTACAGCGTGAAAATGGAAACCAATCCCTTAAGGAGAAAGAAACACCTAATATTAACAGTAATAACCATAATCGACTTATTCTTAAAAGGTCATTAAGTGCATGCCAGATGGAAATCGCGGGAACAAAATTGCTAAAACTAAAAATCCTTTTCAAGTTTTAAGGATCATCAGTATTTCCATGTTCTAGTAAGAAGGGCGCCATGCATGGGGTGGGCAAGCATGCACACTTCCCCGCGCTCAGATAGAGAAAATACAGCGATCTGCAAACCTGAAAGCCTCATCCTTCTGATGAGATAATAGTCGAGCAGAAGTCCTTTGATAAAAATATGAACCTCCACATCTGGAAGCCATTTGATTGTCCCACTTTATCTCAGCGTTTCTTTTTGATGTCAAAAATGCTTCAATCTGTTGCTTCGGAATATTAAACGAAGAGGGAAAAAAAGCACATATAAAGCAACTCGATAACATACTGCATTGAAATATCTGGATCTGGGTTTTACAGGCATATTGCTTTTGCATATAACCATCATTTTTACGTTTTATGGAAACTGGCTGCGCCAACGCATCCAAAAACAACACAAGTGTTCTGTCCTTCTTTGAAGGAACATCTTCTCGTTTTCCTGTGGGGAAACTGGCATAACCAGTTCAAACAAACTGCAGCTTCTCTGGCAAAACATCTTATTTTCATCAATGCCAGAAACACACACACACACACACACACACACTCAAAATCTGTTCTTTTACAAGCATGAGCACGAAAAAAATGCCCGCAGCCTCATTTGCAATTAGCATCCGTCAATATTTCCCAACAGATGCAAGCCAGAGTCATTTCTTACAAATAATAAGACAAATCAAATCTCTCCGAAACATTAAATTTGTTCATGTTTTGGTCGCTCATTAGTTCACTGTGCAACATACGACAAACCCAACACTATTTTTGGTTTGTTCTTTGGTTGGTGGCCCAAATCTCCCCCACGACGGCGACGATGAACAGTTGCATTGTTCAAAGCAGAACAGTCAGTCACACCAACAACGTTCCTCACATCTACACCACAGACTCTCCACCAGTAGTATGAGGCGTCTCCGTTCTCGCTCTTCATAACGGTGAATATAAAGATTACCATTGTCGGCTCAACGAAAAAGCCGTAATTACTCTAATGTGGCACAAACAATAATAATGTAGGAGGTTTGGCGCAATAAATCAATCTGCATCTAAAACTTCAATGGCACACGACTAATCCTAAGGGGGGGCGGGGGGTTGAAAGGTCATTGGCAAAAAACGTAAAAAAAACAAACAAAAAAAAAAACAACTGAATTGTAAGAGACAAATGTTAATTATGGTGCAATACTGCACAAACTCATAAAAAAGCACCAACGGGAGGAAAAACTATATATATATATATAAACTGTAATCACAAAAAGTGTTCACTTTGCTTGGCTGGTGTGAATGTGATGCGACCAGACAAATATCTGGATGGTTTGCCAAACAATCTTTAAAGCACTTGAGATCTAGGCATGTTTAAATACGTCTTAGCATCATGAACAATAAATCAAACCATCCGCTGACAGTCGTCTGGTGAAAAGCACATTTTGCAATAAACGCATCCTCTGATTATTAAGGTGTGCTACTTTTAGAATATGCTTCTATATTAAAGTGATTTAAATAAGACAGTGTGGTTAAAACAATTAGATGGAAGAAACTATGCAGATAAAGAGAGAAAACCCAATAGAATGGAAGCAATGCTGTGAAAAACGGGCAAGAAATGGGAAATCCTTGATTTCAAATCTACAATATGACTCGCACTATACCTAGACTTAAAAATACATCTATTTTATCCTAAACCAATATATCTGTATCCTCAAGCGTGAAAAACAGCATCTTGGCAGTACTGAATTATGTTTGATTATGGATTAAACGGCTCTACATTTAGGTCTGAGCATCAACAAAAGCAGCGGAGAACTAAAGTAATTACTGCAGTTCACTCCCCAGAACCGCGGCCAAATCAAACTCGCAGTTTATTTCAGGGACGGTTCTTCAATCCTCGAGCACGTGGTGCATGAGTGCATGGTGCATGAGAAAAAAAACGTGCATGAGTCCAGAACCATTTCGAGCAACAATAATGTGAATCTATTTATGTGGATGGGCAACTTCAGGCACAACTCGCCCACTCATAGTGCTTTCAAATTAAAACCTTGTAGAAAGTAAAAAAAAAAGGCACAGAAAGCTGATTGCGACAAAAAGTTGACTATGGAAGTCAACTGTACACCTTCAAACCGAACGGATCTTAATGAAAGATACGAATATTGAATTACAGTTTCGAAAAATGAGCTGAAACGTTCTGTACTGAATTCTTGATCCTGAAAAACAAACAAAACAAAAAGAAAAAAAAAAAAACCACAGGTACACCTTTATCCCCAAACAATAAAGCATGGCTGCGAAAGTAACCTGAACTAGCTGGATCCAGAATTCATACAATCACTAAGGAGGTTTTACTGACGTATCAAGCTTCGATACAGTGAAGCCGTTTTGTTCGTGGGTTTCACCGCCGTATCCTTTTAAACCCAATGAAAACAAAACATGTTTTAATGAAATCTGCTTCTTCTCTGGTCAGGCTCTTTGCTATGAGGTAAAACCTGGCAGAGTCGAAAAAAAGAGGAAAAAAAAACAGCTACAAATACTGTCCGTTTTGAAAATGCTGAAGGTTTGTAATGAGGTATTGAGCGGATGTGTAAAGAGTCAGATAAACCATTCCTTGTGAGTGTGTGGCCGATAAAAGGCCACATGTGCAAAAAGAGGTCAGGTAAAAGCGTGATATGACAAGCATCTCTTCAGAGCTTTCACATTATTCGTTATTGCAACATGCCTATATTACTCTGTAAATGTGTCGAAAAACATGGAAATATATAGATATATAAAAACTGTGATAAAACTTTCGCGAGGCCATTACAGACCCCCCTCCTCTACAAGGGCTCCTTCCCTTTGAAAAACACTCCGTCCCAGTCCCACTTGAAGTAGAAAATGCGATCGTTTCTCGTGTGTTAAAAACAGCTGGGCTTCATTGCAAAAAGAGAGGGAGAGAGAGACCCTTCCTTATTACATAAGGAGGGCATCCGATCCCAACACATTTCTTCACAGACACGTTCTGGAAGCAGGGGCTGCACTTTCAACTCTCTTCACTAGCTTTTTTCGTTGACAAATGGTCTGGATATGCGGGGCCATAGGCTACTTCGCCCTCCGAGGTATCCTCCTGCTCCCCTTTCTGGCCTTCTGGTGCCTCTCCCAGCAAGTCCGTGTGATTGTTAACTTCTGTGCCAGAGGTCATGTGCTTCTTGCGCAAGTGCTGGTTGAGTGTGCCTTGGAAGGGAAAGCATTTGCCACAGATCTGGCAGTGGAAGGGTTTGTTGTCCGTGTGGCCGCGGATGTGGTACTCCAGCTGATCTTTGCGGGTGTACTTTTTGCCGCAGAACTTGCAGACGAAAGGCGTGATGCCCATGTGCAGGCGCATGTGACGGTCCAGGCTGCCCTTCTGATTGAAGGACTTGCCGCAGTAGATGCACACCAGCCTCTCGTTGTAGGGGTACCACTGTCCGCGAAGACTCCGCTCCCTCACATCATTCTCTAAGGGCGTGGCTGTGGCACCTCCATCTCCTTCCTCCCCACCCGGCTGGATTTGGGTGAGCAGATCGGCGGGAAGAGGCACAGGGCGTTTGGGACGGGCTCGGCCACCACGGAAGCTACCAAGCAAGGAGCGGGATGGACTTGAAGAGCTCAAGCTTACAAAACAGGGGGAAGGTAGCGCCGCGATGGTGTATCCAGGAGAAGGGACCACGGGTCCATAGGAGCCCACACTGACAGCTAGGACTTGCTCTCCATCCACGAGCTCAGTGTGGTACCCATCATCACCAGCCGATGAGCTGTCGGAGTAAGTGGGCCGGTCTGTTTTCTCCAGCTTGATGTGAACATCTGTCACCTGCCCATCCTTCCCTATCAGCTCGACCTGTTCCGTCTCAATGTCCATGGAAAGCTCCTTCTCGGACACGCTGTCACTGCTTCCTCTGTCTGACTGCCCTTCTTCAGCCAGCTGCGCCAAGCCCTTACCTGAACTCCGCCCTTCCACGCAGTGATTCTGGCGGAGATAGTAGGGTTGCGAAATCTGGGTGGGATTGACAAAAATGTCTCCATCCTTTATACCATTCCGGCCAGACCTTGAGATGTCACTTTCCGGATCGGTTCCACTGGGGAGAGGGAGGCTGATCTTGGAATGAATGCCTTCAAGAATCTGTGTGCATTTGTCAATCACAGCCTGCATCTGGAGGAAACTGGCAGCCGTGAGGAAGCTGATGACATCACGCAAGCGCAGCGCCATTCGGCCGGTATAGCAGAAAGCCAGCAGCTGCTCAAACACCTCAGGACTCTTGATTACGGAGATGGACAGGCCGCTCATCGTGCCTAACGCAGAATGATCCCGGAAGTATGGTGAGCTGGCAGCCAAAACAGCCTTGTGGGCACGGAACGGTTGGCCCTGAATGTGCACAATGATGTCACAAAGCTTGCCCTGAAGACGGAGCTCGTTCAGCTGGTTCAGGACGGTATTGCTGAACTCCGGTACATCAAACTCTATGAGGCTGCTACAGTCCTCCATGACTCACTGATGTCTCACCCGGGTTGCAGTAAACCTGAGAAAAAGAGAAAAAAAAAAAGGTGGTAAGATGTTTAAACTACAGTAGAATGAAAAACAGAAGAGATTATACACGAGCACAAACATCACTGCCTGGATGAAAATGAATATATTAATATATTAACAAAAGTTATATGTTATTACCCATTCATTTGGACCAGAGACCAAAAAAATGTTACATTTCCATGACTTAACACGAGCGTATCTAATCTGTGAAAAAAAAAGACTATTTTAAGGGTAAAATTGTTCACATTTAATACATTCATATAGACTTTTTTTTCAATCATTACCGGGATTGTTGATTGATTATAATAACCAATCCAGAAAATTTATTTTTTAGAAATAATACTGCACATTATGCAAAACAACAAATATTGTCGCTGAAATTGAGAAATTGGCAACTAGTTAATCTAAAACATTGTTTAGTTGGAAATTTGCTATTGTTTTTAAAGTCATTAAAATGGCTTTTTGACGTTTAAGATCGCGCGTTAACATCGTCCAATAGGAATCAGACGACCTCATTGTGTTACAGTGTGTCCACCTGCACAGAACGCGTGCAGATGGTTCTCCTTGATCTAGTTAATATTCTGGCATAAATAATATTTCATAGGAAACACAGCTTTCATTATTCTACCACTAAAAAGCAGCACACTGTATGTTGAGTCAAGGTTTTCACACAATCATTCTCTCTTAGCAGTGTGTTCTTTTGTTGTTCAACAACAGTGGTCACGTCTTTCTAATACCTTCCAATTATCATTCTCTGACTTGTGTTGGCCCAGGTTGGCTCAGTACTGATAAAACAAACAAAAACAAAAAAACGCACCAACATTAGCTTGAACAACATTTTCGGAACCGCTTTTTCAATTGCTAGGCCACAGGGAGAAATCTCTGGAGTGTGTGTTTTAATTTACTAAAGTATTATTCCCAAAAGACGTTGCACTCTTTAGTTACTAAATGAACAAAATGCCTGTTTTAAGCATTATTTTTAGTAAAGCTATTAATCTTAATTAAATTATGTACATGAAGACTGAGCCAACCAACTTATCTAAAAAGTTAAATCAGAATGTAAACCAGTGGTTCTCAACCGGTGTGCCGCGGCACTAAGGGGTGCCGTGAGATCTTTTGAGGGTGCCGCCAAACATTCGGGGAAAAAATTGCAATTTTTTTTATTAAGGCAGAATGTGTAAACAGTATTCTCATATCATCTAGGACTAGGTATAAGGTGTTGTTGCATGCAAACTCTCGAAATGAAACAAATAAATAAATACCGTATTTTTCGTCCGTACAAGACGCACTTTTTCTTCCCCAAAACTGAGGGTGAAAAGTTGGTGCGTCTGGCAAATACAGAGATCCGCGGAGCGCGGTCACCGCCATCTAAGTGTGCAATACCGCGGTATTACATACGTTGTCTCGCTTTCTTTCTCACGCAGAATCTTGTGAAAGAATGAAACCACTATTTCCAAACGAAAACGAACTTCGATCAAAATAAAACAAGCAGATTTTCTCAAGTGCGTCTTTAAAACCAAAACAGTCGCTCTCTTAAAGGCACAGCGCAGAAAACGGAGCTTCACGCATTTGCGCGTGAAGTACAAACTGTATTTGATTAGCAATGTTCGTGCCGTCAGTGGCGGTTCTAGGCATGGGCGAACGGGGCAGTCGCCCAGGGCGGCATTTTTTCATGTCACGTGGGGGGGGGGGCACGAGGGCGTCCGCTGAGCGATTTTCTATTATATATTCGCGGCGCCCCTGTTTGAGTTTACTGAAGGAGTCGTGCATATAAAATGTGAGAGAGGTGGAAAACAGAGGCTGAGATGCGGCGCACACGGAAACTCACGTTTCTCAAAAATAGAAGCCGGCGGCCGCACTAAACAAAGTCTGCGGCGCGCCCGAGGGGGATAATCTGTTGATTCGAATCTTTAAAGCTATCGGGTGCGGTGCACAATTTAGAAAACAGAGACATAGAGAAAACGAGTAAAATGTAAAGGTGTGCAACAGCATTCTCTGTGTCCCTGTGTTCAATAAAGGACAGTAAATACAGTGTTCGATATACGGTGAAGAAATGTATCCGTGAAACATTGTACTAATATATTTTTTAAGTGAGTAAGATTATTTTCAAAATATATTCATCCAAATATATGGGCCATTTAAAACATGTTCTTAACATATTTTAAAAAATAGTTTTTTTTTGTCTTTATGCGGTATTCTAATAATTTAAATTAATAATGATTGCAAAATCCATATCGTGGCACATCTCATTACCGGTATACCGGCCACCCCTACTTTCACTGTTATACTGACTTTACTGACATACAATTGTTCTTAAACTGCTGTTAACTTTTATACAATTGATATAAAATATTTTACTACAGTATTCAGTTCAGAATCTTTTTTTTCTAGATTTTCCTCCTTTAAAATTGAGTGCGTCTTATATGCCGGTGCGTCTTATATGGCGAAAAATACGGTAATAATTTTTTTAAATATCTATTTTCTTATAAGGGTGCCGGGAACTTTTGAAAGGCTTTCCAAGGGTGCCTCAAACAAGAAAAGGTTGGGAACCACTGATGTAAACTACTTATTCATAACCACAAACCTGGCAGGTTAACACTAAATGGCCATTTTTAACTAAATTGGTGCTAGTTCCATTACAGTTCACAAATTAAAATGCTGATTGACACGTATGGGTTTTATTAGCCCCAAGGTGTTGCTGTAATGCTGCAAAATTACCGATTAACTTAGCATGCATCTTCCAATATAAATTTAGGTCACGGTTACTTTTTTCTTTAATCTGAGGTTCATTCCTGAAGGGGCGTAACCTCTAACTTCTTTGCACAATTTTGGTCTTCAGAAACTATATTCCATAGACAGGAAGTGCATTCGCTGCTTGCAAACATTTCCCCATTGCTGTTTGCAGCTAATTTTTATTATAGTAATGATAATCATTATCTACACTGATGGTTTGAACTTTGTTATTGCTGCATGTGGCAATTTTTTTTCCCACAAATTGTGCCCTAGTATTAACCGAATTTCAGACATCCAAATACACACCCATTAGGAGTTGGAGATATGACTGAAAGTTCATATCACAATCATTTCTAGTGTCCAGACGGTATTATATACCATCAGTATTATATCACGATAGTCGGGGGGCAGGAGGACATAACATTTTAGTTAACCTTAGTTACATTATTTGTACACAAAATCTGTATTCTAACTTTACTTAAAGTATGAAATTAGATGCAGGGATAAGCATCTGCCATTTTTATTAAAGTATATCTTTTAAAAGTAATAGCCCATGACGAACAGAGCGAGAGAGAGAGAATTTATGTTGTCACGCTGTCTTTCTTGCACACGCAACGGAGTGTGAGTCTATATCTGAACGTCGCGTGAAACAAACGTTTACAAATGACTTTGATACAAAAAAATTATATATATATATATATATATATATATATATATATATATATATATATATATATATATATATATATATTAGGGCTGGGCGATTATGCCTAAAATCAAAATCGCGATTATTATTGTTAACACGATTGCGATTAATTAACGATTATTTTATTGATTTTTTTCTTTTCTGCCCTCATAGTTCAATGACAAGTTTTATACTTGAGATTACTTGATAAAAATTGAAGGAAACACACACAGATCTTCTTTATGATTAGTCAAATTTTTTGTCAAAATAAAATAAATTATTTTGAATGTCTTATCAAAAGTAAACAAATGTGCACTTCAAAAATAACGATGCTTTTCTTTTGCATTTCTTGTACTTCTGTAAACAATTTTCATTGTGCAATGTAAACAACAGGTTAGAACTATATATGAAAAACAAAACAGGTTAGAACAAATATATAGATATATATATATATATTATAATATAATTATATATAGTGATGAATGAATATAGATATATATATATATATATATATACGTGTGATATATATATACATACGTGTATATATATAATATATTATTAATATATATATAATAATATATATAATAGATATATATATACACAACGTATATATAATAATATAATATATATATATATATATATATATATATATATATATATATATATACT
>CM051498.1:20251259-20319349 GCA_028031935.1 Paedocypris micromegethes | reverse complement strand
TTATTACCTAAATAAATGTATTATTTCATTATTTTGTCCTCAACTGATGTTTGCTGTATATGGTTTGTTCAGTGTCATCTTTTGGTTTTAAACCGCAGTAAACACACTTGAAAAATGATTTTATTTTTTTTATTATTTGTATCACTTATTATTCAGGTACGAAAATGTCAGAATTGATAGCAGACTTACTAGACCGTTGTGTTTCCTCACTCTTTCTCTTTATTTGTAAACTCGTTGTAATAAGCGCACGTGACCGCTGCTGCGCCAGAGACGGAGCTCCGCCCCGATGCCGCACACACACACACACACACAGCTGACAGAGAGAGCGCTCGGTTGAAATTAGAGTTCGGCAGAATCGTGTAAATGCTGGATTAGGAATCACTTTTTACATGTTCCGTCCTTTCAACTCATTTTAGCCCCTCTCTTGCAAGCATGCTAGAGTTTTTAAACTTTTTTTTCCACGCCATTTTTTTGCGATCGTTTTGGGATGTCATGCGATCTACCCACAATGCCTTTGCGATTGACGTAATGGTCACCGCTGGTCTAAACTCTCCATGCTCGACATGAAACGTGACGTAGTGACCAAATTCTACACGCGGTAGTTCTTAAAAGGAAAGCAAAAAAAAAAAAGTTCTTAAAGGGAAAGTAATCGAAATCGAGATAATCGTCATGGAAAAATGTGAACGATTATAAATTTGAATTTCGATTTTGATTATTTTTCGATTAATCGTCCAGTCCTAATATATATATATATATACACATATATATACATATATATATATATATAAAAACACCGGTTTTCACGTTAATATTGGTTTACCGCACACCCCTAACACTCATACAAAGCTTGTTGTATTCCAGATCGGTTAGTGTCTTTGTTTTCAGCTACTTCAAGCAATTCATTGACAGTTTTAGCAGTTTAAAACCTTGACTAATAAGAAAAAGTATTCAATAACAACTAGCCATCGAGCCAAATAACGCAAAATTCACAGGAAATCGTCTGAAACGGACAATATGTGTACAATGACCATGTTGGAAAGCACTTGACCAGTGCTGAACTCAAGTTGACATGTTGCCAGAGAATGTATACTGGGTTGGTCTGGAGGTCCTAGGGGGGCAAGAGTACTGGCCGCTCTCCAGCTAGATGCAAAGACTCAGAACTCATGTCCTGAGGGGAAAAGCAAGCAGAATTTTAACACGCTAAAACATTGCGCAAGAGGCCTTCACTAATGAGTTAGACACGGACACGTTTAAAAAAATAAACCACTATTTGATAGCCAGCAGTGTCAAACTATCAAAAAGTGATGGATCATATTGGGGGATCTTTAAAAAAAATGGAAATTTTTCAGTATTAAAGAGTCGGTTTGACTTGACGTAGAGTCATTACTTCCATCAATCCTTTAATATAAGCACACAGATCCATTCAAACATTGGACTCTCAAAGTCCCCAACAATTTGCTGAAAGGAAATCTAGGCTAACTAGGAAAACGTCTTTGTCGGTTCACTGAGCATATTGTTGAAGATTGGAAATGCAGCATCAGCATTGGCAAACGAACACTGCAGAAGGTTTCCTTCAAGATAAGCTGCTTTTAGCCTGTTCTGCAAAATAAAGCCAGGCTATGCACTGCCAAAAAAACGCTTTACACACAGTCTGGCAAGAGGAATACGATAGGCGACGTGAGGACGAAAAGCAGCCAGGACTGCTGCAAAGCTTTCCCCTTCCCACATTCTCAAGTAGACAAGTTAAACTAGAGAACGGTTCGTGTCAACCTTAAAAAAACAGAGCACACTAGATTTAATGCATATTTAGATCAATTATGATGACAATATTCACCAAAATGGCTGTAAATGGCTATAAAGAAAATAGGTCAGAAGCTCAGAGGAACATCTTCAGTCCTAGATACAGAGCTTCGCAGTAGGAACTCGGCGTCCTTTCCTGTATCTCACACAGTAGTATGGAGCTAACAAGACCATGGTGGTGGGTTTGAATCTCAGAGAGCGTGTTGTTGCTCAATGTTGTACTGTAATTGGTGTAGATTAAAGCATCTACTAAACGCATACATGCGAGTCATGATCATGGCACAAGAAAGGCATTCTGTCTTTTATTCATGTCCATTCTACGTGCAAACACAATCCTCCTCGACTATCCTAAAAGAATCTGGCCATTTTGCCACTTTAAAAAAAACCTACATCAAAGGAAACTGCATAAACTCAAAAGAATAATTAAGAATTGCTATAAAGGAACTGGCGAGGGAAATCAGCCAGGCTTTGCATATCAAACAGGCATAATCAGAGTGGATAAAAATATCACTAAGTCATTCTGTTTCGCCTGGGGTGTACAGGTCAAAGCCGTCCTTTATACCTTCCCAAGTTGCTGCCTATTGAAGCGAGTCAAGAGACTATATTCTGCCAAAGCCTTCTGTTAACAAACCACACAGTTTCGTCATTAGCCACATTTCAAGATTCACAAAAAGAATCCAGTTTTATATGCAAAAAAAATGTCATTAGATTCAACGAAAAGCATAAATATACTGACAATTGCTTATCTATATTGGCATGTTATAAAACCATCATAAAACAGATTGGCTCTAGAAACAAAACCCTTTTAAACAGCAAATACTGAAGCAAAGCCATGCCCACAAAATGTAAGGTTTATCGAGTGCAAAGCAATAATGCACATGGCTTAATTGGTTTGGCTCCATCTGTTCTGACAAGCCTGGTGGGGAAAATATTCAGAGTGGTTGGGAGAGAAGTTCCAGCCTGAATTAAGACCAGAATACACCTATACTGTAGAAGCCAGAGGAATGGAACGCTGCTTTTGAACGTAAAGAAATGTTCTACAATTATGCCCCGATTAAACAGACTTTCAATTATAGGTTTTGGAAAAAAAAACAAAATAATAAGCAAACTACTATGAGCTATGCATGTGTCATCAATTCCAGAAATGTTTGATATCACATCATTTATGATCATATATTAATCAAATGGTTTCAATCAAAAATTTATCTGCAATTATTTATTTTCTTTATTAACAAGTGTTTGATTAAACAATTGAGGCCTCTCATTTCGGATGTTTTATGGAGAAGTAACAATATATAACAATACATAATTAACATTTATAATGCTGGCAATGACAATAAAAACACAAAACACATTCAAGACCAAAAGAAATGTATTTTGTTGAAAAAGGTAAACATTAATACAAGTAAACATTTTTGCTCAAAGGCAGCTTTGGTTTTCTGCTGAAACTTGTCATCCATGCTGACGGCAAAGTCGCTCAAACCAGTTTTTTTTTTTTTAATTTTCCAAGTTTCCTGCAAAGCGAAAGTTGGCAAGTGTTCAACTATAAATAGATCATTAACAGATTGACAAAGAAAGCAGTAACACACGAGTGTGAAAAAGGCGGATTACACATCAGCAACACAAACACGCGGCGTCTTAACGCTGTCAACAGCACGCGACGCGTTCCGAGCGCACCCAACGACATTAAAAAACACGAGCAACTGTCTTTTGTGACTAAAAGTGGTCTTCGCGTGAAAAACAACCAGGCGGCTGAAGAAAAACTGGCCTCTTTTTATGACTGAGGAAAATGTGGAATGTGGAGGTTGGCAACCGACGGACTGCATATAGGGAGGGGAATAAACACGCAACTTCAGATGGACGCTCGTAAATCGGTGCAAACGCACGTGATAAATCACGTAAATGTTTAAAAAAAAAGTCCACCCAGCTCCCCGTGCAAACTCCCCCTCATTCCGCCCGCCGAGGCAAGTTCTGCCAAGCGCTGTCATGGAATGCTAGCGAGTTAGCCACTTAGCTACATGCGCTGGATGCGCCAGGTACAACAGCGGGACACAAAGCGACCGCAACGTCGAAAATAAGCCGAACGGGTTTGCACGAAACAGCCCGTCTTACCTACTCCAGTCGAACGTCTTCCATTCCCCTGCACGGCGCGTCGCTTGAGATCCAGCCTGGCCTCCTCCTTCCCCAGCTGTGCCGTTCAGCCGTTGCTATTTTTCCAGCTCTCTGCCCCACCGGAAGCGGACGCGCGCGCACGGTCTCGGGGGAGCTGCTCTGTTTCCCATGTTTCTTGACGCGGTTGTGTGAAATTTGCTCGCAGATGATTTGTGGATCGGCGGTGGGACTCGCCCCGCCCCCTCCTAGATCTTCGCTCGCGCAGCGGTACAAGGGTCGGGAATGTCTGTTTGAGGATGTTCGCGGTGTCGCAATCGCCTCAACGACGCGTGTCCGTTCCTCGTGTTTTTGAACTTGCTAAGTTGATGTTTTTAGGCCGGTTCAGTACAAATCATCTGGACACTGTAATCGTGCCACAATTTTAAAGGAGACAACTTATGACTGTGAAGTTTCAAAGCTAGTGTAATAATTATAATGGCTGATGTGGTGTTCATCCGCATGTTTTGTTTTTGCATGTTGTTGTCGAGTTAAATTATTAATTTTTTTAATGTAGACAAAATACACAAGATACTCTTTTTTTTTTTTTAACCATTTTGACTATTTTGTATCACACAATCACACAATAGTATCACACAATACTCACACGCGCGCGCGTGTGTACGTGCGTGTGTGCGTGTCTGTGTGTGTGTGTTTCATTTGCATTCAAATTAAATAATGTTTTTTTTTTACCGTTACAATAGTTTCTCGCCTTGCACTCCTTTTTGTTCACCAGCAGAGGACGCCACAGGATAAATCAACATTTTTGATGTAAAGATTTTGATAGAGCAGTACACTTCTCTTTCGGAAAAAAAATGTTAAAACAAAAAAAAAATCAAGACAGAAGGAAACAGTAATCAAGCATGAGAATGCAATTTACAAAAACGTCTAATCCATGAAATAAAATACAGATAGTGTATCAAAGACGGAATGATGTAACAAAAAATCATAATTTTTGTAATTTGTAACTATTCCCAGATGCCTGGAATTTGATTGTGATCAATGGTGTGTGCGTGTGTGTTCACTCTCCGTCTAGCAGCAAAATGAAGTATTGTGCTTTTCGTCTTGTGCACTTTTTTCCACGTTAAAGCTCTTTGAGAATGTTATGCACAATGAGCTCGTTTCATCAGCGCATTTGAGAGACAGACAGCTTGGCCTAAGAGAGAAACATCTGACCTAATCTGAGAGCAGGTGGGCGACCGGTGTAAGAAGCAAAATCGCTTTGTCATCGCACGTGCGCCCGAGCGCGGCCCATGTTAAACAAGTCTCCTCTATTCCCCGATAGGAAGATAATTCACCCATTTTTTTTTGTCCTATCATGATCTCTTTCGCCCATTAGAAACACGCGGAATACACCGGCACAGGTATAAGGGTGATTAGAAATGCGCTTTGCTGACCCCGAGGGCCGATGGCGATATCGATAACATTTTCAAACAGTCTGCACCATCAAAGAGTTTCCTGTTGGAGTTGTAATCTTCCTTGAAATGGGACTTTGTTCGTCCCTGCGCCATTCACTTGACCGAGAATTCCTCGGCGCTAAACTAATGGGGATGATTTTGAGCGAGGTCAGCGGCGGGGATCAGGCCGGGGGTCCCGAGCGGGGTGGCCCCGGTGATTTGTAGCCCAGGTGATTTTTTCCAAATCCCCCTCCTGCTTAGGAAGCTGACAGCGAGAGGATGGAGATTTCCACCGATCGGATATCAAAACGATGCGCGATGAAATATGGCCGGGTGGCGAAATTACACGCAACGTGCGGCGCTGATGAAACCATCCATCCCCGCGATCAATAACTGTCTTTGGTAATGGGATTAGCGAAATACAAATCTATACTTCAGCCTCTAAATGATCCGATAGATCTGAGACCCCGTGATGATGATTGCTAATCTGCCATCGAGGGCTGATGATGGAGACCCCGGGCGACGGCTTTACAGGTGCGCGCGCTGCATTCTTGGCCAATCAGCGCAGAGTCGCAGGTGAGTGTCACTGATAACGGATCTTCAGATTGCTTCTCTTCATATCATATCATAAAATGCGTGAACTTCTCCCCGTTTGGCTTTTGCTTCATGCAGCATCCGTGTGTTCAAGTCAGGAACGTGGTTTGAGATAGAAAGCATTATTTTTCTCTATAGGTTACTAACTTACATGAATTGGCCATTGTTTTAGTGTGTGCTCCAGCAGTCCAGAAATACCTTGGCTGTCAGCGCCGGTGAGGAACAATGGTCTCCCAGTCCTGTAAAACCCAGGATCGCTGAGGGAGAACATACTTTCCAATAGCAGGTGTTTGAGTCTGTCAGTACCTGCTCCTCACCATGGCTGTCGGTGAAAGGCCTGGGTTGTCCAGGTGTCCGAGTGCGTGTGTGTGTGTGTGTGTGTGTGTATACGCATGACTTCTTCCTATATGGTTTCTATTTGGCAACATGCTCAAACCTCATATAGGGATCAGGTTATTGAACTTGTTCATATCTAGTGCAGTTTGTGTTTCGGTTTGCAGGACATATACAATGGGGAGTTTATTATCTTATATATCTGTGAACAGTTTTGATTGGTGGGTTTTATCTTTTGGTGACATTATGTACTGTATTAAGAAATGAACAAACACACACACACATGCACGGGAAACACACAGACACACACACACACAGTGTATTTTTATATCAGTGTGTGTCACAGGCATTAAATTTGATAAAAATATTTTTAAAATATATGTATATTTCTCAAATATAATGCCTGTCACATACACTTAATATATATATATATATATATATATATATATATATATATATATATATATATATATATATATATATATCCGTATCTAAGACACACGTAAAATTCAAAAAGAGAAACCTGACTGTATGTCTTATAATTTGAAAAAGTGCAACATTTGTAGCAGTAAAAAAAAAAATAAATAAAAACCCCACACATATCACACTGACTGTGTGACTAATATACAGTAAAAGTTAAACGTTAAAAAGCAAAAACCCCTCATGCATTGTAATTGTTCATAATAAAACAAGAGCCCTGTTGATTGGATGAATGAATTAATTGTTTATTTTAAAAGTCTGTTTCTCTAATTATTTTTGGGATAAAAAGTACAATGTTTATTTAGCTGGAAAACTCAATTTTCAGCATTTGGGAATTTCCTCACTGTACACATTTCAGCACGTTCATGAGAAAACCACAAACACTGTGACAGATTCCATGTGCATTTCTTTTCACTATTATATATATATATATATATATATATATATATATATATATATATATATATATATATATATATATATATATATAAAACGCACATACATACACACAGTATTTTATTTATTTATTTTTTCCATTTAAATAGCACACATGATTTACATAAAATTATTTTGTATTATTAATTAGTAATAAAGCAGTACATTTCACGTAAAGAACATTTTGATGTACATTTTGCTTTCTCTTAGTAATATCAGAATAACCAAATTGTCTTAACCAACATGCTATGCTTGAAATAAAAAAATTGATGATTTAAAAAAAGAACTAAATATTCAACAGAAAAAAGTGACCATCGGGGCTCCGATATCGTCCAAACGTTTCAGTTTACACAATGTCCCAAGTACAAAAAGAGGTTAAATGAAACGAACAATCGTGAGATTTTCCGTCCTCTCCACAGAGATGCATTATCACATTGCGGTTGCCTAAGAAATTAAGCCAAATTGTGGATATAATGGCCGAGGCTTGAGAGAACACAACGTGGGGGCCTGGTCAGGGGGGCAGTGGATGAGTGATTCCTGGCACAAGCGGAGAGAAAAGAGAGAAAAAAGGAGACAGAACGAGTCGGAGCGAGAGAAGTCTACCGACTGGTGCTTAGCTCCAATGAAAGCTCCTGCTTAGCGGACCAGAGATCAAAACGGAGGGGGTCTTCACCTGGGCCCTTTGTCATTGATAAGTCTGTCATCCCTGCTGATATTGGAGCAGTAATGGCAACCGATGATTAGTCCACTCCTGAGCCATTAACCACATTTCTTATCCCTCTGCTCATGCTCCGCGGGGGAAAGACACACAAAGAGATCCTTTATAGCCCCTCGGTCTTAAACTCCAAGGCAGCATCCACCTGACCTGAAAGGCACAACTGTTACGTCCCTTCTTTGGATTGCAGAAGAAGTCCAGGACCAGATAGAGGTCAAAGGTCCCCGCATGGTGCAGTGAGAAATGAGGGGCTTCTGAGTGACCTGCCCGCTGACAGAGAGCCATGGCGAAAATTACACAAAATTGTCTGTTTTGTCAACATTTCATCGGTAGATTTGCGGAGGAAAGAGACCCCCGTGCACGACCTCTCTCCATCATGGAATTGAGCTGCTCAGAATATGACGGACAAACAAATCTCCTCATTATTTCTGTCTCTATCCCCCTTCAGTACGCCTCTTAACCGGCGATATTTAATATGATCTCTTTTTAATGATCCTTAAGTGGCTGAAATTACATCCCCTGAAAAACATGTAAGGTTCGATGGAGGTATTCCAGTTATGAGGCCTCGGAAAAAAGAAAAAAAAAACGGTAATAAAAGGACACGAGATTTGACTCCCAGGATGACTTCGACTGGGAATTTGAAAACAGGTATTGACGTAAAAGATGTACCGATTGCGCAGAATGCTCCGGGTAAAACAAAGCACTTGTGTCAAACATTACGACGAGCTTTTAAGGACTTTTATGTGTCGGTAACTAGTTTTACAATGTCAACACGTGGTAGTTCACCTCTAGCCTCTGAGATGTTTTCTTCAACTCTTGCGCACCCTAAAGCCCTTGACTGAAAATAGTTTGCTGTGGCCGAGGTTAATCCTAGAAAAATATTTCTCCAAACGCAAGTGCCTCGGTGTGCGCCTCAGACGCTGTCGGCTCCCAGGACTTGAACTTCCTGTTTGTAGAAGACACTGCAGGAAGTGGCATGACTCTTCACACACCTCCACATGACGCTAAATACTCACTTTAAATCATTTACATTAATGTGTGTCTCCATCTGTTTGTTCATCCATCAATCCATACTTCATTTCATCCATCACTCTGTTTACACATACACACAAACACACACACGCACACATTTACTTCATATTTGTGACATTTTATTGATAAATATCATCCATCCCTCTGTACATTCACAACTATTTTCACACACACACACACACACACACACACAAACACGTATATATATATATATATATATATATATATATATATATATATATATATATATATATATATATATATATATATTTATTCATCCATTCATCCAGCTCTTTGCCTGAGTCAATATAAACATGTCGGTGTGATTTTATACTTTTATGTTTTTTAGAATATAAAAAAACATTATATTACAATTCATGTAAAAATACTGTATGTGTGAGTCTCAATTTATTTTCCATTTTTAAAAATGTGTTCTAACAAAATGATTTAGTTCGATTTTATTACGATTCATTTTGATTTCTGTTGTAAAATGCAACTTATTGCAATGCAAGAAAAGAGCAATTTTTTACCATTTACAAACCAGTGTTTCGAGTTTTATTTTTAAAGTGCTCTTTTTTGCGTCACATTTGCCGCCAGCAACACGAACCACTGGGTTCAACTCCCAAAGTTCAGCGAAGATTCAATGTAAAACGAACGGATAGGTGTCTCCTAAAGAAAAACTATACATGTATTATACGTCTTTCTTTTCACCATTGTAATGAATGTTCCGTTTGAACACAGACGAATTTGTACAATAGAATCTCCACTAAAGCAGCTACGGAGATACGGCTTTTGTTCTCAGCTGGATCCGTGTTTGTTCATCTGGCCCCCAGCAGCTGTGTTTTCTGCCTCCTGTATGGAAAACCCTCCGAAAAATCTTTCATTAAATTACATAACCCCAGAAACAAGATTTCTGATAAAGAAGCACGAGGATGCAAAACATAGCTTTTTTTGTTTTAAACCTGTGATCGCGCATGAAAGCCCAAAAGCCCATCATTTATAGTGGGAGGAAGAGGAGGAGGAAGAGGGGTGAAGGCAGAAGCCATATCTTCATATCTCAGTCATGAAGGGTCAGTGCTGGGGGCAGATGGTGAGCTCAGGTGTTCTCCTGACAGGCTTCAGCCTTCTTTGAATGAGTCCTTCATAACCCACGCCAGAACAAATGAACACGTGACTCATGTTTGATTCGGATGTATAAATCCTCGACTGGGTGACCCAAACCATCATTAAACATTTGTCGATGCTATGGACACATTAATAGACAGTTAAATTAAAAGTATTCACCAGTGCTGTTACAGACAAAACAGATATTTTTTTTTACATTTGAAGTTTAGTTCAATCTACACATACTCAAGGCGAATATATAAAAATAGTTTATAATAAATACATATGAACATTTAAGAAGTGTTTTCATTTTCTGTGTAGGTTAATTCAACGTTGTGCTGAAAGGGTAAAAATAAACTGAAAAAAGAAAAAAACAACCAAACATACAAACAAAAAACACGCTAAAAATGTTAATATTTTTATATATATATATATATATATATATATATATATATATATATATATATATATATATTTTACTAATAATACGAATAATACTAACAATAAAATTATTATTATTATTGTTATTAATATCATTTATTTTAATTTCTTAATTAATTTCATTTTATTTTTTTTTTATTTTTAAATGAACTTCATATTTATTTGACACCTTCTAGTTTCCATTTTCCATCCTCCCGGGCCTTTCCCTGCATGTTTGTGTCCATGACAAAAACCGCTTACATTTGAAATTCCCATTTTTGGTTAGCTAGGCTAACACTGCGTTTCCATGACCTATCATCATAAGTTCTTGTCAAAAACAAGGTCCAAACAGAGAGGTGAGCTGTCTGAGCGATCCACAGATACACAACCTGGTCCGTTTAGACGTCTGCCAAGCTGAGACAGGTCGTAGCAGACACCTCATAGAACACAAGCAGCGCTGGGCCCACTGTTCGCTTTCACCTAATTACCTTCAGATTACACCGACAAATTCTCTATTTCCGTTCCTCGGTGGAGACGGGCTATCTTCTCTTCCTGTGGTGGCTAATGTTCCCGTTGTGAAAACAGCCTCACCAATCATTCCTTCTTCCAATCTCTATAAACGTAATCCTCAACACCGGTACAGTGGCCTGGGCCCGGGACCGGCCCAACACAACCTGCTGCGAAAGAGAGGGTCAGTGTGGCTTTACTGTGAGTGTGTGTAGGTCAGGATTGGAGAAAAATTGCACCACTAATATGTTCATTTCTCTGGATAGTTTCTTCATCACCTCTTCAAGTTCTAAAGTGTTTGGCCTGAAGACTGAGTTGGCTTCTCGCGAGGCTTTCTGGAATACGCTCTGAGGTTCAGTGGCGGCAGTAAATCTTCCGATTCTCGATTCTGAATGGAATAGTTCATGGAAATTCCACGATATTTTCCATTCTGTTTAATTGCTCAGTCGTTTTATTGACGCCAGAGGATGAAATCACCTTTGTCGCTTTGAAAAAGAGTAAATAGGCATACATTTGATTTTAGAACGTTTGAGATCCCTGCACATTAGGCTTGTTGGATTCCCAACGGTTGTGATGCTTTACGTGTTTAAAAACGAGTACATGCAGAAACGGTGTTGCTGTTTAATTGGCTCCCTGAAGATGTTTGTGCACTGCAAAAGATGCTTGGAACAGCTTGATGGAACCAAGAGAAATGTGGTAATGCAGATGAAGAATGCGTCACCTGTTTGTAGGATTATCTGCAATTTCCACCAAACTCGATTAAAAGTCGATAAAGGCTCAGCATTAACATGAATAGAACAGTCTCCAATAGAATATCCACTTCAATAGAACAGTGGTGTAAAGTACTTGAGTAAATTGGCTTTACTTAAGAATTTTAGCTACTTTGTACTTGTACTGAGTATCTATAATTTAAGCAACTTGTAGTCAGCTATTAGTCTACCTGACTACTTTTTTGATTGAGTATCTTTTTGATTGAGACTTTTTATTCTTTATTTGTCTATTTTGTTCTGCCATTTTGAAACATTGAGGTATTAAATATAATTTCTTATTATGAATTTTTAAAGTTCTTAAAAATACAGTCATTTTGTTTGTTCCGGTGACATTGGAATGACCTCAACTAATCCATAAAAAGGCCTTCACCTTTCTCCTCGTGTCCCCAAATTTCAACAATTGATGTAAAATCTTGACTCCGGTTTCACAAATAAAACAAACACTTCTGTGTGGACACAGCTGAGGAAGATGCAAACTACTCGAAACACATAAAAAAGGTCATTGCTTGTAGAAAAAATTGAAAAAAAAAAATCAGCTTGCAGAAAAAAATCATAATTCATACTTAAGAGACCAAATTATTACATCGCTGAAACGCAGTCAATCTAGAGGTAAAATGCAATCATACACAATCAATACAAATGTAATCTGGAAAATAGAAAAAAAAGGAAGAATATGTGAAGCGGCTCTATGGTAACGGTCCAGAAAGTCGCTGGATGTAAAACGCAGTTAGCGATGATTCAATGGGTGCAAAAGTTCAAAGCAATATTTACAAGCATTTCGTACAATTAAAAGCATAATTAAATTAGCAGGAACTCGCTCTCTCTTCAGGCCAAAGGTCAATTTGTCAGGAAGAAACCGAAGAAGTTTCAGCAATTCTTCGCATTCAAAATAGCTGCTAATTCTTGAGTTTCTGTGCTATTAGCAGCTAGTAATACTTGTCTAAGTTACACAAACTAAACAATTATATACAAACTAAACATTGTATATACGTATTTTAAACAAATGATTAAAAAGTGAAATTATGAATATTTAATACGTATTTGTAAGTGTATATAAGCCACTGAGTGTCCTTGAGAAAGACACTGATGCTGTGACTGCCCACTGCTCCTGGTTTGTGTGTGTTCACCTCACCGTGTGTGTGTGTGTGTGTGTGTGTGTTTGTGTTGAATTCAGAGCCCAGTTACTGCATGTTCTCTAGTGGCCATATTGACAAAGTCACTCACTTTACTTTTACTTTAAATACATAGAACATTAATGACGTTTTTCAATCTATAATTAAAAAAACAAACTAGGATCTCTACAATTTTTTTTATTCTTTTTGTGTATTATTTTATTTTTGAATAACCTTTTCCCAATGAATCCTCTTGTAACAGCACATTTGATTGTTTTCAGGTTAATAAAAAAAATAAATACTTAAGTCTCGAACCTGGAATTGCTGCTAGTATATATATATTTGCTAAATATATATCTGATATATTTAATATTTTATATTTATGTGTTAGATATATTTGATAAATTATAGTAGATTATATATATTTACTTAATCGTTTCGTAAGTATCTTGCAGGTCAAAACGGTCTGTTCACTTTTCTACTGTATGTAAATGCATGGCAAGATACTTCAGGAGTCCAATTGTAACTAAAAGAAGTACAATTATTTGTAGTTGTAATTAGAATTTTCTTTAAGTTTGTTAGGGGAATACACCTGTTATACCTTAAAAAAAATAATATTTAGAATAATTCATAGTCTGATTTATTATAGGTGCATTGTCGCAGCGCTGATTCTGGGGAAAAAAAATAGTTTGGGTGGTTTGGGCCTTAGGATAAAGAGCAAAAATAAGTCGAACACAACTGAGAATTTAGTGCACGCTGTGAGATGCGTGACAGCCTGTAGTAGAACACGAATAAATCCCCGGCAAAAGCTTTGATTTACCTGCTTTTAAGTTTTATGGCAGTGGATACAGATGTGTGAATGTAATTCTCTGAGCTGGAGACGGACACCGTGGCGTTCTGTCAATGTGATGTCCAGCTAAAGACGAGGAAAACCATCCCACGTGAGGACAGGGTGACAGAAGTGCGTTAAAAATTCTGTTGTGGCGTTGAATTTACGATTGAAATCTCTGCAATCGATACGATTCGTTTTGAAGATGACTAACCGAGTCATAATTTGCCGCCGTTGACGTTCACAATGAAGCGATCACGACAAGACAAACGAAATGTGGCGTGTGAACGATTCTGGCCAGAGCAACTGGACATGTGAAACTCGCATGGAGGAAACTCCCAAACTCGCAGGACTGGATTTATTACAGCCGAGGTCTTGGGTTTTCAAGCCTTGTAGGTTTGAATAAAATAAAATGCAACCTCTGACGTTTTGTCTTTTACCGTGAAATATTTCAGCCGTTATTTGCTATTTGTGACATTCATGTGTCAGATGCCGATGATGGAGCTTCTCATGCAAATACTTGCGCCGCATAGCATCTCGGCTAAACTAAGCTAGGCTAAGCAGAGTTAACGTAGGCCATTCCGCGCGTTGCCTCCAGCTAGCCGCGCTAAGCCGCCGTGTGTTTACACAGATGGCGTTCTGTCTCCTTCTATCGACTGCTTTTATAATTCCCAGCATAACAACTTCCCCTAAATGAAGCCTTTGAAAAATTCCAAGAACAACAGGCATTCAGCATTTTAATAAGAAAATACTCGATTTGATACATACTGTCCAGGTTCCTGATCCTCCCGGTTCATCTAAGACTGGATTTCCGAGTCTTTTGTCTCGACCATCTGTGGATGTCTTGGAGAAGAACCGTGTTCTCCAGGACAGCATGGGGAGACTTAGAAAAAAACTCAAACCATATGCAAGAAGAGATCTTTTCAAGTCCCGGTAACTTCTGTTTGTTTTCGTAAACTTTCTACATCGAGATTTAAGTGTGTGTGTGTGTGTGTGTGTGTCACAGTCAAATGTTTTCTCACATGAAACGTCTGTTAACCGCTAAATAAAAGTTGCCATCAACAGAACTTTGAAAACAGAAACGCTGTTGTTTGTAATTGTAGATGCCGTCTACGAAAACCATCCGTCAGCGATCACGCGTAACCGAGAGAGAATATTGTTTACTCATTCATTATTCATAATGCCTTAGATGAGAAAATGCAAAAAAAGGGAAATCAATTCCCATATATTGCCAGCTAATCAATGAAACGGATTCTTCTCCATATGATCTTCTTTACTGGCCGCTAACAACATGCCACAGTTCATAATTACGAGTGTTTGCTCACCAATCTTCAGTCTATGCACACACACACACACACACACACACACTTGTTTGACATTACTTGTAGCTTCGAAAGGTCAAAGGGTCAACGGAATAATAAAACTAGCCGGACCTGCAGTGAAATAATCCCGTGTGTCATCCATGTTTAAATACAAATTGGTCCATTTGGTTTTGACCCATTCCGTCTGTCATCTGAAAAATCTCTGTCCAATTTGAGTTATGCCCATCAAATGCTCATCGTTGGCGAAGAAAAGGGAAAGAGGGATCAGTGTGTCTGGGAGAAACGAGAGAGGAAGAGAGAGAGATGGCTGTCATCCTGGCTCTCAGGTAAATAACCAGAGATTAGAGGGCAAGTGAAAGAAGTTTGAGTACGATGATGACAGCTGATGTGCACAGGGGGCTTTAGTGGTCTTCCGTAGGGACGCGTGTCTTATTCAAGGTTAATGGTTGTCTGTGATTAAAATATCTCCACCAGTATTTTTTTTTAAATAATGCATCTGTGATTTCTTGTGACTAACAGTTTTTTTTAATAAATACATTAGATTTGAGACGCTGAAACCATCATCTGGAGGTGATGATGGTGAGCTTGGAGGAACCGTTAAAAAAACAAAAAAATGTAACAAAATAAACTCTATTTATCAACAACAATGTAAAATGTTGTAATTTAATATTTGATACAATTCTACAATTCTCTCACTCACAGCCATCGTATGGTTTATTGCTGCTTTATTATTAAAATAAAGCAACTTTTTTTATTAAAATTAAATCCCTTCTGGCTTATATAGAATGTAGATAATTAGACAATACCTTTGTTATGCAAATTACATGCAAATCACAGGAATTGGGTTGAAATAGATACAATTTGGTTACATCAAATGTTATTTTGTATTTATGTTTTACAAAGAATCATAAATGAAGTTATGTTCAAAAACGTAAACAGTATTGTTTCATTAAACATCTGGTTTAAAAAAAACAAATGAAAAGAATTTGGAAATAATTGTATTATGCAAAAGACATGCAAATCACAGAGATAATAGAATGTTTATTTTCAGTACCATTAAATGTTTTGCTTTTGTCCAGAAATGTGTCTAAAATTAAAAACGTAATTATGATTTGAATATTTAAAAAATACCATACATACTACATCTGTGTTTTTTGCCAGTAAATTCCTGTTATATGGATCACTGCTGAATAGTCTGATCTAAAGTCAGTTAAGTCAAGTGTAATGAATCGAAGACATTACTGTTAACACTAATCACACCAAGTCATTATTAATCCCAGATGATGTAATATCCTCCTGCATATTGCGTATTACGTTTTGCGCACTGTTTTTTTTTTACCTCG
Organism: Paedocypris micromegethes; assembly: GCA_028031935.1. Classification (NCBI taxonomy): domain Eukaryota; kingdom Metazoa; phylum Chordata; class Actinopteri; order Cypriniformes; genus Paedocypris; species Paedocypris micromegethes. Next base: position 20,303,008 of record CM051498.1, on the reverse strand, counting down.
TGTGGCGCTGATAGTCTCTCACACTGTCTCGTGTTGAAGTTTTCTCTCATTGCTGCCTTGTTTTGGGACTCATGTGTCTTCTCTGACCTCCTTCATTGTCTGGCTCCAGAATTGGCTCTTTTGTCCACTGTTTTCTGTAGGTCATTGTGAGAAGCGCTTCTTAGTGTCTGCCATAATTTGGGCAGTTACCTGATCTGGGATGACTCCATCCCAGCGCCTTCATCTCATCATGGGACAGTGAGCAGGCGATCTCGGCCTCTTAAATGCACCCTGGGGAGAGATTGTCCAAGTTTGTTGCTCAAATGATTCAATAGAAAGTCATCCATACTCACCAAGAAATAAAACTCACAACAACCAGGAGTCGGGACAAAAAGCAGAAGGTATTGTCTTATCGGAGAAGAGCGGAGAGGAGAAGACAGACGAGACTGAGCGATAGTGGGGGGTAAATAGGGAAGAAAATGAAACAAAGAAAAAAAAGATAAAGGTTATTTGACAGGAAAACGAAAAGAAAAAAAAATAATTAAACCTACTGCAAGACGCCGTCTTCAGTTACTCGAAGACAAGAAGTCACCAGAACAAACAAACAGTGAGGTTTATACTGTTCGGAGAGAATTTAAATTCTTAAACTCGGACACACACACACACACAGATCTTCCATTCTCCATTTCATAGGCAAGTTGATCAGCATGTCTTTGTGTCATCACACTTCACCGAGCTCTTTAAAGTGGTTCACCTCACACACACACACACAGACGCACACACTCAAACACACACATGCGAACACACACACAGATCCTCCATTCTCCATTTCATAGTCACGTTAGTCAGCATGTCTCTGTGTCATCACACTTCAGCGAGCCCTTTAAAGTGGTTCACCTCACACACACACACACACACACACACACACACACACACACACACACACACAGTTATGTATTTGATCATGGCACTAACATATTTCTTTCCAAAAGCACTGTTTGAGACACTCAAGACCCTGGGCCTGCTCTGAAGACCCCAGCCTGAAACACACGCGAGCTCTTTTATCTCTTTGATTTCACTCCCCCTCTGTTTTATCTAATTAAGACATACAGCACGAACAGGGGGTGAAAAATGCGTTTCTTTCTTTCTTAAACATGGCCACCAGGATTTTTTTTTTAGCTTTTATGGAAGCCTTACACAGTTCAAGCACAAAAAAAACCTAATAATTTGCAGATTTTTGGCATTTTTTTCCGTTTCGCTCCCCCCTGGCCCAGTAAAGTTTGGATCACGATGATGCACAGAGACAGAAATATCAGAAGATCGGTTTTCCAACACGGCACACCCCAGCGAGTGGGCTGCTGCGGATCAAAGCCTCGTGAAACACCCCCAATGCCTACCGCAGTGCATCCCTGACAGGCCCGGACAAAGTGCGCCCATTGTGCGGGCAGTACCAGTCAGAACTAATGGACAGTGACCAGAGACGCCCCCGTAGCGGGACTGAGGCGGGATCACTGGCCTGTTTGCGAGGGCGAGATGCGCATTCCTCGGCTTCACAAGTCTGTGTCATCGCACTGCAGCCTTGTCATCCAGAAAGTCTTTACAATCAAAAGACTTCCAGGAATGCAAAAGGCTTTGAAGATCTGATGAGGTCTGATGTATACTGTGCTAAATATGAAAAATCAATGGTTTTATACAATGTTCCATTCACATTTGTATGGTTTCTTTATAATATATTGAAGCTTATATATGTATAAGAAAAAAAAAAGTTGTAAATGGATGTTTCAAAAGGCCCACACACTTAGGGGCTCCAAGCTTTAGACCAGCTTTAGTAACATTAATAGTAGTCATCATCATCATCATCATCATCATCATCATCATCATCATCATCATCATGGCCAAATTCAAATATTTTCAAATTTGTATTACATTTTTTTTTTTAATTTTTAATTTTTCATTTAATTGTGTGTGTGTGTGTGTGTGTGTGTGTGTGTAGGCATTAATGTACATATAAATGTAAATATTTAAATATATTTAAAAGTGTTCATCTTAATATTAAGCTGTATATTGTCAGAACTGGTTAAGAGTACAATGGTTTAATTTTTTTTATTTCAGCTTTACAATATTTGTTTTTATTTATTATTATATTACATTTTTCTATTTATATACATTTTTTATATATTTTATTTATATTATTATATATTTATTCAACTATTTAAATAGAAAACAAACAAACAAAAAAACAAAATAGTAACTCCACAAACCAATAAGTTGATGCATATTCACAAAAGCGTTATAAAAAAGCGTTATAAAAGCATATAAAAATGCATACACATATAGCAATAAATGACTCTGCAAACTTCAAAACCACAATTGTGTTATTTTATAACATATAATATATTTATAACAATATTCCTTGCTGCCTTACAATATTGGTCACAATCTAACCCAACTCTCTCGCATCTTCTCGCGGTGGCTCTCGCTCTGGCTATTCTGCTGAAGCAGCATCACGCAGGATTTGCTTTTCATCGAATCAGAAAACCTCGTCTTCCATCTCGAGAAGCCACATCCGTTTCTGTTATGTTTCAAATGTCCCGCGACCAGAGATCTGATAACTATTCAAACACTTTCTCACGAAAGGTCCTTTTCAGCCTCCGTCTCCCACCCAAACGCATCAAGAAGAGTTTCTCACTCCATCAAACTTCCTGTTTCCACATGCTGTTTTTCTTTCACAAAGGACGAGGACACGGACCCGGGCCCTGAGATGTGTCTGCACCAGCAGCGTTGCCTCTGCGACCCGGCTCTGAACTTTCCATGCACTGCTCCTCGCTCTGAACTTCCTCACAAAGGCGCACATTATTACCCTCTCTCCCTGAGCCTCGTCCATGGAAACTCTGAGAATCAAACCTGGCATGAGGCGAGCCGAGCCGAGACGCCGATGAGACCAAAAGACTATGGGAAGACTATAAAGCGAGGGGGGCAAAAGTTCTGCTGAAGCTACTCGCTTACACAAATAAGACAGCGAATCACAAGGGGGTCAAGAATGCGTCCAGAAGGCCTCCTGTGGAACCCCTGTCCCACCACTGAAATCCGGACAGATAGGCTCCGCAGACTCCCACCACCCCGCACCCTGCCAGCCTCTCTGCCCTGAAGGCTCCTCGGGACCCTCTCAGGAATTTCGAATAAGGATCGAACCAGCTGGGAGGGGGATTTATGCCCTCGCTTCATTTTCCTTTGTCCGATCCCAGATCCCGTGGAGCAGTGCGACTAGCTTTATGAATCCAAAGCTCAGAGCTGTTTTCTCAGCAGAGGTCAAAGGTTAAAGCATCGTTAGTGTACGGTAGGGCAACCTGCTGATGTGAAACAGATATGAGGAATTCCAGGATGGTCTTAGGGAAAACCGGCTTTGGAAGAAGCTCCACGGAGCATCTAAAGCCAAAACACATTTCTGTGGCGTTCTCAGGAATGACAGTGGATGTTGTAGAATATGAAGGCGGTGATTTGAGCCATAACTCAGGTTAGCGAGCGGGCGAATGGCTCTCCAGACACTTCATGTCTGATAATGATGAGTTTTATGGCCTTTTGATTGAGGGAACGTTTCTGGTAATAGCGTCAATTTGAACGCGCGCTCATCTTTCCCTGTTGTGCTGCCGTTGGACATGATGGGCGCTTATGATCGCACCTAATAAAATTACAAATACAAATTAGATTACAGCTTTTGGAAGAACGGACCGGGCTGAAAACCCTCATCTGGAGTCATTAACATATCGCTCAGCATTGGTGGGAGAAATCCTGTGAGAGCTTGATCAATACCTTCGCTATCTTATCAATTCTTCATTTTATAGCTCGGGAAAAGTAATTATAGATGGGGGCTCTAAACATGTCAGTGGAGGTTTTAAATGGCAATATGTTTTGATAGTGTCTGCATTGCTGGAATTAGAATTTCATAATAGTGAATAACCAAAATTAGCTGGGATATTTTTGCTAGTTGCGCACACACGCGCGCGCGCGCACACACGTTAAAAAGATATTTTTTGCTGCCGATTATCAATGACTGTGTTGTAGTGCCGCTGAAGAAATGTAGGGTGCAGTGTTGAACTGAGAGAGGCTGATTTCCCGGGATTCTGGTTGAAATGAATGGTATGTTTTCACACCGCAGCTATATGAAAGAACGTCTTTGATTGGACACATTTTAAGATGAAATCTGTGCAACAGAAATGTGAATAATTTAAAACGTACGGAATTTACATAAACAGCAAATTCATTTTGCTAACAGTTTTTGACTTACAGCATTCCAACTGTTTTCTGCTGCTGTTTGACTTATTTGTATTACGCTTGTTATTAATAACTCAATATCTGCACCAACATCAGAAAACAACTGTAAGCTGTACGTTATTATTAATTGACAATTCAAATGTATTTAGTTCATTTTTATAGACTCACAATCTCCTTGAATCAAACAGAGAATGTGATGGAGATTGGAAAGCAGCGAGAACCGAACCCGGGGATGTTGATAGTGCGGACGGAGCCGCGAGTAACTGAGACTGACTGGCTCTGACTGGGGAATGTTTTAATCATATCTGGTCCAATTACTGTAAGGTCCCGACTGGGATACAACAACACTTCTCAACTTCTGCCACTTACACTATACAGACCCTGTGGTCTGCTCATTTGATTTAATGTCATGTTTTAATTAGATTAAAAGAAAATGTGCAAATGATAGAGTGTGTATGGAAATTGTGGAAAAAATAGTATTTACAGTATCCTTTTCTACAATAAATTAATGATGAAATTGATGTAACCGTTTTCTTTACATCCAGTCTAATTTATCCTAACAATAATTGTAACATAGTTTTCAGACCAAAAGCCTCGCCTAAAATTGTATATGTAATTATCATTCACAATTCTATAAAAGATTTAATTATTCATTTAAAAATATTTTTGAATTTTTATATTTTATTCATAATAAAAAATAATACAAGTATTTGTATATAGATGTTTAGTAATGTTGCTCCTTATATCCCAGTGTCTAATAGCCAGAGAAATACGGTAATAGTTAATACAATTACAATTGCAAAGTAAGAATTTGTAATTATTTTTTTTTTAAGTTAATATTAATAATTACAGAGTCGTCCATTATTTCACTTGAACGCATTATTTCACACAACATTCTGTATTAAGATTATTTTTCTAATCGCGTTTGACTCAACATGCCGTCAAAATTTACCATCCGTCTGCACAAATATTGCATTTAATTCCGATCACTCAAAATTACCATGCACACTGCAGAAAAGCAATGATGGACGATAATATGAACCAAACTATATCAGGCATCCTCGCCATTCAGAATAAAAGATTAGCGTGAATTATCCTGAGGGGAAATAAAGGTGCAAATCAAATGTGTTATGGTTACATTTACAAGCAAAGCCAGAAAAGCATAAAGCGAGCTCGCTGTCTTCCTTAACTTCTCTTACACACACACACACACACACACACACATACAGCTCCATGGGGACAGAGATGCAGGTGGTAGCTGTCTGGTGTCCTTTAGTACGCGTGCCCCCCTCGGTTGAGCCCCGGGCCAGTCTCTTCACCCTGTTTATTGAGCCTCGGTGAGTCTGCAAGATAAATGCCGACCACAGCACACAGTAACAGCAAGCGCAGCTGAAGATGGATGCCCTGATCCAGAGCTCCCCCACCAGATGAGCCAATTTGTAAAGGACAAGTTAGAGAAAAAAAAATGAGTGTTTTTCATCCGCACGTACACACTCCGCCATGTTCTGAGGTTTTCTGGAAAATATCACATTGACAATGCTGAAGCAACAAGAAGATCAGCATCTAAGGAGGCTTTGTTTCCAGCATCCAGTAAAGAATTTGCAAGAAACTTCTAGAACATTGGCGTTCCACACCGGACAACAATAACGAAGCGAGCGAGTGATTAAAATGCTCCCGTTGGTGGCAATAAATCTGCCTGTCTGTGGTCAGCACCATTTCTAATCTGAAAAAATGATATTTTTAAGTATGTTTTGTCGGAGTTGATGTAACCAAATACTGTACATGTGGTCAAGAAAGCACATAACTACAGTTTAAATGCACATGTTCACTCAACTCCCTTTTATAATTTGGACTAAAATCGAGGCCACAATGTTTATTCCAAGCCGTTTTGATGATGTGCTTCTTATTTAAAAAAAAAACGCTCCACCCTGGCAGAACCGTGTATGTGTACACGCGAAGGGTCCGCACAATCGGTCCACTGGACAGCCACTAATAGGAAGCAGGTCAGGATTGGTGTGGGAGTCACGGAGAGGTCAGCCTGGGTTAACTATCAAAGATGAGTGCAAACCTATCCCTGTGGAAAAGACTGTTAGGAAAACATCAGCCTCGGCCATGCCAGCCTCCTAAAAGAAGGAGTATCCCCCTGTTAATTAATCCAAGACTGTGGGACCTGCTTTTTCCACAACTTTTCCCTTTCAATCAGCCTGGGTTCAAACGCAAGACCAAATGATTGGACACAGTCAAGTGCAGCCAGAATCGTGACACCAGTGCCAAGAAAATACATTTCGAGCAAATAAAAATCAAAACTGTTTTTTTCTCAGTCAGTCGAAATATAATTTTGTGCATGTTGTTTTTGTGTTGCGTGCGTGCGCACACAAGAAGAAGTTGAAGAAAAATGAAAAAGTATTGTGAATGGTTGAATAAATATTTCAAAAGAAGAAGAACAAGGAGAAGAAAAAAGGAAGAACATAAAAAGAAGGACGCATAAAAAGTCCAACAATTAAGGAATGGTGAGGAGAAAAAAAGAAATACTCAAAGAAGTAATGAAGAAGAAGAAGAAGAAGAAGAACAAGAAGAAGAAGAAGAAGAAGAAGAAGAAGAAGAAGAAGAACAACAACAACAACAACAACAAGAACAAGAACAAGAACAAGAGGAAATATAAAAAAATAAGTCGATGATGATGATGATGATGATGATGGAGATGAGGATGAACAAAAAGAAAACGAATGATAAAGAAAAATAAGAAAAAAAAAGAAATGAAATAAGGAAACTTGATGATTAAATCGTTAAACAATTGAAGAATGGTGAGGAAAAGAAGAAAAAAAGAGAAACGAGCGAGTCTTTATATTGAAGAATAAAAAGAGGAAGAAGACGTAGAAGAACAAGAAAGACACAGAAGAATATAATGTAATGGCTGGGATTTGTGAAAAATATGGCAATAAATGTATTATAGGTCTCGGAAACACCCAGCGACTTAGTGAAGCCACAGACTGATAGACAGTGAAACAGTCATATAAAAATAAAGACAGATGTGGGAGCAAAAGGTTTTGTCAAGACAGAAGCCGAGGCAATGATGTTGGTGTCTAGACGGTTATTATATGAAATACATGCACTGTCATTTCATCCTATTACGTTCAAGCTCCACTCCAAAATCCGCTTTACAGCTCAGCCCAGTCCAAACGCTGATCTCCTGATTCTCGCCTCAACGGGACCGAAATATCAGTTTCGTGATGAAATGGACGACTACAGTGAAAACGAAACGGATTTAGAGCACAGCCAGAGCTGCAGATGTTAAATGTGATTATTAAGACACAGCCTTCAAATACGTCAGAGGATCCATAAACAGTTTGAACGTTCTCCGACATCCACCTGCTTTTCGGACCCCCGTGATGGAGGAGGGCAGCAGGCCCTTGATCACTGCCACGTCTCCTGGCCCACAGCAAAAGGACCGTGTCGAGATGTTAGCTGATACGCTCCTCCCTTTCTCCTCCCAGTTTTTTGTACACATGATGGAGTGCTTTCTCTCCTCCAGCTGTCATCCATCCACCCGTCTCGACATGGACAGATATTCCCTATAAGACCTCAACACGCCATTTTATCAGCCTCAAATCCCAGCTCACGGCTCACAAGCCGACTTTATAAGTTATGATCATGCGTCTCTTGACTGTGTTGTTTGGCTGCAGTGGCATGCAAACACATCGGGTTTGTCATCTGAGAGTTTCATGGTGTGCTCCTACTCTAAATACTGGTAAGCCACAGTCTTAGCATAATGGTTTGTGGTTGAAAAACTGAAAATAATAAAGCTGAAGGTAAAAGCCAGAGTACACATTTCCTGGGATGCTAACTCTACTGACCTGAATGCTATCCATTTATTTTCTAAGAATCCGAGGGTTTGTATTTGTAAGGCAGAGGAAGATGGAGTTTGGGAATACACAGCGTAATGGAGAACCAATCAAAGTGCAGGACTTATAAGACACAATTTCTAGAAAACTTTACTGTTTAAAAGTACTTACAACAAATTTGCTAAATGTACAAAAAAATGACAAAATACTTTTCAGTATGGTCGATAAACATTGATAAAAGGTCCATGGAGAAGAGCGGAACAGAATTCAGTCAACGGCAAGATTATGACACATAAAGAATCAATGACAATTTTGATTCTTTCATTTCCTTGAACAACGCATAACACAGTTTGTTTTGCATTCTTTTGTTTTTTCAGTTTTCAGTTTTTTCAGAAAATTGTAATGTAAAATTGTAATATTCTAGATTGTCTTGAGCAAAAGAAAAAAGTAAGCAATAGCATTCTCATTATATTTACAATGTAAATTTTACAGTGTCCATAAAGAACAATGAAAAAAGAAATGTATCCACATACACGAACTATATGCTGTATATTTATATTAGAATAGTATATATCCCAAAACAACGTAGAACAAAGATGTGAAAATGGATTTGCATTGAAATGGCAGTATGGTTTGACAACGATAGAATGATATGTAAAGGCAAGAAAATTAAAATATCTTGCACTCTAATTGGCACACACACACACACTTTTACACTCACTTTAATTGAGATCGATGTGTAAGAAACGGTAAATGCTTATAATTTGTAGGTGTCCAGTTACCAAGTACATGTCAACTAATCTGCACTTAACCTGACATGAAAAAATGACTTCAACCAATCTCTATTAAAGAATCTCTCACCGCTTCTCCAGATACGCGATTGGCCGGAGCATTCTGCAAGTTGATTAGCTTATTGTTTTAGAGTGCGATTCCCTGTTGAGATCATTACCAGCTTGAGACTGATGTGAGCTGGTGCAGGAACACGGCGACTCTCTGGGCATCAGTCATTAACTCAATTAGGCCCGTACAACATCATCTGGAGGGGCAAAGAGTGTCATAACCACTAAAGATGGCTGTCACCTGTTTCGGGACATGGAAGTAGAAAAGCTCTTGAATTCTTGGGATGTAATTTCGTTAGGCTGAGCAAAGATCTATTAATAGAGCTCGGTTTCGATAGCTGTCACCATGCAAGTACGTTAAACTCGGTGTGTACACTTGGTATATGCTTTTCGGGAGGATAAAAGTGATAAAATCCCATTTGTTTGTTGGTTTAGCGTCGATTAGCATTTCAATGAAACACAAATCGCCGTGAGCTACTACGGAGGACGTATTTATTCAGGAGTTGAACTAACTGCCAGAGAGTGGCTGCGCACCATCTCATTAGCGGCGATGGTCTAGCGGAATCTAGCGTCTTGTACACTTTCAAACCATACACCATCTTTTGTTTGGCAGAACGGGATGTTCCCAGAGGCATCTGAAGACAAGAACAAACCTGCAGTTCCTTTCAAGCACCCAGCCACCGGGCAAGCGGTTTGTGGGCAGCTGCCTTTGGCTCCAGGCGACCGAGGTCTCATTCCAGCGTGGTTCTCAACTTCTCCGACTCTCTGTCGGGGCTTGCTGATATCACCCGGCTTCTTCATGCTGGCTCCTTTAGGCCTTTGCTGGAGTATTATTTTCTGCCGTGCAAAACTTCTCGGGCCAACCCCGGTGTCGGAGTTCCGCTTGAGACTGACAGGATCTGCCAAATAGATCAGAGTATGGATTTAGGGCAATAACGATCTGTTGTAATGATTTTGAACACACTGCTCTCCTGTGTCGGCCTGGTGGCTGTGAACGCTCGGAAGCTGCGGGAAAAGGCTTTCGTATTTGATTGATCTAGAGCTTACATCCAGGCTTATGTTACTCTAAATCTAAGTTTAGTGAAAATGAACAGGTCATGACTAAAGGAGCTTCTGTCAATTTAATTCCCCAGAATCTAATAGCGTTCTACCTCCTTTCCTTATTAACAAATGCTCACGTGACGGGCAGGAAATCCACGCCGAGCCCATACACACAAAATAAAAATACATTTAGCAAAGCCCGAGTCATCCAAATAACAGGCTTGATGTGAATTGCAGGCATCAAGGGGCAATCCAACATAAGTGCTATTCATCTAAACGTACGGCTGCTTCGGATCGCACACCAACCACACCTTTTCAGCAGAGGAAGTGGACGGTGGCATTCAGGGGGAGGAAAGTGGCGCATGTCGGATGATAAATGAAGACGTCGAGGGCTTTCCAGAAAAGCCAAACGTCAGTGGTGTAAAGTACTTAAGTAAATGGAGTTTGTTACTTTACTTAAGTCTTTTTTTGGCTACTTTTATTATCTACTTGACTATATTTTTGATATATGAATACATTTTTGAGTATATGTCTGTTTATTCCACTAACTCACACTGTGATAAGTCGGCATATTTTATTAATTCTTTGCAATTTTTTTATTAGTAAATTTGCGGTTAATTCTTGGGCGGACAAGTCTAAATTCAGTAAAATACTTAAGTCCCTAATATTGGAAACTTTACGACTTTATCTCCAGTTTTCTTGGAATTGGTGACTAGTAATGGAGTAATTTTGACTCCAGTGTGGTTTTCAGGTACTCTGGCACATCTGACACACCAGCGAGCCAGCTTTGAAATAAAAAACGATCACACACACGTGTACATGCACATACCGGCACATGCACACACACTCTCGTACGTCAACGCAAACATGGGCTGACACGCGCTCTTAGCGGGAAGGCCGGATGAGGGCTCTGCTTATCATGTCAACACGTGAGGCGGCGGACGTGCTTACACAAGGCCCTGGATAGAGGGCAAAGCCTGGTCGCGGGCGAGGGCTGCCGCGCCACCCGCAAACACTGAGCCTCTGTGTTCAAGTCACTCGGGGTACAGTGTGAATGAGTAGGGTGGGATGTGCTTGTCAGTGAATGAACGGGGCGAAGCATGTGGTGGTCACTGCCTCGCTTTACAACTCAGCTGATTAGAGCGCAGAATAGAATTTTCAAACCATATGTCGAGATCATTTGTCATTTTCAGCACGCCTTTCAGTTTACCATAAAATGGAGAGATTTGTGTTGGCCCGTGCTGTGTTTTTCTTCTTTTAACTGGTGCTAACTGGTGCTACTTTTCCTGCTAAAAACAACGAAACTACCGTAATTATGCGAATATGAGCACCCCCCCCCCCTGATTTTTCAGGCACAAAATAAAAATTCAAAAAAAAAAACCAATAAATTAAAAAATTACATGAATAAATTCTATTTGTTTTTTAAATTTCTGGTTCAAGCTAAATCATATATATATATATATATATATATATATATATATATATATATATATATATATATATATATATGGCTGATGCTTCTATAGGTGCAACATCGCACATCTTAATGTTACAAAGCTTGTCTGTTAGGTCAGACACATAAGTATTAATTTATTACAAGAAAACATTATAGTAAATTCATTAATAAAGAACATAATTCCCATGTAAGGAACCACCCGGATGTCTGGGGAAAAGAGGACTCTTGGCCACCTTAATAATCAACAATAAGTGTTAAAACTATGGTACACATAAAGCGATTTTCTGGCAATATCTGTGAATAACTTGGGTATATTTATATCAGACACAACATGACTATGTAAACTTCAGTGTAGTTTCATTCATTTTGAATGACTTACCACACAACACTGTCCCACTTTCTGGCCATAAAGTGCAGAGGACATAATCGTTGTTGTCTTCGTTCTCTTCCAAGGTGGTCAGATGTGTTTTTTTTTTTAATTGCTAGTACTATCCTTTGATGTCGACAATTATTTTGCGTATGCACAGAGCTTGCATTTCCCCACAATGTTCTTGTTTTTTACAAAACTGAAATACGGTAATAGGCATAAGACCATCTCGCGAATGTACTTTCGGCTGTTGTTTATCAAATTTGCCGCGAACCCGCGCAGTGCGCAGCCGCAGTTACGCAAACCAGCGGAGCCAATAGCTGCAGACCTCGAGCTCAGAGCAGCGTTACAAAATACAGCGCTCCACCAGCGATTGACGAATGACTTACGCGTCTTTTCAGGAACAGGTTTCATTTATTGAAACATGAAAGGTTTGATGTAATGCAAGCGTTACTTGCATTGAGTAATATGCTTGTAATGTGTACCGTAATATAATCTTTAAAATACAATTAGAATATGTTATAATACTGCGTTACAGTAGTTACTTTTACAGTAATGTGTTACATTTTTTTTTGCACGTTACTCCCAACAAGACGACGTGTTTCCGTTTGTAATTTTTAAATTCCGTTTGTTCATCTGTAAGTTGACTTGAAAAACAGGAAAATAGGCGCAAAATGTATACTGATTTGAAATCGCAGAAAAACACCCCCCAAGTTTTCGAGTGTCGAAAATGCGAAAAATGAATGCTTGTATTTACGTAAATACAGTATATGAGTTGGCTCTACATGTTGATGCGTAATATTGTGCAACACATAATAACAAGGCCATTTTTTGCATCCCACGTTACCATCTACTGTTTACCTCTATTTACCATTACCATCTTTTGCCATTTCTTACTTAGTAAGACATTAATTCGTAAACACAGCAATAGAGAAAGAAAAAAAATACAGAAAATTAAATATAATGTGGCATTTGTGGTCCAGTGGGAGGTTGCAGGTTCGAATCCAGTGTCCTTGGGCAAGACACTGATCCACCCGGTTTAACTCCGGGCTTGTGTGTGTCACTTCAGTGTGTGTGTGTGTGTGTGTGTGTGTGTGTGTGTGTGTGTGTGTGTGTGTGTGTATGTGTGTGTGTGTAACTTCACCGGATGGTTAAACGCAAAACACAATTAAAATTTTGTCCCTAGTGGCCACACTAACTCACTCACTCACTTTTTTTGCCTTTTCTTTTTTTTTTTCCAGAACGTTCAGAATGTTGAATGGACATTGAATCATGTAAAATGTAAAGAGAGTATAAAGAGCATTTTAGTATAATTAATCCAATATATATCAAATAAATTTGAAGTGGACCTTTCAAACCATTACAGATAAAAAAAATTATATTCTTCACAACTCCACAATTTCAGCGCTAGTGTAAATACAGCCAGTCACAAAGAAGCAGTGGAAAATACCAGTTCCAAACTCTCGCTCGCTCGTAATTTCGTTACAATGTTGTACCCCAATGCTGTAATGACAATAAACTACTACTACTACTACTAGTGCCGGTAACCATCGTTGAAATACTCTACATACTGTAATGTATATACTGCATTTGTATGCATTAAATCATATATCAGTGTATTGTTGAATGTATAGATCTCACAAGGCACATGTTAACCTTTCAGTTATATTTTTTCCAACTCGTTTCTACCACTTGTTTCATTTTGGAGTCACAGGGAGCTTAGTTTACCGTAATAAATCTGTTCATTTGAAAAAAAGAAAATCCATACCAATTGCCTCTGTAAATCCAGCAGTTAACCTTACCAGTGTGACCCACTGTAAACAGGTCACACACATATCTGATCAATTATTAACTCTGGATTTTATAGCCAGGACAAAAATCTATAGCTTAGGTCATATTATATAGTGTGAAGACTCTTTAGGATTGGTTCAGGCCAAACGCCTAAAGGACGGACCGCACATGTGAAGACAAAAGCAAAATGAAGGTGGGAATGTTTTTACATTTGTCATTTGATCCCAAGTCTGAAAGGGTCGGGACCTTATAATTCAGTTAATGATTGTGATATAAACATCACACCGATGATGGACTTTTCAATCTACGTATTTAATTCATACGATTACTTTTACAATACAAATATTTGAAACAAAACATTTCTAAAAAATATATAAATTCAAACAACAATTCAGTAGTGTGATCTGTACAGTCACTTTCAGCATCATGGGCCATAATCACAAAAACATCAAAGCGACATAATTGCATTGATGACCTGACACAGACGTTGACCCTATAATATCTCACGGCAGGTCAGCTCGGGTCAAGCGGTGACATGTTAGGACCCTCTGTCTTTCACTCTGTGAAAACAAGTTATTATCAGGTCAATCACCACGGGTCAGCCGGCCTCGCTTTAGTCCCCAAGCCAGTTTGGCTGTCGTTTAGTTAGCGCAGTTAAAGAAGCATTTAATAGCCCGGCCCAGGAAAGAGTGGGGCTAAGCACAGCTCCGTAGGGAAGTCAGAGCTGCTTAAATAATTGAGAAGTCAGCAGATTGGATTTTGGCAGATTCATTGTTTTGCATTGATTGTTTGGAGTTAATCCTGTTCACTGTCTGTCCGAACATTACCCGGAGGTCCTCTCACGGGGAATACCGGTCCCCGAGCTCGGTCATGTGACTATTGATGCGCTGAAAGTGAAAATCCAACTTCACTTTTTTAAAGGTTAAAGTTCTATGCCGTGTTTGTTCGGACTATTTAAAGGTTGAACTAAGGCTGCACAGCGAGATTAAACATAATATGATATTTTGGTTCAAAACTTTTTAACTTCACAATTCCCAGCCAAATACTGTAAAAAATGGAGTAAATGCTTGTAAATATTTACTATATTAGGTAATGTGATAATGCTTTCAATCAAAATAAAACTGCATCTTGGTTCTATGTGTTTTATCACTGAATTTCTTTTTGTAAGAACACTAAATGTACAACACTGAAACCACAGTGGCTATTAAACAAAATTTTGTTTTGTTTTGCTTTGCTTTGTGTTACTTAATTCCACTATTTTTCTCATTATATTCTTTATTTTATTTATCTATTTTATCTAATAACTTTATTAAGTGTAATTATTTTCTATTAATTACCATTGATATAATAAAATCATAGTTGCCCTATAATACACATTTACACAGTTATATTTATATTTTTATTATAATAGTTTAACTATATAAACACACACACACACACACACACACATACACACACACACGCACACACACGCGCACACACAAACAGTATTATGTTTTATATGGTAATTAAAGTACACACAAATGTACAGTACACACGTCCATTGCGCAACCACATCGCCTAACCAAATATTGAACAATCCAATTTAACTGTAGATGAAAAAGTCTATTCATCACTTTTATAGCAGAAGCACAATATAGACAACAGCATTAAAGCGTGTAAATGTGTGTTTCATAAAATGTAAATAAACATAAGTGATATAGAGTTCATGCTGTTCACTCTGACACCGCACGAAACAGCGATTTGCGATTATCTACTATTCTATTTTTAATATTGTATGCTTTGTGCTTAATCTTTTCACATCGATATTGACATTTTGTATCAATCAATTAGCACAAACATGCTAATTCATCATCCAATTTCCAGTTTTTCCCCTGTATCCAATTTATTATGTAGCTATTTTGAACTGCAATGTATATAAATCTAATTTAACTCCACACATGAATTCTCCAAAAATATTAACAGTTAAGATACCGAACATTAAAAGTCTACGTGTCTCACTCACTAAACCGCATCATCAATACGCATTCATGCCGCATTCAGGAAGACATTTGGAGAGCCCACTTAAGTCTTACAAGACAGACATGGCTTTCCTACAAAAGAGCCTGTTATTGGTGGGATTAGAACTTCATGATAAATAGAAGCAACATGACAGCGTTTATGCCAAGGGCTGAATTCTCAACAGCTTGGTTGGGTTCGCCGTTCACTGGCTGTTGACATGATTATTTACTGTGGAGTGGCTGTTTCTCCATCCGGGTCTGCTTATGATTTACAGGCCACTCGTTCGCTGTCAAAAGCACAAGCTTAAATCATATACAGTGCAATAATAAAAATTATGTTATTTTTTTGGGCCGTTTTAGTTTTTTTAAACATACGGTACACGCATATAAAAAATAATTTGGAGAGCAATTGGCTGTAATTCATCTTGTGCTGCTTGTGAGGCAGAACCAGTCGAATAGGTATTAGATGACAGTGTATTGTTGACCTGTACTGACATTAATTATCTTTAGTGACTAGTAAATAATGACTGTTCTGTTAATACGATAGATATGATTACTCTTTAAAGCCACTTGTAGGATTTCCATAGGATTGTTTGCTCAGAATGAATGGCCTTAATCTATGGAATCTCTAAACAGTCCACGTCAACTTTAATTACAATCTTTACTTGTGTGTATATAATACTAAACCAACAGCCGCATATTAACGGAATGGTTTCAATAACTGCTCTACATGCTATACGTGCAATAAATGTCTTTTTTGCAAGGAATTATCCATGTTCATTTCATTTTAACCTCAAGTTAAAAAATAAAGCTGCCAGTAGTGTTTTTGGGTTTGGATGCCCATTTTAATTATCTTTAAATCATCAGTCTGTTAGATCGTAAAGAGCTACATAAGCCATACACATACACAAAAACTTGTCTATTTTCATCCAAAAACACAATATGGTGAAATATTGACCAATGTTGTTTTGTATTCCAGTATTCTGCTGATAGTAAATGTTACTGGTACTATTCAAAAATGGCAAACGCTAATCGATTAAGAATAAATATTTAAGCCAGCCATAAAACTCCCCGACTTCATCCAGCAGCTTTCTCATATGGACTCATAAATTTGTATTGAAAAATGTAAATTAAAATTGGTTATTGTAATTGTACGATACAATAAAAAAGTAAATATTACGAAAAATGTACAAAATACAAATATATTTACAGAAAAAAATGAAACAAAAATAACTAGTTTAATAGAATAAGATATGTTTTACATTTTTACTTTTAATTTGTGTGTGTGTGTGTGTGTGTGTGTGTGTGTGTTGGTAATATATTTCGTTCAAATTATACCAAAATAATAATAATAATAAAAAAAAATCCACAAATATCATCATTCTAGCAGAGCAGCAAAGAGGCGACTACTGAGAATGTATTTGCTCCTCCAATTAAGAAACTGAATACACAAACTAAAGCACAGTTTACCTTTTCTCACGGTTCAAAATCCGAAGAGAAAGACACAAACATTGGGAAAGGAAAAACAGAGGTGATATAGGCAGGTTGCTGTATCATACATTGAAAGTGAGGTAATAAGTTAATCCTGCGAAAATATTGCCGCAGGGCTAATTTCCTATGTGGAGCCAGGCGATGTGAAGAGAGAATGTGTGAAAAGCCGCCTGGCTAAACTACTGGTGTCTGTGTCAGTGTGTGTCTTTGCTCGTGTTACAGGGAAGATGTTTGTCTTCTCGGGCCACCCCACTCGTCCTATCTCAAGTGTTCATGGTTACAGGTTCTCTGGTCAGACCTCAGCTCACTCTCTGTTTGGACACAATTAGCCACGCTCTAATTTCTGAAATACGAGTTGAGTGTCACGGAGGTTTTGTGTTCCTGACTGGAGGGTGGCAATACACCTCGGACTTACCTGCGACAAAGCAGCTCTTTGTGTGCTAATGGTGTGTTTGATGTGATATGCAAAAGAGTTGTGTGAAAGGGAAAGTGACATTACACACACACAAAATACAGGGAGATTATTTTAAAATAAAAGATATACTTTTTTTTTTTGCAAATTTGTACATACCACATCTGTCCACCAACTGTCTGTCTGTTTGCCTTTCGATTCATCTATCTATCCATCCATCCGTCCGTCCATCCATCCATCCATCCATCCATCCATCCATCCATCCATCCATCTATCTATCTATCTATCTATCGAACGGTCCATCCATCCTCCCATTCATACATGAATAAGTTTTAGTTTAAAAACCCATTCTGAACTTTTTAGCTCAATATAACTGCTAGAATTTCTCACCCTTAGATGGTAGAACATTTAAATATGCAAAAACGAATTTACATAAACCCTAAAGAGGACGACCTCGCGTGACCTCACTGTTTAAATGCAAAAACTCAAGAGCATGAACAAAGCCAGAAGTAAATGACCGAAAAACACTTAAGGTGAATCATCCAAAGGTCAGAAGGTCAAACCAAGTGTCATCCATTTCCCCCTTCTTTGCATGTTTTATCATCTGAGATCCAGACTTGGCGGAGTTCCTGCTGATAAGACCTGCTCTGACAGAGCAGATGAGCAACCACACCTACAAACACCTGTGGTGGCAGATGCGAGGAGATAAGAAGAGAAACACACCATCACCTGATCAGAAGAATTGGCCGGCTTTAGAGACGGTAGACCGGAGAACAGCGTGAGATCTGGCCTCCAGGCCTCTTGCACGCTGAG
Organism: Paedocypris micromegethes; assembly: GCA_028031935.1. Lineage (NCBI taxonomy): Eukaryota > Metazoa > Chordata > Actinopteri > Cypriniformes > Paedocypris > Paedocypris micromegethes. The sequence goes on along the minus strand of CM051498.1, from coordinate 20,284,705 downwards.
GAATCTAAAATGCAGTGCTGGATTAATTTATGGCCCAGGAGACCTGGATGACATGCGCTCTCATTGCTGTACCAACATGCTTACGTGAACTCAAGTATAGCATTTGATATGCATTTGTGCCACAGGAAATGTGATTTAAAACCAGATAAATATCCTCTGTTACACATTCTGACTGAAATGGAAACTTTTAAAGTCTAAAAACATGCACTTATTATATGCACTAATGTAATCATTATTTATCTGAATTTGTTTGTTGTTTCTTTCTCAAATAAATGATCATTGAGTTAGTTTAATTATTTACATTATTAGACTTTTTGAGCTAAATTAAAATGGCAACATTTTGTAAAATGCAACAAGTTTTCGACTATAATGATAGTTTTTACATTAATAAACAGTTAAAAATATATTATGCTGCAATAATCTTTTTCCTGTACATCCTAGCAATCATACATATGCAATGCTCGACCCAAGAAAGGTTATTTCTAAATTTAATGATTAGTCTTTCTACATTCTTTTCATTCACAGCTTACCACCATAAATGTGCAATTCTACATACAATGTTTAAGGTGGAAAATGAGAGAAAAAAGAAAAGAAAAATCAAGGAGAAAATTTGTTTATTTGTTGTACCAACAGACTTTGGCAAATTAGCGATTTGCACATATGGAAATGCGTTTTGACAATGTTAGGTTTGAAACAAATAAATAGCACACGGTTTGCTGATGTACATTGTTGGAATAAAGATTGTTTTTCCTAAAAAAGACATGAAGTACTATGAGAAGGGAAAAGAATCGGCTACTTAACAAGTTTTTCTCCTTTTTAAATAAAGCTTTTCAGTTTCTTAAGTACCTTCAAAAGCATGTTTTAGTTAAATAAATAGAATGATCTCCATTTGCAACATGCACAACTGATTTGTTTGAGAAAATTATATATACAGAGTTTGAGCTTTGACTGACTGTATCTTGCCAACACACACACGCGCACACACACATACACGCACACACGCACGCACGCAGGCACACACACACACACACACACACACACACACACACACACACACACACACACAGGCAGAAAAGACTGGAGTACAAAAGTACACACAAACACATCCATACTAATTCAGATACGCTATACACATCTCCCTCTTAGCTCTTCTACATCATCTTTCAGAGGGCTAGCCTATTAAAGTGATAAAAATGCAATGCTGAACGTAACAAAAAGACACAAATATGAGTCCGTACATCACAATAACATCTGAACAACACAATACTATTTTCCTTAGAAAACCAAACAAAACCAAAACGAACAAAAAAACAAAACAAAAAAGTAACAATCACAAGATTATGGATTCATGCATGATGAGCTTCGCTTCTTAGATGAGTCGAGTCTTGAATTGACATCAAACTGTACATCAATGCTAAGATTTTGTTTTTCTTCTTTTTTTCTCCCGTCCCGCGAAACGTCCGAAAGAATAATGAAATGCTACTCTGAGAAAGTCATGTACAAACAATCTACAAGTACCTAGGAAAAAAAAAAACAATCTTGGCCACAGGCGTGTTGGTGTCTTCACTGCGGAGAGAAAAAAATGGCCGTTGCTCTTCAGGCTCACTTGTACTTTTCACTTGTCTAAACAACACGCCCCAAACGTCGAGCTTTGGGACTGTGTCTCGTGACAGGTGAGCTTCTTTTTATTCTCATAGTGGCGTTGGTTTTTCATGAAGCAAAATAAGAGCTCTGCATGGAATAAAGTCGGTCGATCGGGTTGCCCACTCGGGCCTGCATTGAGCCCGTTTCCGATGCGGCCATGAAGCAGTCGCTAAGGCTAGTCAACGAAGTGTCACTGTCGATGTCGTGGAATATCGAGTCGTTTCCTGCGACGAGAGAAAAAGTGGCGTTAGAAACGTATCTCAACTTTTATTTACGACAAGTCGATGGCGCGTTTGTTATTGCGCCCAAGTTCCGAAGCAGATACTGATCAAGCGAATGGATTCCCATCAAGCTAACAGCAAATGTTTACTCCCAAGCTAATCTTCTGCTCTATCATGTTCCTTGTGGGCACAGTTAGCAGTAATATGCTTTCCAGTACTTAATGACACCATTCTGCAAGACAGTGACAGGTTGATGGGCTATGGTTTTTTAATGAGCTGGCAATGTTGTCTGTCCCTGCTGTTCTCATAAAACCCAAGCTCCAGTGTGATGAGACTGGGGATTTGGGCTTTGCCATTCAGGAGAATGAAGGACAAGACTCATGGGACCGGTTCTTAGGTTGGCTCTGACCAGCGTCTCCAGATTTATGTGGCTAATCCTGGAAGCTAATGTCAATAATTTTGAGAACGTTCTGGGAAGGCAGCCTGATGTTGAAGCACCAGAGACGTTGTCCCCTTTGCTTTTCTCCTCAACAAATTGGACTTGTTCTCAATAGCTGTGTTTGCTGGCTCATACACAAATGGCTTCCCATCATGGTTAACCATTGATGTTTTTACGTGCCACACAACAGATAAACTTTTGGCTCTTCGCAAAACACCCAATAGACGATGTCACATCGCATAACAGACGCGCCCATTCATCCCTTTGTGGAGTGCCAGCTCTGGAAAATGTATGCATGTATGGCTTTTGAAGCATACTGAACTCATTTAAATAAAAAAAAAGACATTTGGACAATTTCTCAAGGAATAAAGAGTGGTATGGTTGCATTCTGTGGAGCTTGTGGTCCAAGCCCCCAGCTTCAGGGAGCAAGCATGACAGAGCTCATGGATTGATGCTCACCATATGGATTCATGTGGTCGCCGGGCATTTGTGGCGGGGTGAGGCCTTGTTGAAAAGGGTCTGTGCTGTAACCATTCTCCATGGCAACCATCTGCTGCTGAGCTGGAGCCAATGGCGTGTAGGAGTTCATCATCCCCTCCATCCGATTGGACATCACCTCTGAAGAAAGACAAAAAAAACACACGTTCATATGTGTTTTTATGGCATCATACCCAAACTGAATCTGAACAATTCTACATAATGCAAAACATCAATGCCTCGTTTAGTCCATTGTGGATGTGGAGATTGAGTTTCTCCAACAATCAGGAGCGGGACTGGTATCTGCCTTCCAAATCAAGCCGAATTTCACGAGGAACTAACAAACGTGAAACTTTCTTCCATTGTAATTGAAGACACTGTGCCTTCCCCTGCAAGGGTTGGTTGCTTTATGACTCATGCACAACGCCGTGGGCTACACATGACTTGTGGCTTCCAGTCTGGAGCCCACCATCTCCATCCACTGCCTTTGAGTGATTTGCTTGTGTAAGACAACTGTCTGCAAATCATTTCTACAGTGTTTCAGAGGTTTTCGTTACATCTTCCCATCCAAAGCGAAGATATATTTGGTTTGCATCAAAAAAAGGCAATATTAAATCTGAGGAGTTCAGAGCCCAACCGGTTGAAGTTTGGAGACACCTCTTGACTTTGCTTTGAATTTTGCAGGCCACAACGTGTACAGAAATTAAATGTGGATTTTTAAGTTGGTTGTGAAATACGGGAAAGAAAACCCAACTTTCTGTTTCAGCTCTTCCTTTCACAACTTTTAAAAGTTCACTGGTGACTGTTCAGGATAAAACTCCAATCATTATCTCCAAATTTGTCTGAAGGTCATCTCCTTTGGAAAGTTATTCTAATGAGTCTTTCTTCTAAATGGACTACCATAAACAAAAAAACAGCTGGCCACATGAGACACCTTCACGGGGCGGATATGGCCCACGGGCCACAGGTTGGGCATCACTGCTTTAAAAAATTTTTTTTGATTTAATTTGGAAAGTTAAAATGACAAAAATATCAACTTCTATTGAAGAGCAGACAGTTCAAAGAGCAGCATGGCTAGTATTTGTTTCAGTAACACTCCAAAGTAACGTCTGGCTTATTTCTCATTTCTCAGATGAGTAGAACAGTTCTTCTTCACCTTGCTGTTTCTCCTAAGCTTCTGCATTACCATCTCATTTCTCTGGGATTTTTGTGATTTACTGTATGAACACATCATAAATACATCATTGTTTGTCTGTAGAAAATAAGATTCTCATTAATGGTGACGCAGCAGCAAAACTTCCATGAGTGTGATGACTTCACACTTCTGGTGATCCACGGAGACCTATTTTACACTAGCCAGCAGAACCCGAGCTTCTTAAATGAATGCCGTGTCAGAATTGCCCAACATAGGTCTATAAAATCAGTAATATTACTTGTGGTTTATCACTGGAGATGATCCAATGATCTTCTGGATTATGACTTTACAGTAGCGCCGGTTCAGCAGTAAAATGTCAATACACATTAGGAGTTTTCCAGCAAATTAAAAAAAGAACATATTTGAAAACAACAAGATTCCTTGTTTTCCATTACATCAACCATTAAAAAGTGGATTTTTATTGGATTTGAAATACGTGTAATGGTTTTATTGTACCCAGCAGTTCATAAACCTACAGCATATTTTTTTCTTTGGAATGAGATCTTCCTCTTAAAGGAATTTACGAATGGAAAGATTTAAATCTGACTGATGGATGAATGAACTGCTCTGCCTTACAACAAATGTTTGTACAGGAATTAATATTTGAACTGCAGAGGAAACATTTGTCCTCCTCCGTAGAGCTTGAAATAATATTCTTTACATTTCTGTTTTCCAGACGGTCTCATCCAAACTCATCTGTACAATGTATTAACATCCAAGAACAGGCCCTCGGATTTTAAAGCATTGAATTTAAAGCAAGATTTGTTTGATACTGTAAAGACAGCAAACTCCCACAATGAAAAATGAAGATCTCAATGGTTCTTCTCAATGGTTTTTGCTCTACCACTTGGATGGCAACACGAGACAACTGCTCAACGAGCGCCAGACATTGGAATGATTCCAGCAAAGGCGGGAAATAGGTGGGTGAATCGGTCAAGTGGAGGCAACTTCAATGCGTTTATGTTGTAAATTAATTCGTCCACCTCCGCACTTCCTCCCCTACTTGAGCTGCCTCGTTTTTCTGTGTAATCTACAGCGACTGCAGGTCAAAGTTTTGGAGCTCGCTGTGTTTTTGGAAAGGTTGACATGACATCACCAACAAGGTGATGCTGAAGATGACTTTTGAGATGTCTCACATATTAACCCTAAAAAGACTTCTGGCTGCGCAGGGTAGATACATCAAATGCGTTTGATAGGAAACTGAAAATCCCATGGACTTCATAGAGTAAAGTCTATAGGCCTATGTATGTTCTGCTGCGTTTTACCTCAGTTATTTTCTTGTAGTTTAAATACAGTCGCAATTTAGAAAAAAATATCTGTTACTTTATCGCTATATTTGTTACTGTGGTGTTCTATTGTTATATTTGTCTGTGTTGTAACAACTTATTTTCTTGGATTTTTTATATGGTAGATATTTTTAATCTAATATTTGTTACGGTGTTGTCATTTTGTTTTATTTGTTACTGTACTGGTTGTAATAAATTATTTTCTGGTACGAATTTGTAATATGGTAGATCATTTTATTCTAATATTTAACACAGTAACAAATAGGCAGTAACAAATATATTTTTAATATAATTTTATACTGTAGTGACATTTAAGTGTATAAATAATCATCAGTGGGTGCAACTGTAAGACTTTAAGACTATTTACTATTTGCGTATTATAATATAGACTCAAATCTGCTAAATTCTCATTTTTATTGAAATTTCAAACGACACAAAGCAAGTTTCACTCTGTCCGCACCATTGGTCTAGTTTCGCGACACATTGCGAATCGTGTTTCCATTGGATTCAGGTCAGTTTAGGACATTTGTACCTTGTCCGAGCCTCTGGGAGTTCTGCTGCTCCTGTTGCTGCTGCTGTCTCCGTGCCAACTTCTTCATCTGAAAAAATAACAATAAAAATCCCAATCAGAAAACTTAGCAACTCCCAAAACCAACTGTGAGCTATCTCAAAAGAGATGCTCCTTGTTGTTCACCTCCGCTTGAACCACACCAAGCCTGATCTGGCTGCATTATATTATCCACAGCCTTTTGAAGATAAAATCAGGGCTCTGAGGTGGGTTTCATACGCGAACGTAAGAGCAGGATGGATGTGAAGACATCTCTCTCTAACTCTTGGGGAGTTTTTTGTGGAATGCGTTGAGAGGTTAAGCTCCAGGCAGATAGCAATTGAGATTTGCTGTTTCAAACCTTGCTCGCGCTTTCCTTTTTGGCAGCGCTTGCAAAGGGTTTTGAGCGTTGTTGGAGGATTACTTGCAAATTGTTGTCTTATCTGGTCCTCAGACATACATTATCAAGTCCGTTCGGGTAATAGTGGATGATTCATAAAGCAGTGCGTAGGATCTAGACTCACCTTAGCTCTCTGGTTCTGGAACCAGACTTGAACCACACGCACACTCAGGCCGGTCTCGGCAGCCAGAGTCTCTCTTACCTACATTTGACAAAATGATACAAAATTGTTACATTTTGTAAAAAGTATAGGCTATTAGAATAGTTTAACTGTTCAATGTGTCTAATTAATATAAAAAAAACCTATATTATTTAGATAAGATTTAATTAATTATTTACATTTTGTCATAGTTAAGAAAATAATAATCTAACATATTTATACGTAAGTTACTTTTACAATGTGTGTATATATATTTAAATATGCTACATACATTTTAAAGTATATATACCGGAATATCTAGATTATATACACAGGCATCTACATACAGTATAAATTTGACATAGTATATATTATACATAGATTTATATAATGCATGTTCACATTTGAATGAAAACTTTATTTTAAAATGTTTGTGTGATCTCATTTTTATGTAAAATGCTTGCTTTTTTTCTGGTATTCCATTTCTGGGTCACATGGATGTTGGAGCCAATACCAGCAACTGTGGGTCTGAATGAGGGACACACAATGGATTTCCAACACACACACACACACACACATACACACATACACACATCCACACTCTCACTCACGCCTATGGAAAATTTTCCAGACTCCAAATCTTCTGCATGTTTTTTGGACTGTGAAATCCGGAGAACCAGAGGAAACCCACGTAAACACGGGAAAAACATGCAAAAAGACCACAACCGGGTCTCAAATGGCACTTTCTTACTGTGAGCCACTTTGCCATCACGCCACCCTTTTTTTTAATGTATAACTGTTTGCGCCTTCAACTCCATTTCCCAGAATTCTGACAATCTGAAGGAAATCCTCTTCAGCGTGGGACACTCACCTTCCGGCAGGGCTTGGACGACACCTCAAACGATGCCTTAAACGCACGTCTCTGCTGTGTGGTGAGGATAGTCCGTGGTCTCTTGGGTCTTCTGGGGTCTTTCCCGTCGTCCCCCTTGCCTGTGCCTCCGGAACCCTTTTCCGGCTTGATATCCAGCTCCTCATCCTCACTCTTCTCTGGAGAGAGATCCAACGTTCAAATAAATCAGTGCTTGCTTTTACAACTCTGCAACTTTTCAGACAAGCAACTGATAAATAGATGTTTTTGTTCTTTTCAATTTTAGGAGACCCAGTCGCAGCGCATCCATAATGAAAGGAGACACATGTGGTTTTAATACTTTTGTTATCAATTTATTAGCACAAGAGTGGGCCACATCCACTTACAAAGCACCGTGAAGTATGTGAATTTGTCATTTGACTGGACACGGTGTCATTTAATATTAATAGCGCTCGGCTTGGCTGTTTTACACTATATAAATCTTTGATAAGAATCCAACACACAGCGGACGGGGCGTTTTGGGGAAGGCATGAAAGGGAAGTAGACTTGAAGATTTGGGAAGCACAAAGCAGAACGGAAAGGCCAGTACAATATTCCGATCTTTAATCTCTCCTTGTATCGCAGACTTTGACTTTGCTCTCGCACGATATATATGATATGAACTAATCAAAAGGCCTCAATTAGTGGAAGGTGATCCTCAGGCGGGATAATCAAACCTGCGCAGTGTCGTGCTAATCTCTCTCTGTAGGTAATGCTATATTATCCGGCTAATGTGCCATACTCAGGAAATGACTCCTGGCTTTTTCTCCTTTACTGTAATTATTATAGTCAAAGGGGGGATTGGGTTTATTGTTCAGGGGGCGGCGGCTTTTTCCAATAAGCCACATCAGCTTGTGTTTAATAGAATAATAATAGTAATTAAAAAAAAGTGCCAAACTCCTTAACATGGCCTCGTATAAAAGTTACAAAGCCGTAATGGGCGAAGTCCCAGCGTGACTGTTTTTCCAGATTAAGAGCTTCAGCACTTTGGCTCTAGTGGCTTTCATGGCATCAGCAGCGAACATCTCGATTGTTCTGTCTGAGAGATCAGCGAGCATGATGGACCGATTCTGTCCTCTCTTTCATCTGGATCGGATCTTTGCGTTTGGCAGCCGTGTGGTATGTTGTAGTGCGATTGAGTTTACAGATCATTTTTGGCCTATGGTCAACGTAAAATCAGCAAAGATCTCACTGGGGTGGAATTACAAAATGCAGAGTCAAAGACATGGGATGTGTTGGATGCATATGTGCGGATTACACTAAACATATTTTTAAAGTTTAATATTCGGTAAAAGCCATACCAATAATGACAATTTGTGTGTGTGTGTGTGTGTGTGTGTGTGTGTGTGTGTGTGTGTGTGTGTGTGTGTACGTGTGTGTATACACCATGATCTTCCAAACTTCCAATTCACAAGCGTTTAATACCAAAATAATAAAAAATGTTATAATTGTAGTTTCTTTCTAATTATCATATAATTACAAAACAAATTTTCTGATTTATTAATAATATTAATATATAACTTAATATTTTAAAGCGTTCATGTTCTAAAGCACATCAACTAATTCAAATATTATGCATTAAAAACCTTTCTAGAAACTTTACACATCAATTCAGTAACTTTTTTACTTTTACAAATGTGCACTTTTACGACGTAGTTTGTTTTTGTGTAAACTAATACCTGAGTCTGAATCTTCCGGACTGACGGAGCCCAGCAGGTCTTTCTCTCTCTCGTAGTCGCTTTTACACAGCAGCTGACCGTCCTTCAGTACAAACTCATCGCCCTTGCGGAGCTGCCGGTCACACACGCAGCAGCAGAAGCAGTTGAGATGGTAGACGCATTCCAGAGCTCGCATCACAAACTCTGTGGGGGCGATTTTCTCCAGACATCCGCTGCATTTGGTGGAAAATAACCTGAAAAAGAAGAGAAATCATGATTAAATACAGCTCAATTAATCTCCCAAAAAATGGTTAGTAAAACCATTGTAAATCATATCATACATTGTGATATCAGTTTGGTATCTTTTGTTTGATTTAGACACAGTTTGGCTCATGGGATAGTTGGTAGTAGGGTAGTCTTATCTGCGGATTAATAAATTGATTCACGTGATCTTAGCAGTCAACTTACTTGACTATAACACGCCTATATGTAGCACGTAAATGCTGTAAAGACATTTACTGTATTGTTCAAAACACATACATACATGCTGAGCACACACACTGTTATTGATTTATAATCTTCGGTTTGTGCAGCGATAAATAATTAACACACACAGAAGAGCTTGTGTAGTGGACGCCATGACTTTCACCAGGTAGGACAGAATACTGAAACACTACACAGAGCACTACACAGAGTTAAACACTATACATTACAGGGAAATGTACACTATACAGAGATGAACACTACACAGAGATGAACACTACACAGAGTTGAACACTACACAGATATTTACACTGCACAGAGATGAACACTTCACAGAGTAGAACACCACATAGAGATGAACACTACAGAGAAATGAACACTACACAGAGTTGTACACTACACAGAGATGAACACTACACAGAGATGAACACTACATAGAGATGAACACTACACAGAAATGAACACTACACAGAGTTGAACACTACACAGAGTTGTACACTACACAGAGAGGAACAATACACAGTCGAACACTACACAGAGTTGAACAACACACAGAGTTGAACACTACACAGAGTTGTACACTACACAGAGAGGAACACTACACAGAGTCGAACACTACACAGAGATGAACACCACACAGAGTTGAACAATACACAGAGTTGAACAAAACTCAAGCCTTTTGTGCTTCTTTTTCTGATTCTCTCCCGCGTTCTATGTCCCAATTAAGCACTATTTTGTCCCAAACAAGTGTACTTTTTAACACAACATCCCAAATTTCCATCAGACATTTGCAGATAAATACCCTGACAATATTATTAAACTTCCAGAAGCCAGGCCAAGTTTCATCATCTCCAACAAGGTAAAGAGCAATCGGTTTACTTCACGAGTAAACGTCATGAGAACCTGCGGAATACACAACGAGGTAAGAGCCACTAAGCATCTCAGCCCAGTGAATGTCTTTACATGCGGTTGTCCATCATAGATTGATGATTAAGGGGGCAGAGGGCAGAAGCTGAGCCCCTGAGCAATCTGCTTTGACACTGGCTCATCTGTTAATGCAGCCTGGATAACTCCTCAACGCTTCAGCAGAATCCAAAGGGAGGAAATACGGGATCATCTCCCGACCCAACGCACCAGCAAACCTCAATCGCCGGCGCGGGTCTCCAGCCCCACTGGCTTTACACCACTCACTGCAGTGATTAGACACGCTTCAGCGACACTCGCACAATGATGCCAAAAACAGGAAGCTATTTCCAAAAAAGATGGCCCCAAGAAGATTCCAATCTCTGCTTTGGGATATTATTCCGCTACATCACCAAGAAGTGGTCCGAAAAACCAAAGTCATGTGCCACTTCCCAATTCTTGTCTGTTGACATAACAGTCTGCAGCCTTCATTTCCTCCAACGGGAGGCGATAAAATCAATGTGGTTTCATAACAGGCAGAGATAATATTGCCATCTCACTCTCATCTTCGGGGGTTCAGCGGGAGCCCACCTCCACAGGAAACGGGTGGGTGACAGGGTCCGGCCCATAAAGGCTGATTTATTAGCCTTGCTTCTTTTGTTTGCTCGGGCTGGTGGGACAGCTGCACCTGTATCTCTGCATTTCATCTATGGCATTGTTGGCGGGGAGAGAGGGAGATGCCCGTCATCATATTCGGCTGACGTTGGACAGGGTTGGGTGACAGTGATGAATATGTGTTAATATGAGTTCAGATGAATATGTGCAAATATGGAGGGTTTTTGTGATGGTAATTTCATTGTGGGATGGCGATGGGACAGATAATGCCAGCCTGCTGGACACACAACCAGCTGTATTACTGTTTGTCCACTGATTTTTCATGAGTTATCTGAATGCATGTTTGTATTTGTATTCTTTACGTTGCCATTAGAATCGACCTTCTGGATACTAAAAATTGCCAAATTATAATCCATCAAATTATTATCAAAGCCCTCAGACTTGAAACAAATAAATGCAATTGTTAAAAATTGACATATTATATAATTATAATTACTAGTAATAATTATACAAATGGCAAACACAAAAATGTAGATGTTTCTAAAGTGATTATTTTATTGTTTAAACTTACTTTTGTTTAAACAAAATTACTTGTTATTATTACTTTTGTTTAAACAAAAAATTTAAATTATTACATCAACAAATACATAATTCCAATAATTAATATTTCTAAAAAGATATTTCACTGAGGTATTGCTCTGCAGTGAAAAAAAATACATTAAGTGCTATTTGATAACAGTTTTAAAATTGTGGATAAACTTTCAGAAATAATCAACACTTTTAATAAAACATTTGATTATTACCGGCGATAATAAGGCATATTATAATATTATATCATATACATATTATGTAATATTATAATGACTATAAATGTCATACAAATTATAATAAAAATTAAATGTGTAATAATAGTATTAATAACAAAAATGATGCAGCGGATGAAACGTTTTTTCCTAATATTGTTTGACTACAAGTTTTCGAACCTTGTTAATCTACATGTTTTCCTGTTTTTTAATTAAATAATTCATGTATTTATTTATTTTGTCAGACTAAAGTGAAAATAATTTTTGAATATAATTCAATAATTGCAAGTCCAAAGGTCCGGTGGTCTTCACAAATGAGACTATGAGCAAGACACTGACCCCCACATGCTCTCCGCACTCATGCATCCACGGCTTAAGGCTGCCCACTGCTCCGGGTTGTCTGTGTTCACTTCACGTGTGTGTGTGTGTGTGTGTGTGTGTGTGTGTGTGTGTGTGTGTGTGTGTGTGTGTGTGTGTGTGTGTGTGTGACTTCACTAGATGGATCAATTGCTGAGCCCAATTTAGACACGTCCACAAGTGCCCAAATTGACAAACTCGGACAAACTTCAGTTGATAGGAAGGCACTATTCCCACATTCAGGTCAAGCCGAAATGATATGTATTACTCCGTGTATTGTTTCTGTAATTTAGTCCACGCAGGTTAGATAAATCATGAAAACTCCAACACATCAAATAATGAGATTAACATTGTTGTATTTTTTGGCAAAAAAAGGCCACAGTGTTGAGATATAATCTAGAGAAGCAGAACAGAGAAAATAACAAGATGATGATGTTTCATATTCTAATACATTTGTGGAATCTCTTCTATCTACAGTCATTGTATGAATTAAAATGTGACTAAAGACCACTTCTACTCTGAGTTTGTCAGATTAACCAGTTTCTCGCCACGTCTGTCAGACTCGCTGAACAAAATAATGAATCTGTCATGAGTCAGTTCACAAGTCGGAATCAAATGTTTTTTTTTAAACGATTGCAAATCAAAGCCGGAAGGCAGAGGAAATGAACCTTATTGAGCAGTTGTGACACTTTCTATTTTCGCCAGCCCACCTCGACACCGCCCAGCTCTCGTCCAAATGAAAACATTCTTTTTCATCCCTCTCCTTTCTTCTCACCTCCTTTTCACCCACCCGTCCTAATCTTGTAAGCCATTATTTTTCTATTTCCCCTTTCTGTCACTTTGCATTATTTTTGCTGCTGTAATTCCCATTTGTCCCTTCTGGAATCTTCCTGTCCTGGCTTTGTCCCAGCGTCTAATCCGGACTTTTTGGCTGTCGTGGTCCCCCCTAACCCGTTCCCCGTTCTCAGCGGGACCTCTGATGGAATAGCCACGCATGACGCCCCTGCTATAGCAACCACACCTCCGCAGGAAGGCGACGGCTAACTTTTCGGATGGGCAGAGAAAGCCTTTCACAAGCTGGCAGCAGAAGTAAATCCTTCTTGGAGGAACAAGGGGAATTAGCAGGGAGCAGTGGAGTAGGGATTTAACCCTACCCCTTCCCCCCCACTTTTTGAATGGCACAGTCACTTCAACTCCCACTGATCGCCACAATCAAACAGGGCAGCGGCGGGAGGTAACAGAAAAAGAGAGGGGAGGCGGGGCGGGGGTGAAAGAGAGCAGCCCAGTGAATGACACAAGCGCTGGATTGTGAAGGAGCCCCTAATCCCACTTTAATACCTTTCCAAGTTCAGCGCCGAAAGAATGCGCTTTAAAACAACACCGCAGTGTGTGCAGGCAAAGGCCGAGCATGTTGAGGGGGGGGGCTGGAGCTGTCAATCCCCCGTAACATTACCTGATTAGCCTCGGCGGGCAACGGAGTACGACCGTTCTGAGGAGGACCGGCCCGAACTTTAACACAAACACGTATGGCATAAACAAGCGCTTACTGGGCCCGTTGCTGGAGGGGGTTTCGTTACTGTGGTCAAACTTGAAAGCAAAAGAGGCCGTGCTGAGTCAACGCATCTGGGCCTTTTTAAACTCTCTGGCAACAAAGCGTCACCCCGAGATCATACCTGGCACATACATCCACATTTTCAACATTTCCAAAATTCACCTGGCAAATCACAATTCCAAAATACGTTTCGGACACAGCGATCAATGAAACAAATACATATTGCCAAAAAAACATATATAATAGAATGTTAAAATGATTATTTAATAGGTAATCTGTCCAGTTTGAATACTTGGGACAACTCTGTTTATTTGTCTTTTTATTATCATCATTTATTATCAGTTATTATCAAATTAGAAGATTAGACACATTCAGGTCAAAACACATACGTATCTGCAGCACTATTGATGATTCTGACCCTCTCAACCAAAAATTGTTTCATTATTTTTAATGAATCATTATTAACCCTAGCCCTAAATAGGGTCAAAGCATTTTACAGTTAAAATTTAACAGTTATTTTATAATCCTATGGTTAGTTATAGTTTAATCTATACAGACAGATTAATTGAAAAACAGACTGAAGTACTAGTACTTCAATAATAATAATTGCTATTGTTATTATTATTATTGCTATATTTTAAGTTACAAGTACTTTATACATATATACATATAATCAACAAATACTAATACCAAATTGATAAGTACATGCATGCTACATCAGTTCTTGTGTTATGGCATGCTATGCGATTGGTTGGCCATCAGCAACCAGTTGCTAAGAGTGACCCAGAAATGGAAAAAGAGTTATAGAAAATGGATGGATGGATGGAATCTCACAATGAATTAAAAAGACAAATTGCTGTTTGTTTCAAAACACACAGACAAACACACACACACAAACAAACCATCATCTCACCAAAACCAACACCGTTCTATCCGTTCCCGCCACTTTATCGTGATCCACACCGAGCAGAATGTGCTTCTGTGAACTGATTATGAGAAACTTAAACACGTGTGACAGCATCTTAAAGCTTTCAGCACATGTTGTCGATGATTTCCTGGCCACTAAAGACGTTTTCCTCAACGCTTTTGGCTGGCTGATAAGAATCACAAACCCAGAGCAGATTAAAGATGAGTCTGGAGGAGAGAGGCGAGGAGGAGTGTGTGGTGGGATAATCACAGTACATTTACTAACACATGCTCTCATCTTCACCTATCCTCTCGTCTCTATCTCAGGAGCTTCAGGAGGAGGGAAGAAAGCCCAGAGCAATTTAAAGTGAAATGGATTCTTATGTCACCATATTTCCATCAAAGAGCCGGTGTAACAGCTGTAAACTATCACTTTGAAGACAGCCCCTCCCCCAGGCTCCTTCAGCCGAGCCCCCCAGGCCTGCGTGTGCCAATCAGAAAGACACGAAGGCTGAGGTGTTTGTATTAATGGCAGGTACATGGAAGCTTTTTGAACGCCGCGTTGGGAGCCACTGACACGTCTGTGAACCCTTTGGTTTGGAACATTGATCCCTCGTCTCCTGGACATTCGGAGACGTGCGAGCATAACGGAGAATTATTTATTGCGGCTTTGCGGTTAAAACTCGGATTTGGGTGAAAGTGTAAGAGAAGATGGTTCATAAAAGGGAAAGTGGTTTTTGAAGTTCTCTTTGCTTTGAGGAGATTTTAAACTTTGAGATGAAGCAAATGCATTCAAATTTCAAGCTTTCAAATTCAAAATCTAGAGATATTGTTGTCATGTATAATATTATAAAATGCATTATAATTACATTTTAATTAGTGAAAGTTTACAAAAATAGTCTGATAATGAGAAAGTGGATGGATGGATGGATGGATGGATGGATGGATGGATGGATGGATGGATGGATGGATGGACAGACAGATAGACAGACAGGCAGACAAATACTGTAGATGGAAAGACAGAAAGATAAATTGATAAATATAGAGATAGATACATTAGATAGATAGACAGACAGACAGACAGACAGACAGACAGACAGACAGACAGACAGACAGATAGATAGATAGATAGATAGATAGATAGATAGATAGATAGATAGATAGATAGATAGATAGATAGATAGATGAATAGATACATGTCTCGTTCATTATCAGAACGCATACTTAAAATATGGATTCATTACACAGCTACTATGAGTGCTAAAAATCAGCATGGAGTAGGGAAAAAATAATTTTAGCAAAAGCATGATTTGGTACGTCGTAACATGTAGGTTTCTACAGGTTAAGTGTGCAATAAAAACATTGCTGTTTAATATTCTTCGGGAATATCCACCAGTATCTACCAGTTTGAGGGCAACGATTAAACATGGCTGACCGTTACTCAAATGCTTAAACTTTAAACACAGACTAAAAATTGCTGCTTCATTAGACAAATACGATAACCATTAAAGTAAAACTTCTCTTTAATAATCTATGAGGAAATGAGCTTCTATTACTGCTTAGTATCAGCGTTTCTCTTGGTTGGTGTGGAGAGATTACAGTGTGAACTAATGAAGGCAAATAAAGAGTGTCTTCTCCAAGCTCCCTTGGGCAAGCTCAAGTCAACGCTAAGAGCTGCTTAATCACCTCCTTCTCTATACTAAATTAGCATAGTAATGGGCTTTAAATTGAGGCTCTTTGTTTTTTAATTAAACTCCCAGCAGGTAAAAGTAAAACACATTAGAGGAGAATGTGCACCTTCATTACTGGCCCAGAGGTGTTTGCCCTATCAAACAATCTTTATGCTCTTTTCTCTCTTGAGGAACATTGAGAAAAGATCTCGGAAGATGTTTTGTCCTTCTCTCTGTCCCCACCATGTTTATAAACCTCGTGACTAACCATTAGCTTCTAATCTAGTTCATGAGTGATTGGCGTAGAACCATCTTCTGATCATCCTTACATCAATTGGGGGGGCGGGTCATCTGTTGATTTGAATTCGTAAAGCAGGTGAACAATTTAGAAAAAGGAGAAAATAGGGAAAACGAGCAAAAAACAAAAATACAAACAGTATTTTCTGTATCCATGTCATCAAAAAGGACTATAAAGTTTTCCATATACGAGGAAGGAATGTATCCGTGAAAATTTGTTTTAATGTATTTAAATTTATATTTTCAAATTATGTACGTATATCCAATTTAGAGGACATTTTTGAACATGTTTTTAACATATTAAATGTTAAAATATTCACTCATTGTTTCATATATGAATTTAACAAAAGAATATAAGAACAATAATTTTACATGTATTTAATTATTTTAAAATCGAATAGTAGAAATAGTTCACAATATTTCACTGTGTGTCTGTGTATCTTCACTGGACTGTTAAAAGCAGAGCACAATTTTGATACGGTCCCTAGTGGCCACACTGGAAAAATGTTAAAACTATTGATAAAGTTCACAAAAGTCCACATCACTGATGACAGACAATTATGTCTTTGGAATCCTTAACGCTTTGAAGCAGACAGAGCATCACTAATCAACTTTGCCTTGAGACACAAGTTGACTGGTAAATCTCATTATACACAATCTATCATGTATTAACCGGTGGTTTCGATTGACCTTACAGAAAAAAAAAACAACCAACGACAAGTCTGACTGTAAAATAAACTCAATGCCTTGGGCTTTGCTTCTTCTTCGCACTTGTTACATTTTTTTCTGTATATTCAGAGAAACGTGTTATATACAGATCCAGTCACACAACAAACAGAAAAAAATATCCTACACGTGGTTGCATCACATCTATTGATCTGACAAGCGATCAGTTTGTTTTTATCTTTTTTTATTTGACAAAATACGAAAGTCGTCTTTTGTCAAATAAAAAAATAAAAAAAACTTGAGCCTTTTACTTGTTCTGAATTTAGGCAACAAGAAGTGTGAAAAAATGTTTTAAAGTGGCAAAATAGACAATAAATGTCATACTAAAAAGTGCCAAAAAGTTTAAGATTTAAAAATATTAAGCTCATAAACACCATCCTGTACCTTCAGCATCCGTAAAGTTGGTTATATTTTTGTTGTAGCGACGTAAAGACCTTTCCTAAGCATCAGTAGCTTGGATGGGGTGAACACACAAAGCAACATTAATTTATATGAGGAAAACAGTACAGTATAAACAGTCCTACAAACGCAGTAAGCATCAAAGATCAAGATCTAATAATCATCACAACGAACAAGTAGCTGATTTGAAATGCACTGAAGAATCCCTGCATGGTGTTAGCACGCTAAGCTAACCGCACATGAGCAAAACAAATACTCGCTTTATTAGATTATAAAACGTAGTGACATTTTAACAGTGTTTGCTTTAACTGTACTGCGCAAACGTTCGCTTTACAACACTAATTATAATATTTCTAGCTATCGGCTAGAATGAAATTGGCTTTCTGCACAGGTATCTGACTTGGACTGGAAGGTAATTAAAAACTTAAAAGCCAAACCGCACGTAAAAATCGTTGTGAGCTTGTATATAATTTACATGAAGTCAATTGATGGGCCATTCTGACATGAATTAGACATGGTGGTGGTGAACAGTGGAGGTTGAGCACACACAGGTACACAGGATTGTTTGGACAGCTGTAGCTCTACAGAACCACTGCTACGGTGTACAAAGACCCAGCGCTGTCAATCACAAACCATGAAGAAAAGCGTGTGTGCGTGGACCCATCACAAGTGTGACAGTGGTGTCAAGTAACATAAGTAAAAAAATACTTAGTTACTTTACTTAAGAAGAATGTTGACTTAATTATACTTTACTTGAGTATTTATTTATTCACCTATTTTTTACTTCTACTTAACATTTTATACAAACATCTGTACTATCTACTCCTTGCATTTTAAAAATAGTTAATAGTTACTCATACAGTATTTCATTTTGGTTAGTTTTATTTCCATGTTTTCATCTATGGAAAAAAAAGGCCAGATAAATTGTGCCATCCAGTTACGGTAAGCTTGATTGTGATTGGATAAAACACATTTTGTCTGCCAATCAGCCAGTGAAATGGCTCAAATCGCCGATTTTGCGACCATATTGTTAAATATTGGTGCATGCTCTGTGCTTAAATTATGTTATTTTGTTACATCACTCTAATAAAAGTCATTGATGACAAGTTTCTGAAGAGTGACTTTTTTCACTGTTACAATACTAGTGGTCATCTTTTCCACTCTGAAGCACAAGTTAATGCGTAGTAGAAAATGACTGTTTTGTGGCATTTTTTCCTTGCATTATTTTACTTTTATACTTCAAGTAGTTATCAAACCAGTACTTTTACTTGAGCAAAAAGGATGAGTTGATACTTTTACTTCCACAGAAGTATTTTAACTCAAGTATCTATACTTCTACTTGAGTAATGAATGTGACTACTTTTGACAGCACTGGTCACAAATGCTGAGTGGAGTTTTTCAAGGATGCTCCTAATCCCAATTCCAGACGATCAGTCAGCTGGTTTCAACGCTACCTTTTTTTTTTGCTCCTCCACAGGAAGACGACTGGATTCGCAGACATAAAGATCACTGCGTCGAGTGTGTTCCCTTGTAAAATGGACATACGGGCGTGAGTTACGGGCAGAGCTCTGAAGATCGTTCTGTTTCTCATCACTACTCTCCGCTCTGTAACTCTAGCCTGGAGTAATGCTCATCTCCTCTCCGGCTCTGTTGGAGACCTGACATCTTTACAGCACATGTACTGCAAATGAAAGAGCATAGGAAGGTTGGGGAGGCGTCTCTTATATTTAAGAAAAAAAAACGTATACAACCAAATAAATATAAAAAAGCTCTAATGGAGTGTATCAAAAAAAAGAGGAAAACATGAATGAAACAAAAGAGAAATGACCCGAGGACAGAGATTTAGTCAAGTAAACAGACTCCCTGTAAAGTTTTCAGTACCTGTTTAATAATACTAATAACTCAGCGGTTCACCCTTCCGAGGCACTTTAAATGAGATCTAACAGGCCTTCTTGCTGCGTAGGCCATGGTGGACAATCTGCTTACAGTGGGACTAATAACTCTCAGATGGCTCCGAATAATGAAAGGAATAGTGGTCGTATCTAATCCCCTGGATTAACAACTGTCCCAGGTGAATGACAAGAGTTCGGATTATGAACAGGGGAAATCAAGCACATGCATTTAACTGTGACGAGTACACGGAAAGCACATGATCATAATGCCTACATTAGATGCATGAAAAGGGACTTTGATTTGAATAAACGGAGGAATATTTTTCCTTGGAAAACTGTCTTTGAGATAAGAATGACAGTGGCTGGATTACAATAACTTGTTTTTCCCAGTGCACTCATTGTCTGGCTTGAACTGGAGGTAAATCCAAAAGAAAGAAAATAAAATAAAAAGAAAATAAAGATCATCATGAATTACAGACAATATATCTAAAAATATTTGTATCAATTACTTTACAAAATATTTGAATATACACACGTAAGTATATAAATAATTTATACTAATCATTACTACTACTAAAGATTTATTTTTAGACATATATTTAAATTTAACCTATAATTTGTAAAACTGCTAAACTAAGAAATGAGCACAAATTAATAAATAAACAATTATGTAAACAGAGAAAAGTGCATGTGTGTTACTTTTATAGCAACCAAACATTGTAATCTACAGCAAAAACATTTGAACATGGTGTGTATCATAAAGCTTATACTTTAATACATATTATTATTATGACAACTTACAGTCTCCGCTATTAGAACTGCAAACTGTTAAATATTTTCTTGTGGTTGGTGCTTAGTCTTGGGATAATAATTTAGAGTCCGGGCAATAATTAACTTATTGTGAGCCACAAATGTCCTTCTTGCAAAAAACACATTAACAATCACGCTACTATATGAGTGTATTTTAATGGCTAAAATGGAGCACTTGGCATTGCATGACAATTGTAATTTTCAATATCAAATAAAAACATTTCACTTCTGAAATGCAAAGGCAGATCTAAAAGTGCCGACTCAACATGAATTTCCCATCAGCTCCTGAGAAGATCCGAGAAGGAAAACAATGAGAGGAATTCTTCAGCGCAGAAGTGGTTAAAAAGCAACATTTGGAGTCGAGGGCTTGATAATTACTATTGACCCTGGAGGGTCCTCTTGTGCGGAATAAAACAAACAGTAATATAAGGTGTTCTGAAGCAAGGGCTCTGCAAATATGCAAAGGCAGGGTTCTGCTAGAGAACGTCACACGTTGGCTCCTTTTCAGGGCAGCCTAATCTGTAGGCCTACACAATATTAAGATGGCTTTGGAGCCACTTGTGACCCAGCTGTTCACTAATGAAAAATTCCTTCGCTCCATACAGAGGCAGGAGAAGCCGGTCTGCTAACACACCAACCCCCTTCCTCACCCGCCCAAACCATGTCCTGTCCATCTTGTGGAGTTTACCCTGGATGAATAGATAGTGGATTACTGAGGACAGCGTCTGTAAGGATGTCTGCGCTTGTATGTGTTTCTTTCCTCCCATCTCTCCAGCCCCCTAACCCCCTGGTCTTTAGGAAAACCTGAAGAAAGCGGGAGTGTTTACCTTTGGGTTTTAATTAGCAGGAATGACCCTGTCATTATATGGACGTCCGCGTTCGGAGGTGGGGGGCTTGTTTACGCTACCGAGATCTACTTAAAGCCCAAATCAAGAGGATGCCGGGCGACAAGGGCTTAGTCGACGTAGAGATGAACCCGCACTCGTTTGTTTGCTCTGTCGCTTTCTGCTTTATTGCTTATGTTTAAAAAAGAGCAATCCTGCGCGCCCGAGTTTGAACTTTGACTGGTGAAAATGGTTTGTTTTATTTTATTGACCCGTGATATAAAACTATTCCATTTTACGCAGAAGAATCGCTCGCTCGTGCATTTTCAGTAAGGATTGAGGGGCACGTGATGCTGAGGTGTAAAGAGCACATCTCCTAATGTCTGAATACTAAATATGAGTAAATGTACAGATATCTTACTGAATAAAATATTCCAATACAATTTACAAGTCACCAATTCCAAGAAGACTTGAGTAAAAGTCGTAAGGTATCAAAATAAAAAAAAATGTAAGGATTTTATTCAAAATTTAGGCTCAAAATAACTCCAAGAAATGTGACAAACAAAAAGCTATTTAATTATGAGGTTTCATTTTCCTAATACAGTATAGAAATAAAATGTAACACTTTCAAAAGGGCAGAGCAAAATGGATTAAAAAAGAACAAAACGTCATCTCACTCAAGTATTTTCAGCATCCTGCAGATGGCGACATCACAGACTAAAAGTTTCTTATATTTGCGATATTACACGGTAGCAAAAAAAGTACCATTATTAATTAAGTCCATTATTAATGGTCTTAAGTACAAAAGTTCATTTACTCAAGTACTTTACACCGCTGAAGTGATGCGATGAGAAAGAACAAGCTACAGATGTCTTCAAGCTTGGACTTTTAACGCCGACATTCAGTAAATGTTCAAACCACTTGTGAAGTTCTGTGCACATCACATGTTCCTCCACTATCATGACATCGCAACAAGGAACGTGAAGAATAGAAGGCTCAACGATAGGTGGCCATAAAAGTCAATCTACTCCCCATTCCTCACCTCTCTAACGACGCGCCTTTTTAGCCAGATATATTTTAGCAGGCCTGACAAGAGCATTCCAAACTTGCGTACCCCCTTCCTCGGCTGTCTTGTCCCTGTCTGGCTTAGATGTGGCGAATGCACATTTAATAGACCTGTTTAAAGTCGGTAGCTAGCTGTGAAACGGCAGGCTCTGCAGAGTTATAAAGTCAACGGCTGCTCTCTTGACCCCATGAAAAGCCGCCTGAAGAGGCCCTTGCATGTCAGTTCACGGTGCAGTGGGAGAGATCGGAGCCGTGGAGGAACCATGGGGGCACAAGGAATGGGATTTATGGACAGTCGTAACTTGGTTAGGAAATCATTTTGAAAAAAGATATGCAATTACTGGAGAGCATTTGCATGTCTTGTTGGTATTCCTGAGGCCTTAAAGACCTTAGAGCTCATTTCAACCAACTAAACTAGATGATGCATTACCACTCTTCACCACAAGTTGGTGTGACTATGCATTTCCTCTCCATAAAAACCCCCTTAAATCGAGATTTATGTGGTCTGGTGTTTTTTCTTATAAACATTCTTTGCTCTCGGACAGTAAAACGTGAGCTTTACGTTTATCTTGATTCAGACTAGCTTGTTCTATAGTACTTGATGTATTTTTGCTCGGAATAAAATCGCACTTGTTTTGCTTGAGAGACGCAAAATCGTGATTCATTGTTACTTCAACAGATCCAGGCTTGTGGACAAAAATGCAGAAGTCATTGGTTTGCCAGATTCCCAAACTAGGCCATGACGAAAAGAAATATTATTTCCAACATTAATAACGAAAACTTTTACAAAAAAAAAAAAAAAACAATTTGCCCATGTTAGGTTTCAAATTTGTGATTTTATGACTTTTATGACTCATCACGTTGAAGTTAAATTTGTTGTCGAAAACACAGATATTTTTATTTATTGTATGTGCAGTTCAACCTGGAGTGATTGGGCCTTTAGTTTATTTATTTTTTGCCAATTTGACATTTTGACATGTAGGATTTGTTTTTTTTACTATTTCAGTCTCTTCGTTTATTTCATCATTGTCGATTTAAACAATTACACTGTCATCATTTACCAAGTGGTTCAGCATTTCAGAACTCCACCGCTCTTTAAAGAACAAAATACCAAACGCTATATATGGTACTATCGTAAAATCAATGCACATTGTTTATTTCAAAAAAATAAAACGTCTTCAAACTCAATTTACCTTAAGACCTTAAGACATTAACCTGAGAACAACTCTTTAAAGAACCTGGTGAGGGATTGTTTAGCGGGGAGCCTTGTTGCCATGGCACCGGTGGCAGGCTCGCTAGCATTAATGCCAATGGTGATGAATGAGGAAAAGGAGCTTGCTGCGAGAAAAAGAGCCTGGAGGGTTTGTAGGCCGGTGCGGGGTGAGCACACACCCTCCATGATGGATTTGTTAGCCATAGTGGGCACATATTAACCAAGGAGATGTCTGGGAGGCTGATGGCTATAAGTACATGCTAAGACCAGCTGCTACAGAGGAGAAAAGGGCAAAGTTCACGACAGGATCTAAGTCTTGCTCTCCAGCGGGGCATTGTTGGCATTCACCATGGAAACGGGTAAAGAAATCCACTGGTGGAATACAGTTATTAGCCGTTCTATTAGTCAGGGCGCTTGATCGGCTTGGTCACGTCACAATTTCTTGAACGCGAAGCCCACTGCATTCAGAGCCGGAGAGAAAATGAAAGACAAACAAGCTTTTTTTTTTGGACCCAAAGGCTGCGGGATTACCACCCAGATTAGCATAGAGAAACTATATTTGAATTTGTGCTCAGCAGGCCCCTTCTAAAAGCTCAATTCCAGATTAGATGGTGTTATGCTCAAAAGCGTCTTTCATTGTGGGGCCGAGTTACACTAGCCAAACAAATATGTCTGCAGTGTGTGGGGCTGGCATGAAACGTGTAGATGTAACCATGGCGACCGCTGCAAAGTGGGAGCGCAGCGCAGACAAGAGCGATGGTGGAGAGTGACACACACACACACGCAAGACTCTTTCACACCACCAGTGACCAAATGTTCTTTTTTTTTCTTCCTTTGCTACTTTAAGATTCTTTTTATCTTGAAAATATGTTGTATGTTCTAATGTTACAATAGTTGTTTATTTCTAAAGTAGTAGTTGTTACAAAAGGATGTTGCCACACATGCTATATAGCTAAACAACTCAGCAAAAAAAAAAATTGAAGCATTGAAAAAGCATTGGAATATTAAAATTGAAATGAAAATGTAAAGTATATTTTTCTGTCTGTCTGAAAAAAAGATGAATACATTATCATTTTCAAATAAAAGTCCATACATGAGAATCTTAGTCATGCAGCCATGATTTAAAGTTAAATACGACACAACATCTCTCTCTCTCTCTCTCTCTCTCTCTCTCTCTCTCTCTCTCTCTCTCTCTCTCTCTCTCTCTGTGTGTGTGTGTGTGTGTGTGTGTGTGTATCCAACAATTGTTAAGAGTTTGGGATAATGTTCAGAAAGGATTCTGGCTCTTCTTCAGTGTCTTGGCCAGTTGGTGAGGCTCCAGGCCTGATGGGGAGTTGGCTGGCTTTAAAAGCCCATCGTGGAGCTGCAGAGGACAGGGTCAGATAGAGCGATGCCCTGAGCTCCACTGGTATGTGAAGGAGAAAAGAGAAGGAAAGAAGAATATATTGCTAAAGGTCCCACCCTGCTAAATGATCCAAGGGGCAAAATGACATCAGGAAGATGTCAGAAGAAATGCTCTACAACACATAAAAAATGCTTTTCAGAACAAAACACAAAGGTAGTTATATAAACATATACTGTATTTTACTAGATGTCTACATAATGTTGCAATTAATCATCAAATTAACATGAAAAGGTCTCCACGTCGAAATTAAAACATGGGCAAAATATATCAGTGTCTTTGTTTGAAAAATTCTACATGTCTAGCAAAGGCAGGATGAAACCAAAGCCCCTGCTGGCACAGACTGGCACTGGTGTGTGGGCACCAGGCTATCACATGTCCCAGAGGACAGGGCACGTGCCAAATCAACAGACTTTCCTTCCAAACAGTCAATTTACAGAGAGTTCTCCATTTCAGCCCACAAAGCCAGTCTAAAGACGCATTTACTTGCACACAAACACAGACCGGCTTGGCCTCAGTCAGCTACTATAGCTACAAATGCAAATGAAAAAGGCTTTCCAAGAGAAAAAGTGTGATTCAAAAAAACTAATCATGGCTCTAAAATATTACTTGCGTTGATTTAGCTTTTTTCTAGTGTGTTTGAAATGTTGATATTAGGCATAATATCAAAATGTGTATATTAAATGATGTAATATACATTATACAGATTACATGTTTTCCAAAAAAAATAGTTCATATAATATTAACAATAATAATAATAATAATAATAATAATGATAATAATAACCTTTCAAATTGTTCGCTAAATCAAACAAAAAACAATCTAGATTTTAAAGTACAAAAACCAACACACCACAATTCCTAGACATTTTGCCAACAATCAGAGCAATGGCCAAAAAAGAGCAATACATTTATTGCGTATGATTTCATTCGATGGCATAAATGTCTAATGCGCCTAATCTTACATGATGGTTTATTTCTCAAATAATTTTCGAGAAGTGATATTACTCAAACCATAATTTTCAGACTAGTATAAGACCCACTTCCTAACCTAAAATAAATAACTGCGAGAAATAAGGCTTTGACATTTCTTTCTCTCAACTACTATCACTAACTAGTATTTTGGTACTGCGAATCCCTTCTAGTCGTCCCGCCCTGTGCGTTCAGCTCAGCATTCAGCCTCCGGAGATCTGGCAGAGAAATTGACAGGAAAACCACTATCTCCAACTGATTGTGGGAAGTTCGTTGTCTTTTGTACAACCACACAGCGATTCATTGAGGAAAAATAAATCACCAAAAAACGGCAACTAGAAGGTATGACGGACACGTGTTGATCTACATGCAGCTGACATGCGTCCCACCAGCTGTCTGGGGGTCTCGGTAGATGTTGGCCCAGGGGAAAGGCGGCTCCGTGTCCATCAGATCTCCAGCCTCTTTATATTGTAGCAAGCAGACGACGAGCTGCTTTAACACGCGACTTTGGCGGTGGGAGTGTGCGACTGTATTCATGAGCCAATTGGACACACTTGGACTTTGGGAGTGGGTGCGTTTATTCATGGAGCGATTTAACACACTCCAGCCTTGTTTAATCGGCGTGGGCTATTGTTGACTCACGAGGCCAGGCACCAAGCAGCTGCTTCCATAATGCAAAGGCGGCACTTTACGCCACATGGTGACTAATGGCACCGGCTCGGACTGGCACTTGAGCTCCAAGCCACGCACCTAAGTCCAGGCTCGTGATTGATTCCCCGAACACGTCCCACCATCCTCGGGACGGTCTCTGGAGTCCATCGACCTGCTGGGGATCTCTGGTGGCCCGTGACCCAAGGGCGGTCATCAACTTCCCAACCCTGGTGGAATGACAGCGCCTCGGGGCCACGTCCCAAACCCCCGACCCTTCTCCCCTTTCTCCAGGTGTCCGTCAGTGGGGTCTCCTGCTCCGTGACAGTGCCCCCCCCTGTGCGGAGCCTCCTCGGCCCTCAGGCCAGTCTTTGATATGACCTGCCTCTGTGGCATTGTGTGAGGGCCGCCTGAATAAGCCTATTATTTCAACTCAATTTAGTGTGAGTAAACTCTGAATGATGAGGCGATCCCTCACACGCTCATTCTTCCCCCCAAACCCCTCCTCGCTCGCCGGCTCTGCCTGACCACGCAGTCACTTGCTTACAGACCGCAAGTGTTTTGAAGAACTACGATAAGATGCAATAAATAGAAGCTAAATAGTATGGATGGTCCGTATATTGCACTCGTTTTTTTTTTACTACTGTGAAATGTTGACTCGCTTCTGACATTGTACGTAATTGTGCAATTGTATGTATTTTTATATTATTTGTGTTTCATGGCCTGTCACCGTCTTTTTATTATTTAAATAGTTATGTTCATATTCTATGTGTTTTTATTTTTTGTAATAAGATGGACCAAAGATGAAGTCAGACCATGTTTAATTCCATTTTGTCCTGTGCAAACTTGGCCAATAACGTTGTAATTCTGTTGTAATTCTCCATAAAATTCAGTTTCCAACTTAATGTCATTGTCCTATTTTTTTTTTTTTTGATTAATCATCTATATGAAGCACAACTATAGAATGTATGTTCACATGAATGTCTGTAGCATTTTTGTGACATTATTAAAATATGTCATTACTGTTACTTGGCATTTTAAGAAAAAGCTCTAAAAAAGTAAAACAAATAAACATGTAAAAGTCCCAGTCATCGAAAATAAAGCACAAATATGTTTAACATAAATAAAAAAGCACAATTTGTATGTATAACATAAATGAAAAAAATAAATGAACAGTAAAATGGCAAATTATCCAATAATATTTTTACGCACACATGAAACCAGTGTGTTGTCCATCAAACCATCCTTGCTGCAAGAAACATAAACATAGATTAAATTGAAATTTTAAGATTAAATAAAGTTACCATTTAAGTTGAAAAACTTTCATTTGTCAAAAAGATGCAACACTGTGTCTTAATTACAGTGAATTAGAGTCTTGCTTTAAGTGGTGGTGGTTTGAACTGTAAGTCTGAATGTGTGTGTCTGTGTGTGAGTGTGTGTGTGTGTGTGTGTGTGTGTAACGTGATTACTAGCTGTGTGCTTTATCTTAGGCCGAAAGAGGCTGACACAGTGCAAGAAACTAATGCGATAAACGCCAACGCTATCAGGGCTCCACTCACAGATCTTAAAGCTAAACGTTTATGACAAGCTAATAACGTGGCATGCAAAAGTCAGACTGGTAAATTGGTTAGTTAGGAACATGATGGATGAGCGCGAGCCTAACCTTATTTCCAATAGCGCCGCTTGATTTCCAGACCCGCGGATAATGAATTTGATTTAATTAGCCTGTCCCTCATCTAATTAAAAAGGTAAAAATCTGACCTCGATTGTAATCGCAACACATAATAACAGAATGACAGGAGAAAGTTCCGAGATACTGAAATTGACAGACGTGAATATTTGGAAATCTATTTTTTCCCATGATTGGCGGAATCGGAATCCTTGCGCAATAGTTCTCTCCTTAGCTTGACTGCACAGCTTGTTTCATTAGGCACAGACAATGACAGGGAATTTCCTTTGGTGGTTATTTAAAGCTCAAAAAATGTATAAAATGAAGCTCGAAAAGTTGATAAAATAGTCTCACTTAGTCTGAACTATTTAAAATGCAGAAAATATTCAAATGAATAATATAACTTAAAAATACTGAATATTGATGCTAAAATGCAATTATTACAAAACATACATCATGAAAAAAATTGAAATAAATGAAAATTGCTAAAGTATGAAATCATCACTACCATCAAACGAAGTGAAATGGCAGATAGGAAAAAGAAAATATTATGCACTTACTGTAAAAAACTTGATAAACACCTACACTACTGGTAAATCTAAATATACATATTGCATAATATTTACATTAAACCTTATATTTCTATATTTGGTACAGCTTTGTAAAAAAAATGTCAAAAGTGAATAAAAGCAAAAGCAAAATGCTACAAAAACAGTAACAAATGAAACAAACTTCAGTGAAGAACAAAAACAGCAACTACACTCCGTGACTGTAGGAACTACGGTGACCTGCTGTTTTACTTCTCACTTAAAATGATTTATTTCTTCAGGTCATTCACTGGGAGTCAGACAGATCCGCTAAAATTTCCACTGGACGTGCCATTACTACCAGAGAGTATGCTAAGAAATCATGGATTAACGTCAAATAAACTCGTCTAATTCCAGGCCAGTCTGGCACTGCTTGTCCTTAAATTGAGATCAGAATAAAGTGCGCGGCCTCCTGGTCCTGATGTTAGATGTTGGGCCTTGTAAATCAAATTACGTGCCATGCACACTTCAGTTTATCTGTTTCCAGGTCATTATCTAAAGTGACGACATTAGAGCACTCAGCGCTGAAGAGGAGCTTGTGTCGGAGAGTGTGAACGTGAGGATGTGTGTGTGAGATGGTGTTTATGGTTGCTTATCTTCTAATAGGCCCCAAAGGGAGAATGCAGTTTGGTAATTAATCCTCGGTAGGCCATACATGAACATGGAGGCGTGGAGTCCAACACATCCAAACGTGGCAATTATAGACCCAAAACGGCCTCTTGCTGCCTGGCCCGTGTGAATCTCATTATTATTTCCCCGGGTAGAGGAGCGTCCTCAGTGTTTATTTGATAATGAGCTAGGATGAGCCTCAAATGATGCCAAAACCACACGGAAGAAGGTAATAACATGATGGTTCTTCTTATGTAAACTTGATGATTGACAACTTAGATGAATGTGTATTGCTGCAAGCTAGACTGATGGTGTGGTAGGTGGCGCTGTCACTCATTACTAAAAGGAGCCTTTTGAGATAAAGTCCCGGTCTGAGTTTTCCCCATGTGGGTTTCCTCCAGGTCTCCGGTTTCCTAAAATGTGCTTAAAAAGGCCCATAGTTTTGAGTGAGAGAGTGAATTTGTGTGTCCTGGTCTGTGATTGGTTGGCTGCCAATTCCAGGGTGTGGTTCACACCTTCAGGCCGGGATTGACTCCAGCTTCGTGTGGCCCAGAAATGGATGTGGTTCAGGAAATCGATGTATGCGACTGACTAGATAGAAGATCTAAATTAATATATTTGTTGAATTTTATATACTGATATAAGTACCGTATATTTATTATTTTTAAGTCATTACGCATGCATTATTTAATGTGATAAACGTTTTTAGTTAAATAAAATAAAAAACAATAATAAAAGCATACTGTGAATAAAATGATGAAATTAGCATTCGGTATTCAATCAGATGTAAAAAAATTAATAAATAAACAATTCTGTTATTACAAATTAAATTTCAACGTTTATTACACCCAACAATGATCGGTACGTGTGTATCCATATTCAATATATCAATATGTGTGTGAAATTAAACAAATCACAACATGCTGAAAATGTATTATGTAATGATTCTCTCACTAGCATTTCCCAGCAACTTTAATTCAATTAAGGTGTTGAAGAGAACAAGCCAGAGTTCTTTACTTGTTGCTGAGTTGCTAGAACATTCCAGCAGACCGAACTGAACTGGATGCTGCATAATCGGAAAGTTCTTAAAACTACGTCTTGTTTCACTGATTGAATTTCTTTAATGATATTTGCTTTCAATGTGTCAGTGGTTTGTGGTTTGCTGTTCCCATGTAATAAACTTGCTCCAGTTCAAAGTCTATTACAATATATATCGATCGCCGGATAAATTAATAAAGAATTGCAATATATGGGTTGGCAAGAAAGACACCATGAATAATTACCAAAAGCTAATATTGAATTAACTGATACTATCACAAAGCAAAGCATTAAATCATATAGTTTTTTCTTTTAAATTCTTGAAAATTGAAAAGAATTCAGAAATTATGATTAGTTCCTAAATCTGGATTAATATGAAAACACTACATTTAATGATTTCACCAAATCTTCTGAACAAAAACCAGAGCTCATTCATCACCTAAACCAGTATTTTTTTTATATATAATTCCAAACAAGCGTTTGGTAACAATTTGTTAAGCAACTAAAATTGAGTCTGAACCACTAAATATTCCATTTTAAATATTACATACATTTGAAACCTACAGAACGAACTCTCACAATGTGGCTTGCAGCTATATTTAGTCAACTGGTATTTCAACATCATTTATAACAAATTAAATATTAATACATGGTCTTCATAGCAAGGTCAGCGGTTACATCTAAGTGCATAAAAATGCTAACAAAACTATGAAAAAATTAATAATTTTAATTGAATTACCGAGAAAGGCAATACAGTTCATTGTTATTGACAGGACACAACAAATTCTCCTTTTGCTGCCATTTTATTTAATCAAATTCAGCATCTTTATAGCTAATTAAATATTAATGCTTTATACTAAGGTGAACGATTTACATCTAAACGCATAAAAATGCTAAAACAACTATTTAATTATTGAGAAAGGCGATACAGTTCATTGTATTTGATCACTCCTGGGCCTTGTTTCCAAAAACCTTGGATATGGGAGTGAAACCATTGCTCTGCTGTGAGCAAACCGGCCCAAATGGCTCAGTATATCATTCCGACAAATAAAAGCTTCACGTCCGCTTGGCTCTTTAAAAAAAAAAAAAAAAAAAGTCAGTGCTGGCACTGCGGTATTCCCACTTTGAGTTTGTTTTCCCTGCGTACCTTATGTAACCTCATGCCAAGCCTACGGGAAGTACAGTGCGAACTACAACAATCCCATCAGGCCTGGCGAGGAAATGATCCGCACTGTTCAACAATCTAAGTGATTCCTGTTCCTGCCATTAAATTAAATTTCACCGGAATGGGACCTTGAGTGGCATTTGGGTGAAGGACACGCATGGCCGTCCGCTGCTGAAGCATAATCAGAAGGACGGAGCATGTAAAGGAAGCGGTCTGGTGTCCACAGAGGGGTCCACGGGCAATAATGCTGTCGTCTGACAGATAGACAGCTAGATTAGAGAGAGTGACAGGCCAACAGACAGAGATCAAGCTGTATTTCCCTCGCCCGTCATCTGGCGATGCTTTTCTTAGGTCAGTAAAGCTAATTTAATTCCCTGGGTCTTCTACCAAAACACAAGTGCCACTCAGGAGAAACGACAGTGGAGGACGATGGTGAAGAGAGAGAGAGAGAGAGAGAGCTGCATAATTATGATTCAAGGGAGCTTAACCTTCCAGGGAGTTAATATGACGAGTGGATATGTGTGTGTGTGTGTGTGTGTGTGTGTGTGTGTGTGTGTGTGTGTGTGTGTGTGTTGGGTGGGGGTAAGGAAGAGAAAGAGAGAGACAGCTTATTTCCCAGGGGTGCCCATATATCCTTTTGTGTGAGTATGAAGAGATCAAAGCGCAGAGCAATATTATGTCTGTTAGCAACCATATGACGATCTGACCCCGGCAACCTGCCCCGGCGACCGCACCTGCCATCATCACGGCTAATTTGTTAAACAAATCAATAGTGCTCAATTGGCCAGTGCTCACCCAGCCACACACCCTCCCATCCGCCCGCCCTCCCTCGCCCTCGCCCTCTCCCTGCCGGTTCCAGCGCTTTGTTCCAGCCAATATAGTATTGAGTGCCAGTCAAGCTGTCAAAGGCAATCCACAGGTTCAGATTCATAAAATGAAACGAACAATCATGCACACACACACACACACACACACACACACACAGAGAGAGATCTTATCTTTATAATAATAACTTTATATTTAAATAACGTCACAAGATGTGTGGATGGATGGATGAATCGATAAATAGATAGATGGACCAAGTGAGTGAGGGAGATAGAGAGAATGATAGTGAGAGAGGGAGAGTTATGGAGTGAAAGTGAAAGAGTGAGGGGGAAATAAAGACTGATATTGATATATCAATATGAGATGAGAGAGATAGAGAGAGAGAGAGAGAATATGGTCGGAGTATTAATAATTAACAAATTTATGCTGCAAGGTTATAGAAACACGCACTCATGACATCAAGCAAACATAATAAGTAAAATTTTTATGGACAGGAATGTATTTATGTATTTCTTTTCACTATTTTACCTAGGTGAAACAGGCTTGAGTATAAATTAATTAATTCTCTTAAATTAATTGTACTTTTTTTTATGCCTAAATTCTTATTACATTTTAGACACTTTTTATAATTCATTTATTTTCCTCAGCTTGAACATTTCCATTTTTTTTTGTACTGCTGTTATACAAGCAGGTGTGTTACATAACAGTACTACACTGACATGAACAACATTCATAACGTGTGAGGAGAAAAAAAATCAAAGCCAACAATTGACAAACAAAGAATGCATGTAATCCAGAAATTCATGTAGTCAAGTCTGTGAAAGTCTATATTACATATTTCTGATTCCTTAACACTTTAGTCTTTCTTACGAAACATGCTTTCACATTACGCGAAGTACTGCTTTACACAACTAAAGTACGTCCTTTCTGCTTCCAAATCTCACCAGTAAAATAAAGAGAAACAGAAGATTAAGCTGTCAATCCTCTCAGCCTATAGGTCTAGCAATACATCTGGTCCTACACCTCCGTCAAAACAGATAAATCAGAATTGATATCTGTTCTTTTTTCGCCACAGTCTCTCCCACCACAAATTCAATCACATTC
>CM051498.1:20203759-20248759 GCA_028031935.1 Paedocypris micromegethes | reverse complement strand
ACGAAACCGAAACGTATTTCCGAAACAGACATTTTTGCTTATCTCTCTCTGACATTCTTAGTCATAGTAGATGAGGACGTGGAGTAATCTCTCTCTAAGGTTGGTTGCAAAGAGCAGCGTTTCTTTCCTCCCGCTGCCCGTGTTTGTCAAGCGTGCCATCAGATTAGCCTGCGCTCCGGTTTCACTGCTAATTGTGCTCGTCCACTTAAAAAGCTGACAGACTCTTGAGTGTGGAAAATCGCAGGCCTTGGGTGGCTTACCACTCATCCATCATCAGCAAATAGATCTCTCACTAGAGCTGTGCACCATCACCATTAACCTGCTGCCTGCTCCCCATCAGCTAGCGCTCAACCAAGACGAGCGTGGCTAGCATCTGAAGATAGAACGATTACACAAACCATCAGGAACGCTAGCACTGGAATTCTTAGAGCATTGAGCTGAGCTACTGTATGTTGGCCTAAGTTAAGCTATATAGTTAGCATTATGCTAACTAATACATTTTTACATAAATGCTAACTGTCTAACAAATCTATTCACAAAACGTGTAAAAAAAGGTACACATTATTTATTCTTAAAGCACAGTGGTGTTATGTACTTGAGTACATTTGTTACAATACGTAAGTATTAATTAATGCCACAATTAAGGCTACAATTTTGATTGAGTATTTGTACTCTTTACTCCACTACGTTTGAATGGACACTTACTGTTATTCTTCACCATGTGATTGTGACTGACAAGTTGACATCTTTTTCTACCATGGTAATTTCTTGGGCGGACGAGGCGATATCGTTAAGGTCCTGGATGCTAACTATAAGCTAAATAATGTGAACGTGAGTTTTTCTTGGTATTTTTTGAGCCTATAAATTCTTTAACTTTATTAAAATTCTGGAAACTTTACGACTTAAGTCTTCTTTGAATTGTGACTTGGATTGGAGAAAGTATCCATACTTTTACTCAAGTATGGCTTTCAGGTACTCTTTTCTCCTCTATTAAAGCAACACATTTTGTCATCTTTCCTGTCTTCACCATAAAAGTTCTACATCATCCCTAGCTTCCCGTTTGGTACGCAGGAACACAAAACTGTAATTTCATATTTCTCAGTGACTGAAAAGCACAGCAAATTTTTAATTAAAAATCTGAAGTGAGAGGAGCGACAATAAAAGCGTGTGGATCGGCGGACCGACTGCGCTTTTTTATCCAGCGCCGTGCCTTTGCGCTAACATCATTAATGGCATTATAAAGAATTATGTGCAAAAATCGAATTTGCTTCGCCACTTGAGCGCCACTAAAATGCCAAACAATAAACTAGCAGATTGCAAATTAGATCAGTAAAAATATCAAACACATTGCAGTGGTGGTGGTGGTGGTGGTGGTGGGGGAGAGGAGACGAAGAGAGGTGGAAGAGAAAATCCATAATCGTGTTTAGCGTCTGGACCCCAGGGAGCACAGACACTAAAGATCATCACGGCCCACCGCGCAAACCCGCTATTGACAGTGCGCTAAAAATCGACAGGCTAACGAAATAAACACTGCAGGCTCTATTAAATATTCAACAGCTGAGATTTGACTAAATTGTCGGAGTTTCGCTTCCGTGCCCCTTTGGAAGCTCTCCTTCCTTCCCTCTCTCCTTTCCTCTCATCACCCCATCCGTTTTTTCCTCCCTGACTCCTGACAGCAATAAATGATGTGGAGCCTGAGGGTCCGACTCCAAGGGGAGAGAGCAGAGGCCTCGGTCTGCTCGGAAAAGCAATAGACGAGAAGCAGCCAATGACCAATGCTCATCACGCTCGCTCCGAGGCGAAGACCACTGACATTAAATAAAGGCTGGGAACACCTCCCGCTACCAAGACGGAGGACCTGTCAGGAGCAAACACGTCCACAAAATCTACCCAGCATGCACTCTGGGCAAAGAAGAAAAGTCTGGATGGATGCTCTCAGTAAAAGAAAGCAGATATTTATGATTGCTGCCATTCAAGGTCGTAGATTCGGGGTTAAACAAACAGGTCAAGGTCTTTAACCGCAGGAGACTGGAGAGAGAGAAACATCACATGGCTTTTGCAGACGATCTGTGGATTTCAGCACAGCTCATGCCGTCGAATCCCACCATGGCAAAGTCGATGCCACTCGTGGAGTTTCTCAGTCAGAACAGATATGACAACATGAGCAGAACCCTGAAACTCCTCCAGCTTTCTCCTCCGCACTCGCCGCTCATCTGTTCCCACCAGGGACGAGAAGTACTTATGCAAATGAGCAGTGACAGCGTTATTGTGGAAGGAATATCAATGGAGTAATTACGGCACATCCAGCTCTTCTTTTCCTCGACTTCATCTCAGCCCAGCGATGGTTGGCCCCGAGGGGGAAAGGAGGAGACAGCAGTCACACTCCCTGAATCCAAAGCTAATAATGGGAGCTCAGGTACAGGCACTGAGGGAGTCAGCCCAGGGGTCCGGGAACACAGAAGTGGCTAAACGCGGCCTGGGGTCTCAACGAGTGATCACATCGCCAGCCTAATGTTTAATGTGCGGTGATGCGCATCACGGCTGCACCGGTTCGGGGAAACGTCTTGCATGTGAAGGCGCATTTGAATAGAATATCAGTGTGATGAATGATATATAGGTTCAGTTTTTGCTGCAGGGTTTTTCTGTCTGACAAACACGTTACCCACGAGTTAATGACTAAAATAAATACATGTTAAGTATTATTTAACACACACACACACACACACACACCATAAGTGTTAGCTCTGACCAATATTATTTAAATACAACATTCTAAAAAAAAGTTTACATTTATTTGTTTAAGGTCAAATTTAATTTACATCTGAATGAGATTATCCTTGTGAATTAGTAAATAGTATGTAACCCTTTTTAAAAATTAAAATTATGTATTGTTTGAAAATGTTGTAAATATAGCATACATAAATATGCATTTTATACAAACATATACATTTGAATCTGACTGAAGAGATAATATAGACTTAGATTAGATAGATATAGATTTAATATAGAATACTGAGTAACTAAAATTAGATTATAAAAATAAGTAAATATTAATAATGCATGTTTTTAGGGCAATAAACATACAACATTTAATCAACAAATCCCCCAAAAATATTTAAGTGCTCTAAGTTAAACATTTGTTTTGGCAATGTTCATAATGTAGAACAAACACCATTGGAATTCAACTAAAAACGTAGCAAAAGTGCAAATACCAACAACAAAAAGCCAACATCCTGTTTGGAAAGGAAATGCTCATCATCTGAGTACGCCGTCAACACAAGGCCGTTTACCGAAGCCCAAACGACTTCAGAAGAGCGTTGAAAGTTATTAAACCATTAAAACAGCACATTACAAAATATGAGCGCAAACTGTTGATGTGAGTGATTTATAGCCGGCATTAACCATCGGCATTAAACTTTAAGGCGAAGGAAAAATATCTGTTATTGCAACGACCCGTGAAACGTCAAAGCGTATCCCCTGCAGTCTAAAAAAATACTCCTCGAGGCAAAATTTACTTTAGCCTTTAAGAGAATAAAACAAGGTCTAGATCTCGGCAGACTTATGCTTGCTTACAGGATTAGTGTTCATCAGTGAATCAAAGGTGATTTACTCTGACGGGCTCTGGAAAGAAGTTGGCAACTGCCCAATGAGCAAACACTTTTGGCATGTAAAGGTTGTCTAATTTAATGCTCAAATTTGTCTCTTTGTGCTCATGGAAAGCACTCCTAGCCCCATTAATCCATGTGAAACAACAGTCATGCGCGCCTGAAACGTGGTAATCTTTCATCTTCACCACCTTTCCACAGGTGAAGGATGGGTGAGACTATAAATTATGAGCGGATAGAGAAAGGAGGGACACAAAGAACCTGAGAAACGAGACCCAAGAAAAAGAAAAAAAAAGACGATATCTTCAAAGCGGCCACATTCCTCAATACCCCCCTCAAGGCTAAGCATTAACACAGCCGGGCCTGTTGTTCTACGCGCGTGAGAAAAACACTCCGGTATGAAGGCAAAACACATCCGAGCACGCCGAGTCTGCACTTTCTTCAACCTTCCGAAAGGAAAAGAGCGAGATATGAATAAATGAGCGAGAGATCAGGAGGGCAAGAGGAGGGGCGCAGGGGTCAAGCCCAAGCCCTGAGCGCATTCAGTTACTGCAAAGCACCGGCGATGTCCAGGCACCTAATAGATCAGCGCACGCTTATCCCTACACTTATCTCATAAGCAATAACTCCCAATTAAAACTTGGAGCGAGTAACAGATGAAGTGAGAGACAGGAACCGTGGATTTGCCCTTCCATCCCAGCCAATCTCTTCATTCGCACGTGCTCGCACTTAAAGAGACAGGTGAAACAAATCGCCCGCAACCTCGCTGGCACACACGTGGTGATTACGAGGTCAAACGCGCTTGCGGATTCCCGGCCATACATTTACTCGAGGTTTGTGTGGCCGAGAATAAATCACACAATTATTCCTCATTCATTTAGAGTGTGTTATATATATATGTATTATAACTGTATATATTGCAGGGTATACTTATTTAAATTATTTTATATTATAAGAATATTTAAAATGTCGTATGATGAAAAAATCACGTACCTGTGTGACAACAAAAACAAAACAAACAAATAATAAAATGAATACAGCTGATTTTTGCTGAATTATTATTAATGCATGTCACATTAGTAACTTTAGTACACAAGAATTTTAGAGTTCTGATACCTTTCGCATCTGAATGTGGTATAACTTTTTTAACAAATATTTTGCCAATTCTTACGCAATAAGACTTGAGACACACATTCATCACTCACCGCTGTTGCACAGTTGCACTTTGTACTTATACTGCTTGTAGTTTTTGCACCTTTTAATAATTTGTATCTTATTGATCTTGTACATTACTATTACTATTGACCCTGTCATCACTGTTTGTTTTTGTTGTACCATTGAATGTTGCTGCTGCAAAACACAGAAATTTCCCCTAGTGGGATAAATAAAGTCTCATTCATTCATTCATTCATTCACCCATTCATTCATTCATATACAGGGTTGGCATTACGGTGGCAACAGGCTAAAAAGAGACACTCAGACAGACGTCATTCTTTTCAGACACTTCATCTACATTATGGAGTTATGAACTGAGACAGCCAAGATGCTGAGAACCTTCCTACCTCACAAGTCTGGGAGACAAGATAAGATAAGAAAGTTATCTTATCCTATCTTATCTTTTCTTATCTCCCAGATCTTTCTAAGCAGATACTTCTGTCTTCTGGCATGTTTAACCTGCGGCCCGTGGGCCTTATCCGGCCTGTGAAGGTCTTAGTGAGACCCGTTTTTTTTTTATTTCTTACTTATAGAATCCTATGTTTAGCACTTTTGTGTGCATGTCGAGGAACTTAGAGAAAACATGCTTTGTTGAATTGTCACCAGTGGACTCTCCAAATGTCCACAATGAAACATAAAATGACCACGGCGACTGAGAGCACACACATTTGTGACAAATCTTGACCAAACGTTCTGAAAAAAAAACGGCAGAATTCACTATCGGAGTCCAACAATCATTGATGTTCCATATTATTAACAATTATTACATTACATTTACATATACGTTGTGGCCTGTGAAATGAAACAGAAAGGTCAAGTTTGAGACCGGCATCATTTGCTTTACGAGGAGAAGTTGCTCCTTTTTGGATGTATGCAAGTTTCGGTTATCACAAATTTTCCTACACATGTAGTGTATGATCCAGCAAACTGTTTCCACGCTACAAAATCCTGTAAAACCAACGGCCGGATCAGAGAAAGTTTGGCAGACTTAAGAAGCTGTCAAGCACAATCTTCACATGCTGATTATTCACAGAGATGGACATTTAGGGCAGAAACTGTCGTACAGCCATAAAAACAGCGCAGAAATCGGATATAAGTCTGTGGTGTGAATTTACATGTGTTCTTGTTGGCCTTTTTCTTTTTAACAGTCATTGTTCTTGTGTTTAAGAGGTCTGTTTCCTATTTTCCTCTTTTTATTTTTCTTCATGGCAATAAAAATAACGAAGAAAAAAAACCGGGCATCTCTCCACAGCACGAGCCCAAGTCGTGGGCGGAGCCGAACAGCTGACGCAAGCATGATTAACAGTGTTTACAGAGTTTAAAAAAGGGAAATTAAATCTAAAAAACTATGTAAAAGACCAATCAGGCTTTCTTTCTCCAGATTCCCTTTTATGCTTTCTGCGCTTCTTTGATCACAATGGTCTCGCTGGCCCTTATACTACCAGCGAATGACAGCTTTAGTGCAATACGGAGCTTGATAAGATGCATCTGCGCAAACACGGCCAAAATCACAAATCTCGGTGATGAAACGGTCAGCTACACCCACACAACCGAGGAAAATGACATCGCTTTCTATCAGACAAATCTTAAAAATGGGTTACAAGGCTCCTCGTCCAGCAGCTAAACACATTTGGTGGACAGCAAAGCCGCAGCAGCTTTGAAATATCAACCACTTCTTCAATTACCCACAAGCCTCTGGCGGTTTGCGGCCACGGGCCAACTGTCCATCTCACAGAGGACGTGAAGACAAAGACATAACAAATTTGCACCTTGCAGGAATCGTTCTCCGACACCCCCACCCGACATACTCAGCATTAGTCAGAATGCATCACGGTTGGGATGATACCAAGCAGATGTTAATTCTGTATTTTCGAATGTGAGGTTCTACAGTACAAGAAAACTTTTTAAAAAATATATAGAAAAATACATAAAATATTGAGTTGTGTTGTTTTGTGTATTTACTATGTAATTTTTCGGCCCTAATTTGTCGTAAAAATTCACTGTTCAACCGTGTAATTGTGTGACGTCGTGCCATCTTCTGGACTATAATTTTTCATCTTTCCAACTTGTATATTTTCTCTCAAAGTCAACTTGTTTCATATTTGTTTTCCATTGGACCTTAAATAGGATTCATCTTTCAAGCATTATCGTCATCGTCGCTTGTTATCTCATCTAGAAAGTTTCATCTTTTCAACTGTTATATTTTTATAGTCCTGATGAACATTTTTCATTGATTTCGCTTTTCATTGATTTAAATGGGATTCATCATTCAGCTTTCATCGTCCATCCTTTTTTAACAGCTTCTCGTCTGCTCAGACTTCATCATAGAAACGCTGAAGGTTTAAATGGATGTTTGGTCATTCATCTTAATCATATGAAATCATCTTCTATCATTTTTATCGTATTACACCTTTAAAGTTACAACATTTTAAGTTCGGACTCCATGTTTCCCTGTCTCCATTTGTTTCAATGGAACTAAAACTCTACATCACCCTATTTTCATTTTTGGGTTATATATTCATATGGAACAAGGAAGCAGAAATGCAACCAGGGAAAAAAATGAACTTAGACTCTAAAGAGGCAAAGTAAGAGTTTCCAGTTGGGGTTGCCAAAGCACCGTTAAATGTTATGGGCACATCAGGGTGCAAAGAGAGTCTGTTGGTCAACCCAGAGGGGAATATGACATCTGACACAGTGCAGAGGGTTCTGGACCATGCAAACCCCATGCTTCAAAAGAACTGCATGGAAAACAGACAACACCATGACATTAAGCCCTACGGCCAAACAAGAGAAGAACAAGTGTTAGTTATGACCTATTTTGTACAATCACAGGTTACGACGTCAGAATTGTTGGCGAGACATATCCTCAGAGTAATATATATCGGCATAAACAGCCATATTTATGGATGTTGAAGCCTTATTTAAGCAGACACACATTAATAGGGAAAGAGTTGAACTCTTGGTTGTGTCAGTTTTGGGTTTTTTTGCTGTGAAAAGCATTTAGTTTCAGTTGTTGATTCACTTTTATAGCTTCCTTTAAGTTGTTTTGAAGAGAAAAACTGGTAAGCTAAAGAAAACTGCATTTAAAAGCATGGGTGTAAATCTCTTTAATGCTGGGATTCCTACACAACCCACTTTTTTTCATCTCTATCTTTACCGAGGCCAACATTCTGCACATTATTTCCAATGTGGGATTAACAGACGTTTACTCAAAATCTACAAACTAGAAGGTTTTTTTTTTCCTAGATAGATCGTGGGCTGTACTTCCTGGTTCCCTTCTCAAACTGCTCATTTATTTCAATTATAAAAAAAGGGGAAAAAGCTCCCATAATTCTTGACAAATTTCAACCGAGGTTCACCTGAATTCTGGCAAAAAACGGACTCTAAGCAGCTGTTTGTTGTAAAAAGCATAGGTGGGAATTTCTTTGAGTTAATGTTAAAAATCACGCTTGAGACGTTTGACAGATCTTACATTCTTTCATAAAAACAATGAGAGAAAAAAAGAGGAAGAATAATATGTGAATGGAAATATATAGAGAGAGCGAGAGAGATAAAAAAAAATACATTAATGGATGGAAGGGTGTGTGGATGGATGACTAAATGGATAGTTGGAAAAAGGGAGAGAGTGAGAGAGAGAGAGAGAGAGAGAGAGAGAGAGAGAGAGAGAGAGAGAGAGAGAGAGAGAGAGAGAGAGAGAGAGATTAAAGAAATAAAAACGAAGTTTAAGAGAAATAAAATAATGTATGGATGGGTGGGTGGATGGATGGAGTGAGGAGAAAGAGAGAGATGAATGAGACAGCCAAAAAAAGGAAAAGAAAAACTTAACCAAGGCCAGTCAAAACATTCATCTGATGACATTTTTTGGCTGTATCACAATTAATGACATCACTACAAAATAAAAGCCAAGTGCTGAAAAGCTATAATGTTAGTAGCTGTTGTGGTCCCTAATGGCCATATTGACAAACTTTCACTTTACTTTACTTGACTTTATTAGCCGTTCAGTTAATCCAGGACAAGGGTTTGTTTCTTGACTAGTCTGTGGTGAATTTAAACCCGATAATAAAATATTGCAAAGCAGTTTGTAGCAAGCCTTTGTTCAAAAAATACTGAAGAAAAAGAAAAACACATGGTGCGTAGTGTGGCACAAAACATATTTCATGCATGACTTTTGAGAATGTTAATAAGGATTAGAAACATACTACAACCAATGTTCGGGTTCCCTTGTGGGGGCCATGACGGATTTTTACTCATGTTTCGTAAATGAGGAGACATAACATCTGAGGTTAACGTGAACATTTCTAAAAACAGAAAAAAGGTAGAAAATGGATTTAGGGGTATAATTTGTGAGTAAGGGATGAAGAAAAGGAATCATTCTTCTCTTTTAATAGCTCATTCCGAGCCGTTCCCTGTCTTTCTCTCTTTTTCTGCAGTCTTTATTTCATTAGGATGTCATGTCGGGGGCCCGCAAGTCTCCCCCTGACCCC
Source organism: Paedocypris micromegethes (assembly GCA_028031935.1). Lineage (NCBI taxonomy): Eukaryota > Metazoa > Chordata > Actinopteri > Cypriniformes > Paedocypris > Paedocypris micromegethes. The sequence continues at coordinate 20,239,455 of CM051498.1, read as the reverse complement.
ACACTCCGAGCATGGCTTCTGGTTAATGTTACATCGATACGGCTCTAGTAAAAAATGCCTTAACGTACAGTGCAAGTTGGGTTTGCGAGGAAAGATGGACCAATTAATCTGATTATAGTCTCAAATCCGACAACACGTGTATGAGGGAATCTGAGCATGTGGGCTGCAGATGTGCCTGTGTAGCCATTAAACCGGGCCAGATCTTTGGAGGACAGCGTCTGACCGTTCTTCTGCTAGACAATGATCATCATCTCCTAAGCACTGATAACGTCCCAGCGTGCAACCACCCACAATACATGTAAGGTCATTTATTAATGATTGAAGAGAGAATTTAAGTCATATTTAATCCAAAATCCTATTTTTAAGGATAAATACCGATCCAGCCATCCATCCATATCACTCATCCATCCTTCTATCTATCTATCTGTCTGTCTGTCAGCTGCCTGCCTGTCTGTCTGTCTGTCTATCTATCTATCAGTCCACTCATCCATATATCTTTTTATCTATTCAGAAACTCCATTCATTCATCCCTATTCCCACAGTATTTATCTACCCATCCATCCATCCATCCATCCATCCATCCATCCATCCATCCATCTATTTATCTATCTATCCACAGAGACACCATATTTCTCCTACTGTAAAACAGACCAGATTATAATGTGCATCACCATCAAACGTCAATTTCATATTTTATTTTCCCACGCATAAGAGATACATGTATTTTCCGGCTTTCACATACTTTTTTGAAACTTTTTTTTTCATCACGGCAACTGTATGCAAATCAAGTCCACGTGTGAGTGACAGACAACTGTTTGCTATAACGACGGGGAAAAGCCATGAAAAGAGTGAAATCATAAACCTCTGTCCAAGCCTTCACGCACCATTTGATATCACAACACTGCAGCACTTTAGAGAAGATCATTTGTTTTTCTACTTTTACACTGTGTTCAACAATACAAAAAAGCTTCAGTCTTCTCCTACGTCTGTGACAAATTCATGTCTTCAGTTTGGTTTCCTTTTGCTTAAAAAGTACGGTATTCTCTTCTTTCCTGACAGACAGAGACAGACAAATAGACAGACAGAGAGACAGACAGAGAGACAGACAGACAGACAGACAGACAAATGAACAGCCAAAGAGACAGATATATATATATTTATATATATATATATATATATATATATATATATATATATATATAGACAGACTGAATAACAGATAGATAGATGGATGGATGGATGGATGAATGGATGGATGAATGGATGGATGAATGGATGGATATTTTAAGCTTTCAATTTATAATTTAAATGTTCTTTCTTCATTCATCATGCTGAATATCTTAGAAAGACATTATTTTTCTCAACAACAAATTCACCATTGTCAATAATTAATCAGTCATATAATGTATTTCATGTAATCATGTAATATTTCAATATATATTTTATATAATTTTATATATTGTTAAGAATAGAACTGCTGTTTAGGCAAACACATATACACCAAAACAAAAAAAATACTCCTGCTTTATTTAAAACCACAGCCTTTCAACCGATGTCCAGCCGTGAAACAGAAAATAGGAACGGTTGCGAACAATCTGAGTTGCATCTGAGCGCCTGAACCTCATAGCGAGATGTTTCGGGCACGTGGGGTGTTCCAGCCCTTAGGTGGTTTGGCACCATGTCCCACTAACACTGGCCTGGGGTCAGAGCGCTGCCGCCTCTCCAGCTGAGCTCCCAGAACCACACACTGACTCTGGTTTCATGTGGTGGACAGGGGTCAGGATCGCTTTCCTCTGCTAACTGCAGGGGCAGGGGCCACTCCTCACGCCTGACAACAGACAGACGCCCACCTCGGCTGGGGTTTGGCGGGAGACTTCCACTCGCTCACAACCAAGAAAGTCGAAAACAACCGAAGCAGAAGAGCCAGGATGTGAATGGTGAAACTTGTCAAGGCAGTTTCTTTATTTTTTCTGGTTCATGTTCTTCATTAACAATTTAAAAGAAAAGCAAGCCCAAACACGCCCAAAATAAGGAAATCTCAACCACAAATATCAAACATCTTTTTTTTTGTAGTCAACGTTGTGTAAAGAGTTCCTGAAAACCATTGCAGAGTAAAAGTACGGACACCTTAATAGAAAAAATTACTCCATTACACAAGTCACCAATTACAAGAAGATTGAGTAAAAGTCGCAATTTGGGTCGCAATTTGATAAGATCTAGTATCTAGTATTGATAAGGAAGTATTTTAGTTCTGGCTCAAAAAAATGAAGAAATGTGAAAAACAAGAAAGTCTTTATTCATGAGCTTTTATTTATTAATACAGAAATGAAATTTAACTCTTCAATGTTTCATTTAATAGTAATAGCTGCTTTTATTTTTAAGTACAAAGTAGCCAAAAAAACACTTAAGTAAAGTAACAAAGTCCATTTACTCAAGTACTTCACACCACTGACAGTATTTGAGTTGTGATGCGTCTGAACCGCCCGCTGAACTGGCATTTCATCTGTTTTCAGTGTGTGAACAACTTGTTTATAGTCGCAAATCCTGCCAAAAAACGACGGGGATCAAGCGATTGTATATGATCAAAACAAGAGCGTTTGAGATGCAAACCAGGACAAAGATGACACACTGTTTGACACAAAAACAAAGAATGTGTAATATCTCAATATCAATCATCTGGTATTTCGAAGAGTTTTTTTTATATCTTGTGTGTACACAAGACGTGAGATTTCATCAAAACGATACGACTTCATCATCCTCCTCTTTTATTAGACCTTCAAAAATCATCAAATTTTCATTCGCTCTACTGACTATTCTCCCCACTTTTTTTTTTACGGATAGATCATTTGCAGCACTTTCGAGCAGTGGAAATTCCCAGGAAGATGTATCGTGGCTCTTTTCAGGGAAATATTAGCATCCAGCCAGGACAGACATGAAAAGGAGTCACAGAGAGAAGCACAGACGATTGGTATACTACTTACGAACTGTGTTTTCCCAGCACACAAAGGTTTCCCGACTAAACCACAAGATGGAACCTGACCTGACCTCACCAAGACCTCTGAAACCATCTCTTGTAAAAAAAAAAAAAACACAAATAAAAAACAGCTTGTATTATAATTAACAATTTTTTAAAACTGAGAATTGCACAGGGGGAAAAAAACATGGAAAAACCCAAAGTGGGAGAAGAAACCCCTCAGACTGGATATTTTCAGAGCTTTCTAACATCAACAAACCAGCGAGCTGCGTTCACCTCTCGTTTTTTCTCCTTCATCTGTCATTCCATTCTCCGTGACTGTACCTCCTGTTGACTTCTCCTAACATTCAAATACTTCTGCTTGCCTCTATTTGAAGCCACCATGGGTCTTTTGACCTTCAGCACAAATCATTTTAGCTGCTCGTGGGGGGCTCACAGTCCCATGGAAGTATGGAAACATGATCCCCAACATCTCTTGTTCAAGTTTGTTTTCCTTGGTCCAGTCGGCGATGAGGCGATCAGCAGTGATCCCCATAGAGACAGAAGATCAGGACCACAGGGTGGGGAAACAGGAGGTCTTGATGGTCACTTTTTTTTCTCGTTTATTTTAACCTGCTACCCAGTGTCCCCCATCCCAACCCTGAAGGCAGGGACAAATGTTTAGATCACTACAGGAAGCAGGATTTCATCCCGGATACTCGGATACTGGTCAACTGATCTCCACACGTTTTATGACATATATATATATATATATATATATATATATATATATATATATATATATATATATATAATTCCAGAAAAAAGGTACTTTTTTATATTTTATTTTGGTGAAGAGTAGTAAAACGTATCTTTTTTAAATTTATCAAGTTTTTTTCAGTTTTATCAGTTTTGGTTATTTTGCATTTTATTTACTTCAAAAATCAGTTAATTGAATTAAAGCATATATGAATTTTCTTATCATATTTAATCAATAGAAAATGTTAAATGTTAAAATAAAAATTATTTTAAAACATTTGGTAAAATGATGTGGTGTCTTTATAATTAATAATAATGTATCAATGCTTATTATTATAAAGACTGTAAATAATATACATTTTATTTATAATTAATTTTTTAACATTCTGTCTTGCATTTGAATGAACTAGATTACATTGATTACACATTTCGATTACAATATTAAACAGCTTTGCAATTATAATTTTACATATACTATTTCTGTCCTATACACCTCCATATCTGCAACAACTAAAGATGTAATTTTAGCTCATTATTAGAACTATTACTTTTTTACATATTTATATTTTTTGAAATTGAGGAAAACAAAATATTCCATCAGCACATTTCCTGATCGTATCAAAGCTTTCTTTTTTTGCTCCTACCCAACTGCATCCTTTACAGAAGCCACTTTAGACTTTAAATTTGCCATAGAAGTCTCTTTCTAAAATAAAAGTCCATACATGCCATAACACCAAAGCAACGTGAGTGTCGAGCCAGAAGGTAATTGGCTGGCGGAGGTAATCAGATTGGTTTCAGAGCATCAGATCTGCAGTCTAAGAGACTTCCAACTAGTTGAATGAGTAAATAAAGAGCGGTGGGGAGCTCCTGCTAAAGACAGATTAGCCCTAGCTACAGGAGGGTCCGACCCGGAGAAGGAGATTCCATGAGAAGATTCCGCAGAATGAGCATGAAAGACACATCCAGACGTCATTTACTCAAGCAAATGCAACTCCCGTGCGACGATGCTTCATCTCTTCTCCTCTCTTTTAGTCTTTTCGCTGCCATAAAAACAACAACAATCCTCAGATGTGTCCCACAAACGGTTTTGGAAAAGGAACAAGGGTTAAATGGAGGGAGCAAACTGCATTAAGGATGTGTGACTGTGTCTGTCTCCGAGCCGGAGACCCGTAAGATCTTTCTCATGCTCACTTGGCTGTGAGAGAAGACACAGAGGGAGGAAGTGGCAGAGGTGCCATTCCAAAGCACCATCCCTTTCCACCTCGTTCTTCCCTCTTTCTTCTCCCGACACAAATAAGAGGATTAGGGCACACAGCTTCCGTCGGTTCCTCAAATCAAGACAAAGCAGCAAAGGGCTTACCAAGAAGGCCTTGGATAGTGAGGCAGACCTGTCATTCAAAGCGGCGAGCGCTCTGGCTGCTGGGAATCTAATCTCATTAGGACATGAAAAAAGAAAGAGAGGCAGCCGGAGAAAGACTGTGAAAGAAGCACGAGGAGATTTGATTATCGTCCTCATAACTTGCATCTAAGACGCGCGTCGGGCGCATTTCGCAACTTAAATCTCGATTATGTGACAAGACTGTGGAGGACGACTTAATAGTTGGGAATTATTGGAACAGAAAGGTAATTCTCATTTTAAAAGATTAGATTGTGAGTTCCATCATCTAGACTCTCACTTTTGTTTTCAAGCTGGAAGCAAAGTCGATGTTTCAAACTATGTTGCGCTCATGCAGTGTCATGCGGGTGTGAAGTGCCACGCGCCATGCTGGCATCACCCGCCACCTCAGTTCTAGTGTATTCTGCCGTACTTGCGAAAAACCAGTTTGGGAGCAACACTGATCACACGGAGACGTAAAAAAACATCACGGCCTAAACACCAGACAAAAATAATAATATTCTACAGCAGGAATGGAGAAAAAACATCTGTGGTTTTATAGAATGAATAGGTTCATTTTAATAAGATTATTTTTAATCCATAATGGGGGATGTTCTTCGGCACTGGTTGTTGTGTGTGATGACTATAGAGTGTTTTTTGCTTAAGTGTTCCGACCAACTTCACACAGAGACTCTGGATTAAATAAACTGAAATGTTGCTTTCGCAAACGTGTTTTTGAGGAAATGGCGAAAATCAAAAAGTTATATGGTAAAAACAAAAAGCCTTAACTTAAAATGTACTGCTTAAATATGTAAATGATAAAATACAAAAAATACATAAATTTGGTATATGTGAGCATGTGTTAAATAGAGTGTTGAAAAAAAGGAAAATAATTAGAACTTTTATTCATGTTTAATAGCCAATTATACTACATCTTCACAAGAATCTACTTTGATGGGAGTCTTTGAACAACGCAATAAAGTTTCCTCATTCCAAAAATCTAAAATCTGCAGAGAAACGTCCCAGACACTTTCAAACAACAGCCACACATTTCTCAAAGAGAAAAGGAGAAAAGCAAATAATCTATTTCGCAGCATAGGTGAGTGTAAAAACTGAACCCGACCATCTCATGTTCCACTGTACACCAGAATAACATCCCGTCCGGTCAAAGCGTTAAATGTCTGATGGTGGTGGGGCGAGGGGGGCGAGGGGGGCATAAGATGACAGATGATTGCATCATTTTAATGCTGCCCGGAGAGGCAGGGCAAATGTTGACATAAAACTTAATACTTCCTTTCAGAGGAACAGCCTGGCTCGGCTTCGGCCTCGTTCCTTAGCAAATCGCTCACGAAACAGCAAGCCAACGGATCTCCACACCACACTGCCTTTCTCACCTTAAACCAGCGTGTAAGCGACCAGAACACAATAAACACGTACATGCTGGCCAAAAGTGACAGAAGAGAAGAGAAGGAAACCAAAATAGATTTCACTTAGATTTTCACTAGATTTTCACGTAAAATCAGGGCGCAATTTTAAACCACAACGCGCACAAACCCAAGGCCCGGGCCTAAATCTAGCCGCGTCAGCAGCATCTCTTTGCAAAGCTGAGCTAATTAAAAAACAACAGATCGCGGTAGGACGTCCCCACAGCGCTGACACACACTATCGGCCCACCAAGGGACCCTCCAAACTCCTTACTATGGGCAAATTATCCATGGACCAAGACGAACAACAGATTCAGACTTATTCTTGACACTCCAGGTCAGAGCGGAAACATGTGATTCTTCTTAGCGTTTTCAGACAACGTCAAAAACGTCAAATTTTAGGTCTAGCAATTTTCCACCTTCAATGTTAATTCAACTCGAAAATCCATAACAAATATGCAGACAGTCTTGCATATACATACAACTCTTTTATGTTTGTGTGTTTATATCATTTTGACCAAATGTATGTATTTACTTATTTTTATGGGAGTGTGATATTGTGTGCATAACATACACAATATCACAATAATCAAGTCAAAGGAAAAACAATATGATAATTTGTTCTTATGACACAAACATATGAGAGAGATATAGAAAGAGAGAGTGAGAGACAGAGAGAGGGAGAGACAGAGAGAGAGAGAGAGAGAGAGAGAGAGGAGAGAGTGAGGAGAGAGAGGAGAGAGAGAGAGAGGAGAGAGAGAGAGAGAGAGAGAGAGAGAGAGAAAGAGAGAATATATAACAAAACAATATATTATATTTATATTTAAAGTAAACTATAATTCATTACATTTAATTAAATGCAAATGACCAGAATAATTCGAAATACATAGCATTAATAGTGAATCTTAGAAATAGCATGAAAAAAATGCGTGTTTTCAATCAACAATGAGACATTTTAAAACATTTTATACAGATAGTAATTCCGAACTAATCCTCTAATAACGAAAGCTGCTATTCCAAGTTACTCCTGGGGTGCGGAGGGGTGGATTTTCCGCGCCAAAACAAGCTATAAATTCCCACCGGTGAGCTCGTGCTGTAAATGGCTGGCAGAGAGGTGTGAATATCAACGTTTGCCCAAAGTCCTGATTTACTGTTTTAATGATTATAGGGCATGAATCAATTGATGCTAACGTGTCATTAGGCGGAGCGCTGCTATAGAAACGCCGAACGCTTGCAGCCTCAAGCCACGGGAACGGTGCGGGGTTGACAAGTACAACCTAAATGAACGCCATAAAAGTCAAAAGGTGCCAATTACATCTACTAAGTGCCCGTTATTGCCAAATAAATAAACAAATACTGCCGCGGCGCCGTGTTGCGTGTATGAAGCATGCGAGGCCAATGGTTAAAGCTCAATTAGGAATTGTGCAGGAAAACCAATAAAGTGTTCTTAGAAACAGATACGTGTTATGCTACACACAATTTAGCAAAAGCGTTTGCTAAATTTATTTTTAACCTTGTGCCCATCTTCTCTGTATTTGACTATATAATTATAATTATACACAGTACGTTTTAATAAACATTTTGAATGGTTCTTTCGGGTCGAAAAATGTCCTAGAGACTGACAGCTCAAAATTGTCGTTGCGAAACATACAGAAGTCACGTTAGACATTAAACTCCCGCGATGCTCACGTTACAACTAAATACGTACCTCACTTTCTCAATCGCACATTTGATGTCAGTTTTCCACAGACGCACACACATACGCACGCACACACGCGCGCACACGCACACACACGCACGCACACACACACACACACACACACACACACACACACACACATTTATATATTTGATATTTTGCATTGTTCGATATGAACAATTATATGCACAAAACACGTTGTTAAAAGCAAACGAACGACCGAACGAACGAACAAATAAACATGTATCAGGTACAAACATTTGATAATATTTGAAAACTTTTAAACAATACATGAAATAACAAAATAAATTGTCAACGGTCATTTATGTACAATAAATGCACGTTCAATAATAAATGAACTAACAAAAAAATATCGCGCAGCATATCCTCGCGTAACCTCATGAATATTTAGGAAACGTCCTGTTTATTTATGGCTTGCATGCAACAAATGGAAAACACAATAATTTTGAAAATCATATTATTGATGAGCAAAACACTCCGTTAAAATTGAGGCTGAAGGAACTACAATTTCTGTGTCTTTCATAAAACGTAAATTAAATAAATATATTTCTTTTTGGTTGGAAAACAAGATCACATCGCGAAACAATATACGCAGTTATATGTGAGCAGATTTTTTATTTACATTTTGAATAACGTAGGTGATTTGGGGTTTCGAAATGATTCGAATTCGCAAATACACAAGTGCCAAATGTTAATTGGTTTTGGAGATTTTAAAATCGTGTTTTAGCCTTGAATAAAAAAAATCCAGTGGTCTTACTGTTGGTAGTCATGTTTGCAGTAAAGTTTTCTTTCCCGGAAGTAGCAGCTGGTGGTGAGCGGCTGTTGACACACAGCGCAATGCAAACACTCCTCGTGCCACGACGATTCGTTGACGCGCATCAGAAAGCGGTCGGATATTGGACGCTGGCATCCCTCACACACCGCCTGGTGATGGCACTCCGTCCCTGGAGATAAATACATAATATAATATCACTGTCTATATGTTTGTTACAAAAAAAAAAAAATAATTATCTATTATTGTATTACATTATTTTGTACATTTTAAATGAAAGCTAACGAAAATGACTAAACATCAACAAGAGCAATAGTGAAGCAGTAAAGCTATAATATAATTAAAAGCTATAAAATAGCTAAACAGCTATACATAATAATAATAATAATAATAATAATAATTTATTATTAAATTGTAGTAATGCATAGCTTACAAATTAAACATAAAACACGATCTTTGTATTTTATTAATGCTATATTTTAGTATTTTAAAATATTGTTTTAAACGTAGCGCATAAATAATTGTCAATATATTTTGCAAGACAACTTGACATGCTCTCAAACAGCATGTCTTATTACAAATTCGAAACATAGAGATAATCTAATCATAGACTAAATAATAATACAAAAGTTGCGTTATATTTTCGAGATTCCACATTCCACACTCCCATTTTAGTAAGGCATTTGGAGATTTGGATCAAACAAAAAAATTGTTCAAATTGAAATTCCATATTTTCAGAATGTATTACAATTCACACCGAATTATAATCACTTTAAACGCCCGTGAATTTCACCAGAATTCGTTCGGTGGACAGATAGGCGACCGGCCGGCAAAAACAGAGCGTGGCCCGGGTAGATCCACCTAAGCGTCCGCCCGTCTGCAGGTTTCGACTGCTCTTTCCCGCGACAGATAATTCACAGTCTAGTGTTGGAATTCTTTCCGATTCATCCACAAGAACAACGACTTACCCAGCATTACACCGAGTGTGGCTTGTCCCGACCGCAGAGGATGGTCTTCGAGTTTTATTCCGTCCAACATATTCCGTTAACTTAAGCACGCGCCGTCCCAGTAACTCAAGACCTGTGGCAATATCCACAACAACACATTTTCACAACGGTCCATTTACATCCGAACAGCACGACACACATCATCACTATATATGAGGGATTTCGGTAAAGCTAAAATTGACAACTAAACAAACTAGTAACTTGACATTCCGGTTGGAACTTTCAAGAGTTAGTATCTGCCCCTCATAACATCTGTTTTGACACAAGAGCACAGCAAACACCACTATCAAAACTCCAAACACTCACTAAATCACCTGATAATTTACTGTCCGCTTTCAAATAGAGGTTTTCTGCACGTAGCGCGAGGTTTGTATCCCACTGTTGTCACGAGCTGCAGGGGAAAGATCCTCCCTCTCACGCACCATGCACCGATCGCCACGACTCAAGGAAGTTTTCGAGAAATTAGTAAAATCCACGAAAGCATTAAGACGATGTCTAAACGTTAACTGTTAAATTAGTGCGCCATTCGGCTCCCTGCAGCTTGAAAAAGCTAAAAACTGAGATGAGTTCAGGGAAGGCTCCCTCCCCTTTGCCAACGTCACTTTTCAGACCATTGACTGACATTGGGATGCTATTGGTGCGTCCGTGCGCCTGCACTCCGCTGAGTGGAACTAAACGTGTTCCGCCTCCAAAATCGCAATTCCTCCTGAACCAGAAAAGCGCATGGATTGCCAACAACGTTGGGAAATTTTCGATCAATTCATAGCTTTAAAGTAAATAATAATATGAATAAAAAAACGTCGACTGATTCATAACAAAATAATGGTAATATATTATAAATTACTAATGAATACAATTACAATTTTAACGTGAAATTATGACATTATGACCAATTATGTGACAACTGTGCTATTTTAGTTAGTAGAAGAAGAAAAAAAAAAGACTTTATATAATGTACACTACACGTTTCTTAAACTTTTTTTAAAAAAATACGTCAGGAATTGCGTTTGTTTATGGAATTTGGGCATTTTAAAAAGTTTTAATAATTAAAATTTCTGTATCGGTTATTGCAAATGTGGGATAAAAATGCACATTGAACACACACACACACACACACACACACACACCACACACACACACACACACACACACACACACACACACACACACTAGCTGCGGTAAATGTTGTAAACTTTAAGGCGCATGTTACTCTTTTTACCCTCTTCTCTTCTCTTCTCCTCTCCTCTCCTCGATCTCTTCTCTTCTCTTCTCCTCTCCTCTCCTCTCAGCAGACGCGGATGGCTTTGATATCAGGTAGCGGAGCATCACGCGTGGCCCGTTCGCATGCTTTGTGCTTTTGTGTCCATTATGAAGCCTCGAACCTTCTGACCCTCGTCTACGATGCACCTGGAGATCAGGGCCGATAACCACGCGCAGACAGCGGTTGACAGACTCAGATGAAATAAAAGGCAAGTCTCGGTGCAGTGCCTGAATCTGAATATAAAAGAAGAATTACAAATAAGCAGAATATACAATAACAAGCATATGCTATTTTTATTCCGAATGGTTTATTGTTATTGTCTTTTCTAAATTTAAATTGTTAGTGTTTATTTAGTGAGCATATATGTAGATATATAAACAGCTTATAAATAGTGGAAAAACCACAACTAAAAGACAATTGTATACAGTGTATAATAATTAAAGTATTAATTGTGTGTGTGTTTCCCATGCTTTAAATACAAATTAAATTGCACATTTGCGATATAAGCAGCATGCGCATCCCAATGACAAGCTTTTAAAAACAAATTATAAATAAGAAATTCTATACAAAGTATCGAGAAAAAAAAATACCAGAAAACATGTGCTAATAGAAGGCGAGTGCAATTTCCCAGTAAATCAAGCCCATTATAAAAAACGAAACTAAACTAAACGAATGCATTTCTTAAACTGCGTCAATTTAATACAAATAAAGAAATACATACGAAAAACGAATAAAGGCAAAGTATTTTCGACACACATGCAAACGCTCGATTCAGAGCTTATTGCATTATGCTTTAACTAAAGATTGTAATGTTTAATCAAGTCTCAGAAATAAGCTATTTCTACACGTAATGCCGCCAGTCATGCGCATTTTCGCGGGGAGTCAGCGCACACTGTTCTGAGCATCATACACTGAGAAAGAATGCACGCGCTCAGCTCCTTGAGCCATACGTAATTCGTTACGCTCCCCTGTTACGGTCTCACTCTCGGGATTCCGTAAAACCTCAGAGCCATTTCGAAGACTCCGTTGCCAAGTGCGATACCTATGTCAAACTTTCATTATAGTACAACCCCCTGCAGTCCGCTATATTTTAGAATAAATGTCTTTGTAGTGAAGGGCACTAATACGTTGCTGATGGAGCGGTCAGAAACGAAGAAACCGGTCAGGGAATCAAATGGACAGAGAAGAATTTTTGTTTTATTATTTTATGTTTTTTCTTTTCTGGAGAGCTCAGCGATTTTGACAGGTTACTATAGAAACGTAAAACATTAACGGCGCTAGCATGACGTCATAGTAGGATCCCGAAAGTGAGTTAGTATGATATATCTGACAAAAACTGTATCGAAAATGGACAAACGCAGAGTTTCATTCCCCTACAGAATCGGTTCATTCCCCTACAGACAAAAATAAATACATAAATAATATAAATACATAATATACACGAATAAATGAATACAATCAAATCAAATAAAATAATGCAGACGTACGCTGAGGGGGGGGGGGGTAACGAAGAAGCGCTAAATTTAAACCAAGGCATCAGCATTTGTCACATTCAAAATTAATTATTCAAGACGCTGGCTTGAACAGATAAATAATTAATGTTTAAAACGTTGAAAAATAATTAGCATTCTTAAAATGTGAAGAAATAAAATGTATAGATTCCTCCCTGACAGATTCCGCAAGAATCCACACAAATCCTCCACAAGGTCAGGGCGACTCCAGATTGAGCAAGGCTCCCCCTTGTGTTTCAATAACCCGCAAAGAAAAGAGGGCGAGAGGCCTTATACATGCTGCACGCAGCGTTACAATCTAAAGGCGCCCTGCTGGAGCCATTGCATTTCTCTTTGTATTTGGCAATTTTCATTTAGTCTAAACTTGCCCCACTGGCCTCTCTGCCTGGTCAGGGAAACTGACTTGCTGACCAGCTAAACCACTTAAGACCAGCAGGCGGAGTTAAGCTTTATTTTATTTTATGTTTTTTTCTTCAGCAGGGATGTACTGTGAAGAAAGTAATTGCTTCAAAGATGAATGAACTGTGTCCAAAGCCGTCAGAAATATGCTGATGGGGTGACTTGTGTGTTGCAGGCCAAGAGCTTTTGTTTGGAACTGGGGTTTACGAAGTGTTTCATAAAGACCAATCTCATTGGAGAAGCATGAAAGGCAATCACTGCAAACGCCTTGTAGGTTTCAAGCCCCCTTAGAAGTCATTTAACTTCAGTCGGGATGGCGCAAAGGCCGCGATGTTGTACCCGACAAAGTTAAAAGAGTTTTAGGCAAAGCACAACATGGTTTCTGGAGCTTTGGTCTTTTAGGATTTTTGACTCCAAGCTTATATATGTGATTTATGTATTGCTGTTTGAGAAACAGTCCCTAATTGTTTTCTCCCCCCTCCTCCTTTCGATCCATGTCGGTGAGCTCGAGCAGCAGGTGTGTGGCACGTGCATCATGAGGGAGAGAGAGAGAGGGTGAAAAAGTCAATCTAAACTTAATAAAGGATCGCGAGCTTTGCTACAGTTTTAGTGAAACAACCTGGATAAATCGTGTGCAAGGTAAGAACCGCGGAACCTGCTTTAAACGGAGGTTGGATTCAATTTTGAACGGCTCAAAAGAGAAATACACATGACCACGTTTCGTATTGAAATGTTGCAGAATTGGACAAACAAAATAGTGTTTATATGTGTTTATTTAAACCGGCAAAACAGGGAATCTGAGAGTGAGAAACAAATCGGCTTTAATGCATATTTTAATGCAATTTTAAACTTCGATACGTATAGGTTGTATTTATTTATTTATTTGCTTGTTTATTTCATTTATTTAAATTTTAAGACAATATCAGATATGTAAATTATTGTTAATCCACAAATTAGGCCTAAATTCAACCAGAACAGATCCAAAAACAGGAATCTTTTTTAAATGCTGTATTACGTATAAATGCTTTATAATAAAACTTCAGTTTTTTATTCCTCCTTTGAGTCTGATTTGGTTGTGAATTTATAATAATGTTTACGTATATCACCCCAAGAGCATCACTGCCATCTAACGATGCTATTATGATTTAAATATGAATAGTCGAATCGGAAAAGTTTTAGACATCGTCTCAGCTGTCGGTGAAAACACTCTCTGGTTTTAGAATTCGTTGTTCAACCGTTGAGGTTGCTTTAAAAGTATCGTAATGTGATGATGTTGATGATATCACAATATTAATAACAACAATAAAATAACAAAATTATTATTATTATTATTATTAATAATAATAATAATAATAATAATAATAATAATAATAATAATATAAATAAGAACACAATAATTGTCAAATATAGTATACTTATATTGTAGTTATTACATATAATTATGAAAAGCAATATTGGTATAATCGGTATAATAGCACAATGCATTAAGTAATTGTAAATCCTATAAATAATACAAGACAGCTCCAATTATTCATTTACAAATATCGTGCCTCAAGAAGCAATTATTGGGTGTTTTGAAATGTGAAATCGATCAGTACAGTACCGATATTTGCCCTGAATTTCAACAAAATATAAGTACAATGCAATTTTAATACAATTGTAAATTTGTATTGGTCAATACTTATATACTTTTATCGATTTTTGTGCACTTTCAAACTACCATAAATGTAAACCTAGTATTTGAATATTTAAAATACAAGTTAAAACCACAGAACGTAAAAACATAAAAGTAATACGTTTTATAGCTGATTTAATTTATGTGCGGTGTAGTTCTAATTAAAATATAACGCATCAAATGCATTGGATTCTTACAGGCACGCATGAAAACATACGTCAAATACGCAAGCTTGTTTACATTCGCAATGCACGTTGCAAAACATTCACCTACTAATTATATTGCTGCATTTTTGTTTCATGATTTTAGTCTTATGAATACATTTTTACATAAACCTGCTAAATAAAGAAAGCAAAAGTATAGGCTTGTATTTTCTTTGTTTTAGATTAAAGAACTTTTAACTCACGCGGACGTCTCCATGTACTTCGTAGACGGTAAATGTCTCCCTCCAGTGGCTAATTTGCCCCTTTACTTAGCCACAATTTTACAGTGTGCAACAAAAGTCTGTGAATACCATTTTTACGATCGAGGTTTCGAAGTTTCAAAAACGTTTTTAAATACAAAATGCATTTAATTTTATTTGTTTATTTTGAAATTGTATACTTAAAACTAAAATGTACCTAAAATACACATAGATAAATATATACAGTTTAACAATTACATAGAAATTAAAAATTCAATCCCAACCTGGTAATTAAACAGTCCAATTACTGTGGATGTGACATAATTGCTGCTACTTTGATAAGATTTATGGAACTTTACATAAAATGGTGGCGTTTCAAGACAGGTGTTAACAATCAAGACTTAAAGAGATGTAATGATGTGAGATTACCTTAAAAGCTGATTCCACTTCCTCAGGGTCCTAGAAGGGTATTGCACTACTGATGTGTTTTAATGATATGCAAACATAGTATCTATGATAAAATTATTAAACAAATGCATATAAATCAGTTTTGATGTAAAACTAGTTCCATTTAAACATTATATACTGTCAAATTTAAATATAAAAGATCATGTGGACAATATCTTATTTTGACCTCGGTGGACTGCACACAAAATCTAAAACATGAATGCAAGTTTAAGAATTCAAGAGATCATGTATAAGAATTGACGTATTTGATGTATCACTGAAAAAAGAAAGAAAAAAGAAGAGGTTCATTCATCAAACAATTTCACTTGTTTTATGACAGTTTTTATCAGATTATTTTAATCAAAAAACAGGATCAGAAACGGATCTTTAGCACAGGATTATTCTGGTAAAAAAACAATTCTAGATTTCCCTTTTTTCTGAGAATATGGAAAATGTCAAGAGTAATTTGCAGATTATCATGTTTTATTTATTTTAAAAACAAACAAAAAAACCCAAATAATTTCAAAACTTACTTCTAGCTTATAGAATTCCAAAGCACAAATTGTTTTAAAAATAGTAAACACATACATAAACAGACAACAAACAAACAAACATAAACCCAGCAAAAAATCTAAATATTGATAAAATAACACACATTGAATTTCATTTTAGTATTTTAACACTGTCTAATGCATCTAATGTTTCCCTTGACAACATTTGATCATAGAAAATAGAAAATGTAAATATTAGACGACAAATATAAAAAAAAAACATGCAGTGTAAAGCCTTTCAGCCGATGAAAGTACTTTAAGTCATTTTAGTTTGTTCACTCTCTTACAAATGATATTAAACACACACACACACACACACACACACACACACACACACACACGCACACACACACACATCAATTTTACAATTTTAAAGCCTACAAATTTGGAGTCCTCAACATCAGTCAGTAATTTAATCTATTTAACATATCAGAAGCTGGATGTTGAATCTAAAAGTTATTCTTAGGACCAAAACGAAGCACACACACCAATAAAGAAATGTATTTTCTTTACTTAAAACACAGAACATCACATATAGGTGTGCATATATTTTCAATATTTACACCATTTAAATCCAACAATAAGTAAATATTTTGTAAAACCATGGTGTAAACAAATTGGCCTAACTCATAATGGCGGAGGCAGCGAGGCTTCATCGTGTCCTCCAGATGTTCTTCAGCTGCCTGGACCTGGAGAAGAAAGATCTGTGCAGCGTCTGTCAAAAGCAACCTGTCCTGCTCCCCCTCATCTCTATCAGCACATTCACTGCTCCATGCACGTGCTGACCCGGGGGTCCTCACGTTGCCCGTGTGTGTGTGTGTGTGAGAGAGAGACAAAACTTCAAGAGGACCGAAACCAGTCAAAAGATCGATCCATTCTCTTGGTGTGTGAGACCATGAATCTTGCTGCTGTTGCACAAAAGCGCACACACACACACACACACATACATACATACATACATACACACACATACTAGTTTTTGTTTTTCCTTTAAGTTTATTTTTTTTGACCGAATAAACACTTTCTCCTCAATGGCAGTTAAAAAAAAAAAAAATAACAATAATCAAATTACAATAGCAAATTAACTTAAATTCAAATTATATGCATAATAATTATAATATTAATTATAGTTAATAATCATATAACGATATTAACAACGATAAATCGTTTAACAACGATATTTAACATAAAATGTTTCATCTCAGAAGTATTTGTTTTCTGTAGATTTGGAAGCATGTCTTCATTTTCCATTCATGTCCGGCCATTAAAGTCTGGAGTTTTGAACTCTTTGAATGGTCAAACAGTTCCTGGAGTAACAGATGAAGGTGTGAGTGGATTCTACGCAGGATTTATTACTACGGTCGCCCTCGTGAAGGTCAGAAGAGAAGACCTGCAGCATTTAACATGTTACGCCTTCAGTATTAAACAGTCTGAAAGTGTTTGATCCACAGCTTTACGGTGTAATAAAGTGCAGAAAAGTATACCATATAGTTTACTCTTAAGCAAAAAATTAAATGCACACACATGCATTTACATATACAGTAAAATATAATTCCTATTGCAGCAATTTACTTCCAATTACTTGCAATTCTTTTTATTTAGATTTTTTGCACAGTTTTATACAAGATGAAAATACAGTCCAATTACTTGAAGTGAGAAATACAATTTCTAGACAAAAAAAAATACATTAAAAGTCAAGATGCTATTTTATATAGTACTATTAAATTGTTATATAACAACATTATTATTCAATAAAGCTTATTTGACTTATTTGACCAACTAACAAAACATTTACTTTTATTCGTCTCTATTATTCAAGTTGGAACTATCAACTGCAGATGTTCAAAATAGACAAATCTTCACAGTGTTAGATTTATTAAAATGAAATAATAATAATAATAATAATAATGATGATAATAATAATAATAATATTAATAATCCACATTTGGAAAATTGCACTAAATTTGGGCCTATTATTCAAAATCTTCGAATATTCGACATTCCTAAATTCCAAATCATCTCATTCCCAATTTTTTACTCAAGCTCTAAATAAATACATTAGCACTTAATGACATCATAATTGCAGTGGAAAGAGACCCCACCCCCTCTGACGTTTCATCCAACGCAATTAAGTACAGTTTTAGAAATCCTTAAATCAATCCTGCTTTCCTGCTTGTGTTGTTCCTCCAGCGAGTGAAAACGCTCCACAGGGAGTAACAAGAAAACAAGCCCCTTCTAGCAAGCCCTTCTCTGTAGTTGTCAGTGTTTTCCCCCTGGACCACTTTCTGAATCATAAACATCTTAACAGGACCAGCCTCCCGCAGGAGCCCGAGAGGTTCCTACCCGCTCAGACTCAGGAGCTGCGCTCTTATTGCATCCAGGTGGCCACGGTAAAAAGCTCGGCCTGCCATAAATGTCCTATAAAATGCAAGTGGCACCTCCAGAGGTGGACAGGGTCACTGCACCTGTCTGTGGACCGAGACCCCATGTTTCCTCTCTGCAGTCTCACGTTTCCTCACTCTTGCTTTGACACTTTTTGTTTAATTGCTCTATTAGCCTACGTGGAATTTGGGCTCTTCGTCTTGGTTTTATTATCAAACCATGTTGATGCAGCCACACAAAGGGTTATTTTTTAACAGTGCACGTAAATACGGAGCATGTGTCCGGTAGTGAGTGGTCCAGCAGGACCAGCATCCTCTGGTCAGGTTTAATTGGCCTTCATGCTTGGACATGGGGCCATTCAGCTTTGATCTCACTTTAAAGAAGCTAATTGATCTCTGTGTTCTTGACCACTTTGTGATGACCACGGGGGGAGAACCAAACTGGAAAACAAATGTGAGTTGTTCCTCGTCTCGTTGAGATGTTCTTCATCCCGACGAGGGGGGAAAATAGCTTTTTGCACTTAAAGAGTATGAGCTGAAGAAGATGTGGAAGACATCAAACAATGTGTTTGCAAAACTTGGGAGAAATGGTAAATGGTGAGGCATGTGGGATGAGAACGCATGGGAGAGAAGAAAGGGATGGAAGAAAAGAGAGAGATCATCTCACACCCCAGCACACTGGCCTTCAATTACTCTAATGTGCATCATATGGTGGAGCTCTTCTGACAGAAGGAGTGAGAAGAAAGGAAGAGAGAGCCAGCACTTGCTCTGCTCTTTGATTCCAGACTCGGGCCTCCACTTCCATTTGAAGACCACACATATCAGACTGCTGAAGCTTCACTCCATCACAACAGCTAAAGAACGAGTGGAGGCAGATTCATTGACATGTAAACACATTTAAACACTTGTTTAAATGAACATTCACAGTTCATTTAAATTGTATTGATTTGAATTTGTGCAATTTCAGATTTGCAAGTTTTTTTTTTTTTTTTAAGAAATATGCAATTGTGTATTTACAGAATTAAATATGTATGTACACATTTTTTAAATAATTATTTGTGTGGTTTTATTGTGCAGGTCCATAATCTTATTTGTATTTACGTATATTTTATATATTTGTATATTAATATTTATTTAACAATTTTTTTACATTACTTGTTGCAAAATTACATTTGTAATAAGTCATTAATTAATTTCAATTTCAGAATTGCAAGTTTTTTTTTTAAGAAAGATTCAATTGTGCAGTTACAGAATCTAGTATGTACAGTACGTACACATTTTTAAAAATAATTATTAGTCTGGTTTTATTGTGCAGGTCCATAATCGTATATGCATTTACATACTCCATGTAATTACAGGAATTTCATTAAATTATCACAATTATTTTAATAATTATTTAACGTTCTTTTTTACCTTGTGTTGTTGCAAAGTTACGTTTGTATTTACACAATTATTTAACTAGTTGTAATGTGTAGTTACGTAAAATAGACAGTGTAGGTACAGCATTTATTATTTGCATTATTGATATTTATTTTTGTAGCTACACAATTACAATGTAGTTGCACAATTTAATTGTGTTTTTACATAGTTGGAGTGTGTTGGTACAACATTTAACATTTACACAATTTTATAACTATAAGTATAACAAGCAACTTTTTAGCTGTACAATGTCATTGTTTTGTTCAAATAGTTTAAACTGCCTAAAACGTTTTTCTTTTCTAAACAAATAAATAAATAAATAATACGATGGATTTGTAGGACTATGAAAATTTATGACAGAGATATTGGCTACCTTTAGATAGTTCTCCACCATTAATAATTAGCCAAATTATAATAGTTTTCTCCAATATACTCCAATATTTAACAAACAAAAATTAAAAACAAGTTTATCATTTACAAAATTCACTATTCGCGAATATACGTCTTACCTGGATGTAAAAGATATATATACGTGTATTTGTCCATCCATCTAACCACTTAAATGCGTATATTTGACAAACGTCGCTTTACGCTTTTCTCTAGCTTCATGTGTATTCCCACACCGCGGTGTAAAGTTGCTCTAAAAACAAACACGGACATTATATTCATGGCTTTGCGTTTTATAGAACAGGTTTCTCCTCTGGGACGACATCCATCCCGAGCAAGATAGACATCACCATGTTTCCTCATACTCATGGACAAGTTTTCACGTACTCGTGAGTGTCTGTGAAAAGAAGGCCGAGATCATGTGACCCAGGGATGGATGGTTCCCACTGCTCTTCTCTACATTGGAAGCAGATGACTACATCAGCGGCCTAGAATAAGTCACGCCGTCCATCCATTCACGTTGTCACCGGAGACAAACCTCTAGAAGATAAAAACTAAACCCCCAGTTTTAACTTTAGCTTTAAAGGTTAAGTCTCAACACACTTACGCTTATGGAAATTTTGGCAATATCAAAAGTTTGCGATTTGTATTCTCTATTGATTTTACGATGTAGTAGCTTTGCCAAAATCAAAACGCCAAAATCAAAAAAATCAAATACTGGAATTTGCTATCTCTATCCGTGAGGTCAATCGTGAGGTCACAGAACCTGCCAATCAGCATCAAGGGGAGGGTCTACTGCCAGGTGGCTTGTGTAGAGAATTGGCTGTGAAGTTTCTCAGAGGAGCAGTAGTTAAATTGTGATTGAACATTTAGTTTTAGCTAACAATTTAATAATAATTCCTTTTCTGTCGAAATTGCGTACTTTTAGTAACATTTTTATACAACTTTTGTAAAGTCTAGCATTAGGGCTTGTAGTAGCCCCTGCGTCTCATTGGCGATGAGATGTGATTTCACCAATACACACAAAAGATAAAAACATTTACAAAAAAAACCATCACAAATTGAGCTTGCAATTGAAATTCAAGTTATTTTCGAGCTCGAGTGAAGGCAAATTTCGAATGGCGCCCAACACATCGTATACACTTGTGTTGAATCAAAAACGATTCGCATTTCATTTGTAATAAAGATGCCTGCAATTGTTTGTCAGAAAATAGTTTCTAATTCCAAGAAGTAAATTGCTTCCGCTCATACCAAAGTCTTTCCAAGCTCTTCAAACACACATGGATTAAACACACAAACCGGCGAGAACATCGAGGGCCTGTGCTTTTCATTTTACGGTGCGGTCTCGGGATATTATCATTATTTTCCCTATCATAAAGTCACGGAGCGGGCGAAAGTAAAACCATGTGAGATGGCTGTTTGAAGAGGCCGTGATGTGGACGACGTCCCTATAATCGCCGGCCTGTAGAGGTGATCACAAGCTCCGTTCTAACCAACCAGCCACCGGCAACTGCTAAAAGCGGAATCCGAGCGAGGTAATGGAAAACATGATTTGAAATAAGGGTGTTCAATATCTATTTAAATACCAAAAGCAGGTCGTGCTGTAGAACAGACGGTAATAACATCCCTATGACGTGCATCATCGGTCCCCGAGAACTTTTCCAACCCTGGCGATTAACTTAATAACCAGCGATCTGCACCATTCAAATCACATAATGAAAGCCGCCGCTTTCTGTGAAAAGTTGGTTTTAGTTTAGAGGTCAGCGTGAAGATGAAAGTTTTATCCTTGCTCGAGCTTGACGTGTGTGGAGAGTGAAGGTGAAAATAGATGAAGTGATTGTGAGGGAGTGAAGATTAAGATATTAATTATTCTGCAAAAAAAAAGAAAGAAATAAAATGCTAGTTTTTACTTTACTTTGGAATATGACAACAACCATAAGTGAAAGATACAAAATAAAAGATGCACATGCTTCATATTTCAGTCATTTAATAAAAATGGAAAATACAGCAATTTATAGCATTTCATTTTTATTGAAAAATAAAACAATTTTATTCCACGACTTATATTTATATTTATTTATTTATATTATATATATATATATATATATTTTTTTTTTTTTTTTTTTTCTCCTGTATAAAATATATACAATACACACACACACACACACACGTGTGGGTGCGTGTGTGTGTTTACATATTTAATTATTTACTTTTTTTTAAATGATGCAATAAAGAATGCATAATATTGTTTTTTTTTCTCTTAGTTTTATTATGTAATTAAGTTAGTCTCACATTACATGAACACTCATTAATCTGGTAACTACTCTTTACCCTTAATATTAAACACAGTGTAAAAACGTGTATACAATGGCATACATTATAGACACACATTTGACAAAAAGAGGTCTCATTATTATTTGACTCTTTATTTCTGTTTACGTGGTGCTTGTTTTCTCCGCATTAAAAGTCAGCAACGCTGCACTCGATGTCGAACGAATAGTTGTACTAAAAAAAAAGAAAGAAAAGTGTTGACATTAAAACACTACATTGTTTTTGATTTTTGTGTTAGTGCCTATACTATAGCCAAAATGTTGCAGAATGGCGCCATCTTGTGTCTATGTCTAAAAGCACAGACGACTCAATAATAAAAGTACTACATAAGAATAAAAAATGCTTTCCATGACACATGTGTGCACCTTCTAAAACTGATATGAATTATTTTAAGGAAGTATTATTTAATTATTTTTTAGGTTAAAATAGTGCGATAAAAAGAATAAAGCAAAATGCAACAATACATCACATACAATTAAGTTATGCAGTCCTACAAAAATACCCTGCTAAAAACAAATTGCTGTGCTCTGAAAGTTATTTTCATATCTCAGGACATATTTTTTGTGAATTGGAATACACTGTATATATATATATATATATATATATATATATATATATATATATATATATTATGTTTTTTTTTAATTATTCAGATTTTCCCCATACAGTATAGCCACATGCTATACAGCTTCAAAGCACTAGGTGGCGCTGTAGTACCACACGTTTTTCTAGACTTACTATTTCTCCATGAAGCACAACTGCAAGTTCCCCTCACGTGTCACATGTCACACGCCGCTTAGTTATAATAAAAAGTCACAAGCAGCACCTGACTAAGTAATAAATAAACAAGTGTGTGTGTGAGCGCGTATAAAATGATGGATGGGGAGGAATGGGGTGTTATCAGAGAGTGCATGTATCACTGCCTGCCATTTTTACACAGGCCCCTGACAGGACAGTGACACGCCGAACATGGGCGGCGGCTTCAGAGACGAGCAGATCTTCATTTCCTGTCCCTGCTCGGAGCAGCTGCAAATGGGTGACATGTTGTCTTCATTAATTCCCAGCTATCGTTTAAAAATCTCTCCATCTTTTTTCCAGGTGTCCCCTCACTCGCTTTTGCGTGACTGTGTGTCCCGTCAGAAAACCGTTTAATTTCGACGCATCACAGCTCAGATTATCCGAGAAGATCC
Organism: Paedocypris micromegethes; assembly: GCA_028031935.1. Classification (NCBI taxonomy): domain Eukaryota; kingdom Metazoa; phylum Chordata; class Actinopteri; order Cypriniformes; genus Paedocypris; species Paedocypris micromegethes. The sequence goes on along the minus strand of CM051498.1, from coordinate 20,215,490 downwards.
ATTCAAGCGCAGGACTTCTTCACCAAGAAGGTTCTTCTGTTCCTCTAAACCAGACGCAAACACCCGCTAGGAGACACAAAGGCCTAACGTTTTTTTTTTCCGTTCGCACAAACTGCATAAAGACGTCAGTTCAAATCACGAACTAATTAACGCTTAAAAAGACACAAATTAGATATGCGTGGCTAAAGCAATTATAATCTCCACGAGTTTTGCAAATCATTTGGGAAATGAAAAGAATGCGTAATTGCTGAAACCAACATCCTCTAAAAAAATAAAAGCTTGTTAGAGAGCGTCTTATCGACGGACCTGATTGTGATTACGCCGCTTCCCCGCAATTACATGTGCATATGCTTAATGTCTCATAATGGCTCTTTTTAATGAATGTGTTTTTAATAGAATTAGCAATCAGTCAATTACAATGTGCGGCGGGCCCTGAGCACAGAACTTATCATCCAGAGACTAATGAAGGAATCATGGAGGATTTGTACTGGAAACATATTTCCAGCTCTTAGCATAAATGCAATATGCTTAAAAGCGTGAGTTAGAATTGAGCAAAGTCTACATTAGTATTAAAAAAATGATGATTGAGCAAGTTCTATTTGTAAAATTTTGTAAAACTATTTGCACATTTTAACAATCCTCGGAAAAATATAATGTATGTATTACATTAATGTTAGTGTTACTATAAATTTTAATAATAATGAAAACATAAATATGTTGAATATACAATAATATAATAATGCAAAAAGGTGAACTAAAACGGACAAAAATGGTATATATTACCATTATTACTATTATTGCTATAGAGTTATTACTATTATTAATGTATAGTAAGATTTCGATTATAAGGGTCTTCGTTACCTTGAGGGTCTTGAAAGGCGCCCAATAAATAAAGAATTGTATGATGATGACAGTGTAATACTGCTAATAATAATACCAAAAATAATAATAACAATAATTTGTATTATTATTATTATTCTTATTAACAATATTAATCACGATAATAATAATAATAATAATAATAATAATAATAATTATTATTATTATTATTATTAACACACAGGCCCTTTTTCCATTTTCTGCACCACTTATACAGTGTTAGGGGCATTAATATACAGAATGTTTTTAAAAACTACATTTCTGTCTTGCTTTTCCGACTAGGCTAATCAATCTTGTTGTGTAAACTAAACAATACAATATTTCAAAAGTTAGATTTATTTTTTATCTTTACACACACACACACACGCACACACACACACACACACACACACACACACACACACACGCACACACACACAGCATTATTTGTATTAATCATCATTAATCTTGCCCCAAAAAGCTTAAACACTGGGAAGGTTCTGTTCTGGTCCCATAACTAGCCAGACTCGGGCAGACGTGATTGATTCTGAGCAAGCGCATCCTGTCTTGGATTTTTGACAGTGTGACAGAAAAACGGCGTTCCAGGTCGAAGATGTGGCTGAAGAACAATAGCTGTGGATGCTCTCACACTGATTCTAATTATCAGGGCAGCGCTCCGACTCCATCGCCGTCAGCCCTCGCTTCTCCATTAATCTTCTGCTGTCTCCCACCTCACTAAACCCAGCGCTGTTACACTATCTCTGCTTTACTTCATCTGCGGAGCCGCCTAAGACTGTAATTAATGAATCCCCCTCCCCTCGTGCGGGGTCTGCTGCTTCTAATCACGGCCTGCTTGTGAGGAGGAGGAGGAGGATGGGCACGCCAAACACCTCCTAACTAAACATCTAACTAAACAAAGAACACCAGCAGTTTCTCTCCTCACCGTCACCTTAAGATCATTTACGCAAATTGTTTAAATGTTTTATTTATGTTATTTTTTGTTTAGTTTTTTTTTTGTTTATTTTCACTGTTTTGTGACACTAACTTTGTTAATTTGTTTTCAAAATCAATTAATTCAAAACAGCAATTGTATTTTACATTTACATTAACAAAAAAAACAGATACAGTATTTGCTACTTGTGTGTGTGTGTGTGTGTGTGTGTGTGTGTATGTGTGTGTATGTATGCACTAATTGTAACCAATGAGTAGCATTGATTAATAATTAAACTATTTTTATATATAAACAGTATAGATGACTATTTTATATATTGTAAATACAATATAATTGTAGAAATGTTTTTGCGTTAACATAGGTACAACTTACTTCTTCTGCAATGTCTTGCGGTGATTTAATGGTGATGCCCAATACATAATCTGGCACCACCTGTGATGATTAAAAATAAACAAATAACTATTAATCATACAAAAAACAAACAAAACGCACTTCAAGAATCAAGTTTTGGCGACGCGTGTTTAAATTGCCATGGCCTTTTCTCTGCAAGAAAGAGGCAAGAGTGTGTGTTCCAGTCGGGTTCCATGGAGACTCAGCTTATTCAGAAATGAACATTTATTAAAGTAGACACATAGTTTAGAAAATCTGTGTGAAAACTGAGATTCAACTTGTTGGCTAAGCATAAGCTTAGCATTCATTTTAATAATAATAGTGTTTCAAAACCACTTACTTTTCCAGTGGTAGAGGTGGATTTTGCGGAGATCATAAATGGCAGATCCTCAATAGCTGAAAGATTGCATAATTGACAGATTTCAATGATAAACCAGGCACATCAAGCATTATGTAAAAATAAACAGGTAAATAATAAGAAAACAGATAAATAATTCATGAACTTTGTACATTATTGTCAAATAGAAATGATCCATACATGCTTTTCTCACAAACTGAATTCATCTTGTCAGATACTAATAAAACATATAAAATTAAATAAGTATTAAAAATATAAGACGCAAAGATATAGCTCCAAGCAGTGATTGTGGGGTTTGGGCCTTGAAAGATTGAATCATATAAGAGCAATTTCATGAAATTGTAAAGTAGATAAGCAAAACGAGTATTTGGGTATGTTATATTTGTACTTTCTGCACATAAATCCCTTTGGAACTCAACTTCTAAAAGTAAATAGTCAAAATAACACAATACTGTATGTCAAATAAATCAGCTTTGATTTTTGCATGAAAATTCAACATACAACTTTTATCACCATAAAAAGAAGCCTCCCCAGACAATAAAAGCAAGATAAAAGTCCTCTTATCACCCTCTTCTTTTATCCTATATTTGGGACGAGCCCCCTCCACTCCTCCCTATTTCCCTGTTAATTACTCTTGATTATTCCTGATCCCGTCTTGTCGTTGAGACGTTTGACTCCAAAAACAAAGCCCCACTCGCACACATCGAGAAAAAAGGGCTATGAGCGAGACAAAACATTCGCCGGATATCAATTTGCATGAAAATGAGCCCGAGTGCTCAGCTCTTGGAGAGAGAAAGCGAGAGTAAGAAAGAAAAAGAGAGGTGGATTGAAAGAGGACTTGCCAAGAGTGCGGTGGTATAATTAGCATTCTACCAAACAAACGAGCTTCAACAGAGCTATAATTAAGCAGGCCTGTAATTAAGTGTATGCCCTTTATCATAATGATCATGGTTAAAGCGCCTTTGATGGCTGCCAGTGGGTTATTAACAGCGTAACCCTGCGCCACACGGCACCCACGCAAAAATCAGGGTGTCACGACTGTCAGGCTAAAGAGCGGCCCTTTGTTTATCAAATACATTAGAGCCCAAATTAACACGGCGTGACACGGACACACAATGGCTCCCATTGACTGCAATGAAGAAAAAACGTCCATTCCCCCGAATACACCCTCCAGAAACATGTAATGCACCCAACTTTGCACTTGGAAATTGTCCTGCTTTTAAGTGCAGAACACGTTTTTTCGGGAAAGTTTTCCACCTTGCGAAACTTTTGGAAATTATACTGGTGTAAAACAATAACAAAATAAAAACATTGTGGTATTAATAGAGTTTTAATCATTTATGGAATCAGATAAGTGTCAAAAATATCAAACAAAAATGCTTCACACCATACCTTTTTTGCTTGCACTGATTCAGTTCATTTCAGTCAAAACACCTGTTTAGGTACTATGTATATAAACATATAAATTATAAATATACATACATAAATGTAACAATGTAAATAGTTACGTATAAATACACTTTGTAAATACAGTATACAAAACATAAATAGAAAATAGAAATATACATAGTATATTAACATACATAGTACCGTACATACATAAAATGTTATTCTATGAAAAAATAAATACTAAATAAATCAATAAAATAAACAATCTTAAGAAAGAAAAAAAAGTGAGTTTGTCAAGGTGGCTATAGGGACCAAATTGGATTTGTGCTCTGCATTTTACACACATTTTACACACACACACACACACACACACACACACACACGCACACACAGTGAACACACACAAACCCCGAGCAGTGGGCAGCTCAGTTGTAGAACCAGCTATAGTGGGATTCAACCCTGCAACGTCATGGACACATAGACATAACAAACCTAGATAATAATAACGCTATTTCACACAGGTACTAAAATGTCTCTAATTGCTGATCAGAGTTGAGAGCTGGATTGGGACCACACGCTTGAATAATGATGGTCTGCTGGAGTGGGTATGAGTGTCTATGAAGATCAGCTTATTAATCGTGTTGTCAGAGGCTTTGAAAATTTTAGGCAGTGCCATCCCCAAAGAGCCCGAGCACTGACGGATAGCCAGTGTAACCGTGAGCTGTAATCTTTCAGGCGGCCATTGTTGGGTTCACTGTCACTCAGGACTTCTGGCAGCCATTTTTACCTGCACACGTTATTTATATATATATATATATATAGCCAAAGACATACTGTAAGAAGGTGTGCATCAAACGTATTACAAAATACAGCATACATTTAAAAAATAATCTTCAGGCTTGTAAAAGTGCCCTGAAAAGGACACATCAGCAAATTCGACATTTGTCTTTAAAATAGAAACGTTTGTCAAAAAAAATTGTCAAAAATGTTATGTATTATTTACAGTATACAATATACAATGTATATATTACATATACACATCTGATAATATATTGAGGTTATTTACTATTTTACTTTGATAAAAAACTGTTTTCTGTTTGACTTCTTCAAGACGTTTGTCTCCTACTAGAGAACTATGTGATTTATTGTAAGTGATGCCATAGTTGTGTCCCGCAATTGACTTACATAAAAACTATATGACCCAAGAAATTAACCACGATAGAAAAAAATGGTGACTTGTCACGCACAATCCCAATGTAACGAGTAACAATAAATGTCCATTCAAATGTAGTGTAGTAAAGAGTACAGATACTCAATCAAAAATGTAGTCAAGTAGAGAGTAAAACTCAACTCAACTCAACTTTATTTTTCAAGCACCTTAATTTCAACATCAGAGTTGGCCAAAGTGCTGTACACACAACAGTCAAACTTATAACAACATTAAGATATAAAACAGATATAAAACAAAGGCAAGACAATAAAAGACAGTAAAAGTCAACAACTCATACCGGGTTAGAACGCCAAGAAGAAAAAGTCTGTTTTTAAAAGAGATTTAAAAACTGAAAGAGAGTCTGCCTGCCTATAGTTTGCCGCCAACTCGTTCCACAATTTTGGGCCAACAAAATTTGCTTATACCTTTGATACTCAGTGCAAGTACAATGTAGCCAAAAATACCTCAGTATTTTTTCAATTCTCAGTAAGTCAATTTACTTAGCTGGTAAAAAAAAAAAAACTACACTTGGACTCAATCTATACTATATGTAAGAGAAAAAGAGGGAGAGGTTGATATTTTGTAGTAATATTGTTTTACAAATCGTACAATAATTAATCAAGTTAAAAGGTTAATGCGCAAAAACGAGTGGACAGTTAGTTGAAAGCAATTACGGCCAAATCAGCTTTTTAAAACAAGTAAAGTAACTCTACAAAACAACCTTTGCTCTCAACACTCACTATTAAAACCACCTCGCTGCTCAGAACATCCAGCCAAACCGCAGGAGAGCAAAGGCAGGACGAGTCAGAATCACTGCTTTAGCAGGTCAGGCATAAAGGACAAAAGTGCAAGTGGATGAGAAACCTGGAGTAGTAGGAAGGTTTTCTCAGCAGGAGGAGACCGGCCAGAGGAACACACACAGCAAGTCCTCCCCAATAGGGCTAATCTTCTACGCAAACTCCCTAACAGCCCTGGCTTTTAAAGAAAAATGTGTCTGTCGGCTGAAGACATCTTAGAGACATATTGTCGTTTACTTTGTCGCCCAGGTTTGCCATCTGTGCCGTTTCAGCAGAGGCCACCGCCTGGTGAAGACAGAGCCTGGGCGAGAAGGTCTGCCCGAACCCCTCCATGCCCAGTCTGGTCATTAGTCAAATTGCCTAATGAGAGAGAATACAAATGGCCCCCTGCCCTGACAGGAGGAGTTTTGGAAGTGTCAGCTCTCCTGACCCGTGCTATGAGAACAGATGATGGCTCGCTGCTATTTTCAGCACCTTTAAATTACTCTGTCTTGGCCTCTTGTCATTCTTTCGTTCTTTTCAGTCATTTTTCGTCTAAGAGATGATATTAAATGTTAGAGCAAATGTTATATGAGGAGATAAGGAGGAGGAACATAATTAGGCTTTGTTTGAAGGTAACTGCTAGTTTTATGTCTGGGTGACAAGCGGCACTTGTCAGAATTCAGAAATATGTTGGTGCCCACCTAGCATGGCAGGAAAAATAAATAAATATTTAAATTAATAATTTAATTAAGATAATAAAATTCACCATGGGGAAAAAAATCAATAAAAAGATACAAAATAAAAATATTAATAAAATAATAATAAAAAAGCATTAAATGAAGATGTACTAAAATGCAGATACTGTATAATTTAAACTGTAAGGTAAACCTAGAATAAAAAAGATAAATTAAAAAAAAATCTGTTTTGTGAATATATATTTATAAGTCAGTCGGGCTGTATCTCTCTCTCTCTCTCTCTCTCTCTCTCTCTCTCTCTCTCTCTCTCTCTCTCTCTCTCTCTGTCTGTCTTTGCTAAAAAAAGAAAAAAGAAACAATATTTTTTAAATTATGAACTCACCGCAAAATCAATAAAGAATAATAATCTGTAAAAATGTGTGCAAGACTAACTAAACATGGGAAAATGAATGCATTTAATAACGGCATCATCTTGTTGCAGTTACAGTGGTAAACATCTTATGCTCCAGATTCAGCCTGTGGCTTTATACCACACAGTACAGAAAAAAAAATACATTTGATCCATTAAAATCAAACTTCAATTTAAACCAAACCAGTGTAATTTCAAGTGAACAAAATAAAAATAAAGCTAAAAATCATGAGCTTGAGAGAAGAGCTACATTTGGCATTCAAGAGGTCTAGCGGCGCAGCAATGCCAGCATACTGATCTGAAGTTATTCAAGATTCTTCTAGTAAATGAGCTCGGCCTCTATAGACCACGCATGAACGGAAGAGCTGGCAACCAACTCGCCGCTAAATTGCATGTGCCGGATGGGCTGCAACAGAAGGCACAATTACACAAAATCCCCTCTTAATTAGCGGTTCTGTGGGTATGCTAGCTCACCATGCTGGAGCAGGAGGCAGGGCGTTCTTGGAAGAACACGTAGATCCATACAAGAAAGAGAAACAGAAAACAATGAGACTGAGGTGCTGAGGTCACGCAACACAATGAGTGGCCATGTTTGCCCGCTATTTTGAAGACGGAGCCCCATACACCGAGCACTGTCATGGGTCTGGGATTTCTTCAGAGCTTGAGAATGTTATTAAGTTTTCCATGTTGTGGCTACAGGGAGATGTGAAGTGGCACTCCGGCCCGGTGAGTAATGATGTGTGCCAGAATTCCGGCAGGAGGGATGACAGCATGAGAAGCCTTGTTGGCATCAGTTGGTAGAGCCATCGGACGATTCATCTTCCTCTTAAACCAATCCGCCAATGCGGTGCTGCTATTCCTCATTAGTTATGCTAATCCACATTTCGGTATGTCGTTGCAGTGACACGAAGCTAAAAGATACAGAATGTCTGAGACACCTCATACGTGTCAATTGAGGATAAATGTATGCGTTGATGGTAAGTTCAGGTACATGTACATTAATTGAGTGTATATATGTATATACATATGTATATATATATATATATATATATATATATATATATATATATATATATATATGTATATGAACATGCACATACACTGACACACATACAAATATCGGAAGCTGCTAGAATTTAGTTTTCATATTTTACATGTTTTGTACGATTTCAATTAAACAATTTCCAATTAAATGATTAAATATGATTTAATCTATTATTATTAAAATATTGAAACGTATACACAAACAGGGAAGCTGAGCACTAGCTGGCACATTTTTTTTTTATTTAGAGACGACAAAGTTTTCTTCAAATCCAATCTAAAATAAATTTTGATACAATGAAGATGACCATTCCTTTTTTTTTTTTTTGGAGACCAAGGGGGAGCGAGGGTGGGGTTCCATTTCCCCTTATCAAATATGGCTTCATTCCCCAGAAACTCATTGTGAGTTTAAATCACACTATGTATTAGGGGCTCATTAATAACCAACTTAACGAGTCCACAGACCCATTAAAAGATCTTTAAGAGCATATTTGATCATAAATCTCCTTAACCTATATTTAATGGCTGGATTTCGAGGGAAATATTTTTATCAAGTTCTAATTAGATGTGTGATAACAAAGACTGCTGAACATGAGGGCAATGGGAAGTCTAGACAGGCCCATCTATTGAGGGCGGCCATGTTTGATAGGCTGGAGACTAATGAAGGAACAGATCTTATTCTGGGATGGAGATGGACGGCTGAGGAATGATACCCTGGACTGTGATTAGGCCCACAGGCATGTGGGTCTCATTAGTCTTACAATTAGACTTCATTCTACGGGAATCGCACGGACACATTTGGAAAATAATATGAGAACACATTAAAACCTGACTAGGAGCCGAAACAAATGGAAAATCTGCAGGAATTGTCTCAGAAATCGGCAAGTTTAGGCTTCAATGTTTGCATTAGCAAACAACTGCGTAACCCGGTTTCTGATTTTGACAGTAACAGAATTTCATTAACTTGTTTGCTTATTGTTTTGTCACAGTTTGCAAGATATGCCCACTAAAATCTGCCCTCATCTGACAAAATGTGGAGCAGCAGAGCAATATGGCTTCTGAAGAACGGGGAATTTATGAGAGAAAATAGACATTGAAAGAAAAGCAATGTACATAGAAGAGTCTGTACATGAGATGGTCACATTTAGGGACGTTACCACAAAGTACACATGGCATTACTAAAAGCAGATCAATTAGATTTACGTGCTTTGATTTATATGGTATAATGATTGCGACTGTACAATAGGTGGTTTAAGAGCTAAAAGAGTAAACATGATTTTATTTGCCGGGAAAAGCACTTCCAGCATTTGGAGCGATTTCAGAAGGCCAAATCCATGGAAAATACAATAGGGGTTCAGGTCCCGGAGGGTAACTTTCAACTCGGATGGTATTTGCCGCTTAAGATGCACAACAAGCAAAGTCTAAAGCCTCCGGCATCATTCCTGTGCTCCTACTTAGGCCATGGGAATAAATCATTAATGGGTTTTTGGAAAAGAAGCTTTATGCAGTCTTTCATACCCTGTCGCCAACCTGAAGTCCTTGGCTCCCTTTCAGAACAGTTTTATTGCCTCGAAATTGCAAGGCTTAAATCGTGTACCCATTGAAAGTAAAACACAGCTGTAAATCTGTGCGATGCCTATTTCTTCAAAAGTCCCCCTCACCACCCATCAAATATCCATACACAATTCATTTAGGGCAATTTAGCTGATGCTAAACAGAATCAAGGTGAACTTCCAATGGGCCTTCAGTTAAGAGAGAGGAGGAGGAGAAAAATGGTGGCCTAGCTTGGAGGGAGTTTAATCAACTAGCTCCTCAAGGCTAGCCATCCAGCCATGGAGAAGACACACTTAGCAGATGAGTTTCTGTGTCGCTAGGCCGAGTGTATGTTCTCTAATCCTTCAGCCTAAAGTGTTTCGGTATTGTAAAGTATGGCCACACGTGTGGAGAGAGCTGGCGGGCTACACAAGATTAGAGTCACGATTAAAAGCCTATGGGATCGTGCGCGGCTGCCAAGTACTAGCGGCAGCGCTAGTCACGCCGCAGTCTGCGCCCGGAGATAAGATGGAACTTTTGTTTGAAACCTGATGAGGGGCTTTCTAATGAAAGTGCTGGACCAAAAATAATCTTTTTTCTCTGTGTTAGTCAATCAAACAACATTGTGGCGGGGACCGGATGAGAAAGAAAAAAAGAGAGAGGGAGAAAAAAGGAGAAGTCATTTTGCATAATCAGTGAGCACCATCTGGAACAATTAACGAAATTCCACAGAACTCCGAGGATCAGTCATATTGGCTTATTAAAGATCCTGAATTATAGGAGCAATAAATCCGTTGAAAAATGAAGTGTACCCCGGCCTGTCATCACTATTTTAACTTCAAATGCGCAAGAACATTTGATAAGGCTGAAAAGAAGAGATTAATATATGCAAATTAAGTCAAGCATTTCTTTTTTATAAAAACCCAACAACTGTCTCAGATTTTTTTTCTCCCCTGTCTCCTATTACACGCCTTTATGTTTTATTCATATGCCAGCTCACCTGTCATTTCATAAGCTCCAATATTATGGGGTATTATTAAAGTGCGTAAAGTGGCTCTTTAATTGGAAAGCTCGGCTGCATTTTCCAATTATTTGCAGCAAATTAAAAGCAGATGCACACGCATTACAAAGGTCTGATATCAGTTACCAATAAAGAATAAAAAAAAAAAAACTTCAACTCATAGTTTTTTTTTTCCTTACAATACAGCAATCTGGAATCAAGCCTTAATTTCCCTCTCAGGACAAGAAGCCTCTTAATAACTCCCTTTAATGGGTCAAGGGAAATTGTTTCAAGGCATAAGGTTTTCTTTTTAATAATTAATACAATATATCATTTTCTTTTAATTTGAAAATATCCCAAAATTATAATGCAAGCCTTTTTTTTAGATAAATGGGGTTGTAACTGGACAAGGCCCTTCGATGAAAGTAGTAGACAAACTAAAAGGTATAATATCCAACAAAGAGCATTAAAACAAAGAGACATAAGCATAAACAGACATATAAACCGCATATACATAAATAAAATTAATTCTCTGAAGGAATTCTGAAAATTGCAGTTCCTGAAACACTGCACTAATGAATCCCAGCAATAACATAAGTGATTCTTTCTTATTAGTTTTATTCTTATTTGTTTTCTCATCATTATTATTATTATTATTACTATTATTATTATTATTATTATTATTATTATTATTATTATTATTAGTAGTAGTAGTAGTTATAGTAGTAGTAGTAGTATTAATATTTTAAATTTCTCAAACAAATCTCAAACATATATGTCATATAAACTGTAATCCATCACCTCCCAAATGCTGCAAACTGTTTCCCACACTGATTATAACACTAATTAGTAAAAATATCCTTCAAACCATCACACTAAATGAACAATTAGTGACACCAAAAATCTGCTCCGAAAAGGTGGGGAGTATATCGGAATATTTTTTAAATATTGTATTAATAAATGTCAAAGCAGCGACACCCAAAATCCACACATAAAGGAGCAGATGATGACACGATCTCTGACACCCACAGGGTCGTCTTTAAAGAACTTGCTTTTTATGCGTGTGTGTGTGTTTTGTTAGAAAATGACGGAAGGTTTAATCAAGAAAGCAGGCAAT
>CM051498.1:20186259-20201259 GCA_028031935.1 Paedocypris micromegethes | reverse complement strand
AGAATTGAAACCTTCTTCCAGCCAGCTATAATTTTTGAGCCTTTTTACTATTTCTGTGTCATGGGGATCTAGAGCCAATCTCAGCAACTCTGAGCCTGAAGGCTGGACACAAACACACACACACACACACCTTGGATTGGTGGCCAACCAATCGCAGAGCGGGACACACACACACACACACACACACACACACACACACACACACACACTCTTCTGAGTAATTTTCCTGACTCCATGCATCTTGATGTCTGGGTTTTTCTACCTTTATAATGCCTTTATCTACCTTTAGATAACATGCCGTATGCAGCTCGGAGCTCAAGGCAATTGTCTACTTTTGCTTAAAGGTAAACTTGCCATCTTGGTCCAAACCTTGCCATCTACAACAATGCAAAATAATAGAAAGAGTGTAAAGGCGGGGGAGCAAACGCTTAAACAGACACGAACCTGCTGAAAATTCATGAATAAAACAGCCTCAGCTGATCAAAAAAGGTCAAACAGCTTAACCATGTCCAAGTTTTGAGGAAAAGCAAAAGCAGCATGCTCTGCACTTCATGGACAGTTTGAACTTGCTCTCCTCATCAATCAGGCGCTGGAGAATTACGCTCTCTGACTCACTCACAGGAATCAATAAATTCAGTGCTGCACTGCCTGAGTCTCTCCGCATCAGGAGCGCTGCATAATTCGGCTTTAGACATGCTTTGAAGACCAAATGAGCATCTCCAACAGGTTACAGAATGCATCAGATGCATTAAAGTCAGACAGAGTCATGTTTGGAGGAAGATTAGGAGCAAAGTGACACTGCTAGCGGAGTAAGATGTCACTTAGGCAGAGCGAGAGTGTGAGTCTGGGAGGAAGTTAGGAAGGTAAGTGCAGATGGGGATATAGGAAAAGCCTCTGAAATGTGATATCGATGCAAAGCAGGCGAAGTTGAAAAAAGAAAGGTGGGGGATGTTTGAAATTGATGATTGAAAGGGTTAAAGCATCACACACACAACACAAGTGGCTTCCAAATCCACTGATGGAACAATGGGAAGAATAAAAAATAGGACCCACATCCCTCGTGTTTTAGTTGTGGCCACCAACAGAAAGATGTGAATTATTAAATGGGTCAGAGGATGAAACTTGCAAGTAAACTGAAAAGTGGCTTGTGGTGAGTGGATAGTCTGCATTTCTCTCAGGTGTGATGAGATAAATAAATGCAGTAATTTCTATCAGGGGCAATAAAACATGCTCTCTGACAGCCTGTGGTATTTATGAACTGAAGCCTGCAACTCAGATTTATTTCTCTCGATGGGGCCGACTTCGCCCTGTTCATCTGCATCAGCATTTGCTCGTGTTCAATTCGGCCCTATGGTGAATTTTTAAAAGGTTGGCATCAATCTTGTGGAACCGATTGCCACATTTAATGAAGACTTCCTTTCGTTTGCAAAGGTTGACTTGAACGCGAGGAGGAGAGGAAGCCGGCGACATGGCTCTGCACGCATCAGACTTTTCACAAACAGCCGTAAACTGAAAGGAGATGGTCTGAATGCTCTTTCGCTGGAACTAGCCTCAACTAGCCCAGTCACTGGAGCAAGCCAAAACAATAGCCAATGATACCGAGCACTACAGGGAATGGAAATGAGATCTATTCGCTGAAAAGCCTGTTTATGACGAGAATCTGTTTGGACAAAAACATCCGCAATTTGATAAGGTCAGCACGGAGATAAGAGTTGCTCTTTTAACTGAGAATTTAGAGTCGATGGTGTTTATCGAAGATATTCTTGTACGGAGCTAATATATACACACACACGAATATGTTTCTTGTGAACCACCTTTCAAAAAGTAAACTAGAGCGCAATGAGGAATGTATCGATTCTGTGTGTGTTTCAGAGCAGAGCTGTCAAACAGTCCACACAATCCAATTTGTACTTTAACAGTTTTACGGTACAAGTTTTATTAAGTGTATAAACTTACAGGGCTTAAAAAAAAACTCAAAACAGGGGTTACAATGGTTTGACCTTGTAAGTTTTCAAGGTTGGTCTTTACATCCATTGACTTGCAAATTCCATTTTTTTTGCCATTTTAGCAACATAAAAACAGTACACACACTATCTTGTTTCCTCACACTATTATTCTTTAAACAATTCACACTGTTGTGTAAAACTATAGCCTTGATCCATCTATGGCAATGAGGTGAAGAAAGACAGGAATTTGGTATAAGACAGAAGGTCTCAAGACAATCGCTTGATGGTTCATAAGACCAATTGGAACAGACAAAAGTCAAGAATATCACAATGCCTGGGAAGTGGAAGAGCGTTGACTTGGGATGAAGGACTGGTCAAATTAGAGTCAAGTCTTTGAACAAAAAGACAGGCCCTTCAGAACAAGGTAGAAGGGCTGGAAGATTGACTTTCATTATGATGAAGCCGAAAACAAACCAAATCGCAACACAACTTTCAGGTTGTGGACGTCTACAATACAGACCATATAAATTCCAACCACAAAGTTCTGTTTTCCGGAGAAAGTACCAATAAGTCATGGTGAATCCGAATATCAAAAGTTCAATTCTGCATGTTGAACCCTCCATGGGAGGCTGATGAGAAGCTCAAGGAGGCATTGGCGTAAAAGGCAAGCACGAGTCCGTCTTGGAGAGCAGAGCTATGGAACATCTGTCACATTATGGACAAATCCTGCTCTCGCGGAGCCCAATGCTAGGATAAAAATGATGTATAAAAATAATACAGAGTGAACTGAGAGGAACCTGGAAGCCGGTGTTTTGACACTCATCTGAGATCCTCAATGACAATACTTCAGTGCTGGGTGTGAGTAGGCAGCCCACTCAACCCAGAGTGTGTAGACAGCTGCTCTCGGCAGTGGCGGCTTTCCTGCTTGTCATTACCTTACTTAGAGTTCCGTGTCAGCGGTGGAGTAGGAAAAATCCAGAAGAATTCCATTGCAGAATATAGGAACGCCGAAGCTCTAAAGAGTCACAGATCTTTGCTGATGATTCTATTGTTTGTGGCACTGCTCAGTTTGACTTTACTTGATGTTTATGGAAATTTGCAAGCTTTTTATGGAAAGGGTACATAGAAATGTGACAAAGACACAGATCTGGAGATGGTGTCACAACAGATCTCTTACAGGGCCTGCTTTCCCTGAGAGCAGGAGGATCATCTATTGCTGGAGAGCTGATGCTCAAAAGGTGACAGGTAGGTCACCTTAAAAAAAAAAAAAAAATCTGACAGCTGTCCTTCAGCTCAAAACCCCAACAAAGCACAAAACTCTGCACCCAAAATATTCATTAGCATATAGTCTTCAGTGCACTCAGGCACACTGATAATTCACAATAAAATATGTGATAATAAATCATTTTTATGCTTGGTTTCACATAAAGTCATAAATGATCTATAAATATTGTTTAATTGCACCTCAAAAAGCAATATTATAAAAACAAATACAACAGATAAAAAAATGGCAAACATTTAATCTGATAGTTTAAAAATCTTCACTCAAAATTGAATAGTGATATAAGTCAAAAATAAAATGTTATTATTACTCAGGTAATTACTATTTGCCATAGTCTTATTGAGTACTTAAAAGTTAGCAAATCTTACAAAATGTTCAATAAAAAGTAGTGATTATGATTAAAATGAGATGTTTGTCTGTTCTTTATTATAAATAATACTACAGTATATAAACTTTACCAACGTCTCCCAGCTTGACTTTTACGATGAAATTGTTCAGTTTCACGACATAAAAAACTTTCTCTCTCATATATAACCCAATTGCTCGACAATAAATGTGCGAAACCTTGATTCTACGAACAAAATAGGAAACCAAATTATTGGCACACGGGAACTTTATGTCCTCTGTCAATCCTGAGGTCAGATATCAGGAGCAAAGATGACAGTTTTATCAGGAGGACAAACGATAGCATGAACAGAGACAGGAAGCTGTTTCGAGCGCTAAAAACAACCACTAAAAATAGATCAAAACAAAACCCAAAATGTCGGTATGAAAAACAGACTTTGCCTTTTCACACATGCACCAAGTAAAATTGAGGTTTGAACAACTTTTCCCTCAACAGTCAGCACAAACAGTGATTAGTGTCCTTGTAGCCTGGGGCAAAGGGGTTTATTTCCAGAACCACCAACATTCAGAGTTAAAGGGGGCATTAAACATTTATTTCTTATTGACTATATGTTTAAAACATCTTTCCTATAACTGTAAAAGGCATTAAAATTTGAAGGCATCTTAAAAGAGTCATACACACACTAAACATTGATGGGAGCATAGAGTAAGTGTGAAATAAACCCGGCAATTTTTCCCCACACACTTAAACTAATTTCTCATTTTATGGCAACTCATTTAGTTTTTTTTTTTTCCTGGCTCTAACACTAGCAATTATATTTTAACTTCAATAGGTTCATAAAACAAATTACAGATGAAAAAAGTATGTTCTCCTAGATCACTTTAGGTAATTATTGACTCAAGGGGGATCAAATCCATGACACTCTCATTGGATCAGGATCAGACACCTATAAGCTAGTGAAGACTCACTGTTTGAAATACGGGCAAGGGGATTCCCAAATTGGGCTGGATACTTGCCAAACAAATACCCACTTAGGAGATTTGGTAATGACATTACTGGCTCTCTTATTCTTGGAAGAAGACCAAGTCAGTTTTGTTGTGTCTGGTTCACACTTTCCACACTTACCTATGGAATGATAAAGAGCTTCCAAAACTCTGAGCAGTGTATTGTTCATTTTGGAAGACAAAGGGAGTGTTGTTCCCTACAAAAAAAAAAAAAAAAACTCTGTAGTTCCCTGACAATTGTTCTGACTTTTTCTAAAGAGTCCCTGTCTTTTAGACATAATACTTGCAAATTTAAAGGTCCAGCTTGCACGTTTGGTCGCAAGTAGGGCTTGTACCTTGTGGGTTGTAGAAGCCATGTAGGGTCCAGCTTGAAATCTAAAATGGGATGCCTTGTAACTATAACATGAGGCAGTGTAAAATTACAGATGTAATTAGCAGGGCTGTCTTAGTTACTTGTGCACATCCATGGTGAAAGAGAGTTACATGTTGTGACTTTGTTGTTGGACCAGGACGGCCACTGTACAGATTCATCTGCGAATGTAAGTGAAGCCATCTACCATGCTTCCTTTCACACAAGGCAACAAGAGGAATGGTAAAAGTAAAGCGGATCAGATCAGAACACAAATACAATCCATGGTAGTGCTGCTCACTTTTTGTTCCTCTTCGTGAGGAACACAAGGTCAGTAACCAAAAAAATAGACACTTAAACAATAAAAAACACTTAAACAATAATGAAAAAATATGAAATATGTGAAATATGAAAAATAATGGAAAAAACATACTGACTTACAGCCTTGATCTATACTACTCACATACTCACTAGCTAAAATGCATTTTTTATCTGCAATAAAATCAAGTAGGTTTGCCAAAGCTAGTTCACACATCACTAAACGAGATAGTTGCTAGTCAATCGGTTAGAGCAGAGCAACATTTACGCCTTGATCTTGCACTTCAGTTTTTACAGTTCATCACCATCTTGCAATCCTCGGGAATCAAACTTCATTTGGTTTTCAAAACAACAGCACTTAATGGAATTAATTACAGGAAACAAAACTCTACCGCTTAAATATCCAAGAGGATGTCCAGAAAATCTTAACACCAACTACCATTAGTGATTTTTCAAAAGATGCACAGTTTGCAAGGCATTCACAAAGACATGAAAGCATGAAATGTAATAATAAGGCTGAAGTGCACAGCCTGTGATCACAGCGGGTATCAGAGAGGGGCAGCGGGGATCCTTGCTTGGAGGTACAATTTATTCTTCTACTTGAAAAGGGGCTTCAAAAGAGGGTGAATAACTAGGGTGAAACAGCAGTAGGTGAACGAGTGAGATCACATAGAGAAAGACCCAGAGACATCAAAAGTGTGCGCGGCCTTCACTAAAAGAACTCCATTACCGTGTAATACCATGTAAGCTACAATACCATGGTACATTTCTGAGGATCCATCAACTGGGCAAATGTTCAAAGAGCAAAACTTCAGACAATGTTTGCGCTCACTTGTAGATCTTGTGTATTTTGTGAGATAACACCAAATAGCTGCAGTAGACAGAATAGCAGCATTGATAGAAAATGTAATGCAGAAAAACGGCTTTTCTGTAGCTTAGTCGGATTGACATTGGCCACATCAAAGGTTTCTCGAATCCCGAAGTTAACAAAAAAGTTTGAAATAAATTACAGTTAGAATGTAAGAACTGTACACTGTAAAGTCATATTATATTAACATTGAATAGAAGGACCTACTTAACTTATTCAACTTATTTATAATTCAAGGAAGACCCACTCAAAGTTGTGACTCTTGGTTTTCTTTTAGGCCTCAAGTTTCCTTTCACAGTTAAAACCATATGTCAAGGACAATTGTCGTTGAAAAATGTCCATAGAATTGAGAATGTGTGTCCTGCTCTATGATTGGCTGGCCACCAATCCAGAATTGCTGGTATTGGCTTCAGCTTTCCATGACCCAAAAGTAGTTGGGGAAATGAACAAGAGGATGATACCAACCTCTTTTGATAAAAGTGTCTAAATTAATGTTTATATAGTGAAACATATACGATTTTTTAAAATGATGGTACTGTATTTAATAATATTATAAAATAAACATATTGAGCTATTCTCAAACACAATGATAGAATAAAAAACATAAACAATACTGTTGAAAGTTTGGGGTCACCTAGACAATTTTGTGTGTCCGATGAAAAGTCACACTTTTTTTCTAAGAACAAGGACAGACTGTCGAGTTTCACATGAAAGTTTTTTTTATTATTTTTGGTGATTTTAAGCGTTTGATTGACCCCACAAATGTGATGCTCCAGATTCTCAACCTGATCAAAGGAAGGTCAGTTTTATAGCTTCTTTATCCAGATAAACAGTGTCCAGCAGTACTAACATGATCAAACAAAGGTTTTCCAATCATTCATTATCCTTCTGACACAATTCGCAAACACATTGTTCCATTAAAACACTGGAGTGACAGTTGCAATATAATTGCAGTTGCTTAGAATAATCTAAGAGTATTTCTGATTAGATTAAAGTTATTTTCATTGACAAAAACAGTGCTTTTCTTTCAAAATCAAGGACATTTTAAAGTCAAGATGGAAACGATAGTTTACATTAAAAAAACATGTAATTTTAATATATAGCTAAGCACATGCATTAAGTATACATTATATGATATCTTCAGAATACATGAATAAGAAATAAACAACTACACAAACACAACAGATTAAAACTAATTCACTATTCACACTCTGAGGTTCTGATTTAAAATCTGTAGATTTCCTTTGGCATCATCCACCTCCACCCAGTTTCCCCAACTGTCTACCACGAGAAACAGCAGATTGTTTATTTACAAAGAAAAAAAGCCCACTACATCCAGATTATAAATAATTGAAATGTTTGAGTTGGATGTGGAACAAAGTCGCACTCCCTCGGAGTCTTCTTCCCTTCAGGCTGTGTGTCTGTTGCTGTCGGGTAGAACTGATCTCCTTTCTGGCTCCAGCACTTGCAGCACAACCATTTCATGTTTTTTCTACACTTACTGCTTCAATCTAGGAAGCTAAATGATCCATCATCCCTTATTCACATTAAAGCAGGGAATCCAATCGCTTAGCAAACTCGGTTGATCCGGTGACCTACAGATCACTAATTGAAGGGACAGTTCTCGTAGGAGAACCTGAGGTTAAGTGTCTCGCTCAAATGCACAATGGTAATCAAACTACAGTTTTTGAATCTCCTTCAGTCAGTGTTTCTCACAACATTAATATTTAGGCACATTTACAGTCGCAGATTCGGAATTAAATGACAAATTTATTGTAACTGACTATAGTTAACACAGAACTCTTGGGGACGCTAGAAATGTTAAACTAGAAATACAAAAGCAATGGAGGTGTAACATAGACCAGAACAGTAACAACATTTTGCTGTTTTGGGTTATTAGTATTTTACCTTGTCCTTGGAATTGTGGATGAAGGTATTTCCATATCAGATTTTGTAACTTTTCCCAGCTGATACCAAATCCCCAAATTATTTAGCTCTCTGTGAAAAACATTTACAAATGTAATCATGAAAACAACATATCTATGCATAAAAGAAAAAGTAAAATAAGCTTCACTGTCATTTCAACCATAGTTAGCAAAGCAATATACACATAGATCACAATGAGAACTTGGGCAATGCTTCTTTAGAACCATAGACTATCATAATTTCTGCAGAAGCCAAGACCCCCCACAATTATGCATGACCCTAAACCCCAACGTTTCTCTAGAATGCTAAACCCCAATGTTTCTCAAAAATTCAAGACCCCAATGTTTCTTTAGAACTCTAGACCTCAACTATTCTAGACAACTCTAGACTCCAATGTTTTTCAAGATCTCAAGACCCCAATGATTCTCTAGAACCCTAGACGCCAATGTTTCTCAAGAATTCAAGACTCCAACAGTATTCTAGAACCCTAGACCCACATTTTTCTCAAGAACTCAAGGCCACATCTTTTCTCTAGAATCCTAGACCCCAATCCCAATTTTTTTTTAACTCTCTCTTGAACTCAATGAAACTCTAGAACTCTAGAAACTCTAGAAACGCTCTCTTGAACTCTAGACCCTAACGTCTCTCAATATCTCAATACCTCAGCGCTTTTCTAGAACCCTAGACCCCAAAGCTTCTCAAGAACTGAAGATCCCAATGTTTCTCAAAGACCCTAAACCCCAACGTTTCTCTAGAACCCAATATCCCAATGTTTCTCATGAACTCAAGACCCTGTAGTTTATCAAAGACCCCAGTTTCCAACATTCCTCTAGAACCATAGACCTCAATGCTTCTCTAGAACCCTACACCCCAACGTTTCTCAAGAACTCAAGACCCCAATGTTTCTCTAGGACCCTAAACGTCAACATTTTTTAGAACTCTAGATCCCAATGTTTTTCTAGGACCTTGGACCCAAATGCTTATCATGGACACATACAATGTATGCAGTACATGTTTATAAAGAGCATTGCTTCAATAAAGAGAGCAGCTCCACTAAAAGGAAGTACCCACAATGCTTGCAGCTGGCCGCAGGCACTGAGGGGCACATGAGGGAACAAATTCACTGACAAACCAAAACAACAAAATCCACTTTGGTTTAAAAATGATGATGTCGACAGCATAATAAACATAGCTTGGGGTTATTTACTTTGTTTGTTTGAGAGGCAATGTGTGACCAAAACTTTTCAGAAAAAGGAATAAAATAACGTACCCTATAAATGTGTAGTTAGCGAGGCTGTGCTTCGATTTTCCCTGTACAAGTACATCACACACAGCCGTATCCGCGCTGTGTCTGGGGACCAACTTCACACACAGCCGCTCTTTCCTCAAAGCTTGCTCTTCTGTGAAAGCAAGATGAACAACAACCAGAATATAAGCAACCCAAATTACATCTTTCATTTATCAAGCAGTCAAACTACATTTACACTAGAGTCCAAACGTGATGGTCTCATAACTGCAGCACTGTCATCATGCTGTATGACCTTGGCCTTAGGAAGCTTTGAAAGAAATAAAACACCGCATTATAACCAAATCTATTTAGTTAAACAGCGCACTAAAAATACCCAAGCGTTAATATTTAAAGACCTTACAAATGCAATGTATATGCGCCTTGGGCCTTTACACATCATACGAGTATATGAAAGCCCATCATAATTACATAAAAATGGCATTGGTGGGAACTAGAGAGGAATCTTTAGCGTCAAGTGTGTTAGAGAGACATAACAGAGGATTTCTCCAAGACTTGATTACGAGTGAAACCGCAACACAGTAGCTGAGGCGTCCATTAAACATGCCTTTACAACAATAAAGTGCTGCATTAAAGCGCAGCCCAACGAGACTCCATCTACTTTTGAGTCATTCTGCTAAAACCATGCTACCAAACTCGCCCATATCACTTCATAGCCCATCCCATTCCTACCGAGGCGATGCCGGGACGTGTAAATGCAATAATAATGAAAATAATAAACCTACAGCCCTCACTCCCAACGCCACAATAATATTGCATTCTCAAAGGTACGGTGAGAAGAGACGAGTGAAGAGGAGAAGGAGAGAAATACATAGCACTAAACCATCAAGGGAATGCATTTCATTAATATTAGATAACCACCATCCACTCCCGCGCCGCACAGATAAATACATAAATAAATAAGCACATCATAAAGAAAAGCTGGGTTCTGGCAGAGATAAACAATGACTCATCGTTCTCCTCTCCTCGTACCTCCAGGGCGAAATGTTTATTTTACCATCTCGCACCATCATAAATTAAGCTAAACCTGAGCCCATGAAACATTCACGTTCACAACCTCTGGAGAAGACAACCCTCTGGAGGACTACAGAGAATGGAGGGGGGGCAGAGGGGAGAGCGAAAGAAATAAGACTTTTTCTCTTTGCTTACCAGTACCTGTGGTGTCTTGGATTGGTGTGAAGCCCTCTGGCACACAGGCCTTGGAGTCAATCAGCTTCATGTCCACGACTACATTGGAGAACTGCTTCTGTACATACATACCATGATAATATGACAAAACTGAGATGTGTGAAAACATTACAAATCTGTGAGTAAGCTGCCTATACTGATTGAAATGAACCAATACTAATACAGTTCTATTAGATAATCGAACAGTTCAGTAGACAAGTACACAAATCTAGCTCTCTTCTACTTGGAGCCAACTCCCGACAAACATTTGTCCACTTTGTCCAAACAAAGTTTTAGCTTGCTTTGGTCTCAATGTGTCTCACAACATAAATCTTTCCTCAAGATGAAACATTTTGATGCAGCATTGTCCGCCTTAAGATGTGATCACATGGCTTGGTTAACTTGGTATTAGCAATTGTTGCTAAGAAGTACCATTTGAATAATATTTAGCTTATCCAATAGCAGAAGGTAAATATAAAGATGCCTCATGCTTAAGTACACAAATTACCTTTTGTGGGTTGTGTCTACTTAAACGGAAGGTGTGTCTTTCGCACTTGTAGACCACTCCCGAATGTCAAAGAAACCGACCTTAAGATTCTCAATCAATCACAAAGTTGCAAAATCACACCGATGCTAAACAAAACGTCTGCTTCAAGTATGAAGGTCAGAGTACAGAAGCATAATGCTAGTGAAAGCGCCACCCGGAAGATTTGGGAGAACTCAAGCAATTTTGGATCAAGGATTTGTCATGGGATTTAATCTCTGTCATGACTTAAATCGCTGCACAGCAAGGTCTGGGCGTCTCCCTCAAAGCCAAACGCTACCAGACTGATCCCTCTCACAAGCTTACGTACCTTTCTTTTGGGTGTCTGAACTGTCTTGCACGTTGTGTCACTACTGTTCGTTTCTGTGCCCAATACAACGCAAGATATTTTGGAATTTGCACAGTTTGAGAATACTACCACTTACTCAATTTCTTAGTCACGCTGAGTTTAAGTAACTCTGGGTCTCAGGTGGGATACATACCGTGAATTTCATTGCCCACTTTTAACAATTATGGTTAACTATGAGCCTAACTGTTTGTTTATTTATTTGCTTGGATTTGTTTTTGCTGTTGTGACGTGAAATTTCCCCGCTGTGGGACTAATAAAGGATTTTTCAATTCAATTCAATTCAATAACCAGGTATAACCAGGCCTTTCAATGAAACTAGTTCTAAAGTTTAATACCAAACAATATGTGCAATTATTTCATTTGTATTCTTATCTTTATTTATTGTTTACCGCTGTGTATCCTTTACTTGATATTTGTGGTTTTTGCTCTAACAGATTTTCTCATTGGTAGGACAAATAAAGATTTTATTCTACTGATGTAGATGTAAATGTAGAGTCATCTTCTTCCAACTAAAATAACCCATTTTAGGGGAAAATCCATCCTTATAAAGTCCATCCATCCATATCAAAATTGTGCTCTGTTTTTAAGCTATCCATGTGAAGACACACAAACCCGGAGCAGTGGGAAGCCCAAGTCGTGACACTCAGGGGGCATGTGGGGCTCAGTGTCTTGCCCAAGGACACAGTTGCAGAACCAGCCGTAGGGGCATTCGAACCTTCAACCTCTGGGACACGAGTCCATGTTGCCTACCCCTAGACCAAAACTACCCTACATATCCATCAATACATCCATTCAGATCCATTTTCTACCGTTTACTCCTTTTCATAGTCACCAGGAGCTCGTGCCTATCTCACCCACTCTGGGAAAGAGCCAGAACACACACTCTGCATTGGAGGCCAACCATTCACAGCTAGTGGAAAAATATTCCTTCTTAACTAAAGTCTTACCTAAGTGGGAGTCTACTGTATCGTTGCTGTAATCCTTCATCTATCATGCATGATTTCCACTCTTTAAATAAGTCAACTGCTGTGTACTGAGGACACTTTTCCACACAAGCTTTTCCTCCGCCTGCCCTCTTTTATGCTTCAAGCACCTGTGCGCTAGTCATCATCCTGAGACAAGGCAGCCAAGTGCCCGGCCAAATTGCTCGTGCTTCAGAACAAAGAGTTCTTGAAAACAATCAGGAGCTGTTTAGTTGACATTTTCAAGCATGACTTTTTCCTTCGACTTTTCCCAGCCACATGCTCATTACAGATCCATTTCTCGCCGTAATAAATAGCAATAATCCAGCAAACGCGCAGAAAGAGCGAAGCTAGCGTGGCGTGACGTGACGAGTCCGACATTCTAGATGTCATCGCTACTGTTGCCCGGCAGTTATTACCACTACAGAGCATTTTTATTCATAGCTTTCATTCTGACTGGAGGGTACAAATATGGATGAATGTTATTACTATGCATGAAGGCTGTTTTTCCCGCCTTTTTAACACCATGTTTATTTATTTATTTTTAGGATGCCATGGAGATTTTTTCCATCAGGACCTGACAAAAGGACCATCTACCACCAACCCTGAGTATGATAAATCACAAACTGTTTACTTCCCACCACATAATTCACTAGCTAATTCTGCAGAATCTGTTTTTGTCATAGACAATTACAGTGGGGGCCACTTTGACTGGCAGACAAAATAGCCTTTGTTGATGGCACTGCCATGTTTTATTAGCGTCACTGACTTCAAAACAGTGCAGACACAAATTTTAAGACTTCACGCTGGAGAGGTGGAAGAGGCGACTGATGTGATACATACTAAATCTGTAGCTTTCAATGAGCTTGATCAACAAGGAGGGGTGTGCAAAATCTGCCCAGGCTAAACCAGTCACGATGGGCTGAAGCTTCATCACCAGAACCGTTCACAGTAGCACATACATTCTGGGTTGGCATTTTGAGCGTTGATTTGTATCACATTTCCAAAGAAGAAGATTACAGTCTACTGTTTTTTTTTTTTTTTCCAGTCAAAAACTGTCTTGGACAACACACTTAGAGTTTCTCGCAGAGATTCACTCATGCACACATTTTATAAATTATTTTAATTTGTATATATGAATTAGTAGCCAATAATGAATTAGTAGTCATTAATATTTTGGCCATGAGTCTAATTTTTAATCACATTCAGTCTCATAATATTTTATTTTGTATTATAAAACCAATAAAAAATATTTAACATTTAAAAAAATATATATTTAGTAAATACAAAAAACAAAAAGAAATAGCAAAATAGACCATCCATCTAGGTATTTTATTTTGTCAATTTCTGAGTCACTGGGCGCTGAAGCTAATTAAAATATACACCAAAATCTAAAATATGTTGTAGTTTTGTTGGAACGTATTTTAAAATATCACCTTTGAAAAGTATTGGTGTGAAAGATTCTGATGAACATTAGCTGCATAAAGCTTACAATGAGAAACAAAAGTGGGCACAAGTTCACATTGTTCAACTTAAATGAAGATTGAACTGCTTGACTGGGCCGCATGTTTCACTTTAAAGGAAGATACTCGCACATAAAAAGCCAATCTTTCTCAATTTAGTTCATCTAAACCAGATGCGCACGTTCAAATAGCTTCAATTCACAGTGGAATCTTTTAAAATAGGTGCTTCTTTATCAGCCATATTGCGATGGGTGTTTGAAGTGTCATTTTTGATGAGCTAGATTCCCCATAACCAAAACTTTGACGTTTCTAGAATGTTTTCACCATCTTTGATGAATGGCTGGGAGGTATCCAAACATCTACAGGGACCAGGTTAATTGAGCAAAATGAAATCGTGAACTACTAACGCAGAGAGTTGCGTTTATGAATAATCATAAACCGCAAATCCTTCGGGAGTGTTGGAGAGCATCAACACATTTTCAAATGCATCCACTCTGGGACTTCATACATCAAGTGAAAAAAATTCAAACTATTCTAAATTCCGACTAGTATTTGCATTCGGTTTGGATGCTTCACTTTAAAGGATAGAACATATTTTGAAGGAGTTTGTGATCAAAGATCCTCACAGAACCCTAATGAGAGACGGACTGAAGCAATCGGGGCAAACGTGTCCTATGACGGTGCGGGGAAAAAAATAACTGGAGGAAAAAAACGAAGCCAGAAGTGTTCAACTTTCACTTTTTCACTTACGTTTTGGGCGAAGACTGCTCGAGTGAAACAGAGATAACGCGTGACCTTGGATTTGAATATGCTGTCCTTCCACAGGTTAGCATCACAGCCATCTGTTGTTTGTGCAACCTACATAAAAAACACACACACGTTGAGAAGGATGTGCAATGAGGTGAGATCACATTAATGTATGGATACCACATGCATCTTTGGCCTTGCTCTGTGCATATTTGGATATATTAAGTCATATTTGAGCTCATTGGTCTACACAAGCTGAGGAATTTTCATAAAAGTGTCATAAAAGACAAAATGTTGCATATACAGAGGTGTGAAGTACCATAGTAAGAGAGTAAATAGACTTTGTTACTTTGGGAATTTTTTGTACATTTTGTAAATATATTTATAAATATACATATGTATAATACAATTGATTCTAAAAAA
>CM051498.1:20022902-20186240 GCA_028031935.1 Paedocypris micromegethes | reverse complement strand
AAAAAAAAAAGTATGAAAAACTCTTAAAAAAACTGGAATAATTATTTAGACATTAAAACACTGGGCATAGTATTTGTGCTTGTATTAGTACTTGTACTTTATTGATTGCGTGAATTTGTTGTAAAAATACTTGAAGTAATTTTTTTTTACAAAATTTACAAAAATACCTAAAATAACAAAGGTACTTTGTAAACATAATTTACTCAAGTACTTTACACCTCTCAGCATATATCCATGGAATAAGAACAATATGCTGACAAACTCAAGTCTTCAAAAACTCAAATTTGGCATATTGATGGAAATGTCCAACACTTTTAAACTCAATAATTTTACTGACATTTTTGATGATACGTGAGCAAACTTCTTCTAATCGACTCTACTATTCCACGTTGGTCTTATTTATCACACACACACACCACTAAAATACTAATCCAAAAACACCCGTACGTACTTTTCCCTCCCTTTTAAACAAGGTGTAATTCAAACCCAAACAGCAGGAGGTCTTGACAGGGATACATAAACCTTTCTAAAATGCCAGACAACCTGACAGAAAACTGGACAGGAAGAAGAACAGACTTTTGAACGTAGCCGGCAAATGAATCGCGGAGCTTCACCCTCATCAGCCATAGGGCTTAAGCAGAAGCTCTCAGGAGGAGTCCATACATCAACCAGCAAACCCTCCATTCCTTGCCATCTCACTCCTCCCTGTACAAGACAACCCGTCCTGGCCACTTTTTCCAGGTCAGTGCCCCGCGCCTCCTGTCAGCGTAAACAAAGAGCTGGAGCTGTGAAGCTCAAAGTCAAACAGGGAGGAACCAGGCACCAAAGGAGTCAGTATGCCACCGCACAGCCGGGGCAGACAACACGGTCTGAATCTGGAAGCAGCTTCTAAACACTCAAAACACAAACTTGGGACAATCTATAGAAACAACAGTTTTTCCACCATAAATTCATAGCCAAAAGTTCAGGAGACTTTCTCACCCCTGACACCTTGTCAAAAGCTTATTGAATATGATTAATGTACATCCAAAATACATGGATCCATTGGCAATGTGTGCTGATTACAGTCAGATCATACTGTAGCTTGTCTGCCCTGTAGTGACCGGTATACAGGTAGATGGCAGTAGCGAGCTCAAGAAGACAATTAGACTAAATCAAACTTTCAAATGAAATTATCTCTAAACAACAGGTTCTACCGTTACTGTAACAGTATTGCTATTCATTTATTGACAGATAGAAAATAAGTAATGTCAAGTGGGGACAAATCCCTTTTTATATTTGATATTTGATATGTGTAAATTGTATTATTTTGTCTATAAAAGGAAATTGTTTGTATAACTTATTGTGTGCATTTTATGTACAATTGCACAGTTTCATTGTTCATGTTTTTATGGTCTTTATTTTTCAGTGTTTTGCATTTTCTTTATCTCTAGACAACTGGTACTTTTAATCCCATCTGATAAATGCTGTACAAGACATAACTACTCTTTACTTAAGAAGGGCAAAAATAAAATGTGATTTTACAGCATCTTTTGTGTGTGTAGTAGTTACTAATTACTAATGTCTAGTAAAATAGGAACAGTTAATTTATTTATCTGCTGACACTTAACAGAACAGATCTAACAAATTCAGAGTATACGATATGTTTCTGATTTGTACTTTTATGTACATCACATAAGACAAATAAGAATAAAACAAAAGCAACAAAGCTAGAGAAATCCCTAACATGTCTGCACTATAACAAGCAACTAGAGGAACGCGTAAAGACATCATTTATTTTGTATTATTTTGTTGTGTAAAGGTTATTAATAAATAAGAATGTTTGCTCACGCAACAAAAGTGAAACAGTCACATCCTGCTGTGTGATGAGGGAAAGGCCAAGCAGGAAAAGGGGCTCCGAAAACATGCTGGTGCCATGTGGCATACACCGGATCCATAGTGCCAGTGGGCAGAGGCCCAGCTCCGTGCCAACCCCTCGACAACCCACCGGAGACAGCAACAGTTGGAGATTTGCGGGTGGGACAGGAAGAGAGTGAGAAAGAAGAATGAAATCACAGAGGAAGAGGAAAGCAGGAAGAGCTACTTACCCGTGAGCTTAATGTAGACAGGGTTCATTTTGGACTGCCTTGTTTTCTGCTTGTTTGTTTGTTTGTTTGTTTTTTAAAAAAAAACATCCTGTCACTCTGTTTTAGACTTTAACACGCACACACAATCAATCCTGTTGTTCTAGTTTAGCCCGAGTGCTCCAAGATTGCTGCGAGTTTCTGAGGCAACTTTTGTGTTGTGCCATCTGACTCCTACACCAGCATGTGGCATTTGTGACAAGCTCAGTTGAAAACCTCATTTCAGTGTTGTTCAAACATGTCTCCGGACATGAAGAAGGCTTTCAGAGTCAGACAATAATTTATCAGATTCAGAGTCTTATCAATAAATCATGTTGCAGAATTCACAAAATTCTACGTTTTGTTTTTTCAGACTTTTTATAAGAGATTATTTAATTGAAAAGCATTTGACTTGTATTAATTACTGACATTTAGTTTAAGAGGCTTAAACAAATTTTAATACCAAATTTGAATGCATTGTTATTAACCTGTTACTGAAGAAGCTAATCACAAATTCAAAAGACCAAACCAATCACAGTGTACAGCCAATCAGGAGAACATAATCACTACAAACCAATCAGAGCGCAAACCTTGCTCAAACAAAAGGTCACAATTTCAAAATAAAAGACAAGTTACAGATGCAAAAATAATGCAAGTACTTAAACTTATCTTCCAATGTCACTGTTTATGGTGTAAAAGTACAAACTGTAAGGTAACTGTAAGTTTGCAATGTTATGTTATTGCACCACTTGGAAAGAAAAATAATGGAAAACTCACAACGTAATAACCTTCAGGACAGTCTTTTTTAGAGGCCAGTATAACAACATTGGTGATTATTTCAAGGTGTTGCCGTGACACTGAATTTTCGGAGTGATCGTCCATTATTGCTGAAAAACACAAAGAGTGAGTCATAAATGTACTAGATAAAATACATTTTAAGCAGAAATAGGTTTAGGAGGTTGTGTGTACTGTATATACAATTAAAAACTTTAATTGTACAAAACAATCCGAAAACATGCGTTCAGGATGAATGAACTTTTGAAAATTGCTCAAAAGTGTGAGTGAAAGAGTGAATGCGTGTTTTAGTGAGTCCCACTCTGCGATTGGTTGGCCAACAATTCCATACCCAGAGTTGCTGGGATTGGCTTCAGCACCTCAAGACCCAGAAATGGAAATGTGGTTCAGATAATGGAAGGATGGAAGGATTAAATTGCGTCGAAAAACATCAATTTATCAACGAGAACTTATACGAAAACTAATTTGCTAAAGTACCAGCAGATTCAGACTTTGGCTAAAGTACCAAAGTATTAGACATAAATAGAGCACAAGAAAAGTGTGACAAACTGCAACGCTGTACGAGTGGTAAAAGCGATCACTTACAGTCATCCGAGCGTTCCGTTTCAGGCGATACACATCACACACTTTATAATTTTTTTCCCCCCAAAAACGCCATGTGTCGTCTCCAGTTGTCAGAAAGTGAATTGATAACGTAAACGCTGAGCTAATAGCAGCTATGTGAGCTTCCTCACACTGGAGGAGCCATCATGTGTCTGGTCTCGTTTGTACACTAAATAAACTGCACAGACACAGACAATAATACTGCTGAGGGCCCAATTAGCAAGGTAATTAATTACAGCCAACCTTTTTCCTCCATAATGAGCTGCAGATATATGGAGTGCACTGACATTATGTTCTGAACACTTTCAGATAAAATGGTTTAGCAGTGGTTGCATATATACAGATGAAGGATCTCCATTGTTGAATTAAAGCGGAGAAAACTTAGTAATTAGGCGCAGCACCATCACACGCTTTAATTTAATTTATAGTCGTGCATCAATGCGATATACTAATATCCATTCAGGCTTTCTATTTTAAAACATACTAGGTAATTTATCAAAGATCTGAGAACATCAAGAGACGAAATATCCATTAAGATGTTTTTTTTTTTCAATTTTTTTTCATGTGCTGTCCGTCTATATTCTTCTGCAAAATTAATTAGGAATTAAGAAAATTGAAAAAGAAGAGAATAATAAAAGGTCTGGCTTCTTTTAAACTCTTTTATCGCTTATGTAACCAGTTTATGATGGTTTAAAATATTGTTTTTATTATTATTAAATGGGAAATTTGAATACGGTCTCTTCAATAGTCCTTCATTTCAATATATGTTTTAGTGAAATCAGTCATTGTATAAAATGCTTCAACTCAATCAGAGGCAGCAAAAGTAAAACACTTGCCAGATTTCACACTAGTCATTCTACACAATATCTATAACCGTTTTTTTTTTTTTGACAGTTGAGCCGACAAAGTGTGGAACAAACTCTCAAACGAGGCATCTCTATTTGCGTAAAAAGGAAAAGACACAATCCGTTCAGTCAGAAAACATTAATGAAGGATTATAAAGATTTCAAACCTGGGATTTGAACCTGTGTCTTTTAAAATCGCAAAAGCAACTCCCAAAACACTAGGCCAGAATGACTCGTAGTTGTACAGGTATATAATGCCTCAGCAGTCTTTCCAAAGAGCAATCTATTTTTTTTCCATTTAAATTCCATCTATCGTCAATCAATCGTTTTCTTTTTTCTTACTAATGTGCATGCATGGATCACCAAGGATTAGCGATTAGCCCCTGTGGAGGGTCCTTAGTCCTTTTATTAAATTACGTTTAAAGCAACCTACTGGAATAAATGGCATAGTTATTGCATTCAATCTAAATGTTTACTGAATTTATTGCAATTATGGTTATTAAATCTACAGGATTTACTGAGGCAGTAGAGAGTCTGTGTATAAAAAGTCAGTCAGAGGGACTTATTAGGGCAAACCAAGGATGGCAAATTAGCTTATGGTGGGAGAATGATTTCTTTCTTGTGTTAATTTGTACACTAATCAATGCAGCCCTCTTCTAACTGTGCCGGGCCATTTGACTGTAAAGCAGCTTTAATTGAAAAATGGAGGCCAGCTCATCCAGACTGGGGGCGACGTTCTGTGGCATCAATGACAGACATTCGCTTGTTCTGTCTTTGATGGAGAATTCTAGATGAATAGTGTGGATCAAGAGTTTACGGACAATTCTGAATACTTTTTACAGTATGATCTTCAAATTTTGCTGAGACGTGACAATAATTTAAGGAATCTCCCTGCTTTTGCTTATTGAAGATGCATTGTGTAAAAGAGAGTTTTTAAGGTGTAACAGTGTTAATTCTCGTTCCATTCGTTTTTTGTTCTCATGTTGTGATTTAATTTAAAAACATAAATGCACACATTTAGATACACAAAAATAATACAATATCGTACATACATTTAGATTTAAATTAGTGTCATTTACTTTAGTGTCACAGCTTTGACACTACAATATTAAACACACAATAAGTGTTGATGTGTGTGCGGTAACCCATAAAGACACACAGCCGGCCATATTTTAAAACGATAAATGTAAGATTATATACAGATCATTTTCAAATCTACAGTATACCAATACGTACAATAAATCTTAAAAAAAATGTCACTGTATTAAACGACACAAACATGAAACTGAAAATCCGCTGTTCTTACCTTTATCACAGCAAAGGTTTTTCTTACTTCCGCACTGAAACTCAGCTTATCTAATCTATTGAAGAAATTATTAACTAGGGCTGAAGAAGAGGATTTCATTTAAACAAACACGAGAAAGAAGTGGGATGTGACACAGGTGTGTTGCGGTTGAGCAGTGGGTAGCGCTATTGCCCTACACATCTCTTGTGCCTTGTGAGGTGCCGAGGCCTTTCTCTGTGGATAATACATGTTCTCCTGATGCTTGACTGGGGTTCCTCTGGCTTCATCCCACAGTCCAAAGTACAATTATATACTTGCATGTTAGATAAACGAAAGAACAGATAGACAAAAAGATAAATCTATAGAGACAGACAAACAGAACGTAAATATCCACAGACAGACACGCCAAAAAGTTCATAAATACATAGACAAGCAAACAGATACACACTGTGTATCCTTAAAGACAGACAGTCAGAAAGAGAAATGCACAGACAGAGGACGAGACAGAGACAGACAGACAGACAGATCTCCATTCCTGGACAATAAAGAATGACTGATGTGTGTGCGTGGAGTGGGCTGCTCATATACCCTCGTGAAACACAGCGAGGTGGAACAGATTACGCCACAGCCAATTGCTTGGCATAAGAATGCATCAGTCTGCATCTTCTAATGGCAGATGCACAGCGGCGTTATCCTGATGGATTTTACTCTGTCATTCCCTTGAAATACGTTTCAGACAATAGAAAGCATCCAAAGCCATTCATCACACTGGAACCACGGTAAAAAACAGAGAGTTTTCCGTTGAAACGAATAATGCACATAAAAATCAAACGCACAAGAACTAAATGAGATTTAATGAGCATAATAAGGCAATCAGACCTCTCGAGCTCATCATCCTTCAAGACAAACTGACAATGAATCAATGCCCGTGGCCCTGAGCAGGCGCCCGACGCTGGTGAGCGCTACGGTCGTGTCAATGAGAGACTAATAGATGCCATCTCAGCTGAGACTTGCTGTGTCAGTTTGGCTCGCGACCAAACCACCCAAAAGCCAGCGAAAGACGGCTGGCAGATAGTGGAGCGCTCTACATGTGTTTCATGTCAGAGCGGGTTTACGCCACCGAGGTCACATTCAGCCTCCGTGCCACCTGCTAAACACTTCTCAGTCTATTACGGAGTCTTTGTGGGTATTTTAAGCCAGTCAAACTCTGGCTCCCCCGGTAGCTGATAGAAATCAATGCCAACACGGCATGCATCCAGCAGCATGATGGAAAATCTACAGGAAAAGCTCTGGGTTTTTAGGATCATTTGATAGTTTCATAGCACAGCCGCAAACACAGCTGTCAAGCGATACCTTGTGCACTTTCCACCGTACAAACATCTCCACTATCTCCCCGAGCTGTTCTCCTTCATCCTGCTGTGTTATAATGTCAGCTGAACTTCTCAATGTCACACCTGACTCTCCTGACAAGGTTGGGAAAAAAAAACGGCTACAAGCTTTTCGTCTAACACCTCGACTCGATTTCACAGACAGGCAGAAGCTGATGAAATAAAACGCGGACAGCGCGGAGATGTTTTCAGGAGGAAGGAGGAAAGTGGGGAAGTGGCACACCTGTTAAAGTAATGGTCTAATTATGGAAAAGGTGGTGAAGCACTCAGCGCGAAACAGTCGGCGATCAGCATTCTCACACTAACTGTGAAGCCGTCAGCCATTATGGGCTGGTTTTAATGTGCGCCCGACGCATGCTGGGGATTTGCGGTAAGATGAATGATGCCTGGATGTGTGAATGTGTGTGTCTGTGATGGGGGTGGAGACGGTCCGCTGAGCGATGCAGATGGTACATGGGAGGGGGGATCATTAGATATCAGGCTGCTTTGTTTGCAGTGCGGCATTTCTTACATTCCAATAAAGCCTCTTCGGGTCCAGTAAATGCCACCCATTCCGTTCACTTTCACGGCTTTAAACTTCCTATAAAAGACTTGGGAGGATTAATAGGGAGTTGCGGAACTCATAGTTTGTTGTTTAAATGTCACAGTGTATGAACTAAGAACAAGTGTGCACTTAGGTCTATAGGGCAAGTACCAACGAGAACAACAGTCAACCAGCGTTCACTATTTTTAGCGAGTTTTAAAGTTTGTATTTGATCATTTGATTTATTGACTAAATAGCCAAGCATCGGTTAGGCTACCAAAAGATTTCCCATCAGGACTCAGATCTAACCTCCGTCACAACGTATATTTGAAGGATTGGCTCTCTTCTTGTAGACTGGTGATTGTGTAACCCCAACGTTGGTGACTCTTCAATGCCCGCCGTTTTCTTACAATCTATCTATTCATTTTGTGAACCACTTTTTCATTTTGCTCTTGCCAGTGGGGCCTAAAAACGTGTTCCGGTTTGGCTAACTTTAAGAAAGGGGTTATGAAGAAGCATTGATTCTGACGTTAGTCAACATCTGTGAATACAATTTTGACTTGGTAAAGAACAAACAATGCTTCTGAAGTTCAAGTTCAAGTTTATTTATATAGCCCTTTTTAGTTCCAGACATAACGCAAAGTTGATATGCGGAAATAGGGAGTAATAGTCTTTAAAGAAGAAAATGTCCATTGTTCATCTGTGTTCAGTCAATGAGCTATGACCAGAAGAGCAAGCTCGATCAAAGAAGGAAATCAAAACCTCTCTGGCGTGGTGAGAGGAAAAAACCTAGGGAGAACCCGACTCTCTGGTGCCAGTCTACTCTGGCATTCTAACATTGCAAAGTCATTGGTGAAGATGGTTCTGGACGTTGTGTCCTGCGTAACGTAAAGTGTGGCTTGAGAAAAAAAAATAATCATTTTCCTGATACGGATGTCCCACAGCACATGTATTGCTTCTTCTTTTGTTTTTAGACGATTTTGTAATTAAAGGACTTTCCAATGTGGCTGTCTCCTTTGTAATGCAAAGAATGTAACTCGCACATTCAACACCACACTAATTATTGATAGTGAATATATGACAATAATTGAAGGAGCATTTCAAATTAGCTCTTGACCCTTAAACAATGCATCAGTTTTGTGTATTAAATGTACACAATGTTTACAATATCTCTCTTGGAATTCATTTTATCACCCAAAGTGAAAAGAAAAAAACATTTTATACTGTATTTTTTTTTTAAATGGGATGTTGAGTGCATGTTCCACCGCTGTCATCCAGCAGGACGGCCTCTCCTGGTGTGTGCGAGAGAAAGGTCATTGGCTGTGTTTTCTAATTTACCAACACTTGTCTGGGGACCTAAAAAGATGGAGATTTCTTTGTTACTAGGCAGTGTAATAATATCCCGACCTCGACCTGGGAAATCTACAGAAGCCCCAGTGACCCCCGTCTCCATGTTCGGCCCATTACTTGCGGAAGAGTGAAAAATCCACTGCATTCGTTTTCAAATATGATCCCTCCCTTGCTCCCTCGTCCCCGTTTTCACTACCGGCATATAAAAAAGGCCCTGCATCTCTTGAATAGCTTATAATAACATGTTTTAAGAAGCAGAGGCCTACAGCACCCCGAGGACCGAGCAGAGGGCCTGAATGTAATATCTATGTATTTCTGCAAGTAATTAAAGGTCAGTTTGGGTTAGGCTACAGTTGCCCGGCTGGAGAACTCCCTCATGCAGCCACACATTTTCTATTTTTTTTTTTTTGCCTTTCATAAGCTGTTATGCTTTGCCAAATACGATTACATCTTTTCCTTAAGCCATCTGCTTTCTTGGCACAATCAGTGCATATGTTAAAAATCTACCCTCGGTGCTACTATTATTCACCATCCCATGTCCATTTGCTTTAAGCAGGTGAGCACTGGTGTGTATTTCAATTCTAAACTCCATCTATTATTTGAAAGCCTTTTCCATTTCTGGGTCACGGGGACTTGAACGGAGCGGAATGTGTGGCCGACCAATCAGAGCGCACGACACACTGACACACATTCACACACACCTATTGGACATTTTCAAAGACAGAACGGGAAAGGTCACGGGACACAAATTTGACTGTTGAAATTGCCACTCATCCGTCACATACACAGGTACATGCGGAAACACACACACACACGCTCTCACTCTCCAGCGTCTGGCAGGAGGTCTGGCTCGCTCCGACTGGTTGCGCCTCGCTGCCCTTGTGCAGTGGTGTGCCAGTTGTGCCTCCCCCCCATTGCTGCGAATGCCACCATCTGGTGAGCCACGTGGACATCATAATCTCCCCTTAATTACATTAGCGCCGCAATCAGTTACTGCATTACAAGGCCCGGCGAAGAGCTTTTAAATCTTGGAGGAAATCATAAATAATTGCACTAAGTACCCGGCGCCAGATGTGCGTGCCAACTTGGCGGGCATGAGATAAATAGTCGGCCCGGCTGATGACGCTGTTCAATACAATGTTCTTTTCTCTCCTTCTTTTTTTTTTCTCCCACCGTTGCTGTTTTTTTAGCCTTCTGCTCTTTATGTTCTCCCTCAGCTTGAGGAACAGCTTATCGGCTTTCGCTGCTGGATGAGGTCTGGCACTGCACCATATAGTGGTCAACTATATGAAATAAAAGTGCATGAAATATAATAAATTGTGCACACACTTTAGTTTCTAGAGTTAGTGTATATTTTCACAGCTCGAAAGCTGAGTCATATGATGGGATTACTTGTTTACTCTAGCTGCAATAGCTGCGAATTGCTGGTTCAGATCTACCAGTTTAACCAGATGACCATTTTTCGAGAATATTTCGGCTTTCTGATCTCAACCCTAAATCATTTCAATAATTTGTGAAGATATTAGGCAGTTGTGACCTGGAGAGCTGGATTTGATAGAGACCAAAACCTCGAAAAGCAGTGTTGTTTGAGATTATTATATATAACCAATGTTAGATGTTTGGAGAGAACAATAATAATATTTTATACAGATATTCTTTGTGGAACAATGGACATCGGGAAATATAATTAATCATGTACAGTTTAGTTTAAATACAGCACAACGGTGTGTTATAATGGTTGACTAGGATATAGCCAATATTTCATATAAAACAATCTCATCTAATTTGTTCACATTAAAAGCAAATAACCAAATGATCCGTTTGTCAATTTAAAATCCTTCATGAAGGGGCTACATTCCTAAAGGGAATAGGAATTGTATTCAGTTAAATGTAAAGGTAATTTAATTAATTTGGTACAATTTACAAAGATGGATTTTTTGTATCACATAAACATAATTTATTTACAAAGATCCTGAACCATTTTCTAAACTGCCTTTCTAATTTCGTGTCTCACGGAGCTGGAGCCAATCCCAGCAACTCTGGACCTGAAGGTGGGATAACCACAGAAGGCAACCAATCACAGAGCAGGACAAAAACAAACACACATTCACACTCACACCTATGGCCAATTTTCAATTTTCATAGTCTTTTATAATTGATGATTGGGTACGGGTCACCATGCTACAGGTTTTAATTTTTTTTCTAACAAACATAGAACTTAATCATATTTTTTCAGCGACTAGTAGATAAACTGTGTACGTAAAACCACGTCCACTTTTCGCTCCCCTCATTTAGAGCAGACTCTCGTTAGAACAAAAAGCAGAGGGGGTTGACGAAGGAGAATTCCAGGTATTGACTAAATATATCTTTTCATTTATCATAATTTCTCCTTCCCACTTTGTCGCAGCTTCACTGTTTAAGCAAGATGGATGACACAAGATGTTGTCTTGCCTTTCAGACTCTTTCTGCTTGGGTAAGTGTGTCCAATGCGGAATTATTTTGCCAGTTTATTACTCTCCAGTAAGCGGCTGTCACTGTGTTCCCACTCGTGTCACTTCCTGTTCGAGCCTGTGTAAGGGCTTATCTGAGTGGCGTCTGCTGTCAGATTGCTTGTCAGCCATTGTGAGTCTATTGAAAAATAGTTTCCGCGGGTCGCTATTGTAAATCAGCATGCAAATGGAGCTCGCTTTAAGGTGTTTGTGTTTTCTAGTGTCATAGGTCTTGAACAGTCTCGGGATTCTGGCTTATGAAAATAGATGTTTATTTTTAGCAAACGCTGAAATCAATAAGTTTCATTTCTTGAGATCTGGAAGCCTTCGGAGACGTTGTGTTGAATATTGTAAACAACCAGTAGTATTTTTCCATAGCACAGTGTCATGCTGTCAGTCAGAATGTTATAGAAGCATGATCAATTTCTCTGTAAACGGTCATGTAAATGAAGTCTATATGTCTTAAAACATGCTAAAATTAATGTCTGCATGACACTACTAGGCAAATCAATCAAATTAAATGAATGAAAGAAAAGCCTCTACTGCGTTTCGAAAATATTTTTTTGTTACGGTGTTTATTATTGATTATTATATTATTTATGATATTGTTTATTATTTTTGTTTTTATACATTTTTATAATTTACATGAATGTATGCAAATAATACAATACGAAACACTTCATTATGAACCTTGAAATAAACATGCAATAAATAAATATAAATAAATCTGACATACTGATGTATGGGGGGGAGCTTTAATTATGATCAAGTTCATTAAATATTGATTAGTAATTGATTGAGTGTCCTTGAGAAAGACACTGACCCCCCCATGCCCCCCCGACACCATGGCTTAAGACTGCCCACTGCTCCTGGTTTGTGTGTGTAAACCAGGGAAAACATCGTTCTCTTTCTCTCTTACCAGTGTAAACCTCTCTCTCTTTCTATCTACCTGTTTATTTGATTTTTATCCCTCCTATTTTGTTCGTTTCAGAGGAACATGTATGAGGTTTGCAGATCACATTGACCGGGGGCCTTTTATTATGCATATCATAAACCAAAAAGTTCCCCAAAACAGTGTGTGTGTGTGTGTGTGTGTGTGTGGGAGAGAGACAGAGTGTGTGAGTCTAAGACAGCTGTGCATTGTGTCTCATTGTTGCAAAAAATAAAATACCATATTTACGTGAATATACAGTAAGCACCAGTTTATTTTTACCTTCCAATTTTAGCGACTCAAAAACTTGCGGGTGATTATGTCATGGAACGGAGGTGTGAAGGAACCACGTGCACAGGATGGAGATGACACCGCAGGTAAAAGTCCACAAGGCTTTAATCAGGGTCAGCAGGCAAGAGGGTCGTCAACAATAAATCCAAGACAAGATCCAAATCAGCAGGCAGAGCAGTGGTCAATTAAACGAGAGCAGGGTCGAGAAAACGAGACAAGGCAGCAAGACGAGACTTACAAGACTAGAATTTAGGATGGATGACTGGTACAAGACGCAGACGATCTGGCACCGAAACGCAGAGTGAAAAACTTAAATACATTGGGTAATGAGTCCATAATCAGCAAACACGGAACACCTGAACACAACATAACAAGGGTGAGCCAAAATGGCGGCGACGTGACTGGATTCAAAATAGGAGTCCGGGGAAGAGTCAAAATAAAAGTCAATGACGTCACGCGCTGTGATCCGTGACAGATTATCATTGCAAATTTCAAATATTCACGTAAATATAAGCGCTCATTTCTTTAAATAATGGTTCTGGAGGCTTACGCTTGTAATAAATGGCTTGGAAACGAGACCAGCATGCTACAAAAGCTTCGGTCAAACACAAAATGACTCAAAACGAAGAACACCGGAGTCAAATACATTAAAATCGCTCTGTCTTCTACGTACGCAGAGGAAAAACGTGACTGTTCTAACATTTACATCTAACAAAAACCAAGCTCAGTCAGCTTTACTCTATGCTCTTTTAGCGCAAAGGCTCTCGGGAACCAGTGAGCAGCAAAGCATGATGGGAGGTGTAGTTACGATCGCTAGATTTGATTATTGTTTAAATTTTTTTAAGTAAATCAACATGGAAGTCACAAGTTAGGTATGTTAAATAAAGGGAAAATAGTATTTTAAAGAGAAAATTCACACATTTGAACCAGTTACTTGTCAAATTTAACCAGTATTTTTTTAAAATAACTTTTATTTTGTGCCTGAAAAATCAGGGGGGTGCTTATATTTGCGTAAAAACTGTAGGATTTGATCTGACTTTTTTAGCTACAATTTTGTCTGAAGGGTCAAGTTGAACCGAACACAAAAAACTTTGTTTAAAAAATTCTGGACTTATTACACCATCACTTTATTGTATTCTAGAAGACACAATTCTTCTGTCTTAGACAAAGATCTTTTTCACGATAAGTCCATTGTTGCCCTCAAACCACCCCCTTCATCCACTGCTTTTCCACAAGGGCAGCCATTAATATCGCAGGGGGGTGATTCCCTTGGCACTGTGACTTATGCGAAGGGTCTTGCTCGACACGGTGACACAGACCCTGCTGGTGTGGAGAGCTGTAGAAACGCTGACTTCCTCATAAACCAGACATGAACCCCAACCATCTGCTTCACCGCTAGTTACCTTCAACCACTGGTCTTACTGCTCTCACCAGCAATACTTCATCCCAGCGCCGCCCTGCAGTCAGCACTTCACCCGACACTCAACTCGCTGAACTTTTCTTTCAACTCCAAGCATTTTTGGTGCGCACCTGTTTCTTTTAGAAGGTCAGTACGAGAACACTGGTGCAAGTTAGCACTTAAAGTTTAAATAGTCAAAGGCAACACTCATTCAGCACAAATGTTTCGGGGCCGATATTTTAAAGGTGCTTTTTTACAGCAAATTTCAGGGCAGTACGGTGGTGCTGATAGTGCTGTTGCTTCACGAAGGACAAGGAGGACACGTTCAAAACTCAAGTTCAAGGGCTAATCAAGGACTTTCTTTGTGGAGTTTACATGTTCCATTGGCTGGGTTTCGACTGGCTTTCCAGTTTACTTTAAATGATAAAATGATAAAATATATATAATATATAATATATATATATATATATATATATATATATATATATATATATATTTATATTTAAATGACCTTTTTCCCAATTAATTCATACAAATGAATTTTACGTTGTGTCAGATTTTAGTTTCATGATTTTTATTTTCAATCTATTGTGTTGACATAATTGCATATTTCTGTTTAAATGTTCTGTTTTATTTAATTGTGTAATACTGTCATATATTGGATAAAATGGAGAAAATCAAAACACTGGACAAAAACAATTGCTCTGTTGTCTGTGCATTCTGCCACTTTAAACACCCTAAATACTGCTACAGGAAATATGTTTAGTATAGAAAAATACTGTATAGAAAAATGTGTCTTTTAAACTTCAAACAAACTAAGAACTTGTAATGACCGAAAGTAACAGAGAAGAGAAAATCTTATATTTTAGCTCTGAGGATAACGAAAAACGTAATCTGAAAACATCATGTTAAAATGTGTGTGTGTGTGTGTGTGTGTGTGCGCGCGTGTGTATGTGTGATGTCACAGCCACTCCTGTTTAAATAAAAAGAGCTGTGAGGCAGAACATCACGGGAGTCCTGAGAGCAGCAGAAACCAGTCCCGGCTCCGCAAAACGCTGAGACTGACATTTTCGGACCTCTTTACTTGTAGAACGTCCATCCACGTGTCATACAAGCTCTCGGGTTTGACACTGACTGAGTGAGTGGACGCACAGTGTCCTATTGACACCCTATCTGTTAACTTTGATTTTGACGTAGTGGTGAAGCAATGTCGGCCATCATAATAGAGATTTCACCACCGACGTGAGTGACAGGACGTTTGACGGCGGAAGACATTCATCACGAATCAGGAATTTGGAGCTGGAATTGAGTATCGAGTATCATATCTGTGAGCCGCAGCACCAATTCGTGAAACGCGAAGCCATAAACGTGCAACCAGGATAAGCATGAAATTGAATGACATAACAACCGTATCTTTGTCTCCCCCTCTTTAATTCTCCCCACCTTTGGAAAATGATAATCCGAGTCTGTCTGTCTGATAGACTGGAGTATGATTCAGTAAGACAGTGAGTGACTGCACATTCAATCTGTTTCAGCATGGGAGCAGTGGCCCATTATCTCAAGCATGTGAGATGCCTGCAGCGTGAGAGAGCAGCCTGATCAGCTGGCTCCAGTGGCAGCGTCGCTGGGAAAGTTATCAATAAGCGATTGTCTCTAGTCATTTAGGCTGTCACCGCATGACGGGGCTGAAAATTAAGCTGGCAGATATTAATAAGAATGGAAATAACACAATGCCAAGGGGAGGATATCGGGCAAGTTTGGGAAGAGGGTTGGATGCGTACGAGCCAAGCTGAGGTTACGAATCTTGTACCAGGATCAAACAAAGTTCAGACGCCCTGGGAAAAAAATTGTTAAACGGGGCATTTTTCAGTGTTGTTCTTGTGTACAGTGAATGTGTCTTTGATATTTTTACACGTTAACCTTTATTTTACTGTACATTTTAACTTTTTTAATTTATTCTACAATTTAGGCTTGTTAAATAGAGAAAGAATAAAAAAATTATCGTAATTTAACCTTTTTTTTTTGCTTGCAATTTTTATTTTGCGCCTGAAAAATCAGGGGTTTGCATAAATACGGTTATTAATTGTAGTCATTATATCCTAGTTATTTTATATCTGATGTTGTTGTCAAGGTTTGGAGTCCCTACGCTTTTAGCAACTTGTTTAGTGACAGGTTTCCGATTATTTCCTTAATTAGAGTTTGTTTTCAGGTGCTGTGTTAATTTAAATTAATTTATTAATCTGTTCATTTGTGTGGTGGTGGATCGTTTTTGTTGGTGTTTGTTGATAGGAATTGTTTCATCTTGTTCTTGTACAATGTCATCAGTGTTTTTGAATAAAAACAACACCCTTGCAATTGGGTCTAAGCTCCTAAACATTTTACAACTCACTGGTAGTAAAAAAAAATATTTGTGTAACGTTTGAATCAATTTATGCATACATTTAAGTATAAAAAACGATAATTTCAATGCAACACTTATCCACACTTACACCTACACACACACACACACACACACACACACACACACACACGAACACTCAAACTGACATCAGGAAAGAGGAATACATGGATAAATAATCAGTTTTGTTCTAAACTCGGAATTCCAAATTCAAAGAGAGTCTCTGACTAAAGGTTTCTTACTGCAGCAGTGAAAAAAATGATTAATAATTCATTACTTTTAGAGAAGCTGTGAATATCGGTGAAAAATATAGAAAAATACATAGGTAAAACTAAAAAATGTATCGTTAGAAACTTGTATCTATCCATGTCTGTTTGTGTGAGTATAAATAAAGAAGTGCGGGTGAAGAAGCGCTTCACCGTCTGTCAGCTTCTATACTATGAAGGAAGGCGACTTCTCATTTGAGGAAGCACAATAGAGCTATGAGAGGGAAATAATTGGCACAGAGGTGTAAATGTGTCCCGTACACTGCCAGCTGTTTAAAATATAAATGGTGTTGTTTTGGATTCATTGGTTTCTCGGGTAGTGTACGGCATATTACTCTGACCTTTCCGAACACACTGGAGGAGTAAACAAAACTTTTCTCTTTGTAGATTCCTCTCTTAGTTTGAGCTGATT
Source organism: Paedocypris micromegethes (assembly GCA_028031935.1). Taxonomy (NCBI): domain Eukaryota; kingdom Metazoa; phylum Chordata; class Actinopteri; order Cypriniformes; genus Paedocypris; species Paedocypris micromegethes. Next base: position 20,169,163 of record CM051498.1, on the reverse strand, counting down.
TTTTTTTTTGTCTGACTGATGCTTGGCTTTTGCTGAACATTCCAAACGATTTAGAAAAAGTGATACATCACAGCAACAAAATTGCTAAAATACAGTATTCAATTTAATGTTGTACTTTATCATTTGAAATCCACAAATAATGCAGTTGATACTCAATGCTCAGAGAATTCCGATTAGAAGGTTGCAGTTTTGAAATCCAGACACCAAGTGTCATATTTAAAGAAAACATGAAAAGCAGGAATTCTATAGAATGCCTAGGCAATGCTACCAACGTCTGGCAAGGTTGGAAAATTTGAGGGCTGGTGTGAAAGACCTTTTGGAAACAAAATGTCAGAATGCTTTTCTTTACTTTCACAATTTCTGGCGACACTGATTTTATTTTTATGAAGTTTATTCAACTTGTTCCAAATTCAGCTTTTAGGTATTGCATTGTATGCCTAGGAAAAGTGTGAAATATATGCATTTTATACTTTGACGTCCCTGTTTTAGTTGTTTTATACATTTGGAACAATTAATCTTTGGTCTTTGTCTTTGTCTTGTCATAGTCTTAGTGATAATCACAGCCATTTACACTTACACCAACAACCGGACGATCAAATTAATAAAAGCAACAATTCTCTTGCATATTCACACGTGCGCTTTGAGACCGTGAAAACTGTGAAAAGTGCCTTACAAATGTTCAGAACTTGAACTTGAATCAAAAAGTGGCATTGAGACAGTTGTAACAGTGAAGGAGTGAAGGACTTTACACATTGCTGGTAATATACAGTATATAAACACTTTATACACTTTGGACAGGTGAAAATGAATAGTGCAGTGTACAGTTTTGTTAAAATCTTCTTTACATATCGTTGAAGGTACATTAACCCACCTCCATTATTACCACCTTCGTGTGGCCTAAAACCAAAAACCAAGCTAAAAGCAAAATAAACATTCAACTTCAGGCCTATCCTTGTTCAGTTCTGATTTAGTGTTGTTTTCCGATTCTCCATTTAACATTTTGTGATTTACACATTACAGTTGTTTCTACAAAAGCCTGCTTTTTTAGTTTTTCCGAATGTTTTTTTTTCATTTAATATTTTATAAAGTCCAAACCATCTCAAAATTGTGGACAAAAATCGGAGTTCATAACTTTTTGAACTCAAGGAAAAAAGACAGGACTTTTGGTATCTTAGGATACAGGAACATACAGGCTGCCGGGATACTGTGCGAGTGAAGCAAAGCATTCTAACGGTGTGTCTTGAGGTGGATGTATCGACTTTACCCCAGATGACATCACAAAACACTCTTCCCCTGTTCATTGGCTGGCTTTGTCACACCATTACACTAATCTTCATCTGCTTGATTTAATTCTCTCCCCGACATCCCTTTGTTAAGTCTTGCATAAATGCATAGATAACCAAATTATTAAATTAAAGGCAAGGCTCTTGACGTTGCTCACTGTCACCTTAAATCATGCATGAATGTGATAATTATCCAGGCAAGGCTAAGAAGGCCCCATCACGACTGCTTTAAATCCAATAAACGTCCTGACCCGATCATTAGAATTGACCATCTATCAGGAACATCGAGTTGCACATTGTCGTTAGCCGCAGCTTATAATCCCTCTTGATCAACTGTAATTACAGATAGCAGGAAGGAGGGACTGGTATTTTTTTAGGCTGAGAGCGGCAGGAGCCCGACGACGAAAAGCAAAGGTTTTCTAAAGTTGGAGATAATGCTAGCAAACAGATCAGAAACACACTCCTCTCGGAATTACTGTTTGATCAAAAATGGTTTTAGAAGAGTTTAGCTCGCAGGAATTTTCTTTTTCCTGAACATCAATTGCTTTAGCTGGCAGTTTAGGTTTCAGACTTTTGTCTGTTTATTGAAATAGTAAGTTTAAGAGAAAAAAGAATGAAATGTCATTTGACTTGCTTATTTTGGAACACACACACACATGCACGCACGCACGCACACACATCTATCTATCTATCTATCTATCTATCTATCTATCTATCTATCTATCTATCTATCTATCTATCTATCTATCTATCTATCTATCTATCTATCTATCTATCACACACACATGCACGCACGCAAGCACACACATCTATCTATCTATCTATCTATCTATCTATCTATCTATCTATCTATCTATCTATCTATCTATCTATCTATCTATCTATCCATCTATCTATCCAGCTTTCTACTGAATCTATCTAAGAGTCTAGAAAACTAAGAGCCCCTCTACAAAAAAAGTAATTGTTGTAAAAGTATTTCATAATTCCTTTTAAACAGGGAAAAAAAATTACACTGCTTTTTACATTTCTATACTAAGATATGTAAAAAAGCAGTGGCTTTTTTTTCTTTCTGTGTTTAAACACTTAAAACAATGACTATTTTGTATGGGGGGCTAATAATGTTGTCCTACACTGCACACACATGTATGTTTGTATATACTATAATTGCTAATTAACATGATTAACCCAAATCTTAAGTAGAAAAAGTGTAATTAGAGTCAACAAAAGTAGCCACATACAAAATAAAATTATTATTATTTTTTTTTACATTTAAAAATTTTACATCAAAAAATCATCTAAAATTAGCAGGAGTCGCTGCTTTGAGTATTAAGGATCTAAAACCTTTAAATAATAAGATCTAGTTTGACTGAAGAGCTCTGAGACCCCCTAATTACCTCCACCGATACCCATCCTGAAGGCTGGAAGGGTAAACATGCAAACACAGTGTGGTCTCCATAATGATTCGCACAGAGAGCGAGGCTGACATTCGGCGCTAACAATCCCGCGGCTCTGGCTTGTGCCCGGCTGACTGGCAACGGCGAGTCTCTCTGTGCAAACAACAACAGGAACAGCTGCAAGATAAACACAACAACAAAGACTTGTCCTGGTTTACCCTTCGGCTGGAAGGCTGAGCTCGCTGCATCAATGCCATTAGCGTGGCATCCCTGTGATTCTTCTCACTCTTAAGAATGTTCTACACGTTCTCCATCCGAAACGCAATTGCAACGAGAACAAAAGAGACAAAATCTGTGTTTGCTTTTGGCCACCAAGCTGCTTGAGTCCCCTGCCAGCGCGGGCTGTCTGACCTTGGGTTATTGGCTCTCTGTCGGGCTTGTGGTGGCATTAGATGCACCACCGCTGGGCCGCAAACACCCGGAGGAATGCGAGGGTGGCCCACGACAGGACTCCACACACACCATCCGGCTTTCATTTCACGCCAGGGCATCAAATCTCCATTCGTCTCTGCCTGCTTTCCTTCATAATCACATCATAAAACCTTCAAAATCATGGAGACTTGTTTCATTACGCGATTATGTTTTAATTGATCGGCGGAATGAGAAACTGGATTTATTTGTGCATTGCGGTTCTGCAATCGTCCACACATGTGGCTGGGAAAGTGGCAGATGGAGTTCATCGAGTCGACACATCAGTTCATCTAGAGTGAGAAGACTTGCGACATGAAAAATTCACAGGTGAGAAAAGTGCGAGATGGGAAACAATGGGCACGTGCGACTTGAGAGAGCTGTGAAAATCCACACTTCTCCCTTTTCTTTCCTGGAAACACTTAGGGAGCACACCATTCTTCTCGGAGCTTGGACTATTGTTCACGTGCTTTCTGTCGAACGCTTGAAAGCGTCCCATTTTTCACTCGGCCACTTCCTCGTGGGACCCCGGCCCAGAGAGCAGCGGGCAGGGGACATGTTTTATTGGACTGTTGCTGACAAATAAATCTAAATATGTATTTTGGTCATGTTTGCAAGCGGGCGGGTGTCCTGAGGGGCAAGAGGTGGGTGATTATCAGCCATAAATAAAAGGAGCAGATTGTTCTCATGTGCAAATGTTCTTAGAAGTCCAAGACTAAGGGAGACAAATTACCTGATGTTGCCTGTTGCTCTGTGTTTACCTTTTCCATTTTCCATTTTCAATTTTTCAAACAACTCTAACATCAAATTCAGTTGCATTTTCATATCATATAAACACTGATAATGTTCCTGGTCATTCTTTTCATTTACATTTGACCTTTTGTGTTTCTTTTTTGACCTTGTCAGCCATTTCAGTAATCCTGTTACATTTAGTGTGTTTAATGTGTTCTTCATCAAACTGGAGTATGTAACTATGCAATTAATATGCCATTTTCCTCTCTGTGGGACAAATAAAGGCATTTCAATTTCAATCATTTCTGTCTCAATGACTCAATTTCCCATGATCCTTTGTGTTTCCTGCTGTTTCTTTTTGATTGTGTTCATCTGTTATTTTTCTTCATTGGATTTGTGTATTCATAGCCAAGCGTCCCGTTAACACATTGCCTTTATTGTTATCTGTTTTGGTCAACTGCATTATTCTTGTGCTCTTGTTTCTTGTTCTTGTATCCTGATACTTCTATATTTTGAATCATATTTCAATATATTTTAGTTATTTATATTGGTTATCCAGTGTGTATAATTTACCATTATCACAACTTTCTTTTTCCAACAAACAGAGCAGCAATTTTAATTTCATTGTAACACGGTGATACAATGACAATAAAGCAATTCTATTCTATTCTATTCTATTCTATTCTATTCTATTCTATTCTATTCAATCCCCTTTTGTTCAAATACTTCATTTTCACATTTAGCTGACCACGGTACTGTGTTCTTTTTTGTTCCAACATATTTTTTCCTTGTCTAAGTTGTGTACATTTATCTTATTCGCAAAAAGTTGTACACTTGAGCGCAAGGCGAAATGCAGTGAAGTAGGGATTGTCTAGTACAGTAAAGCACTTGGATCCCATTTCAAGAACGTTAGCTCCAGAAATGTAAACAAATTGCTATGTACAAAAAATGTATACAACTTATACACATTGTGCGAATGAAATGCCATAAATGTATCTGATGCAGTGTGTTTGAAATGCATGAAGGACATGTTTTGCTTTACTTTTTACTTTGTCATCTACGATTGGTCGGCCACCAACAGGATGTGTCCCGCCTCCAGGCCCTTAGTTGTAGTGATTGGCTACAGTTCCCCGAGACCTGGAAAAGGAAAAGAATGAACTTTGACTTAGGACATTTTTAAGAACCACAAAACACAAGTAAATTATGAATTATCATTTCAAGAGCATCATACAAAGCCTCCTACAGTATTTTTGTCAACCTTACAGAAATGATACATACGTTATGCAAAAACATCTCGGCCACATCTATCAAGCATCCCAACAAAAACTGTACCCAAGCTTTAATCTTAAAAGCGTCACATCAGTTACATTCTATTACAGAGAAACGTCCCAAATGCTGGATCAGGGCGAGGGGAGCGGAAAGCAGAGCGGGTCAAAGAAGTGACAGGCACATATAATATACATACTTGAGTAGATAAAAGTCAGCGGCGTATTGAGACCTGCCAGCCCACCACAAATCAAGCTGTCCATTACCGAAGGCCCACGCAGGTCACGCTCTTAATGAAATGGTCTGGGCCTGCTGACGGGGCTGAAAGAAAGTCAATGGGAGACGCCGGGCAGTGCGGGCCCGTTTGATTGACACGTCCTAAGCCAGCGGCCCATCCAGCGTGTCACGAAGACACGCCCGCCCGGCCTTGACTGGGCCGTCCCCTCTCAGTGTGTCAGCGAGCGGGTATGGGATTGTAAATTATGGGCTTGATATGATATATGACGAGCTCTCCAGGTTGGCAAACGGAGATCTGCGGTGTTTTGTGCACACGCCTTGTCATTTAAAGCCAACATGTCATATTAGCTTAATTTTTCATATTCCGCAATTAGCCGCGTCTCCCAGGCGGCGTCTCCCTCGCATCGCACCTCTCTCGCAGCAGACAGGAAAAAAAAGTCTGCTAAGTTTTCAACACGAGATTGGCGCTTTGAAGGTAGACAAAACTGCAGGGAATAAAAGCGGGGGCCTTGGGCAAGATGCGCTTCTGAAGGCTGGCGTGCTTCTCCAGCTGCCTGGCTTGACAAGCCAGCTCTTCCGCGGCGGCGCTGAATTATATCAGTGTGTCTAATTATGTCTTTTCAACTGCTCACAATGAAAGACTGTGCCTTCCACTCGTGAGGAGTAGGACAGCGGGTGGAAGTGCCGCCCGAAAAGAACACACTCCCGTGCTTCTGACATAGATACCTGTCTGCGTGTCAACATAGCACATAGCATGACGTCCCAGCACCCTAATGAAAGAGATCTGTGCGAGAAAGCTCGGGATGCTGCCATGCTGTTTTCCCCCCACAAGAGCAATAAATGCATTTTTTTCCTTCCGTGCCGGTGTGTGTGTGTGCGTGTGTGTTTTAGTCAACTTCTTATAATTCGAACATAATTATCGTTTTTCTAAAATGTCTTTGTTAAGATAGATGGCTTTTTCAGAGAAGTGAATGTAAAGTTGTATTTTGGCACGTTTTAATGGGAAATGACTTAATATTCTGGATCTTTACTTTGCATAAGCGGTTATCTGGATATTGGAATGAGTATGTATTTATTAATGCATTAAATGACTTAATGCATTTAACATGTAAAATATAGTAAGTGTGTGATATTTCCCCATACTGATGTACAATCAATGTACAATCTTTGATTATTTGTACTTAGATGTTTTTTAGTGTGTGTGTGTGTGTGTGTGTGTGTGTGTGTGTGTGTGTGTGTGTGTGTGTGTGTGTGTATTTTTTATGTATTTATGTGCATTTCTACTTCGGCAACTGTTTCATTTATCAGCTGTGGCACAAACAAATGTTGTATCTATCTGTCTGTCTGTCTGTCTGTCCGTCCGTCCGTCCGTCCGTCCGTCTGTCTGTCAGTTACAGTATGTCTGTCCTATTTGTCTGTGTCTCTCCTTTTTCCATTTATTTTTCTTACTTAAAATCCATTAATCTGTCCATACATCCATCCGTCCATTCTTTTCTATCTATCTATCTATCTATCTATCTATCTATCTATCTATCTATCTATCTATCTATCTATCTATCTATCTATCTATCTATCATCTTTGCAAAAATAGTGTACTTTAAAAAAAAAAAAGAAACAAAAAATAAAAAAATAAAGGATGGTGTTTCTGGATGGTCTATTTGATTGACTCTCTTCTGGAATGTTCTTCGTATGGAGGCTGCACCAAAGTGGTCACAAGGGGGTAGCATTGACACAGCTCTGCGCTGATCTCTGACTGAAGACACGCTGCGGGACAAACTGCGCTTGATGTAATTGAGGTCTCAGACCTTTTACGAGAGCATATATTGGTTTGTACATGAAAATGTTCAAGGAACAATAGATTTCCATAAGTGGATGTAAAATTGTGTTTGGAACTCACCTCTGCATGCTAAATACATCTCCAAATAATAACAAAAAAATGGCCGTACGAGCCCCAGGTCTTGTAATTTCAGGCTGTGCAGAGGAAAGGAAAGAAACTGTGGCATTAGGATTAAACATGTGACTAAAAGATTCAGGCACGCTCGTAGCTTCCGCATCCCCCGTCGAGTCGTCAAAATAAAGGTGCAGATTTCCACCAAGTCTGACTGTTATAAAAAAAAAAGGAGACGACGTTTAGAAGCTAATAAATCACTCAGTGTGTGCCGGAAAATATTAATTATTTGAATTGGAAATTTCCTCACTGACATGGAAGGGGAAAAAAAAAACTGACATGAACATAAATATTGGGCCTACACTTGGATAGGTAAATCACGTTGGTGGCCATGATTTAACTCCAAAATCGGAATTCCGAACAATAAAAACAAGAGGCAAACACCGCTTTATTAATTTAGATTAATTTAATTGATTAAGCTAGAATTATTAATCACAAAATCTCCGTTTTTAAGCCTTCCTGTCTATATGTCTTACCGTCCACCACGATATTTTAAAGCGCGGGAACACCGCATCCTCATAAATAAAGGCTGCGCATTTGCATATTCAGTTTATCATGAATGTTGCACACACTGTACATAAAAATTCAAACACACTCTATGTGAAATACGATCTGCAGCCGGAAGGGAAAGATACACGCTGTCTGTTCGCATTCCTCCATGTTCCTTATTAACTCTCTTTGTTGATGAATAAAGAAGGAACGACAGGCCTGGTTTATTAATACAGCAATGGAAGGCGGCGTAATTCTTATTTTACCGCATGGAGCATTTGGAAGTTATGAAATTATATAAGAACTAATAATAAATCGATAAGATCTGTAAGCAGAAAGGTGTTTAATACAGGAAGTGAGTCATGAAGTTTTCATTTTATATATACCGGTATATACATTTTTTTAAGTCATGATGGCTATGCCTGACCGACGTAAGACCACCTCACCTTTCCTCTGTCGGATGTGACTTAATTACAGCGTCTCTCTCTCCGCACTGATTAACCACATTCATTATTAATCCGTAGGGTAACTATATCAGAGACGTGCGAGGGAAGATGACAGACTTGAGAGATGGTGTGTTTCTCCCCAGAGGTAAGTTGACTGACACGCTGTATAATGTAACATGAGCAGATATAGTATGTCATGTACAACAGATAACATATCTTTGCACATTTGTGTTGTCATTTTCCAGCATAAGGGATTTGCTTTTATGTGGCTCTGATGGAAATTTCCAGAAACGTATTGAATTCACCAATATTTTTGTATTAATTAACAGTATTTTAAAACTTTGATTTTTTCAAACACTAGTTTAAAGTTGTTTCACATGCATCACATCAATGTTTGTGAGGTTGTGTGATCATGCATTCATGTTTGCGTTTGTGTATTAAAACAATATCATTTTTTAAAATGTTGTATTTTTATGAATGTATATATATGTTTATATAAAAAACTGTATAAATAAATTAATATAATATAAAAACTGTTATAGTATCATATCTATATATATATATATAATACAAATATAGTCATCTCTATCTACCTACCTATCTATCTATCTGTCTGTCTGTCTGTCTTTCTTTCTAACTTTAGATCTATAAATCTATCGATAGTTTACATTTCATAACAAAAGTAATTCTTAGAGTAATCACTTTTGTTTAAGTACGTAATAAAAAAAATTGAAAGCCAAAATGGTATATACAGCTTCACTCAGATATCCATAACCATAATGAATCTTTTTCGAAAACGCGTCTGTCCGGAGCGAAATGGAAAAGGCTTGTGTTTAGATAATCTTCACAGCTTAAGCCAAGAAAAAGCGTGTGATCTCCAAATGTATTCGGTGAAGGAGGGAAAATGACCTGGGTTCAGTGGAGAGGAACTAATCTGTGCAGGCCTGACACAGGACAGGAGAGGCCTCTTACAGTTATTATGATGTGTCGCCTCAAGTTAGAAGAGAACAGGGCATGATGTCCAGAGAGGAAGCCAGTACAGGGGGGATTGTGGAGGTCAGGAGCGCAGCCACGGGACCCTGGTCTCAGGCAGAGCACCGGGCTTTGTTTTACTGGAATGGCGGGTTTGCACCAGAAGATGTTTAGAGGAAAGCGTATAAAAGCTTAATTTGTATTTTTGTATTGTAAGCTTAATAAAAAAAAATTATTATTTACTAATAAGTAAAAACATCTTGCCATTTAAAGATATATTTATTTTTATTAATTAAAACAGTATAAAAGATATTTTCTTCTTATTTTTTCTGTATTTTCTTTTACTTTGTCTTGAGTATTTTGAGTCTAATCTATATCTATCTATCTATCTATCTATCTATCTATCTATCTATCTATCTATCTATCTATAGATCACACAACAATATCTAACACACACACAATTGCAACGTTTGGTGAAATTTGAACAAATTGAAAATATTTGAGGTTGGAAATGAATGCAAAATTGGATGTGGATAATGCAAATATTTTTACAAAAGTTAATCATTTTAAAAACAACTAATTGAAATATGTGACAGTAACTGTTATGTGACACTCATTCAAAAATAATTTGTCAAATTTGCAAACTGACATGTGAAATGATGAACTCTTTGAACCATGTCACCAAATTATGGAACTCTATTTCCCACAATCCTCTGCATCACAGCTATGGAATTCAGCAGCATTCAATCATGCTGTATATTTGAGGACTTTGATAATAATTAAATATTCTTTGATTAAATATTTGCCCTCTTATACTGCGTTTGTCTTCAGGTTTTTTACCTGTCCTTATCTAATGTTCCCCGTGTTGGCACAGAATTTATAATTCACAACTTCAACAATATATGAACAAAAGTACGTACAGTACGATAAGCAGCAAAATAAGTGGTACATTCTTTTTTGCAGAACAAGAGATCCGGAGATAGCAGTGCACAAAAACACATATTTAATCACAAAACTCACATGAACTCAGGACGAACTCAGGACGAACTCAGGAACAGGCTGGTGCAACACAAATGACAGACACAGGTGGCAGAAGACTCACACATGTGGCAACTTAAATACACTGATAAACGAGATGAAACAGGTGAACACAATAAGACACGTGACTACAAACCCAGGAAGAGAACAAGCACATGAATCCTGGCCTTTGTAGTCCGTAGACCAGTCCATGAGCTAAGTTTTAATCGTATTTACAAAAAACAAATACTAAAATTTTAAATTTTAAATGTAAAATAAAATGACAATACAACGTTAATTATGAGAAGTCTGAGCGTAGTACAAGTATAAAACCAACTGTGTGTGTAGTATTAAAAATGTAGGCGTACAATTCCAAGCTGTGTGACTGCCATAAATAATACAGTACAATAGTAGACATATTGTGAGCTTTCAGTTGCGCAGAAGGATGGCACACACACACACACACAGTTTGGTTAAATGCACTCAGTATTAGTTTGTACAAGTGTTTAAGCGCACTTCAGTGTGCGGCGCTTCCATCACTGTCTCTCATCTGTTCACTTTGTCAAGCTGCGTTACAGTTGCACCATCAAACAGACAAGTCGGATAAGCTCTCATGGTCAACACCCGCGGTCCATTCTTCAGACACTTGATTTAAAAGACTTGATTTGAGAAACTCAGCAAAACATAAACACGGTCTCACTCTTCGTCTCTCACGTCATGTGACACCCATCCATATCATTCAATGGCGCGCATGTTGGCATACGGAGCCAAAACGTCAAAAGCGAGGACGTCAGGCTTTGACAGAAACTGGCCCGGACACAATACCCTGCGCAAGCACAATCATCTGAAGCTGCGTGCCGCGCTTTTACGGCCTTGTTAAGTGAAGTCTCTCTGGAGGCAGGGCAGATGACACACGCGTGTGATCTAACGGAGAGCTGACCAATGGCAGGGCTGCTGGGGGAGGAAGGGCCGGACCTGCGCGCTGTCACAGGCCGTTTGCTGACCTTTGAGTGAACGCTGCTCAGAGGAGGCTAAATGGCAGCAGCGCTGAGTGGGCGGCTCTCACAACCAGCGTCTTCAATACGCTGTGTATAATACAAATGTTCCGTTCAAATCAGTGTTTAAAGAATTATTTGTGTTTTCATGCTCTTAAATAATATGTGTATTTAAGTGAATCTAAGTATATCTAAGTGTATCTATCTATCTATCTATCTATCTATCTATCTATCTATCTATCTATCTATCTATCTATCTATCTATCTATCTATCTATCTATCTATCTATATGTCTGTCTGTCTGTCTGTCTGTCTGTCTGTCTATCTATCTATCTATCTGTCTATCTGTCTGTCTATCTATATATCTATCCATCCATCCATCCATCTATCTATCTATCAGAATCAGAAACTTTTTCGGTTAAGTTATACAACAAGGAATTGAGTGTGGTTTCACTCTGTCTTTTCCCCTCTATTTTGCAGGTATTAACACATATATAAATAAAAGAAACAAAGAAAATCTGTGTTTGCATGCCCATCCGTCAGTTCAAATATCCATAAATCCATTCTAATTCCAAGTAGTTGTATATTTTATATATTAACTTTATATATTTTTATATTACAGTAACACTCTGATTATTGATTTTTAAGAGAAACATTTAAAAGAGATGTTTCTATAATATAGAAACTATAAAATAATGAGAAATTCAGTAATTAACTGAATTTAAGCTTTTCTGTAAAATAAGTGAATTTTAATACATTTTCTGTAAAATTATTCCAGATTACAAAACTCAGTTTACAAAAGTGTAGACTACTCTAAAAAACATCTTAGAGGGTTGTTTAAATGAACACATGTTTTTGTTCTCACCTGTTATAATGTAGTTAGGTACTTTAGCATAAATTTATTTTACATTTTATGTAAAATGTTTTCTATTATTAAAAATAGCATTTAATTTGCTTTTATGATTAAGATGCATGAATAAATGCCTAAACTATCTGCAACAAAATAAAACAACTAAAACAAACACACATCCAATAAATATTTTAAAGTGAGCTGTGGAAAAAAAAATGACTACAATTTAGTTGATATCATAATTTCCCTAAAGTGTGTCATCCCCGTCCCGCTGCTCTGTCCCGTAAAGCCATTCAGACTCCGGCGTCCTCTGGGGAACCTCAGCGATCTCGGGGTGTCAGGGTGTGAGAGCTTAAGCAGTCAGAGAGTGAGACAGTGTGACCTATTTGCTCTTCCTCTGCCACGGAACACAGAGAGAGAGAAGAGGAGAGGAGAGGCACTCTGACATTATTGAGTATAACCCCGCACCTACCTCCTCCCAAAAAATGATGATTGATTACCCCATTATGGCCCTGCATTACCCCTACAACTAAACTCTCCTCTCGTTCATGTTCTGTACTGCAATACAGCGTGAGGAGGAGTAGTGCAGGGCTAAAGGTGACAGGGGAGAACATTTCTGCAGGACTTTTCTGTTCTTGGTTGGTATCTGGGGTGGGGGGGGTTAGCGGTCAAACAGACATGGATGATATAAAGCAATACAATCTCACTGAATAAAATTGCAGAGATGGCTAGATAGATAGATAGATAGATAGATAGATAGATAGATAGATAGATAGATAGATAGATAGATAGATAGATAGATAGATAGATAGATAGATAGATAGATAGATAAAAAAGATAAAGAAGAGAACCAAAGAAAGAAAATACGAAAGAAAGGGAAAAGAGAGAGATAGGAAGAGAAAGAGAGAAGTGACATAGTGACTATAATAAGTAGAATTATCTATGAGTGAAGAGATAAACTGACAAAATACTAAAAAAGAGGGATAAGGAGAGTTAGAGAGTGAGAGAGAGATGGGGAGAGTGAACCAGATAGATAGAGAAATAGATAGAAAATCTCTATATAAATTATATATAAGGCAACAGAGAGACAAAGAAAGAAAGAAAAAAAAAAGAAAGAGAGAGAAGTATAAACAGTAGATTAAGGTAAGAGTGAACAGACAAACAGATAACGCTTTTCTATATTAAAACATTTAATTGAAACTTAACACTGATTAAATTTACGTTTATAATCCTCCCTCGTCCTCTCCACTTCGGTATTTTTAGCAGGAAGTCGTTTTGCCGGTAAGAGTGTTGATTCTCTCAGTCGCAGGAAGCCTGATCGTCTCTCACTGGGTTCAGTCCCAAGAGCCCGACGGGAAAGTGGCGGTGGAGACGGATGGTGCTCCTGCTTGGCCTGGTAAAGATGGGAGGTGCGGCCCCCACAGTGGAGACACATGCACTGAGCTGCTCACTGGGGAGCACAGCCGGGTCCCTACAACTGCACCAGCATTCATCTCTGTAACCCACCCAGATTAATGGAGACCAAGCCCTCGGAAAGCAGAAAGCCTCCGGAATTCTGCAGAATTCCTTACAGTCTGAAAGGCTTTTTAGCGACAGTCGTCCTCTGTTGTTGAGTGGCTAACCTTCTCGGGCAGTTTAAGGATTAAGCATCGTCTTAACTGCTTTTTTGATTTAAAACTTGTTAACCTTTAGCGTCTGATATAATACTCAAGCACACTTGGTGGAACTAACACTGGGATGGAAGCTCTCCAGTTCCTTCACTTCACCTTCTGCCAAAGGTCCTTTTTTGCCGTTAGAGACATCCAGTTTTGGACCTTTATTTTATCAAAATGATGTGATCTTTGGGTTGCCCTTTGTCTTGGAGAAAAAACGAATTCTCATTTGCATTAGCGCGTCTAAATGTCAAGCTCGGATATTTTGTTAGACATTAGTGAAGCTGGCAGCCACAGGAGCAGGATAATTGCACACAGCCTTCTGCGGAGGATTTACATAATTTCAGACAGCAATTAAAGAATCCTTGGGAATTTTATTCCTGGCCTTCGCCTGGCTTGCTGTGCCTTTCTGTTTTTCCTTCTCGTCCTCCGTCTCCTGCTCTCTGATCTCCTCCCCACCACCTCCTCCACTCCGCACCTACACCGCTACAAAAGCAGCATTGGTTTACATTAAGCTCTGTGCTCGTGCTGTTCATTTGCATGAAATTAAAGGTTTTCATGATCTGGAACAGCAGGGTAACATTTCCAATGCTGTTTTAAAGCTTTCACCTTGGAATAATAAAACGCTTCTCTCGCCGCACTCTGTATGGAGCTTGTTTCCTCCACGCGGTAACCTTTCACACTTCTTAGCAGTCATTTGCAATTTCGCTTTGGAATCGAGAGTGAGAAAAGTTTCATTTGCATGTCCGTATGTGGAACGCTCTGCAGAAGTAGAAATTGTGTTGTCGTCAGGTTTGTTGTATGTAAATAGTGTTGGACACTAATTAAACACTTTAAAGTCACAAGCCAAACAAGACGTTTTAAATTAAATCAATAGCAAAGTAAATAATAATGAATATATTAATAATTTAAATAATTGAATCTAAGCAAAGTACATACAAGAAATAAACACTTGGCTGACTAATGAACCTCAGTTGAAATTATTTTAATGTATCTTAAGATTGCATAAAATGTTTGAACATACGTCAATATATGTGTTTATATATTAAAATACATGTTGATTAAATACGTTTGCATGTTTTTAATTCTTTGAAACACTTAATTACAATTGGAAAGTTTTGCGAAGAACTATTAATTCAGCTCAACATCTTAAATTATGCAAATCACAGCTGCCATTAAAGAGTGAGTACAGTAGTGTTTTGATAATATTCATATTTCTAAAGAAATTGTATTGCAATATAATGGCTACTTTTGATATGCTGACCTTATAAAACACTTCGAACGTCAAACGCCAAATCCCTACACTTACTTTTTATTGGTCACGATTAAAAAAAGTTTAAACTGAAGTCCTATTTTTTCCCTCCTTTCATCACAAACAGCAGTTTAAAGCCAAAACGTGTGTGACAAATTTTCTTGAAGATTCGGCAAAGAAGCCAAGCTGAATATTTAAAGAGCAAAGTCCTTGTGTGTAAATAACAGGGCTGATGTGTCAAAAAGCAGGCGCACAATTTGAATAGATAATGTTATTATATTATAATCTCAGCGACCCAACTGGCGCAGATAAAAACATCAGGGAAGGATGTGCTCTGGTGTGAAGATACTGCCTAACTAATGCTCTCTAGAGCAGCGCTTTAATTAAGTCCCTATAGGTTCCAGTCTAGCTGATTAAAATAAGCACTTGTAGAGGCTTTCCTCACACAAAGCGTTCTTCCATGAACAGTTTTCCCCCTTTCTTTTTCTCAGGACCAAGGGTTAAGAAGTATCGCTGTTGGGAAGACATTGAAAAATCACACCCAGATTTTCCTCAGAGGAACGAGACGCTGCTGTTTCTTTGAATATAATCACATTTAAAGGTACTTTGGGTATCTCGCTTTTTATTGGACACCCAGGGAAATTACCGCTCACCGCCGTGCCGTGATTGGCTGTTTGGTGGAAACCCACTGGACTTGAATTACAACACTGGTGCTTGTGCGATTGCTCGGCTATTGCTGGTGTGAAAAGGATGACACATTTGTTAAGCTTCATTGAGCAAAAGGATTACTTATATGAAAAGGGCCTTTCAAAAGGAGCTTCCAACACATACATTTTGCATTGCTTCCATAAGGCATCAGAGGGCTTTTTTTTTGCATAAGTGTGAGATTCGTCTATGGAATAAATTGTGACAGTAACTCAATATGAAGTGAAATAGCTGAGAAAGCCGGCGTTCGCTTCCGCTGACAGTGCTGTTTAATTCCATGGCGTGCTGGCCCTGACATTTCTGCTGCCACTAAATATTAAACATGTATACGCCTTTCATTTGCATCCGGTAATGAGTATGAAGACAGCACCCAACTGGTCAAGCCTGTGCTATCACACTGGCTCTTGCAGAGTCACGTGTTATGGAAATTGGGAAAGGAGCAGGATTTTTCTATACGAACACCGTGTTGACATTTTGCCTGTTTTTGCACACATGTATCTTCCAAAGCTTGGCAATACTCACTTTTGGCTGTCCAATCCTTTCCTCTGGTGTTTAAAATCAGCAGTGTGCCAGGACTGAGAGAGTTAAATGCATTTGCTCCAAATGCCAGACGATCCTGATAATGCTATATATATTCATGATCTGGCAGCCATGAAAGAGCAAAGGCCAAAATACGACTGGAAATTTCGTGCATATATGTCAGATGAGTGACAATCAATCTACAGCTCGAGTTTTGGGAACGACCCTACAAAGTCGGGAGCAAGACGAATTCAAAAGCGAGGCGAATGGAAAACAATTAGGTTGATTTTGAAATTGGTTTGCAACTTGTGAAGTGTAATTGATTGGCACAATTTTACAAGAAAACTAAATACAAGTACATGTGTGTGTGTGTTTGTGTGTGTGTGTGTGTGTGTGTGTGTGTGTGCGTACTGTATTGCAAAATGTATTTGCTCACTGTTAGACACCAGCTCATTGTGAATTGGCTTCAGGACCAGGCACAGCGCCATTAGATGCTTCGGGACCACGGCCAGCGCCAATAGCAGCTGCAGGACCATGGACATCGCTCAGCCACAGGTGTGAGTAGTCGGAACTCTAACGAAATAGCACAGGTGCTGCCGGCTTCTCGCATAATCGCCCCAGCTGAAGTCTTGATCATCTGGGAAGTCAGTTTTCCTAAACCTGGGTGTAGAGTCCTCAATTCTGACTGATTTTGTTCACATTTGTCTATCTATCAGAGGAGAAAAATAACTGTGAGGAGCCAAATGATCTGAAGTCAGAAGAAAAGACGTTTGATTAATTTTCTCCAAGATCCTTGACTGGCTGGAAAAATAAATGTCTAGTGTTCAAATTCTGAAGTTACAACGGCTTCAACTAGAGTAGTTGAGTTTGGAGTATGAAGTTTGGAGTCGAATATTCCAAAATGGCTTTATATGCTGAAGCATTCAGAGTTTTCCATTGCACTAAGCTAAAGAGTCAAATGGTGGCAAGTTTTGCACCATCACATCAGACATTTTGCGTTGGACTGCAGCTATATATGCAGAGGAGAGGTTAATAACTGGACAATTCTGAGGACCATGAACTTTAGCTGCCTCCGAGACCAATACCAATTTTACTTTATTTATATTTAGGTTCAAATTTTTACTAACTGCTAGCGGTGTCCCTGAATCTGTTTTGGACAAGAACAGTTATTTTTTGCAGTCTTTAATCTATGCAAGCTGACATGAAGTTTGTCACTTCATAAAAGTGCCCTCAGTTCATCAACAAACACTTCTTGAGTACAAACCCTGAATGAGTTCTTCAACATGGATTGGAATTTGTTAAAAAACTAGTTTTAATATTCTGCTTACCACAACTTATAGAGTTTTTATTTGTTTCAAATAATGTGTACACTTTTTTTAACAAAACGGTGCAAAATCTGAACAAAACTGTAAGAAAGAGTACTTCTTGATTGTGTGTTCACTATGTGTTTGTCGAACAATAACGGTCACAAAGACGCATGGTACATCTCATCATTACGGATCGCATCCCGATGTGGTCCGATTTATTTATATATAAGCCATGTTACTACAAATGATAAAACAACATGCCTTCTCTTCATCTTCCTTCTTCAAAATCCGTAGACAGCGCCGGAATATAATGACTTTCAAAAGGAATCATCTGTCTCCGAGCTCTCTGAAGAAACTTTACAAATTAATTTCACTTGTGAGGCACTTGGCAGGATGTTTCCTTTCTTTTTTTAATATTCCCAACTTCGAATGCGGTATTGTGCGTATCATTCGCCATCACCGAAGCTGGATGTCGAGAGATTTTGAAGACCTTTCAAAAGAATTGTATGGCTTTAATAAAATGAATCTGATGTGTCAGGTTATCAAACTATGATCAAATGCAGAGCTGACTGTTGAAAAGACACAGGAACACTTCAAAGAGTCGGGATACCAAAGAGGAAAAAGAGATTGGGAATACTAAAAAGTGTCTGGCGGGATTTGTTTTTTCCCCTCTTAGAAATTCTCCGTTTCCTATTTCACCCACTAACAGGTGCGGCGGCATCAAATCCCATTCCATCCCATTCCAAGTGTCCGGTGTGATGGAACGTCCTGAGGCGGGCCGATGTTAGCTTGTCATGTCCACGTCAAGTGCGCTTATTGACTCGGGTCCTAACAATAGGACATCGATATAGTCACATGTTTCATTCGCTCCCCCAAAATCTCAGTCACTTTGCATGTAAGCAGAATGTGGAGCATGAAACCAACCAATAGCTGTGTTCTCTGTTAATACAAAATAAATAATAAACAAAACTGTCTAATAAACAAAAATGGACAAAAACTAAATGTACAAAATGAACAGAAACTATATGTGTGATCATATATGCATTAAAATACCTGTTTTGTCCCCTCTGGTGTTGACTATTAACCATTTTGTTAACTAATTTCTCCACCAAATTGTTCTTGTCCACAGTCTGCTAACAGACCTTTATTATTTTAACACGCACTTGGTTTTAATACATTATTGATCTTTAGGTTGAACTAAAGGCCACTGCATTAGGACGGGATTCTAAGGCTTTCTATCGAATGACATTCATGTACTCGTGAAAAATTATAGCAATTAAGAAATCAACCAGCGACTGCCTCAAAATGCAATCCATTGTCACATTGAGATACATTTGGTTTCATTCATCCAATGGCATTTTAGTTACACGGGGTGCGAGAATGTGATTCCGAGGTGTTTAATGACCAACAAATGCTCATTTTTCATCAGCTGTGTAAATCGTAAGCTTTTTATGGATGAGTGGTGAGGAAACGTTTTACTGTAAACGAAGATTTGAATAATTCCCGTATATTTATGGAAGCTTTACGCTTTTTGTCTTATTGATCTCTGTGTTGTAAGCCACTTTGCTTTTTGATGTCTGGCTGTGACGATTTGTCACTATCTTAGCCTAAACATTACGTATATAAATAGATATATGTGTGTGTATGTGGTTTTGTAATTTTTTTTTTTCAGATATTTTTAATGTCGATTTAAAAGCAAAAATATTTCTGTTACTGTCAAGTAGATATAAACAGACAAATAAAACAGCAAAATTTATTCAATTCAAAGACAATTCAATTGAGCCCTGACGTATACAGTATAATGGAATACTTTGTTATTTATTAACAAATGCAGCAAGTTTGACAAGTTTGTTTAGTTTATTCTAAATGTTGAGTTTCTAATTTAAAAATTGGATATTGGATAATCAATAAATTAGGAAAACATTCTTCATAACATAAAATGGGCTTGAGCCAAAACTTCTACTTGAATTTATCAGAGAGACAAGTTTAGGGAAAAGTATTTGGAGCTGTGATGCACACTCCAGAGCAAAAGGTGGCGGTAATGCAAACACACATGCCGACAGGTGCTATTAAACCAAGAAGAAAAATTTTGAGCATGGTTTGAAACATTCCTCTTTTCCCCTACAAAGAAAACCCATCTGATAGTCAGGTAAGTGAAACTTTAATCTTGTCCTTCCTTATTTGTTCTAGCTGCAGCTAGCTTTTCTGAAGTTTAAATATATCATCCCTATTAAGTGGATTTATTATCGGCCAAATTAATGTTTTTAATGTTTGGAAGTGATTTGTGATATGGTTTACTGTTTTTTTTTTCTGGACTTCTTGGCAAAGCTTTACATTTTCTTATTTTGCTCTTTTGTTTCAATCAAAGTGTTTGATTGTTTTTCTTCTGGTTCACTGCTGATTTACTTCAACTTAAGGAGTTTGCTGTGTGTGTTTTGCTGGGTTTTGGCAGCGTTTCCCTTTTCCATTATATCCACTCGTGCTTGTTGCTCTTTTGGTTTATTTTGGCTAAGGCCCAAAGTTGTTAGTTTTATTAGTTTGAGACTTGAGCTTCTATATTATGGTTCTATGAATTGGCTGTGGTAATTTTGCTATTTGTGTACTTGGCATTGGGTTGGGTTGTTTACTCCATACGTAACTCAGCATGTAATGCTTTCCTAAAGGTTTTGCTTGCCTTTATTGTACAAAATACTAAACACAAGTTCAAGTCCCGATCGGGGTCTTTTAATGTGAAGTTTTCATGTTCTACTGGTGCTTTGGTATGTTCCCTTATAGAAATGTGTTCAGAAATTGGAGCTTGGACATTTGACTATAGTTTAAATGTGTCCAGTTCCATGAGTGACCTTGAGTCCATGTTCATTGAAAAAACAGATAAATGGATTAAAAGCAAAACAAAATCTATAAGTATGTGTATTTTACCGATGGACTTGATTGATTTTTGTTTTTCATGATGTTAGAAAAAAAAAAGAATGTGTTGATGGTTTTCTTTTTGCGTATTTGTCTGCTTAAAAAAGTAACCTGGTGAAACATGACCCAGCAAGCTTATTATTCAGAATAAAAGGAACATTATCTGCGTCCTCACAGAAGGATGCGGATTTACATATTTACATTTCACGGAGCCTCAGGATACAGAAAGAGAGGAGACAAATGGCAGCTTTGATGCTCTTGTGGAATAGTAATGTGGTCAAAATGGTGGCGAGGTCAAGTGTACGCTGAAGATTTCACTATAGCAGTACTCATCCTCAGCTTCACCCAACAGCATTCAATTCGTTTGCCTGGCACGTGCGTGTGTGTGTGTGTGTGTGTGTGTGTGTGTGTGTACGTGTAGCCTATTAATTCTCACAATAGAATAATTGATTGGACTGAATTTTTCCAAGCCTAACTAGCATTATTATATTTTAATTTGTATAATTCATTTTGCTTATTTATCATTTATTTATTCATTTGTTCATGGTAAAAAAAATGTAATGATTTTTTTTGTTTAATCTTTGGCAAACCAATGTATTTTACATTTTTTGATTACGAAAAATAGATTCCTTTAAATACATTCGTACAAAATAAATACATATATATTTTTTTTTTTCATAATTTTATTTTATACAAATTGTGTTTTATGATTGTGTATATATACAGTATATGTATGTGTGTGTATGCGTATGCGTGTGTGTGTGTGTGTCTGTGTGTACGTATATGTATATGTATGTGCGGACTAATAAAGCGGCAAAAAAAAATCGAATTAATTATAATCATTATGCAATGTATTATTATTGATTATTTGTTTAACAGTTTAAGTTGATTACAAAATCCTCAAATTACAATGGGATAGTGTGATTTAGTTCTGTGTGTGTAGTGAAAAAGAATTAATGAAGTGGAATTGTGGTAATACAATGTGTTCTGCTGGAGTCTTGTCAAGCCCCCCTCTGGTTCTACTGAAGCAGATGAGCTGGCATTAAACAGACAAGATGGGCTTGGTGTGAAGCACTCACTCAGTTACGGACTGGGGGAATAATGACGGGACGCCTCGGTGGAGCACATGGTGGGAACGTGAGTGCGGGTCTATCCAGCCGTTCAGACTCTTTCTGCAAGCATCTCATTTCACTGCTCTCTTACACTTATGGGGCCTTGTGGATCAGTGTTACCTCATTTACTTTTACGATGAAAATAATCGGCAGCATATGAACGACTGTCAGTTATCGTTTAGCTTTGCCAATTTTGTTTTAGCCTTTTAAAAATATTGAGTACAATGTTTGTGGTGGCCAGATCTGGTGTACTTGCAGACCTTTGGCAAATGCAGTGTGGTTCGTTGTGTTCCAAAATAGGCAAATTACCATAAAGAATATAAAGATCTGGACAATTTAGTACACTTATGATGATTACTCTCATATATTTATTCTCACAAATGAATTATTATCATTATTAAAAAAACTAATAAGTAACTGTTTATCACTATAACATTTACAGTAAAGTTAGTTTAGTTTGATTTTTGTATAATTATTTTCAAAAAAATATTACATTTATATAATTATATATATATATATATATATTACATTCTATAATTATTATTATGATAATTGTATTATTATATTATCATTAATATATTAGTATAAATATTGTTATATACAGAATTATAATAATATTATTGTTATTATTATAAAACAAAACTTAGTTTATTTTTATTACTATTAACTAACAGTACAAACTTTATGTACTCTGGTAGTATAGCAGTAGTATTGGTAGTATTTATATACAGTATTTCTTTTAGTACTATATTGCTATAACTCATTCCCAAGTTTTCATTTCAAATCTTCACAAGCTGGTCTCAAATTGTACGTTAGAAATTCCCTATTCATCATATTTGACTGTATGTCACATTTTTCTTAGTTCAAAAAGAGACATGCAGTAGATTAGCGAAACATTGGACACTTTCATTTCTTAGACACACACACTCGGAATCTGATCAAACTAAAAACTCCAAAAGCTCACATCATTATGGGATGTTAATCAGTTTCATCCTCGGTCGGCCTAGTTTCACTTTGTGAGTTTAGGAAGATAACTATCTCATCATAGACGTTCCCTTATCTGATCAGAGCGCTATGAAGGGTTATTCATTCAATTAGGGATGAGCCATAGAGATAAGAAGCAGATGCTGGGTGTCGAGGATTAGGAACGATGGCTGTATCTGCATCTGCTTGGGTAACGGTTACCTCGCTCCGTGCTGTGTGCGCACATGTTGACATCTTGCACACATCAGTGAGTTTTACGCACACAAATATTGTACAAACGTCAAATTTCGTTCAGGGGACGGCTGGAGCAGAACTGCACGTGTGCAGACGTGTTTTTGTAGACATGCCGAAAGTTCAGGGCTTTTAAGTGGAAGTCATTGAGGAAGAACACACTAAAAACAACCCTTTAATACAATAATAATTCAATTAAAAAGTCCTTGTAGCGGCTGTCACAGCTTATTTGCGTCAACTGCTGATTTTTCAGATTGAGGGAGATTGACTTTTATTTTGAAAAAAAGAAGTGCTGCCTACTTTGCCCCTAAACTAGTCATAACTTCCTTTTTTTTGGTGAATGGTCAACAGGTATAGTTCGAAAAATATATATTTAGAAAATTCAAAAGTGTTACAAAGGATTACAATTACGCAAAGTATATTCATTGCCATTGGTAGCCAACAAAAAAAAAAAGTGTCAAAATCCTCAAAAAAAAAAATGTATTCTGATAATAACCTAAAATACGGAGTTCCCATATTACCTAAACACATTTTTTTTTATTTAAATTGTATAACAGTAGCCATGATCAAATTCTTTTATAGTTCAGATTTTCGAGGTGAAAAGGTAGTAAAATACAATATGTGCTCAGACAGAACAAGATAAGTCTTGTGGAGCGCTTTTCATATGCCAAAGTTCAATACAAAAGAACAGACAATTTGCAGAATCCGCGTGGCATTTGCCAAGGTTAGCATTGACAGCATATTAATCACTATCTAGGTAAATGAAAAAGTATAATCCACATTAAGCACTTCACATTTACTGTACTCTAAGTGGCTCATTGTAAAATCTTATTGTGGGGATTTTAATCAGATATTAAATATCGCCAGTGTCTCGCAAAGATCGCTCTTCTCTCTTGAGGTGCTTTAAATAGGAACCAGTTCATTAGGAAAATTAGATCGCTTCTGTCTTATACACACCAACAACAGATGTCTTTTTATGTCCGCGTATAAAGAAAGGTGGAACGACGCTGATGGCTGGCATTTTCGGCATCAATCAAATGTGTCTTTTTCTTCTTTTTATCCTTTTTAAAGATTGTGTGGGAAAGAAAAAAATGAAAGAAAATATTTAGATGAATAAACAAACCATACTGTTGTATTATCATTGTTAACTACAAACGTTCATTGTCATACTGGTCATTTAATTCAATAACATTTCAATTACCTTTATTTACCTATAATACTCATTACGTATTTATTTAAAGTATTTATTTAAAATACTTTTTTTTTCCTAATTCTGTATGCAACTTCTATTTGTTTTATGATTTTCAAACATCTAAACAGTATAACTCATTCAATATATTATAATTAAAACAAAGCATAATTTAAAATATTCATATTTTGTCATTTTCTGCTTTAGATATGCATGGACATTCGTTCTTGTTATTAAAACGGACTGTGTATCTCACAGACGCGCAACAAAACCTGAGGTTAAAGTTCCTATTTGTGCTGTTTTACACAGATATATATTCATTTTATTTCTCTTTTCCCCAGTGAGTCGTTTAGGTTTTGGAATGGTTTACTACACCATGTGTTTTGTTCGCTCAACACATTGCATTGTGTTCTGTCTGCCTCAGCGAAAAAGCTCATTACTTCCCTCCTTTTGTTTTATTATGTTCAGCAAATTAATAAATGAGTAGAGTGCTGGAAAAAAAAAACACAGATATGAAAATGTATACTTTGCATTATTAAAAAGGTACAGCCTCCAAAGGTTACGCTGGGCGATTGAGCCACTATAGTCTGTGAAATGTAATTAAAGGGAAGGTGGAAGTGAAGCACGGATAAAACCTCTGAGACCGCCGCTACCTTTCCATTTCCCCCCTTTCTTTTTTTTTTATGTGTGTTCCCTCGAAACTTCTTCTCTCCAAACTAATTTTGCATGACATATTGCGTTTCTGCATCAGCTATCATGAGGCTACCTGTGAATTAAACAGGGCCTTGATATACAGGCAAATGTGCGGATTACAATTCCGACATGCAGATACTTCATGCTCATGCTGTGATTTATTAATTCCAGCGAAACAAAACTCACAGCATCGCTTACAATTGCATTTGTCTCAGACTGGGGACAAGTAAATGGAGGATGAAAGAGTTATAGGGATGCTTTGGTGAAGGGGAAGACGAGAGATGGATACGTGTACGGCTTTAGAGATGAAAGTGAATCCGCATATAGAATGGAATCAGTCGTGTGTTCCCTTTAATATATCGGGATGTGATTATGCTTTGAGATGATATTTGAGTCTACAATTATTGTAACATGTTGCATTACTTAACATTTACATTACTTAACATTTTCCTCCAGGATTATTGTAGAATAATACGTTCATCCCTCTATCCCTCCATCCCTCTATCCATACATCATCCATCCATCCACCCATCAATCTTTGCCTGTCTATCTGTGTGTTTGTCTATCCATTCTTTCATTCATCCTTCCATCCATCCACCCACCCATCCATCCATGGCCAGCAGCAAACAAAACATTTTATGAATTTTTCTTTTTATCAATTAAAAACCTTTTCTAATCTCACTTTTTTTTATAGCCTTATTACATGAGATAAGATTACATTTTAAAATTACGGTTTTTACATTTTCTATTAACCACAGGAACTGGAATGTCATATCTTCAATTTATATTACATTCGAATAATCTGATATACAATTTCAGAAGGGGCGGTTTGTGGACTACGATGGACTAAATTTTTAGACTAAGATGTGTGAAAAATGAAATTGACATCCCCCAACATCTGAAATCCTAAACCTGCGAATATTTCTGTAAAGTTTTGAAATCATACCTTAAATGGCAGATAAATGAGTGGATTAAGCTTCAGTTTCAACAGAGAGAGATTGTGTTCTAGTCATTTGAATATCTCCGAGAGTAGCAATGACAGTCAAACCAATCAATTTACAACATCTACATGAGTTTCCATCTTTTTTTCCAAATGGATTTTTCTTTCAGCCTCATTAGGTTTAGTCCAACACAAAAAAAAAGACTTTCGACACATCCGAGCAGTCCATCATTTCAGCACAACTGAGAAAGAACGCTTTGAATTTTGGCTAAAACACGTCTTCTTTCATGCCATCCATCCATTAACATAAAGCAAAGGTTCTGACAAGAAAAGCAGCAAGAACGGACCCCAAGCAGGTCTAAAGTTTAAAGAAGTGAAGCATCGTGGAGAAGAGACGCCACCATTTTCCAAAAGGACCCTGTACTTTAGTCCAACATCAGCAGCGAAAGACAGGAAGAGGAAGAAAAAACCTGATTAGGCTGACAAGCACTGAGTGATACTGCAAACCTGTTAATAACATGAAAATTAGAAGGGGCTCATGCAAAGAAAAGAGATTAATTTAGCTGGAGTCCATCTTCGCGGCAAATTGCGAAGTTGTGAATATGTTCGCAGATAATGAGCCTTCCTACTTGTCAGCTCACTTGTCATTTTCTGTAATTAATGTTAAGGAAGACTCCTTCCTGATGGTTGGTATTACTCATGTACCGGGGAAAATTTCTTCGGAGAAATAATTTACATTTATTATCATCAGTCTGTTTGTGTGGTTTATTTCACGGCGGAGTAATTTATTGCAGCACCGTTTCAAGCTCCTTGATTAGTCACTCGTCAGACTGAGATGTAATTTTTTTTTTCCCCCCTTCTGATGTCTGGGCTGAGGGAAATGAAAGTGTCGTGCCGTCACATGGATGTCTGGGCAGCGGTGGTACCTATTGGCATCCTTCTTTAAAGCCGAATTTTAGAATAAAGCCGTTTTATGTTTCGCCAATAATCCTACACTTCCATTCGTATGTTCCGATTCGTCCTTCAGATTTGCTAATTCAGTCATTTGCAAACGACCTTCTTGGTTAGACATCGACTAGTAATGGTTTTCACACTTAATGAAACACAATTTGAAGAGCTTGAGTGCTCATTGCTCTTTAATATATATGATTTTCAAGGCCCGACAACATTGTGCGGTGGTCATGGAAATGCAGACGGAGACAAAGAACATCACAAAACATGTACTATTATTTCAACATCTGAGAGTAAACATAATCTTGCCATATCCACAGCCAAGTCTGACAATTTCATATGTTTAAACAATATTATTTTATTACTGCTTCTTTCCTCGGGGGTTCGACTGTGGAGACTTAGCTGAGCTTTTATGCAGCTTTGAGGAAACATCACACACACAGCCGCCAGAATTACAGGAACACGTCTTCTTTCTTTTTAATCCTATAGCTGGTATTAAGAGGTAATTTGTAGAAGAAGAAATGCTTTCATTTTTCACCCCCCCCCCCTTCATTTTACGCAGCCACAGAAATGAAACAAGAGTCTCCACACTAACACAACCATAACTCAAGCAATATTCATCTGAGACATATATTCAAATCAGCCCGGGCTTGGGTTCTCTGTCTGGCTTGCTTTGCTTTAGCTCTGTGTTGGGGAAATTTACAAGCCTACTTCTTAAATGTATTATTCATCAGGGTGTGTAAATAATGCATGCTTGGTTCCTTAGTAAATTAACCCTTTAGCTTACCTAAGATATCAGAGTCATTGTTTTGAAAGGCAATTATGTCATTTAATTCATGCTGTAATTAATACTGTAATTAGCATAAATACTCTGCAACCCAGTGCCACTGCTAAGCTGTCTTAATTAGGCAGATTAAAAGGTTTGTCTCTTTTTTTTTTTTGTTATACGATCAGTTTGTTTCAGCAAAAGATTTTGTGAAATCCTTGAATGGATTATTTAGCGCTTGGATTATTTAAACTGAGTTCAATATAGAGAATGATCATCAAGGTTTCAAACAAATACTTTTTTTTTCGATTCTGCATTAAATAGAAACTTTTTTTAGACTGTATTACACAAATAAAATCCTAAAAAAAAGGTTTAAGGCACGATATGGCTTCATATGTGAAATAAAAAATCTATTGTTCTACATAGCGGGTAAAATACAGTGCTTTTTTTTTTAAACATTATTCAAATAATTTGCCAGCTATTAGTCAAAGCGAGAAATGCTGACACTAGTATAATAAAGTAAAGAGTTTGTCATTACGGCCACTATGGACCGTATTATATCGTGCTTTGCATTTACCTGTCAAGTGAAGTTACACACACTATCGGAGCAGTGGGCAGCCTGTAGCCGGGGCAGGTGGAGTTTAACCTGAAACACTGGTGGCAGTTCTAATTATTAGACCACAACTGCCAATTATGACAGTTTATTAATTATTAATATTTGAAGAAATAAACACTTTATTTCTATTTATAAAGACTGTTTTTCAGTCATTTGTTTAAATGTTGCTTGACAATGTATACAATGGTTAGCAATGTGTTCAATAAATCAATCTTGTGCTGTAGCATTTACAATACTTTACCAGCAGTGTGAGAAACCAGTCATTGTGTAGAATGCCTAGACAATGTATAAATTGAGTCGGGCAAAGTATGAAATTGGATTTCACACATGGGGCTTTTTATATAACACCTAAAACTCCAAACAGCAGAAGTTAATTCCCTGCGGCTCTTTTGTCAGATATACCTGAAATGGCGAACCAAAATAAAAACCTCCCAGTTTGACAAACTTTAATACTCAGTCATGGAAAAGTTTTTTGTTTTTTTTTTCCAGATGTACAGCAGTTTGTTCTTTTTTTTTCTTCTAATTTTCACAAACCACAGATTGGGATTCAGGTAATACATTGGCTAAAAAGCAGCTGCTCTATATGTTGTTCTTTGTTCTTTAGACTTCATCACAATAAAATATTTTTTTTTATTGCTGTTAAAAATTATTTTCATAAAATTACATTTTAAATTCATAGTTTGGTTGTAATGTCTTAGAATTAGTACATGACTGCACAATATGTTTTACAATTAGTATAAGACTGCAAATAAAAATAAGAGTTGAAAATCTTTAAAACTTAGAGAAACAGCAACTGTGATTTTCATTCGTCACGTTATCGTCCGGCTGTAGCCTGTAGCAGCAGAAGTTCTCCGCTGCTGTAAGTAAATGTGGAGTACTCGTGTAGGGAAGTGCACTCTTGTGTTTTATTGTTCTGAGACTGCAGGGAGGCAAGTGGACAGCTAATCCAGGGCAGGAGAGTTTTTATCCCTGCTCTATCTGACAGTGATAGAAAGTGTTTTCCTCAAAGCAGAAAAATAGTCGGAGGTAGATGAAATAGTGGAGTGGTCAGTGAACACAAGAGGAAAAAAAAAGATCAGGCCCACCAGCACATTACGTGACTTCTGCTAAGAGCCACATCCAACTCTGAGTAGAAGCACAGATGCTGGAAACCATTTTTTGAATATTTGTCAATATGTTAAGTTTTTTTTTTTTCCTTCCGTTCGAATGGATTACCCTGTTCGGATGGATCCATGTTGGAATGGATTTCCCTGCTTTGCTTCAGAAGACATTACTTGGTGGTGTTGACAATGCCCGGCTCTCCACCAGCGGGTTAACACTATTTAGTTTGCAGTGATTTTATCAATGTCATTAGAACATTCATTGAACTAAGTGAGAAATCCATCACATGGTGACAGCACACTTTAGACTAATGGCTGTTAGACGATAATAATTTTTAATATGATTTTTATTTCACTTAATTTCATCTTCTCTAATCTGAGGTCCCATGTCAGATGCTTCAGTGTTGATGTGTCTATCGATCAGCTCACCTGCTGCTGAAAGGTAAAAAGAGTTTAATGGGTTAACTATTTTTCGTTATTTTTTATTCATTTATTTTTAATCAAACTGTTTTAATACGTCCTCTTGTAACACACCACACAAGCATATTGTGTTTTGTTTAATGATTACAATCTATTAGTAATGATTAATTTCTATTTTTCATGTGTGTGTTTGATTAATTTTTTTATATTGTTTAATTTTTTTTTTCATTTATTTTCATTGCTATTTTTATTATTATTACTGTTGTTGTGTTTGTTGTTGTTGTTCTTGCTGTTGTTGTTGTTGACAAACGATTTGTTTAAATTTGTTTAGTATTTTTAGAAAATATTACTAGGATAAAAAAATAAAATAAAATGTATTTTAAGGTAGTTTACTTTACTAAATTGTCTTGAAACACTCTGTACAATACACACTCCGATTTATGTAAACTGCAATTTACATGAGGATTTGTTCAAGATGTGAGTGAGAGTGTGAATGTGTGAGTCTGTGTGTTCCGCTCTGTGATTGGTCGACCACCAATACAAGTTGAGGTTCCAGCCTCCGGGCACAGAATCGATGCAATTCGCTCTAGAAATGAAACAAAAAAAGTGTTTCTGAAAATAGACAGATGAACCAATACTACAGTAATAACCGCAGATTAGTTATTTTGTTTTAAGCTATTGTCAGAATTCTCTAGAATGCAATCATTTTCAGTTTAATCAAAATAAATAATGGCTTGTAGTGGGCACGATTTCTAAAGCTAAATTTAAACTTCAAACAAGTCTCTGCTCTTCACTCCATATCTCTGGAAACAATCTATGGCCCAGCAGAAAATTGCCTGAAACTTAAAGAAACAAGTGGAACGGAAATTCATTCTGTGCAACAGGATTATCAGAGCCTGTGCTTATCTTCACCCGCCTGTTTTTGTGAGAAAAACAGAAAGATAATTTCACAATTAATGACATAAGACGGACTCTCGATCTGCGGCCATGAACGTCTCTAAAAAATGCTTCTACGAATGGTTTGAACTAAATTTTGGATTGATCCTGACTGTATTGTGTGTTCGTCTAAAAATCAGCAATAATATTAAATTTAACCACGAGTGAATTAAATAACTGTAATATGGTTAGTTCGTTAAAGAGGCCAGTCTGGATCTTGTCTATAGTTCTTATCAGGGAAATCAAATTATAACACCGTCTCTCTAAGTGGTTCTTTTGAAGCCATTTTTTCACATTATCACCGGAGAATAGCTCTGACACTCTGAACACGAGGTTGGCTTTATTGTGGCTTGCTAGAATATTCAGCAACAAAGGCTTGCAATGATTTTCCCAGTTTGAATGAGCGGATTGGCATTTACTATCACACCGCGGTCCCTCAAGGCAAATAACCTGGATGACAAAGACCCCATTACAACTCTTAGATGGGGCTTTTGCAATGGCATGTCAAAAATTCCTGTGTAGAAATTAAATATTCTGTATTTTTTAAATATTTTCTGTAGTTATATAAATATATTAAATATACATTGTAATAAACATCTATCTATCTATCTATCTATCTATCTATCTATCTATCTATCTATCTATCTATCTATCTATCTATCTATCTATCTATCTATCTATCTATCTATCTATCTATCTATCTATCTATCTATCTATCTCTCTATCTCTCTATCTCTCTATCTCTCTATCTCTCCATCTCCATCTCCATCGCTCTCTTTCTCTCTTTCTCTCTTTTCTATCTCTCTACATAGATACATACACGTATACACACACACACACACACACACACACACACACACACACACACACACACACACACACACACACATTGTACATCTTCATGGTACTTGTTTCTAAGTTCATTTCAAGACCCTTTAAAATAAGGAGATGAAGATGGTGAACGGCAGTCACTATTGCTAGGGATGTGAGAGGAAGGATGACAATAATATACAATCATCCATTCCAATATAACAGCTTCCTTTTTCATATTCGAGCACTTTTTTTCTGTACCAGGTAGCTGCACAAGCATGGCGGGTGACAGTGTAATGAGAAATATGATAATTTCCAAGCACATTAATTTCATGTCCTGTGGGTTTTGCAAGATCACTTGTTATTCTCAACAAATTAAATCACCATTTTTCCCAGTATTACCCAGTGTAGCCCCTATTCTTGTGGTAATAAATTAATAGCGTCTATAAAATTGTTTCCATGTTCCACGCAGCGACGACCACCAAACGATTCAAATGTTTTAATTTAAAGAAAGACTTTTAATTAATTCATCTTAATATTATAACTAATTATATAACCAATATAATACGGTTTATAGTATAGATTTGTACTTGTAAAATCACATTAAAATTTTCCACAACTGTTGCTTTTCCCAGAAGAGTTTTTTTTTAAGACAAGCTTCTATATGTTGGAACATGTTCCATATGTTTCTATCCGCTCCTGGCGATTGTTTAGTGTGAATACATTATTCCACATTTGGAGGCTTAGCTTTACATCATCCCTTGGCCTCTTCCTCCTGATGAAGACACATGTTTCCACTGAGCTTTCCTCCTCGTATTATTCCTAGCAGAGGAAACAGATTTGCCCGTCACCCAATGTAGCTAGACACCCGGGGGTTTGCCAGTCGTTGTCAGGAGTGAACTTGAGACCCCCCTTCTGTCAAACCGCTGTGTAAGGTTGGCATTTATTTGGGCTTTGTTTGTAATCATTCGTGGCTCATGGAAGTCTGAAGGGGGGCAGAAGGGGTGTTCACGCTGATATTAGAGCAAGTGCACAAAAGCCCCCCGAGTGGTGTCACGCACAATTAATGTCCCCAGGTAGCGACTCCATTAGCCGTATGAACTCCGGCCGCGCCAGGGAATACTAATGGCTGTGGTGCCGGGGGGCATTAGAGAAGAAAATACCCCCCCTCTTCATCCTACCCCCAGAATGCCAGTCCCCCGTCACCCACCCAATTCAATTCACCCTTCAACCTGACTGAGACACGTTTCTCCATCTCACTTTCAAGCACCACCTCCGCTTTATCACGACAGCACAGACTTTCTGACATGTCTACGTTTCAAATTAAGCCTTTTTTCTGTAAACTCACCACTTGATGAACATAAAAAACAGATAGAGAGACTTGTGAA
This sequence comes from Paedocypris micromegethes, assembly GCA_028031935.1. Lineage (NCBI taxonomy): Eukaryota > Metazoa > Chordata > Actinopteri > Cypriniformes > Paedocypris > Paedocypris micromegethes. The sequence continues at coordinate 20,136,588 of CM051498.1, read as the reverse complement.
ATGGGGTTAGCTGGAAAAACAACACGTTACGTTTAATGGGATTATGGTCTAATTTGATCTTGATGACAAAGCAGTTCTAAACAGCCATTGGACTGACCGTCCCACCATCCGTTTATTCATCTGTTGGGTGTGAAACCCTCGCCACCTTCAACGTGATCAATGTCAGTTTGCTTTCCACCACCTCTGCTCAAATCCCTCATGGTCCCATGACCTTGACACCAATAATCACAGTTATGACCTTGTCTGTGCTGCCTTGTCCACCGGTTGAGCAGAACTAACTGGCTGCCAACTGAACTCCCCCCAGGGGCTAACAAACACACAGAAGACCACCTTCACAATCCTACATGTCTCTAAGTGTATTGTAGCATTTGCTTAAAGAGTCTGCAAACTTTTTTAAAGTGGCCTGTTTGTTTTGGCTTTGATTTTGCATACTAGTTGCTAGGTACTCACCCTAGATCACATTTTCTGAAGTACTTGTACTCGTTAAAAATCCCCCGATATCGGAAACGTGCTCAAATGGGCGGCTAAGGGGTTAAATATTAGCAGCGCTGAATGCCCGTAATCCGCCTCAGAGAAATGTCAGGACAACGCATCTGACATTAGAAACGTACACTAGAAATGTAACAATTAACCCTATAAACTCAGTGAGTGTGTGATGCAGGTTTGCACCCAAATAGCAAATCGAATTAATTTTATATAAATACTGCTGTTCATTATTAAATGATTTAAGCAGAGTCCTTCAACATTGAACATTCAACATTGAATACTGCACCAACAGCAGATTAAAATGTTTGAGAAGTATTTTTTGTTCATTTTAAATTCTTGATCTAACAGTAAAAACAAAATACAAAAAACATTTCTAAGTACTATTTATTTTAAAGCACCAGAAGAAAGCTGAGAACATAAGAACATACTTTATATGTTCTGTAACATTTTGCATACATCATGCTTTTCATTTTAAACAAATGTTCTTAATTCCAAACTAGCACCTTTTTTTGTTAAATTATATGACTAAATCAGTTACCTGTAAATTTAAATAGTTTTTTTTTAAGTACTCTGTATCAGTATCGGCGAGTACCGAAATGCAAGTACTCATAGTCATACTTTTTTTCCAAAAAAGTGATATCGGTGCATCCCTACTAGTAGCTTGTAGTTAAATCTCAGCAGACAGATTCCTGAATGGCTTTGTGGTTCTTCCGAATCTTTTGAATGGAAAAACAGTAAATTGAAACCAGACATGAGATGATTTCACAGCTTTGAAACTCCTGGAGATACTTTTGCTGGTTTCTTTGTCGTTTGGGAGCTCTCAACTTAAGTACTCACCTTCTGCTTAAGTATGCTCACCTCACATGTTAGATTTGCACAATTTACTGACTGACTACTGTATTAGGCTGACAAATTGATCTGCTTTATTTCGTTAAAGTACCACCCAACATTATTCAAACCCTCGCAAACATCCCAAACAAGTTTTGTCATGTCCGAAATGGCTATGCAGTATGTAATAGTCCACAATGGCCATTTTCAAACCCTGTCGTTATCATTTCCCAATTACACATTATAAATATAGAGCTTAGCCCGCTTTGCTTCCCAGACCTACTCCATCACACCATGCAGTCATCACTCAATCGGACGCTCTCACGGTGGAAATCTGCCCTACTTGTATGTAGTCGCTCAGCATCCCCCCCTCCGGAAAAGACATGTGCTTTATTAATCTCGGCAGTCACGTCTCCGCCACTTGATACGCTTTATTTGGCACTATAGAACCTTGGACTTTGCGGGTCTTAGAAAGCTTCAGGTAAAAGCCTGATTTCTCTCAGGTCATGTGTTAAAAACTAGCTGGACTGAATTTAGAATCAACTTTACGGACTATGTGTCACCAATCACTCAATTTTGATGTGAAAGGTGAACATTGAGTGCAAGCGTCCACCATATCAATCATTTAGGACGGTGTTTGGAACACCAACATTTGTGTGGGTTTGATTCCTGAAGCACGAAGATGTGCCACTGTAAAAAAGCAGTACAATATAAATAGTAGGGCTGGGCGATTATGCCTAAAATCTAAATCGTGATTATTGAACATGTTAACACGATTACGATTAATTAACGATTATTTTATTGATTTTTCTTTTCTGCCCTCAGAGTTCAATGACAAGTTTTATACTTGAGATTACTTGATGTTTACTAAATAATCATAAAGAAGATCTGTGTGTGTTTCCTTCAATTTTTATCAAGTAAAATCAAGTCACACATTAGAACACGCTTAAATTGAACAATCACTTTGTTTTTATAGAAGAAGTCAAATATTTTGTCAAAATAAAATAAATTATTTTCAATGTCTTATTAAAAGTAAACAAATGTGCGCTTCAAAAATAACGATGCTTTTCTTTTGCATTTCTTGTACTTCGATAAACAATTTTCATTGTGCAATGTAAACAACAGGTTAGAACTATATATATATATATATATATATATATATATATATATATATATATACTTTATTACCTAAATAAATGTATTATTTCATTATTTTGTCCTCAACTGATGTTTGCTGTATATGGTTTGTTCAGTGTCATCTTTTTGTTTTAAACCGCAGTATACACACACTTAAATAATAAGTGATAAAAATAATATGCTCGACATGTTGGGCGCAAAAACGTGACGTAGTGACTCAACTCCACGCGGTAGTTCTTAAAGGGAAAATAATCGAAATCGAGATAATCGTCATGGAAAAATGTGAGCGATTATACATTTGATTTTCAATTTTGATTATTTTTCGATTAATCGCCCAGCCCTAATAAATAGCTTAAAAAATGGGTTCAAAAGAAATCAGAACGTGGTTATTTCGTGCTTGCTAAATATATAAATGCAATTGTATGGCTGTAATAATGCAGCTATTAAGTGTATGAGAAAGTTTATTATCACAGTGATTTGATATGATTTCACTCATTTGCTTAATTTTTTTAATTTCAATTTTTAATGCTTGACTCAATCATTAAACAATTAAAAGACATATTCATATTAATATATAGATATAACATATTCTAGAAGTCTCATACTTGAGTCTTAAACAGATTCTCCTTGCTGTACATACAAATTTATTATATATTTTTAATGAGCTGATCTCAGATCAATGTCATTGTTATTCACATAATATATTTACAATATTTAAAGTATACAGAGGACATTATATATATTTTTTATATTGTGTATATTATATTACATTGCTTCTGGATGCACAGGCACGGTTGGCACCCGGGTAAATGGTATTGTTGCTGGAGCTTGATGATTTGCACGGCTTGAACCAGAGATGCAAACTTAATGGAGACGGTTTGCCAAAGGAAGCTTAATTTAAACCTGACTGCTCTGGGAAATAACCTGTGTTTGGGAAGCTCGTGAAGATGTGGAATCTCTTTACGGTATCGCGTTGCACATCTGCTCCAGATAGCGTTTCACTCCTGAGATGTTTGATTTTATTACTGTCTTAAGAATGAGCCAAACAAGTGTTCCCATTGATTTGCACATTAAAGATATTAGTAATAAAGCAACATCCTCCAGCTAAGTGATAGTAAAATCAATAGTAATTGGTGGAAAAATATTCTGAGTGCTTGCTCTGCATTCTCAGATTCTCTTTAGATCACTGACCACTAAAATTTGAGAAGTTTACGCAATAAAAGTTATTACTATTGATGCAAGACCTAAATGAGCAGTTGAGGAAGCTGCACAGTTTGCACTTTTAGTCAAAGTTTAGAGAGCGGTCAAGCTTTAAACTCTTCCTCAAGAGAGATGGAGTGATGATTACAACTTACAAGTCGGATGGTATTGAAAAGTGTTGTTGTATCTCTCAGTATCTTATATATATTTCCTGCATTTCAGTCATGTATAATTTAAAAAAATACATAAATAAAATACAAATTACAAGTTCTCACTAGATCAATTATAATCGGTGATGTCACATGCATGTGCAAACCGTAAGCCAATCAGAGCCACTTTTGTTATGTAATGCTCTATGAACAGGTAATATGTTATGTATGTGTGCTGCGTTTTATGTTTTGTCTAGTTATCTATGTTATGTTTCGCAGATAGAGACACTCTTCATTCTGACGTCAATCTCGTCACTAAGACAGATATTCTTCCAATCTCCCTCGCATCCATGACAGAGTTTTTGGTTAGTTTTTAAGACGATGTTGTTTATATAATAATTATATAATTTGTTCTGAACTACCTCAAATTTAGTAAATACTGAATTTAGTTTAAGGAATCAAATTGACATTGTAAAGAACGTTTATTGTATAAATATAATTCTATGTTGTTGCAATATTATTTTTTGTCTCCTGAAAATAGGAAAAATTATTTTTTGGCTATTAATATTAACATATTAATGCTTGTATATTGTTGGGTGTATATAAATATTTAACTCCACTCAACAAATAAAAATTGCAATCGATAAAAATAACAGTAATACTATGGTTAAAAATGTGCATAAAAAGTGCTAATCAGTTTATGTCAGGCAGGTTTATTGAACTTATTTGAATTAAGCTTTATTAAATGTGATATTAGAGGGACAAACAACCTCTTAAAACCCACTATCCTTTTATTTATTGTAAAGATTTTCTTTGACATTTCTGTTTGCAGCCTTATTTACATTTATTGTGATAGATTTGGGAGTACTTTGGACCGTTTTGATCAATAATCGTAAAATAATGCTGAAATGAATACAACATCTCAAATGCAAACACAACCACCGCAGTGGAAAACAATGATGAACCATTTCACGCTTGAGCGATGTGGGAATGTGTAATGGGATTGTTTTACCTCTCATCCCTTGTAGAAGCGCTCCCTGATCACCCTACCACCAATGGACTCTGTGTAATTACTAAAAAGGAAGGAGAGAAAAGAAGCGAATCCCTGTAGTTTTCGTCTTGGAAAGGCATCCCAAACAGTTCTGATCGGGCAGTTGATGATAATTGCGTGGTTCGCCTCTCCATCTGTTCTTTCCAGCAGCTTTTTAGTACTGGGACGAGATCGGCCCATCCAAGCTTCACACGCTCAGACATGTGCTCGATATTTCTCAGAGCGATACATCAGGGCCATGTTCTCTCATAATCACTCATCATCACCGGAGCACCAAATCACACACACACACTTCCAAAGGTTATTGTTTATGATAATGCGCTGGAGAAGGAAACGCCATTATCGCGTGGCTTGTCGATTTGCATGCTAACAATATACCTACTGGAGGAGACCCAGAACTCTTGCTCTTCTCTGCCTGCCTACGGGGGGATGCAGGAGTGAGCACTCTGCCATCCGAGGGTCCAGCAGCGCTTTATAACCCTCGTCACAGAGAACCAAGCACTGCACATCTCTAGTCATCAGGGACCGGATCCTGATCTTAAAGACGCCTGGATGAAGGGCCTCACCGGGGCCCGAGCCACTGCCCCACCTGCTGCTCCACTGATGGAGCTCCAGAAGTCACAGGCATGAACGATAAGCCACTCACCTTCAAACTCATGGGACTAAGATCTGGTCTCAGCCAATGCGTTATTTAAATAACGACACCAGAGAAGGAAATGTCAGAGGGCAGATGCAAGTGTGGCAAAAACATGAATTTATTATGGGTGGAGCAGTGGGTAGTGTTGTTGCCACACAGCTGGGACAAACTCATTCTACACTGCAAAAATGTTTCTCTTTGGTTTTGTCTTTTTGTCCATGATTGTGTTGGTTTTCTCCAAGTCTCCGGTTTCAGGTCCAGTCAGGAGAATTGGAGCATTGAAAGTTGAGCAAAAGTGTGAGTGAGAGAGTGCATGTGTGTGCTTGTGTATTTTGCTCTGTAATTGGTTGGCTATTAATTCAAGGTGTGTCCCACCTTCAGATGCAAAAAATTCTCCACGTATCCAGCTGAGTAAATTTGAGTATTTTTCTTTCTTGCTCGGAGACAAAAGTGTTGGAATTAAAAGCTTATTAATTGATACAATTGAATAGAATTGAATAGAATAGAGTGCCTTTATTGTCATTGTATTACGGGGTTACAATGAAATTAGTATTGCTACTTCGTTTATATAACTACAATATAACTACAATATATTATAATATGGTCCAAAAAAAGGCTAAAAATGGTGTAAATATAACCCGATATATAAGAACAAAGTACCCAAGAAAAATGCAAATGGAAAAATATACGTAAGGCAAATACAAATAACCGAAAGTGGCGGGTGCCAGTGATGATTGATATTTTGAGACTTTGTATTGGTGCTTTGAGTTTGTTCTGACCTTGCATCAATGGGAACCCAAGTTTGAGAGCTAGTTTAAGCTTTTCAGTGTCGACCTTGCTTGTTTGGTCAACGTCTATTGGTTTTGTTGCAATCCCACCATCCCAATTTGTTTAAAAATACACAAATGCAATTCTAATGTGTGTAAATATGTGCCTACCCGGTAATTTGTTAGCCATCTTCAGTCCAAACAAATTGGGATTAGCTCTGGGTCTTAGAAAATGGATGAAAGGGCACAAGATCGAATCATCGAATTTAAGGAAGGCCCTTGAAAAGTGATCAGTTATGTTATCTCCACAGGATAAAGATCTGTTATTTTTTCTTACACAATTGTCAAATATCCTGAGCTGAACAAGCCCATGAAGTTCCTCTGACGGCTCGACATCATCGTCCCGGCGTCATGAGCTTTCATGTTCACCATATCCGTATCATTCCCAGACATGATCCGTCCAGATTTACACTCCAAACTCACAAAGGACCGGGGATCCCACCCGCTCTGGACTGACAGGAGAGGCTATAAGAAACAACATTTACTCGGCTCCATCCGAGCCACTCTAAGAAACAAACATCCCTTCTGCTATTTGCACCCCTGCGTCGGTGTTGATCGAGACAGAAACATCAGTGGCGAGAGCTGGCTAAATTTTGATGGATGTCAGTGGTGAAACTGCCGGATTGGCCAATGAGACGGGATGGGTGACATTTACTTACAGAAGGCGATCTCCGCCAAGGCTTGGGTGTTATGTAAATAGCACACCTGTCTGCCCATGGACATGGCGGGCTTATGGAAAAATCTGCCTTTCATTTGAAATATCGGCACGGTACTTTGTACCATCTGTGGTATTATTTGTTCAGTCGACTGAGAAGAAAAAGGTCTTGGAATATGAATATGTTGAGTGACAATTTTCCACGGATTTTCACGTTCGATATGAAATCCAGATATCGTGTTGTCAGTGTTTATTTATTCACACTGTGTTTTATCATGCATATCTGCTTAAGGGCAGGAACCGCTAAACACTGAGCGCTGAACGCTAAACGCGGGAGCGATGGCTATACATAAAACTCATATTTATTTATTAGCGTTTTGCATCCACTTGACACATTCCCTCGGCTTGTGTAAAAACTCCAGACAGGATACAAACGGTGCTATTATCCCATTGCGCTGTTTTTGCAGGACTGCGCTGGGAAATGAGATGTAGCGTTCGACAGGGGTCGTCCACACTTAGCACGTGAACTGGCATTTTATTGTTTTGTCCATCACTGTGCCACTTCATCATTACATTCAAAGCCTGGTATAGAATGGAAAGCATTTTAAAAATATAATTACATCAGAGAAATATTGTTATTCATGTAGTTGTTAACACGTTAGTCTGTAATTGTGCTTGTGTGATGTAAAAATAAATTGGATATTCATAATGTTCCATGAAATAAGCATTACTTTAGTAGTAGTGTTTTTTTAGATTATCTACAAAATTGAATGTAGATATTTTTACGTATAGTCTGATTGGCTGATGAGTAAATGAGTTACAAAAGGAACAATGCAGGTTTGTAATTAAACAAGGTTGAAAATGTAATCGATACAATTATGCATATCCTGTCTATCTATCTATCTCTCTATCTGTCTGTCTGTCTGTCGCTATTGTTATTAATAATAATAATAATAATAGTAGTAGTATTAATAATACTAATATATATATATATATATATATATATATATATATATATATATATATATATATATATATATATATATATATATATAGTAATTATATGATTATTATTATGATTATCAGCGTCAATATTATAACATTTAAACATAATGTCCCCTGTCAATATTGATGGTAATAATTTTGAGTTACAGGAAAGCAATAGCTAAAAATTAAGCTAAATTGTTTTTATGAAAATGTGATTTAAGTAAAAATAAATAAATGAAATACACCCACCACCCGCCTACAAAAAAAAAAAAATAGTACAATGAACCTTGACCCAAGATTACAGTCCCCTGAAGTACACAAGCATACTGCATCCAGCGCTCTCATTAACCTCTAGCCAGGCGGTCATACTGGGCCGTCCCCTCAAGTGCTGTCATGTGATGAGTAAGGTGATTTAACCCCTCAAAACACACACACACACACACACACACACACACACACGCTGCTTCTACACTGCTCTCGCGTTTTCAAAAAGAACACTGAAAAATGAAAAAAGACAGTGTTAGAAAAAACCATTTGATGGATGGTGGGGCCATCCACTTCTGAAGGCACTGTCTTCTCAGGCAAGCCAGCCAGTGAAATTTACATTATTAATCTTGTGTAATAATCTACGGTAGAGGGAGGATGAGACAGTAGGCAGAAAAGGGACAGCGGCAGGAAGCAAAAAAAAATACGTTCATCAGTGTTCTCACCATTTTTTTTTTTTTTTTTTTTTTTTTTTTTTTTGATTATTATAATCTGAGTGGTCAAGTTTGTCCCCACTTCACCATTTAGGGCACCGAAACAGAGGAATGTTTAATTCTGACTGCGATTCAGCAATTTTAAATCAAAGTGCTTGTGGTTAAGGCTCTTGCTACACAAATTGCGATTTGCCTGCGTTTTATGGGAGCGACTGGCCTTTGCTGGGAGGAAATAATCAAGGAGGGACATTGAAGAAGCTGTTTATCTCAAATTATTGGTTAGCAAACTGTTACGACCTGGTGTAAGTTAGCTGTTAATCAGTTTCATGGTGCTCTTGTCGGGTTTTATTTGCTTGTTTACTCTTTTAACTTTATTTCGTAGGTCTTAATTCAAAGTCTTAGAAAGGACACACCAGAACCCACTTGTAACAATACATTTATATGTGCAATATCTATATATACATTTTTTCTCATTCATTTTTTCAAAACATTTTTTTTGTTTATTCATGTTATAATTTGTATATCAACAATGTGCATTTTTTCTATTTATATTCTTTATCTTTATTTATTGTTTAACATTGTGGCTGCTGCAAAATGTAAGTTTCTCATTTTTGGGACAAATAAAGGTATTTTTCTTCTTCCAATATGCAGGTTTTATTATTTAATTAATTCTGTTAATATTATTTTATTATTATCAATACATTTCGGTACAATATTAATGTACCTGTACCTGTAATAATGTTTTAATTATTATTAATAATATTATATATATTTTTTTATTTTATGAAAGACTAACTCCCAAATAAAATATTCATGTCTTACTAGTACGTATATAGCATTTAGTTGTGTATTTGAGTTTTTTCTCTCAGTTATGGAAAGATGCAATTAGTTATTAGTATTTTTGTTGTGGCAGCAAAATGCCAAAAGGCAAAAACCACAATCTTTCCTGTGTTCCAACAAACATAAAATATTCATATTGGTATTTCTCCCTCATCGCCGCTACTTCTGCTCTTCTGTAGTATCACTTTCTATTCTTCTCATCTTCCTGCACTGCTCCCCTCACTCTTTCTTTTTCTGTGATATATTTAAATGTTAATAACCATTCATTCTTGACACCCTATCTGCTGAGCCCCGAGTTTAACAGGAAATCTATTTAATCTGAAGAATCTCATTACATGATCATGGCAGCAGCCAAAGGCATGAAGGTGAGAGGGGGGGTGGGGGGTGGATGGAGAGAGTCGGAGGGAGAAAAAGAGTGAGAGAGAGATAGATGGAGAGAGAGGGTGAAGGAGAAAGACTGAGAGGAGGGAGGGGGCTGTAGGCAGAGAGAGCGGAAAATAGAAAAATGAGTACAATTCTTTAATTTAATCCATAGATGTGCATGTAACAGCGGGGCGATAGCAAGAAAGCCCCTTTTTCTCTTGCTGCATTTGAGTAGATAATGATTAAATGTTTTCTATTGTGCCACAGCTGGTGGGTTTTATCATTCCGAGAGAGGGTGAGTAAAGGACTGAATTGAGGGGAAAAAGAAAAGAAAAACTACACCCCCAGTGCTTTTTAGTATCGAAAAATTAACTCCGTTTAAGGCCATTAAAAGATTATCATTGATTTAGCAAAGTGCTTGTTGAAACATTAGGATCCGTCTTTTCCTCTGAACAAACGCTCTGAATCCCACCCGCCCCCGTTATCTCATTCACCCACTGCTATTTAATTTCATTTTCATGAATATGCAATGAATTTAATTTTGAGCACTATTTTCATCTGCTCCTGTAATCACAAAAAATGCCAGTGTAATTAGTTTCTAATTGCTTACTTTAATTGTTGTCGTAATCGTTTTAATTACCCAAAAGCACTGACTCTATGTGGTGAAAAGTAAATGATCCTCACACTCCTCTTATCTTGTCCTCCTTTCTTTTACGGTTTGATATTGCACGTTTTGACATGGACCAATGGGTATCAAAAGACATGGAAGAGGATAATGATTTAGCTGGATGGATGGATAGATGGATAGATGGATGGATGAAATGATAAATGAATGGATGAAATGATAAATGAAAAAAGACAAACAGACAGACAGATTAACATAGTGAAAATAGATAGACAGAAAGATGAACATACTGCATATAGATATATGAATTGACTGATTGATTGGTTTATTGATTTGTTTAATTGATTGATTATTAAATAGATAAATGGACAACCAGACCAACAGATAAACATAGTGAAGATAAATAGACATATACACATACTGTATGTAGATAGGTAGATGGATCAATATATAAATAATGTAGACATACATGCTGTAGATAGATGTACAGACAGACAAACATTGGATCGATAGATGGATGGATTGATTGATGGTTGATTGATTTGATTGATTGATTGATTGACTGATTGATTGATTGAGGGACTTACTTAGCGTCACAAGGAGAGAGAGAGTGATAGTGAGAGAGAGTGATAGTGAGAGAGAGTGAGAGAGAGAGGGCACAGTAAAGCTGGCCTGTCTTACTGTGTGGCATCCCAGCAATCTGCCGAGTGGAAATTTGCATGCCCCAGAAAAGCCATTAAGTTAAAATATACAGTTATTGTACCTTTCTGGGCCTAGCGCCATACAAATGCTTATTGCTTGTGCTTATAGCTGGAGCCTAGCAGATGGTAAATCATGAAATTTTATGAAATTATTACACTGGCGAGGTGTTTTGAAAAGGAACAGCTGTGAGAGAGATGGGACATTATAAACACTCACAGGTGTTCCGTCTCTACCCTCCGCCAGCCCTGACATCCAAAAATTAAATTATAAACAAACCAGCAAATGTTGTAATCTCCTTTGCAGACACACTACTTACAGGGGAAATTGCTTAAACTAAGCAAAGAATTAAATTTTCATTTGCATAAAATATTTACAGAGGCGAAGAAATTTCATCGCGGGGCTCTCTCTGTGTTTGCCTGCCAAGTTTTGGGGGGAAATTGCGGCAGCGCGAGTCGCAGCAGGCTAATGCTAACATGGAAAGAGCACCATTAGGGACAGCGCTAATGGGTACTTCACCCAAGCACATATGGGCAAAAACACCTAATAAGAGCTGCCTGGCCTCTGCCAAAATCTGCTGTGAGCTTGTGTTTCTCATTAAGATTTTATTCCGAACTTAGTATTTAATTAGCCACTTTTGCACTGGGACTGCAGGAGATGTCATTGGAGGGTTAGCATGTAGCATCAGGCACCGTGTTCTCGTAGCTCTGCTCTTTAGTTCCTGGCACATTTTATATGACCTGGCTGAACTTTTCAGCTTGAGGGTTTGACAACATTTGCACTTTCTCTGCTCCCATATAGGCTTTTCTAGATGGCACAGCATGCTGATTTATACATGTATGTTTATTTAAAAATGTCATATATGCAATTTATGGTGTTGTCTTGAAGCTCTAAGACAAAATTGATGTGGGATTAGAGTTTAGGGTTTATGGTTGGGTTAGGGTGAAGGGTTATGGCTAGAGCGTAGGCTGTAGGTATCGTGTGTAGGGTAAGAGATTATGGTTAGGTTAGGTTAGTGTGTAGGGTTTAGGGTGCAAGTGTAGGGTTCAGGTAAAAGTGTAGGCTGTAGGGCTAGGGTGTAGGGTAAGGTTTAGGAACATGATTAATAATAATTCGGAGCTGGGAACTTGACTAGAAAATACCTCTTGTATTTCACTTTTTTTCCCTACTTGAGGAAAAATAAACTTATTATTATTATTATTATTATTATTATTATTACTATTATTATTGAGTTAGGGTGTAGATAGGGTTAGGATGTAGGTGTAATGTTGGGATGTAAGTGTAGGGTTAGGGTAAGGGTGTATGTCTAAGTTAGGAGTTAGGGTTTAGGTTTTGGGCTTAGGGTGTAGGGTTAGGGTTTAATTTTGGGTTAGGGTTAATGTTTAGGGTTCGGGTGTAAAGTGAGGGTAAGTGTTTAGACTGTAGGTCTAGGGTGTAGAGTAAGGGTTTAGGGTTTGGGTAGGGTGTATTGGAGGTTTAGGATAGGGCAGGGTTTCAGGATTTATGGTTGGGTTAGGTTGTAGGGTTCAGTGTGTAAGTGTAGGGTTTGGGTCAGAGTGTAGGCGGTAGGGCTAGTTGTAGGGTTAGGTTAGGGTGTTGTGTTAGGGGTGTAGAGTTGGGGTTGTTGGGGTTGAGTGGAGGATTAGGGTTAGGGCTAAGTTTTAGGGTTAGGTTTAGATTAGAGATTTTGTAATAGTTTTTCATGTGTTGGACTCAGTCAGTCAGTCATCTTCTACCGCTTCATCCTTTACAGGGTCGCGGGGAGCTGGCGCCTATCTCAGCGTCTTAGGGCCGGAGGCGGGATACACACTCTGGATTGGTGGCCAACACAGACAAACACATTCACACACTCACTCATACCTATGTGGTCAATTTTCCAATTCCAATTAGCCTGAAGCGCATGTTTTTGGACTGTGGGAGGAAACCGGAGAATCCGGAGGAAACCCACGCAAGCACAGGGAGAACATGCAAACTCCACACAGAACGGCCCCGGCCGGCCTTGAACTCACACCTCAAGAGTCAAACGGAACCATCTTGCTGTGAGGCGACAGCGCTAACCACTGCGCCACCGTGCCGCCCCTGCGCCACCGTGCCGCCCCTGTGTTGGACTCATTTGTATGATTTAGTATGTTTTTTTTTTATTATAAACTTAACAATATGTTGGACACTTTTACTTTACTTTTACTAAAACCCCTGCTTTACACACAGCAAAATAATACCTACAGAAAAATAGCTCAACAATGAAGCTATGAAGATATATAAAGCACATCGGGATGTGCTGCTGGAGTATTTAAATGAGATGCTTGTTTTTCCTTAGCTTTGCGAGCAGGGCGACGCACGCTAAACACAGGGGCTGTGCTGCGAGGGACTCTGTGAGAGTCATGCATATTCAAATTCACTGCTGGACACAGTCGCCCTAAATAGGCGAGGAGCGTGCAGGACTTAAGGCGTGATTTGTGTATGTGTGTATGTTTTGGAGCCCGTGTTATGCTTGTAATATCTTGTACCCCTGGCACGCTTCGCACTCTTCTGCTTGCAGGCACTGTTTTCACGTAAGCTCCGGGCTACTTTTACCCCTGTCTTGCCATAAGCAAGACAGATGCAGTGAAAGGGAAGCAGTGCATGAAATCAAAGAGTCTCTGATTAAACACCACGGCCCTAGAGACAGTCTGGAGAGGCTGGCCTTTGAACATCACTACCTGAAACGCTAAAAACGATTGGCCTTGAAACAGGGAGGACACGCTTTACTTAATAATACTGTGGTACTAACCAAAATGACCCTTTAACATATTAACTTAAACGTCTGGTGGCAATAATGCTCAACATAAAATGTATTATTTTAATTTGTGGTGCTGAACACAACACATTGTTTGCAGTGATAATATAAAAGTCCTCCCAGTTCTGTAAAGTGCGCGTTTACTGTACTTTAAACGTTTTACGACATTTGGCAGATGCTTTTATCCAAAGCCACCTACAAAATGAGGAGCACCTGAAGCAATTTGTCTATAAACAGAAACAGAGAATGCTTTACACAATGCTATATACACACTTTAAACACATCAGTTTAATTTTTGTGTTATTTTTCTTCAGTCTTAAGCTGGACGATCTCAGTCTTTAGTGCGTTTTTAAATTTCCTGAAGCTGATAGATGTTTTATTATTGTATCATTAGTGTATCCAAACAAGGAAAAGTTCTCAAATGAGATATTATTCACTTAATTTAAGCAACTTACTTAGTTCAAGATACGTAGTCACGTGCCGGTACATTTATATTTGTGCATTTTTTTTAAAAGCGATTTTTTTCAGCACACATTCAACTTCATGCTTATCCTGAGATTCGAACTCACAACATTGCTCAATGAGCCACAAAAAAGCAATAAAGCTGAAAAATTATGAGCGGCATACATATTTCATTACATTTTTGTTATTCTTTGAACGCATTATTCCTTTTATTGAGAGGCACCCGGTCTCCTCACAGCTTTTCCGTGTCTCATGTCGATGATATTGAGGTTGTGCTACTGGATCCACAACATTATTTAAAGGTCACAACAATGAGTCACTGGCACAATTGCAAGACTCATATCAGCTGTGCTAAACAAAGCGAAGATGCTTTGCCCACGTCGATTTGCAGGTTCTGAACTTAAGAAGCACGCACACAAAAAGACCGAAATGTGTTTTTCAACACATCTAATAGGGCATGAGTGCTACTCTGCGAGTGTACACCCACGTGGGGACGTTTGCAAAAAGCTGTCGCCGTTTACAAATCACACTGGGTTTTTAGTTCATATCTATAGTTTTGTGATCCAGCAGTAGGGAATTGGACTTGTTGTCCGAGAGGTTGTACGTTTGAGTCCCGCTCTGGCTAGATCTTCTTGGGCAAGATTCTGTCCCCTTCATTATCCCGGCCTAAAGCTGCCCACTGTCCGGGTTTGTTTGTGCTCCCTTCACTGGTTAATGGTTATATTCTCAACAATATTACTCTGCTCTTTCTTAAATTGAAAGCATATGATTTTTCTCAAATTAACCCCCCTATTATATTCGGGTAAAAGTTAAAAAATATTTATAAAATACTTAAAAGTTTTTTTTTTTTTTTTGATCACGTTGAAACTTCCCCTGCTTGGCTTATTTGGTGTAATCATCAAATAAAAAATATATTCAGTTCCCATTTGTAACACCACACTACATGTTTATATTACAGATTGTGTTACGGGTTGTATTGACCCGTGTTAAAGGTTTAAAAATAAAATAAAAATAAGTCTATTCTTGTCTTAGTTAGTGTAACCTACATATAAACTAAAAAAGGGTTCCGTTTACATGTTTGTAACCATCAAAGGTATAACCTTTATATAATGAAGGTAATGCTCGGGTAAATTTGACTCTAGACCAAATGACAAAAAGAGCTAAAATGCTAAATAGAGTACTGCAAAAATGACACCTAATACAACACTGTCTCAGACTCACACACTCTCTCATACACACACCTTTTCGGGGAACTTTTTTGTTTCTGACATTTATCTGCATAATTAAAGACCTGCAAACATTTTCCTCTGAAAATAACATAATAGGAAGGCTAACAAAAGATGAGCCAAATTGCTACAGTGTGTAGTCGTATCAGAAGAAAGGTGGCTGTAAAGAAACGCATCCAGGTTGTTTATGATTGTCTCAAAACTGTAACATCTTTAGTTCAGCGGCTCACAGGAGAATCTCATTATAACTTTTAATGACACATGCATCTTTTCCAATCACACCCTTCCGCTTTCAAGCGCTCCTAGTTGAGCATGGGTAATTTTATAAGCTAGAGAGAGGGCGTACTGTTCATAGTCATTACATTTTGTGATGCCGATCTCTTGTTTTACACCTTATGTAATGCGTCTGTGTCTTAAACAAGGGATTTTAATTCTGGGACCTTCCAGGGAAACTACAATCAATCTTGACGACCCTATGACTTTACATTATTATTTATAACGTCATTTTCCCATACGTCATAAAGGTATTTTTAAGAAGTTGTGTGAAGCATAAAAAACAGTATGAGCTTTGAAAATTTTTGGTTTAGAAACTAAACTGCTTTAAAGTGAGACAATGAGCAAGTCAAAGAGAGACACTGGTTAGGAATTAAAGAAAAAAAAAGCTTGAAAAAGTACAAATTTAAGAAATTAAAACTAGGCAGAATTTGGTCTCCTCTGGAATTCTAACTTCTAACTAATTTAAAGACTGGTTGAATGCCATTGAATTCACATAATAAAATAAAATTTGAAGTAGAGAGACTCTTAATTGTTTAGAGCCTTTATACTAATCTGGAGAGTTTGCAGAATGAGAATATAGGTGGAACAGGTTATATGTTTCAATTATTTAATTACTCAATTATTAAAACATATGATTGAGCATAAGTACAAATATAAAACTAATAAGACATTTTAATTTAATGTATTAATCTGATTAAAATTTTGATGTAATTTTTTTAAATGAGAAAAACTAACACCATATTCACCAGATCTTAAATTTTCTGTAGCTTCATAAATTAAACACATCCCTCAGTTTTAGAACCATTGTCTTACATATCACTTGCCTGATGTGGTGCCATATTTTTGCTTTCCTTGTGTTTTCTTTCTTGTATCCATGTCTGTAATTAAGAAAGACTTCTGACCCTGAACGGTGTTTCATACAGTCATTTTAAACACAAAATGAAAAAAAAATAAAAAAAATCTAGAGTCCTTAACAGGAGAGAATGTTGAGCGCTGTAATTAAATGTGTCGGCAAATAACACCAAACTCATCATCAGGAGATGATGTTTTTAATGAAATAACACTTTAAATGAACATTGTGAGGAAATAAAAAGTGAGCAATGGCTTTTCAGTGTACTCTGAAATTTTAATTGCCTGTCTGGAGAATATTAGATAAAGCTTGATTAGAAATAAATTGGAAATCTCCACTGAATGCATCTGCTGATGGAAGTATTATTAAAGCGGACTGCTGCGGAGGCCGAGGTTTAATAAATAAATAACTGCGAGAAAAGAGAAGCCGGAACTGATTGATTGAACAGAAGCCCATTTGGTCCAGTGGAAATGAAAAAAAAGTTGAACAGACATGAAGGGACATTTTTTAAAACAAACGCTTTTAGTCAGTTTTTAACCTGAGCTTTAGGTCTTTTACATTTTTTATTTTTCTTTTAATTCTTGAAATGGAACTTTAGTATTCGTTTGATGCGTGTCGACTGTGCAATAAAAAAAAACATACGCAGTTCGGCTTAATTCTAAATGATAAATTAATAATTTTTGTTTTTCATATGCCACATAGTAGGAATTGTTGTCACCTTAAAACAAGGGAAACCAGTTGGAGAATCAAGTTCGAGTCAGGGTTTCTCAAATTATCACCAAGTATATCCGATGCGAAAATCAGAAAAGTCTGGAAAATTGCCCATTGGTGTGAATGTGTGTGTCTATCGTGCCCTGTAATTGGTTGGCCAGCAAGGGGCGTGTCTTCGTCTGCTTGTGATGTGCACCAATCAGAGCTCAACCTTGAATTGAAGCTGAGCTGAATAATAAACGCACAATTATTTTTGCGCTTTATATTCTGAGAAAATGTTATAAATGATGAAAGCAACTAATATTTGTTACAAACATCAAGGTGTGATATTGCTCAACTAAAGTGGGGCGTCAAAACGGGCAAATCTGTATTGCAAATGGTATCACAGAATCGCTCTGTATGTCTATGATGAGGTCACGTGACATAAACCTCAAAACCCTTGAACGATCCGCGAACCACCTGAAGACTTTCCTTCTCATTACATATGTCTTCGCCATGTATGTGTGCGACCTCTGACTTTTCCCCCTGATTTATTTCCCATGTCTGCCGTCATCATTGGTTCCTAGCCACCGTTAGCACCCAATTAAACTTAAAGGTCTGTGAGAAGAATCCGACTGAAAAATTATTTCAGCCCCCTAATTATATAATTTCCACCTCTGCCTCACATCAATTCCACCTACGTTTTTAATGGCCTTTAGTACTTGTTCAGCAACTTATAAATTCCAGTGATCCTTGGAGAAAGCAGCGAGGGGATGTGCTTTGTAGACGAATCCCGTCCCGGAGACTCTGTAATGCTTCCTGCTGACCTTTGGGCGGTAAAGCAGATTTATTAGGCAGTCTACAGCGTTTGCTACTGCGGGCGTATGGCAAGCACACAGCCGCTATCACCTGTATGTAAAATGGGTTCAGCGAGGTAAAATGTATTGGTAGGTAAAAATAATAAAATGGAAACTTGCATGCTACATTGCTGTTTATAGTAAATGCATGGGTTTTTTTCTTCTTTTTTTTGGATGACAGTGTGCCGAAGAATCTAAATGGTTTGTGCGTTTCTGCATCAGCTTTACTTGTGTATTCTGTGCATGGCAGTCAAATTTGAAACCATTTTTTGTGTAACACTTCAGTGACTTAAACGTATTGCTTTCGTATTAGTTAAAGGGGTATCACTGCTTTTATAGACTTTTTATAGACTTATAGAAAATCCATTTTAAATCATTAAACTTGAAAGAACGAGTGTCTATTACAAATTAAAAAATATACTAAGTGTCTCTTATAAATGAAAAAAAATTGAAAATGAATTTCCAAATCTATTTTGGAAATTGTAATAATGATGCACTTTAATTCAAATAAATACAATTGTTAAACTGAAAAAAAAAAAAATAATAATAAATAAAATAAAATAAACTAATTGAACGTATACAATCCAACCCGGAATTACAGTTTGCTATTATCAATTTAAATCAATGTGTGCACAATATATAATATTTAAAATCTCTCTAATGAATCAACATAATAGTTATTTTCACAAGTTTTATTGTAATATTTCATCATACTCATCATACTTTCATCATTATTCTTACAAATTGACTTAGCTTACGCATTTCTTTTTATTTTTCCCCATTTGTTTCTGTACAGCTTTACAGTAAATTTCAAGGAAACGCAAACATGCTTTTTCAAGTAATGACCATCGGCTTATATTTGTTATTGACTTGGTTAGATTTTTTTTTTCCAATACAAGGTTGTGGAACAAAAGGCAGTTTTGGTGAAATAAGGAGGCCGGGATAATAGTAGCCATCAGGGTGACAGGTAGGGCAGGAGGTCAGCAGACTGCAGAGCTTGTTCAGTGGGGCGCTGGGTAATAGAGGACACTGGGGACACTCCAACCATTCGGCCATGAGAGTGAGTGAGTGAGTGAGTGAGTGAGTGAGAGAGAGAAAGCGAATCTTTGTTTTAATAAGATGGACTTGAACAAGAAATAAAAACAAACACTTTTATCAATTTATGCTTTAGCTTCATTCCATTGTTTTTGGTAATCTGAAACATTAATCTATCATAATTTGACAAATGTCATTGTGCAGAAAACATAACTTGTTCAAAACCCAAATTTACGGAAGGATTATTTGATTGTGGGGCATTAAAATACTTTACTGTTCCACTTTTTATTTTATAGTGTGTGTGTGTGTATATAGACCAGATGAATTAATCAGAAAAATTAATTGGAAATGTATTTCTAAATCAGAAGAATCATATAAGCAAGATTAGAATATAAACTACAAAAAAACATACTAGAATCCAATATCAACTACAGATACCTATATCATCGATAGATTCCGAGCATGACTAGAAAATCTTTAGAGCTCAAGAAAATACATAATCTGGATTAATAATCCGACAATGACAGATTTTATAATGCATAATATTAGGATCGCTGAACAGTCACATAGGACTAAAAAGTAGAAGGACTACTCATAGTTTGTGCATTAAAAGGACACTTCTGTCGTCCGTTGATTTTATTTTATACCTAACGTCTTTCTATACGTATAGAACACGTACATTGAGTTTACTTATCTTCTTAGTTTTCATAAGATAGACTTGAGCAACGTGAGAATGTGAAGCTTCAAAAGAAACAAATCTTCACTTATATCAATGTATGCTATAGTTTCCCCTCATGATTGACAATACTAAGAAACAAAATGACAATCTGTAGTAATAATCTGACATAATCTGACAAATTAACATTTGCCAAAAATATATCTTGCTTTAGAGTCAAGTACTATTCCATTTTAGAACATTAGATCAGAGACTTTTGTCTTGTGTGGATATGTTTTCTATTTCAGGTATGTCTATATAGATCAGGTAAATTTGCTTTTCGTGATGGCGTGAGATATCGTTATTGTGTGTCTGAGTGTTTTTCCTCTGCTCGACTCTTCTATTTTGATAACATTGATTAGACGAGTGGAAAGAAGGAAAGAGGAAGGGAGAGAGAAGTGCAGATGCCGACATTCTATCACCGCAGACACATATTGACTGGCAGTCTGAAACTAGTCACTCACTCATCAGGGCCGACCGGGCTGATTGAGTTGCCAGGAGCCCATAAATGAGGCTCCATCGGAAATAAACACTGTCTGTTTCAAGCTGAGAGACCAAAAACAACAGAAGGAAAGAGAGGAGGAATAAACAGGAAACACTTGATTTAAACAGTGCAGTCAAATGAGATGATTCTCTCAATATATTGCTCTCTTTCTCTCTCTCTCTGTCGGTCTCTCTCTATCTCTGTCCCTCTCCCTCTGTTTCTCTGTATCTCTCTCTTTCTCTCTCCCTCTCTCTCTGTGTCTTCGTATCTCTCTCTTTCTCTGTCTCTCTCTCTTTCTCTCACTCTCTCTCTCTCTCTCTCTCTCTCTCTCTCCCTCTCTCGCACACATACACACACACACACACACACACACACACACACACACACACACACACTGACTCACGTATTGTGTTAATTATTTTGAATGAAAGACCGTCTGCGTACGAGAGAAGAGAAGAGAGTTCAGACTAAAGTCAGACACTAACTAACCAGAGCCAGAGGACATCAAGCTATTTGCTAAAACCTGAGGAAACATCTCGCACGTTCATCTCACGAGTCTCTTTCTCCTGTTGTTTCATTTCATTCCTTCCTTCTTTCCTCATATTGGTAATTGACTGGAGCTCATCAGCGCGGTTTGTCTTCATTAGGTTAATGAAAGGCCTCTAACGTTAATCTTTCCCACAGATAATCTAATCGCTTATTTCCTGTCTCCCAGAGATCATTTTGACACAAGTTCCTCACAGTGAAATGCTTCTAATTTGAAATACGGGAGACACGTAAGGTGTGTCCTCGGCCCGCGTGTGTTTGAGCCTGCTGTGCATGACTGATAGCGTGGATTTTTTTTGCAAGCGTGTAGGTGGTAAAGGATTAGGATAAACACTCCGACTCCAGGGCATCACCGTGTGTTTACCAACCCGGCTGTCCATAGGGCAAACTAACGATGGTGTTCTGAGCAGCGGGGTGATGATGGCGGGGCGAGGTGAGGCTTCGAAGAGGCCGTAAAGCACTAAAGCATGAGGAAAACATGGCTTTGGCTGAACGTGGTTTCGAAAAGCCACTGACTTGCACTATAAATCAGCCGTGCTTGTGAAATGTCCCTGACATTGGCCTTCACCCCAGGGCCCTATAGAAATCAGAACAGCAGTAAAACTAAAGTACCAACACACTGGTGGACACCCTGCTGTAAAAGCGCAGAGACTCACACTCGTATAATGTTTTAGCCCTACTTGAACTTAGCATCACACCGACTCTGTTTGGGTGAAGTCTTTTGGTAAAGGTTGAGGTCTGTCATCGTTTATTCACGGTGTAACACCACATAACACGCAGCTTTAACCTATTTGACCTTTCGGTACAATCCTAAAGAACTACAGTTTTCTAAATATATTTTTTTCTGTCATGTACTCATGCTATTAAGATTTAGTTCTGTATAAAATAGACCTGTAAAATCTTTTCAAAAATGTAAAAAATAATTCATTTTTTAACCTATTGCAATTGCAGTTTTTATTTGTTTATTGGTTTAAACTGATTGTTACTTACAAGTGTGAAAGACCGTACACAATAATTCCTCCGTTTCGTTTCATAGCTCAAGTTTGTCATAATTTCAGATTTGTTCACATTTTAAGCAGAAGTAAAATATAAATAAAATATAGCTGCAAGCAGCCATTTGGGGGTTTGGCTTTCTAGTTTCAAGTATTCTAGTTTTTCATATGAATAATATTAATAAAAAAAGGAAAAAGAAGAAGAAGAATGAATGAATGAATGGATGAATGAAAATAATAATAATGCATGCAATATTAATAATTAATTAATTTATTTATTTATAATGCACTTTAATTTAGTCGTTAATTTATCGTGGAATATATGTCTATCAATATCATGTTTATTTGTTGAAGCAAAAAAGACAATTAGAAGAAAAAAACCCTGAATTAAAATGCCACATCTTTACATCCGCTGCCACTGACAAAGCTTCCAGAGGAATGTATTAAGGGACATTAAAGGAATGTATTAAGGGACACTTTCATATTAAAAAAATCAATTACAGTTCAATTTGAAACCCGATCAATTGGTTTGTTGAGCTTGAGATCCATTAAGACTCAGATGAGCTCAGCGCTTGACTGGGGAAACTGGCTGTCATTCGTCCCCATGTTCTTGTTTTGATTGGTGCAGATTTCTGACGGCTTGTACCGGTGTGTTTGAGCGGCTGGACATTTGCAACTTCAGATTCCATTAACAACTGAATTAACGGGGGAGAGGCAAAGTGATACTGACATCGCAGACTTCATTAAGAAGTTGGAGAAAAATTGGCACATGTCCAGAACATTGTGACTCTTGTCGTGCGGCTTCCTGGACGCAATTCGAAAAATTATGCAACATCCAGTAGCAACAAGGACAGAAGATATTTCAATTATAAAACATTACTGAAGGAATCATTTCTGTTGGTTGCGATGTATGCACTTGTTTGTATTTTCAAAGCAAAAAAAAATAGTTTTATTACTAGCACCGTGTATCAATCTAATGTACGAGAAATATTATCTTATCTCAGACAACGTATGTGAGTTTTGACGTCAATAGACGGACCTGACTTCATCATGTATACATCTATTTTATCAACCACTTTTCCATTTCTGGGTCACAGGGAACTTGTGACAATACCAGCAACTATGTGCTTGGAGGCGGGGCATACACCATATATTGGCAGCCAACCACACACTCACCCACTGTCAATTTTTGGGGTTCACTTAAACACCTGATTTTGGATTGTTGGTGGAATCCAGACAAGTGGTTCTCCTTTGGGTTCTCTTTCCTGCTGTAGGCCATTTTTTTCCATTTATAGACACTCGAAAACTTGGGGGTATTTTTGTAGCGTAATGGCAGCATAGATCAGCATTAACGGCAAGAAATGAAGGCCATAGGAAGACAAAAGCATCAGAACTACTAGACAACGAAAATGAAGAAACGGGCAAGGAGTCAAAACCAGGGAACAAGCACAATCAAAACGCTTGGTGTGGGGCAAAATTAATACGTCTGATCCGACCTTGGCTGAAAATGGCTGCAGCTGGGCTGACAGAAGTGCAAAGGCTCATGGGAGGTGACCCACTGAGGTATCTGGTAGGTGGAGCAATAACTAGCTTTTTTCCATCTATCTCCATAAGGGAAATCAGCTCACTTTGTCTTTGCTTCCCCAATAAGGAAATGCTTACAATTCTTCTTTATAAAAGAAAATTAAATATTTTAATATAAGTGATGCAAATCACAAAAGAAGTATTTTAAAATTTTTAGGCTTTGAATTTTTTTTTGGAATTTTTATTTTGTGCCTGAAAATTCATGGGTGTGCTTATAAGTGTGTACATTCGGTAGTATTGTCCACTTTTGATGTAGTCTGTGTTATATTCCAAGTTGAAGAACGACACCTGAATGGCTCTGACCACCGCAGCATTTGGCAGCGAGAGCGTTTAGCTGATGTCTCTCCAGAGGCCTGTAACGTTCAGCGTTTTACGGGGAAGCCTGTAAAGTGTGACGCGCCTCTTAAAGTAAATCAACTTCCACTTCCACTCCTCCCGCTCTTTCAGACTCATCAGAGACTCACTGCTGTCTCACCGGAGTACTCGCGGGGTCACTAAAGCCCGGCCACTGTGTGATTCTATATCTCTGTCGCAGACCCTTCTTCTATTTCACTTTTTCTCTTTAGACTCACACATCTGTTTTCCAAGTAGTCCTAGACAAGCGGACACATCTAATAAATCACTCGGCCCAAAGTCATTCTTTTTTGTCCAGATTTCCACACACGCGCACCATGCTTCTTTTCTTGCTGAAGTCACTTAAATAGAAGGATCGCGGTGGGAGACATAATGTGCAGGAGTAATAAGATGATCCCAGGCGGGGTCATGGCTCTGGCGTTCTCTGTGCTTGGCTGCTCTATGCCAGTTAATGGCCTGTGGTCAGTGAGCCAGAGGGCCCATAAAGACCCTTGCACTCCAGCCCCTCGTCCCCCGGCCTCCACACACACTGCTGTTCTTGTCCAGATAACTACTTCAGCCCCACACACTCTCACAATGTGCACCAGTAAATCAAGCAGCATTTATCAGCTCATTTCACATGCCCTTCTAGTTTGATCCGCACTCCTGTGCGTTCAACGGCTGATATGCATTGATAAGATCATGTGGGTTATTAATGCTCCAACGACGGCTAGTGAAAACAGTTAATAAATGCTTAATACTTTCAATTTACTCCAAAAAATTATGTTATTGATAATGCGTGCACGCTTTCTTGGTTTATGAACAATATATTCAATACATTTTTTTTAATGAAAAACACAAGGTCCAATAAGAGAGTAACCAAAGAAAAAAATAGACACTTCAAACTTTCAATTGATGCATAAAGCTTATATGTATGACCAAAATTGACGGAGTAATTTTAGTGTGATCTTGAAAAAAGTGCGCTGGTATCGCCGGCATTACAGTCAACCTCAGAGGGTTAAGAAACAAAGAAAATACATTGCAAATTGAACAAAAAAATATACTAAATTATAATACAGTATTTAAATTAATGTTTATGTCATGTTTATGTAGTGTTGAGTTTGCATTCAGTCATTTAATTGATTGTGTGACGAGATCTCGTGGAATCGCGAGAATTTGCCGCCATCTTTTTTACAGTGTGTGGAATCAAACATCTTTAAAGGATTCGTGCACGAGCGTCCCGATGTTCGCGGATCCTTGCGCTCGCGTTTCAATATACTGTGGCTCCAAAAACCGCGGACTGAGTAACTGAGTAACTCCTCCCGCTGAGTGAGCGCGGATCTCCGCCATTGCCCCGACCCCGCGACAGGTCAGACTCACTACTAGATCGTTTGTGAATGAACTTTAATAAAGTGTGTTTGTAAAATAAACCGATTATTTCAAACAGTCATTAGTTGCACACGTGAGTTTAATCTAATGTGTCTAATACACGTGTATTACATTACTATCCAAACGATTCACTCTTGCTGCAGTAGAGCAGAAATATGAGAGAAAAGCAGCTGATTACTGCAGTAAAACTCATTCAGATGATGTGAGTCTCACCAGCGACATCGTGAAGGGAAAGAACTTCACGTCCTGAAGAAGACGTCCGTTGTTTTAGTCAATAATTGATTGGACACTGTCAATAAATATTTTTTTTATTCTTTATTCTACATGTTTTTATTCTACATGTTATGTTATGCATTGCATAATTTGCTGCATTGCAACATGTAATACAAAATGTGGGGTTTTTCGAGCTAAAATGAACACAGTGAATTTAATCATAATAAAGTTGAGTTGAACTTGATGCCAAAATGATTCTACCATTCTTTGCAAGTTACTGGAAGACTTGTATTTGTCTATAAATAGTGTGTTTAACGTCTGCGCTTAATGGGTTTTTTATACTATTGACAGTTAAACATTTTTTCTGAAATTACTTGACTGGCAATTTATGGCATCATATTTTGTAAGATCAATATTATGTTGGTTATTTGGTTATCACTGCATGCAATTGATGAAAATAGAAAGTGAAATGCATCAACAGTTTTGAACATTTTAGTTAAATAAAATACTGATAAAATCTTGCTCTCCTTATATTATTAGTCAAAGATTTATTTTTATTTTAAAAAAATCTAAATCTCGTCTCGTCTCGATCTCGTGAGCCTAGTGTCTCGTCTCGCGGGAAAAGTGTCTCGTCCCACCCCTACAGCTCCAATATACATACATATTGATACACTGTATGTATATATATATATATATATATATATATATATATATATATATATATTATAATTATTATGTATTTAAAGAGAACATTTTCTAAAAATATATTTAGACTATTCAGAAAACGAATTGATTAGATTCTCCGAATTTTCTAGCGCTCCTCAATTGTAACTTTTCACAGATTAATAACCAAAAAAACAATGATCACTTAATTCCCAGTACAATGTGTGTTGTGCTGACAAAGAGTAAATAGGAGTAAATGTCTCATTGCGGCGAGATTTTGTCTTCACACTACTGTGCGGAAGTAGTCGTGTGTGTGTGTGTGTAGTACAGTAGTGTAATGAGGCCATGCAGGGGAGGTGTGGGAGCGGCGTGGCCGTGGAACTAACACTTCAGCGTTTACAGTGATTACATGTGAACCCTTGTCACACAACATGAGCGCCCTCAGGGTACCGAATTAAACCACTGTTTTCGCTTTACTTTCTTGCCATGCTGTCGGTTTCTTTATGTTTGCTTTCATTAACTTTATTACGTCTTTTTTTTGGGCACACTGGCATACAGTGGCATTTTCAGTTTGCTTCATTTGCTCTTGTCTGCATTCATCAGTGGTACATTAACAACTTAGGTTGAATTAGCGGAAACAAGGCATCTTTGTTTCCCCATTGGTGGTTTTATAGATTGTTGGTTTCGAATGAAACATTTTTACTTTAAAATGGGTCAAATTCCTTATTATTGAAAGTGCCAATATTTTTATTCATGGGCGGAGTCAAGTTTTAGGAAAAAAATACAAACAAGTCCTGTGTGACTCACTGTGTAAAATTGAGTTTGTTATAAGATTAGAATTAAATACACATTAAATACATATTTCTCCTATTTTTTTTTTACTGATTGATGTTATAAGGGAGCTTCTCTGAATTGCATTTTGTCAAATTGAACTAATCTGTGGATTTAAACACAAAAAGTGTCATGTGAATCTATGGAGTTTTCTTTTACTTTTTAAAGTAAAAATAAAAAAATCTTTAAAGCCATTATTGTTCACAATTGCACAAGTGATTTGACAATTTAGGTGGCAAAACCGTGTTTATTTATTTCAATATATTCAAAGTGTTTTTCACAGTCACACAGCCATACAACTAAAACAAAACAATTGTGCAAAACTTGCAAACCATTTAAAATTTAACGACGATAACATTGATTATGTCAGTGACCAGTGAGCTGCACAATGGCTAGGAAAACAAAACTTTCTGTAAGCGAGAGGAAATCAAGGGAATCCTGTGGCTTGTGTCTGGCATTCTAACATCACTAAGTCTTTTTTTCCTTTTATATTTCTCTGCGAATCTTAACGAAACACAGAAATCACTGGGACTTGTTGGTTTACTTGAAAATAATTGTGCTGCCTTGTAGAAGTTTGTACGGATGTCTAACTATCACACTTGATAGACAAAACTGCAGACAGCGTTTAGTGAAAGGATGATGGAGAGGAAATTTAATTCCTCTGAACATTGTCGTGTCAAAGTGATATCATATCATATTTACTTCATGCTTTGTTCTAGCTTGACATTTTATGTTCATTGCACAAACAACAGTGAAACTTGTGGTTTTGTTTTCAATATTTCGGATGAAAAGCTGAATCCCCTCAAACTAATGTCAAGACCTACTACCAAATTAATTCACTGAGGTGATCCAGCCTTATTTTTTGTCTTTATGTAATTCTAACAATTCCCTCCTTATTTTTTTTTTTTTCATAATGTTTTTTTTTTTTTTTTAGCTTATAATGTTTTTTTTTGCTTTTGCAAATTATCCTAGAATTTTATAATTTTTGATTTTTTGAGTTTTGTCACCCAAAAATTCTCATTTTATTTTACTGGTTCGCTATTTTATGAATTATCACATAACTGCTTTAGGACAATATTTTCTGTTTACCTCAGAATTATATTCATTTAAAATCGAAGTTCTTGTCTCTACAGACCTCAAGGCATTTCATCTCTTGTCCCTCTGGATATTATGTTTGTTTCTTGGTTTCACTGTATTGTGGATTTTCAACATAAATTGTACAAATTTCTCTGGATTATCACAAAATTGCATTTGAAATACATTTCGTCTGTTTGACACAACTGCTGCTGCGCACATTTTGGCTTTCTGTATAATTTGAACACATCCATGTATAGCAATACATTTGGAAAAAAAAACTGCTATAAAAAATTGTCAACCTTAACATTTTATTTTTTTCTTTTCCTTCTCCAAGCACTCAAAGATGCAAAAACCCAGCAAGCAGAGTATTTGACTTCACTCAGAAACCCCACATTAAAGGGCTTGATAAACACATCACAAGCAGCACGCAGCGCCTTGGGTACCACAAGCGCTAAAATAAACTGTGGCAACAGCAGCGAAGAGAGCAGACAGGTGAATTTAGCCACATAAAACCTTTACTAATGGAGTTTGCTCTCATTTACAGGCCCAAAACAATTCAATTGTCAGCAGGTCTCGACGTGTTTCACACTGAAAGCTGAATGAGGAGCAACAGTAATGGTTCTAATACAGACTGGTCCGGTTCAGTCCCTCCTGAGGGCCACTACTACAATAACAGACCTGATATTGCATTCAGACTCGTGTGACACCAGATCTTCAGATCACTCGCTCTACACTTCTCACTTAGAGTCTGATTTAAACGCAAAAGGATAGATTAGGGGGACGTGGTCAACAATTCCAGTATTTGTATGGACTGATTGAGAAAATCCATGTGTGCAGGTAAAGTGGGTTCGTTTTAAGGGCTTTTTGTTTTTTGCCCGCAGCACAAGGAGTTTCAGATAAAATACCATTAAACCGAGCTGGATTTGTGGGTCATTGTATTGTCGTTATTGCATCAGTCCAGCAAAAGTGGATTACTGCGAAGACCAAATTTAAGAAGGCATAAAGCATCAAGGTTTTATCCTGTATGAGACACGTATTTTAGTATTTATTTATTTTTTTGTTTGTTTTATTTTTGCTCCAGGGTTTTTGTACTGTTATTATTCAAGATTTCTGGAGGTTCATATTTAGAGAGGAAAAAATTTTTTTTTATCACTTTGGAAATGTCACCATTACACAAGCTTTAAGTAAATGATATCGAAAAATGCAAGTGAATATTGACTGAATTAATAATTAATTTAAAATATAAATGAAATATCCAATGCAAGAAGTTTAAAAATCAATAAGAAGCTATTTATATTGGGGCTATATATTGTTATCAAGACCAATTTTGCATTGAAAGAATATTTTAGATAAAATTAATGTTGACACAATGAAATATATGCAATTGTTTGTTTATTTATTTGAACATTAATGTTTTTATTTATTGTGACAACTGTTTGATTTATTTATTTATTTTGCTTCCATTTTTGTTTATTTTTGTTTGAAAATCACAATTGATTATACAATCTAATCAGCCAAGTTTTCTCAAAAATTGTTGATTGAAATTGGCAAGTGTTACATGAAACGTTCACTCATAGTTCTTGAAAGTGTTTCTGCAACCAAGTTTTGCAGTAAATATTGAAGTATTTAGTTTGTTTTCTTCTACTATTCTTTTTAAGAAATTGCATTCAACACATTTTTTGCACATTTTTTGTTGCCATGAGACACACACACACACACACACACACACACACACACACACACAAACAATTTCTATGACTGTTTTTTTCCTCTCTAGAACAAGCGTGAAAATATTGAATTCCTGTTAATTCCTGTTAATTCTACAATCTGAAGTGAAACCTCAAAATCCTATAAACTGAAATTCCTTGTCTGGTCGTAGACGCCAGCAATTTGTATGCCTCCATAGTCTTCATAATTCATTTTTTTCTTGATCAGCAGCAAACTATCACTTTGATTGATCTTGCCTTTCATCAAGCGGCCTTAATTGTTGATCTTCATTGAACATGATCAGTGTGCATCGGCATGTCATCTCTGGATTAAGTGATGCTGTCAGCTTGTGGCTAAAAGAAAACAATACATCCACGCAGACTCGGCTCCATCGACCTGCCCGTCTCACGCTTTCTCTCTCATGTTCGCCGTCCTTCCAGTGATTCCAGCTCATCACTGTAGATTTCAGTCTGGGATGATCAAAGCAGAGAAGGTTTATTCTCACATTCATTCGTTTCCATTTGATCGACCTTCATGTCGTCTTAGTTGAATTTTCAATTTTATCGCTTTAAAATTCCAACAACTGCCATTTTTATTAGCACTACTGCCCCCCTCATCCCCCATAAAATAAATAAATGAATAAAAATCACCAGAGCTTTATCAATTTAAGCCCGATGCGCCCATTTTCTTTATCTATTTTATCCACATCCAGCATTCCGCACAAAAACCCCTCCATCTTCAACAGCATGGCTATAATCACTTTCTTAACTCCCCACCTCTCCTGCCCCTCCAGTGAGAGATATCCTTGAGCCTCACCTCCATCTCTTTGCCAGGTCAGGCAGTGATAGTACTGATAGTGAGCTATAGTTCAGGTCCAGATCTGCTATCTTGGCCTTGAATGATGGAGGAAAGCAAATGGGGTGGTGTTTATTGTCACCCAGATGGTCTCCAATGCGGCCGGTTTGCACAAAGCCCCTCTGTGACTTCCTCCTCCCCCCGCCAATATAATTCATGGGGTGGCACCATTGTGCGGGTGACTGATAAGGCCTTCACTTCAGACCGCTTTGGTCACTTGTCTCAAGGAGACTCCAAAGAAACTTCACTCAGTACAAATGGTGGTAGTGGGAAGTTCTCCCTCTCTTCTCTGTCTCTCGTCTGCTCTTTCTTGCCCTCTCTCTCTCTCTCTCTCTCTCTCTCTCTCTTTCTGTGTATATTTGCCCTCTTCTTCTCTTTTCCGCTCTGGGCTTGCTTCTCTCTCGTTTGCAAATAATCTCTTCCTCTCTCCTCCTTTCTCATTTCCAAGTCTCTTATTCACATTTTCTTTCTCTCTCTTTTGCAATTATCAACATCATATTTTCTCTCTATTTCTATAGATTTCTAGATCTTCTCTTCATCTCTTTCTTTCTCTCTCTCTCTCTCTCTCTCTCTCTCTCTCTCTCTCTCTCTCTCTCTCTCTCTCTCTCTCTCTCTAACAGGAGCTATTGAAACATTTGTTTGTTATGTACTTGTGAAACTATCTGATTGGATGCCTGAAGATAGCATATTTTCTTAATCCTTTTTATTGATACATTCATCTATACTGTATGATAAATATTTGCATTATTTTATAAATAAATATGTTTGCATTTTTTTCATTTCTATCTATGCTTGTTTTTTCTTTCCTTTTTTAGCCTGTCGATATCCATGTCTGCCTCAATCATCGATTCATATTAGACAAATTTGTCTTTAACGTTTAGTATTTTTCCACCTAGGAGCATGTCCAACATAGCACTTGATGAATGGACTCGCTAGATTGAGTAAATAATGAAACGATCATTTGGAAGTCTAAATGTCTCACATCAGCGGGGAATGAGTTGCGTTGAAGGCCAACAGGAATCTATTTTGTTTTTAATTTTTTTTGTTTTGTTTTGTTTTCAAATAGTATTTTATCTCGGCATGTCTATACATGCAATCAATGCTTTTAGAAACACTTGAAAATAAATGTACATTCGGTTAGGTGTGTGTGTGTGTGTGTGTGTGTGTGTGTGTGTGTGTGTAAACGTTGTCTCTGGAAACAAATACAGCCGACCCCAACCACTCCTGTGTCAGAAGAGTATCGATCCGACACATTAAGCATATTCAATGTGTGTATGTGTGTGTTCAGGTTTCCCACATCTGTTCCGTGTCTGGTTGTCTGTGATAGGCTTCTCAGTCTCTGGAGTCCTCTTGCCTCAACATGGAAAATGCATTACTGCATTGCAAGTGGCTCTGTAATACACTCCAGTAATTATAGCAGGCACATGGGTTTGTTGTCTGATGATTCTGTGACCTGGAGATCTTCCGGAGATACATCTAGCTTGTGTGTGGTAGTTAAGAGCTTTTGGGTTTCAGATGATGAAAAAAAAAATGGCATAACTTTGCTAAAGGTTTTCCGTGAGACCGGTCTTGCTCGACGGATGACTGGACTCCTGCCTATCCAAGCAGCATCTTTATTCGGTTGGAAAATGAATCCTCAAGGAACATGGCCAACGCTCTTTATTGCGTATGCAGTGTGTGGCCAGGTTCAAATTGGCAATCAATTATCCAATTAAGACTGACAGAAATGCACATCAGGAATTCCAGCCCATCCGTCCAGGCCCGCGATTGGAACACGATTAGAGGCACTTAATTAAACCCTAGGTGCAGGGTGTTTAAACATCGTTTGCATGGCCTCGGAGAGGGTTGAGATGATACAGACCTGCCGCTTTGGATTCTCGGCACATCTTTAGGTTCTTTAGCTGTAATCACATGTGTGTGATCTGCAAGGTGTGCATGGACTTCCAATACATAAAATAAGGAAAATTAGATTTCGACAATGCCTAAAATGTTCTCATCAATTGTTCTGCCATGTTTGCATTGGCTTTTCAAAGCTTAAGACATTCATTCAGGAACAGATGTTTTTTTAGAACCCATTGTGGCTCGTGAATCAAATAATTTGCCCACTCCTACTATAGACTATAAAATACCACAATATTAAGCCTTACTTTGATCTGACATGACTATTGCAGAGTCTTGGCGTCCTTCACATGCGGCCAATGCCGATATGCTAACAAATGACAAAAATAAAAATTCAGTGCGCGATTGGCCTGACAAGTCATCTGCGGACTCATCAAACCCTGACCCCAGGATGACTAGGATGGTCTTCGTCGTGGATGGACCTTCTTCACTGGATGGTCATATGCAGATCACAATTTTAATTTTGATCCCTAGCTGTAATATTGAAAATACTTTTAGAATGTTTGTAATTTGGGTAGTGCGCATTTGTAGTAGACCAAATCACATTTTGAGAGAAGAGAATGGGAGGGGTATTCAATTGCATGAATCGATCAAATATGGGCAATAGATTCAGTCTATTGTGTGTGTGTGTGTGTGTGTCTGTGTGAAATGCTTTCAAAGCAGGATTAGAAGTGAAGGGTATATTATGCTTTATATTGCTGAATAAATTGTAAGTGTAAATCTGATTGTGCCCCGTCCCGGCATGAAAACAATGAATAAACATTAGCGAGAAAACTTCAATATCGAGGGCAGCACTACTGATGCTGAAGCAACACAATTTGCCGAGAACACTTCCCGCTCCGCACAGGGAAGACTTGAATAATTCAGGATCATCATCCATTACACCACACCCCACAACCAGCTAGCGTTGAATATGTTGAATATAATACGTCGTGAAGCTTCAAGATTCTGTCCAAAGTTCGGTCGGTTTCCCACTTCAAATGCCCCGCTTTGTGCCAGCATTGATTCGGATGCACGGAGTGGAATCTTCTTTCTAATTTGTCAGCAAGCCACTGCATTTTAATTTTTTTCTGTAGATTTTGTGAATTAATCATTTCCCTGGATAGCAGGAGCTCAGCCTAGTCTTTTCAGGAGAACACCTTATCACAGCAAATAGGATTCAAGGGAAGAGGGGCAGTGTAATCCACAGCTAATTGGATAAAATGGCTCTCTGCTTCTCTCTCTCTCTCTCTCAGTCACTGGCTGGTTGTCTGTATCCTGGTCTCTGGGCTCCACGGGGACTGGAGAGCCACTGAAGAGGTTATTACCGTGTGTCTTGGGGGAGCATTAATACCTTACCCCTTGTTCAGACATGCAAATAATCTAATTCCGGGTCCAGCTAATTAACAACCCCACTCCAATCTGGATAAAGAGGTGCAATAACAAGCCCAGCACTTCTTTAGGGGAAGGACAATCACATCTGCTCCTCAACCTATCATATATGAATGCCAATAAAGTTCTGCTTCAGAGGAAAAGCTGGGGAATCTGCTGCAAGGTGTTGGGTTATGGTTTTATTGGAGTTAATAATCTTATCGCATTTTTCGGAATAATAGGCACATTTAAAACAGGTTTTTGTAATCTAGAAGAAGTGTGTGCTCTTTTTATATGAAGAAAGACTTCACTTTTGCCTTAACCGGTCTAAAAGTTTTTGAAAGGCTTTAAATGCCTTAATGAATAAATCTGGCAGCTGCACCGACATTATCTAACTTGTGCACTACACACTGCAAAAAATACATTCTTGACAAGTAAAAAAATCCTAAAATTGAACAAAAAAAACTTTTTTTTTCCTTACACGATAAATTAAC
Source organism: Paedocypris micromegethes (assembly GCA_028031935.1). Taxonomy (NCBI): domain Eukaryota; kingdom Metazoa; phylum Chordata; class Actinopteri; order Cypriniformes; genus Paedocypris; species Paedocypris micromegethes. Next base: position 20,102,102 of record CM051498.1, on the reverse strand, counting down.
TATCTGGGGAAAGAAGAGAGAAAGATTACTTTGCTTGTTTGAAGAAAATAGGTCTTGTTTCCAGTCGTCTTACCAAGTAAAAATGTCTCACCCCATTGGCAGATAATTACTTGATTTAAGTTTTATTAACTAATTTTTTTTTTATTGTGAATTTTTTGGCAGTGCACCACTTGCACCCGCCCTTTGGATTATTCATATTCATGTTTCTTTTTGCACCAATTAGAGTAGCAATACTAATTTCATTGTAACCCTGTGATACAATGATAATAAAGATAATAAAGACATCCTATTTTTTTCTATTCTGTTCTATTCTATTCTAAAAAAAAAATAAAAATAAAATACTGTGCTTATCTCCCCCAATGTGGATGCTGTGCTGCTTCTGTTAGTTTTATCAATATTTAGTGGAGAAAAAGAAAATCCTCGGTCATGTCAACATCACCACATGCGTTTATCCGCCATTTGGTGCAGTTTGTATCTTGACGCACACCAGGCTTTGGAAACACTGCTCATCCGCTTGTTTCCAGAAAGCTCAGCGAGGGCTCCATTAAAATGTGTTTTTTTTTTTCTTCTTGATGGAGGCAACAGACGGAAATATAACAGCTTTAAGGCTTTAAGTCTCGAATGTCAAACTGGCTTCAGCAAGGTTACGCAGTCAACACAGCCAGATAGTTAAAGTTTGTTTTGTCAGAGCTCTTCACAAGCAGACAGTATGAAGACAGCTGTACACAAACCATAGTGTCGTTCATAAGTAATTAAACATTTTTTGAAAGTCATTCAAGTCTGAAGAGAAGCCTTGCGAGATTGGACTTTAAAAGTGCTTTTGGTGGAAATAATTTTCTACTCACTATATTTAGTTTAATTCTACATATACAAATATCTAACATTTAGTTGGATGGTTGGTTGGTTGGCTGGCTGGTTGGCCATATGGAAGAATGGAGGGATAAATAGTTAGAGCTATTAGGTAGATGATAGAGAGATAGATTGGTTGTGTGTTTGTTAGGTTGGATGGTGGCTGGATGAGTGGCTGCATAGATAAAGAGAGATCGATGGATGGATAGAGAGTTCAAAGCATTTATTGTCATTTGTAGAGTTCCCTATACAATAAAATTCCTATATTCTTAAATTAAATGAATGCCATAAAATAGATACACAATAAAACAAAGAAACTATCAAAGAAAATGTAACACAGTATGTATAAAGAAATACTCACATAAAAATTATAAAAATGTACAGAAAAAATAAACACAGGAAAGAGATGTAGGTTGCTTGGTTGGATGGATGGATGGATGGATATATAGATGGATAGATATATAGACAGATTGGATGGTGGATGATAGAGAGGGAGGATGTTTGATGCAATGGACGAATGGCTTCGGATAAAGATATTGGATAGATAGATGTATAGAGAAAGCGGTTAGTTGGTGGGTTAATGGATACACTGCAAAACATTCATGTGGAAAAATAAGAAAATAAAAGAACAAAATGAGTAAAATAAAATTAAAGCAAGTAAATGTATCTGCCAATGGGGTGAGAAAACTTTACTTGGTAAAACAGCTTGAAACAAGACAAAAAATATTGTGGCACGGTAGATTTGTTTCAGCATTTCAGTTCCTGTTCTCATTGGCTTTAATATAAAAGAGTAGCTATCTTAAACTTTCTTAAATCGAGAAACATTGTGTTCTTTAAATGAGAAGAATTCACTTGACATTTCTTGTTTCAGGAAGTTTTGTGTTAAAACATAATGTCTACTTTGATAAATGGCTCTATTTAGTGTGAAATATCATCAAAATTATTTACATCTAAGCAAGAAAATTCAAGACCTATTTTCTTGAAATAAGCAAAGTAATCTCTCACTCTTAATCTTAAAATATCTTATTTATCTTGTGAGAAAAAATAACAAGATTTATTGTCTAATTTCAAGATGTTTTTGCTTGTCAAGACTTTATTTGCAGTGTAGATGGATGGATGATTTGATCGATTCCTGAATATTTTTAAACCTAAAATGCAAAATGTGTGAGCATATGAACATAAATATTACGGTAGCAACCAACCATTTCAAAAACATAAAACCTAAGCAGTAGCGCTGTGTGGCCTTGGACTGAACATCGCCTCCAGTTCGTTTTTTATATGCCACAACGCTGCCAGTTTGCCATCATGCATATTCTGCTTTAAAATTGTGATTTAATACAACAATTTGCATGTGCCAATACCCAATAGCCTTGCCTCAAACAACCATCGTTTGGGAGTGTGTTCAATTCCCCTTCCTCCCCCTCAAATGCACATTAGCTTGAGTGTATTGAAGCTTTGTTTGTGGATCATACTCGATAAGCATCAACGTGCCTATTGACCTTTGAAGATCTGCAGAACGGCCTTAGCTTTACATTTCATTTAATGCTCCACTACAGACAGCTTTATTTACCAGGTTGGCTTGATTGTTGCAATGCGAGTGTTTTTGTAATTCAAATGAGATGTTTTTTTTTTATTTAAAGAGAATGAAATTAATCTAATATTAAACACCTTTGAAGTATTTGTGTGTATATACCATTCTTTCATTAATACTGTAAGGATGTAAACGTTCACATTTGGACATTCTGAACAATAAAGAGTTGATGTATAATTGTGAATCTGTCTATATTTAATATTAGTAAACCATTAGTAAATTAATGTAACCACAAGTAAACTTGTTTTTTTAAACCATTTTAAATGTCTGTCTGTTTTAAGTAAAAATATCTAAAATCACTCAAATATAAAAAAATTAAAATAAATAAATACGTTATTGTGTTTTTTTTTTTTTTTTTTTCAAAATTCTCCAGTTTCTGCCATATGAAATCATCTAAAAAAGTAAATGCATGTAATATAATAGATTAATATAGTACATATTATACATAATAAATAAGTGCAAACAAACAAATGAATAAAGATAAATAAATAAATACATTAATGAATTGTAGAATCGTCCATGGTTAGTTTAAACTTTAAATAAACACCCCCGTATTAGTATCCTCAATACTGAACATAGAAAAATATTTAATAAATAAATAAATAAATATGTACAAACAATAACAAACAAACAAATACATTAAGTAATTCTCCATGTCCTCTGCCACACTAAGTAAATAAATAAAAAAATATATAAATCAATAAATAAATTGGAGAATCGTCTGTGTTTCGTTTAAAATTTAAATGAACTGCCCAGCTTCGGTCGTACAGGATCCAGTCTCAACAAAACTCATTATAATGAAAATGCTGAAGAGTGTGCATGCAAAAAGCCCTTCGTGATTGTCCAACATAAAATATGGTATGCGTAGTCTTAAGGTCCAATCACTCTTTTTAATAGCTTCATAGCCGCCTGAAAATAAAGTATTCATGAAGATTGAAGAAGATGATCCGATGAACTTCAATTTAATTGGCACAAATTAAAACAATCCATCTTTCCGTGTCTGTCCATCTCTCTGCCAGCTCCTCTTCACTGCTCATCTTGCACCTTGATTACAATTATCTTTTAATGGCAAAACTTGTCAGACTTTTTTTTTCATTACTGATTTACACCTGCTCTGTGCGATATAGATCTAAAGATTTCACAGCGGCGTGATCATTTCTGCTGTTCCAGTTCATGTCTGCCAAGGCCATAGGTTCTGAACTCAGACACAGTATACAGAATTGTTTTATTTTTTTTCTGTTTCACAGATATTCAAAATTATCTCAAAGGATACAGCAAAACACGCAGATCTTTTTTTTATTTAAATTTTTTGCAAAAAAAAATCATTTTGCATCTATTATTTTGTATTTTAAGTTAAAATAAAAAACATATAAAATACTATATATATGTGAAAGTATAATTTTGTAAAAATGTTTTAACGTGACTGGGAAGATGGAAATAGTAAACTTGTGTAAACATTTGTCACATTTTATTGTATTCTTAATTTTGCTATTTTTGGAAAATAATACCATTCTCTGCTTTTTTGTTGACCATTACTGTGTGTGTGTGTGTGTGTGTGTGGGAGGGGCGGGGAGTTGTGGGCGTAGACGGTCTGTGGGCGTGTGGGCGTGGACGAGCTGTGAGTGTGTTAGTCAAAATAGAATTATGTCACTGTAACAAATAGAGAACAAAGTGAGCACGAGTTATGATTTTTCAACAATGTCTTAAAACTTCTGTGTGTAAGTTAGAAGATAGACGACAATCTGACTCTCCGTTTGGGGAAAGTGTCTCGTTCCCTTGTTGCTGACAATTTCATTTTCTCTTGACTGATCCCATTAGACCAACTCTTTATTTTACCATATAGCGCCTTTATTTTGCCTTTTGTGCTCTACGCTGTCAGTTCTGCAGGCCAAAGCACTTATTCCAAGTGATGCAAGATATGGAGATGGAGAACAAATGCGTCTCTGGGAGCAGCAAAGGATCAATAACACATTGCAACTCTCCTAAAACGATAGTGGTGCGAAGAACGAAGACAAGGAACAAGAGAGAGATAATGAAAGAATAAGCACATGTTGGTAGAAGGAAAGCAATCTTAACAAAGCTCCATCAGACGTGGAGATGTATCTCCCGACACGCTTCATAATGGTTGTTAGTTTTAAATGAGATGGCATTATTGGGCTGTGGAGTGATAACCCAACACAGTTCTCATCGGGAGATGTCAGAGAAATGGATGCTTGTTTTACGATTAGCTGAAGAACATGGTCATGTAGAGGCATCAGCGTTGGGCTCATATTGCTTCAGCTCGGCAAGCAACTATAAAAGGCATCAAAGCAAACAGGAACGCAGCACGTGAGACCATGTGCATCGCTCAATGAGGCATGCATGGACAATTATTGTTGCCCGCCGATGAGGAAACTCTAGCGAGGGAGAGCTATTTCTGCCATTGCGTCCTGCAATTGATGCTTTTCTTCTTCTTCACTTGTCCACTTTCCACCTATTTAGATCCGTTCTGCGGCCAACATCTAGGAGGAAAAAGGCGGCAATTATCTTGAAGATTATTCAAGCAGATTTTCGTGCTGAAAACAAACAAAAAACACTGGCCGTTAAGTCGTCTAATTGTGCGGTGTTGTGTAAGTTGCCGTGGTATTTTTATACATAATGGAATAGAATTCGAATTTTGGGCTTGAAAAGCCAATGTCCTTATTATATTATAGGCCTAATTTTCTTTATTTCTTAATTATTCTTGTTTTACATTTACTTCTCTTTGCTTTATTTTATGATGTATTATATATTGTTATGTTAAAAATATATAGAACAATATATTAGAAAGTTTATAACAAATTCTAATGGATCTATCTAACCATCCATCCATCCATCCAACCACCTATCAATATATGTTGATTTATATATATATATATATATATATATATATATATATATATATATATATATATATAAAATCAAAATGATGTGATTGTTGTCTAATCTTACATTTGTAATGTTGATCACAAATGCTTGTTTTAAAATGTATGTATGATCACAAATTATACAATGTATATCAATCAGTAAACTTTTCTCATAATAATTTATATTACTATTTATTTATCTGATACTATTTTCATTGCTGTACACTATACAGCAGTTTTTTCTTGGGTTCTTCAGTCCCAATTTGAATATTGGTCTTACTTTGGTCTTATTGGTCTGTAATTGTTGGAGAATTTCTCTAGCAATAAGCTTCCGACATGGAACATTGGCTAGAACGGCAGCAATGGAAACGAATAGTAGGATTTCTCTGGAACCCGTATTGTGTGGTTTGAGTGATGATGACCCCCTCACACTGACCCTCGGACCGGAGCTGGGCAGCCATGATGATCTTTTTTTTTAAAGGCTGCATGGGGAAATAGCTCTAGCGTTTTCCACTTCTGCCCCAAATAAACTGTGATGTTCTTCATTCATCAGTGGGCTGGGTGGCACACTGACCTGTCATAAATTCACCCGGCAGGAAAAGGTGACAGGGCCTGAGCCAATCTTCATGAACGAATTAAAAATGGCACTGGACACTTCCCTTCCCCCCTTCGCTCGAGTCCAACCTCTGCCCGTCTTTTACTCTCTCTATACATTTTCATAATTCCTCCATAGCTCCCCATCTCCCTTGTCCACTCTTCCCCAATACCCTTTTTGCCTCACCCTCTCTTTCAGTCTGTCTTTTTTTTTTCTCCCTCTTTCTCTCCATGGGTAAGCAGGTAATCATGAGCTGTCACAGAAAGGTGACCCATTAATGTGATGGATACGGTGTGAAAAACAAATGGTGTGAAACGTGTGGATTGCTGTCCTTACTGCACCTTGGCCTTTTGTTCTGTCATATCAATATCCACACAGGGCCTCATTACACTGGCGCACTACACAATGAGCGCCGCACCAGGGTCAGACTCCCCACTCCACAGACACCCCACTCCGGTCTTTTCTTCTCTCTCCTCCTCCTTTCTCCCATAGGACCAACAGGTAAACAAACAACTCAAATGGTCTGTTTTTCCAGCCCCGTGTTGTTTTGTTCGCGGACTATTGTTGGGAAATTTTAGGAAGAGGGAAGTGCCAGCAATGGCAGCGTGCAGCGTCCGTAGACAATAGCCGTGGTGTTGGCGATAAGCGGATGCTAAAGCTGGCTTTTGTGGATGGTCTCTGTGCTATTGTTCGGGTTTTGTTGTCTGCCTAAATTTCATTAGCAGTGAAAACAGAGGATGGGTAGAGATATGCTGCTGGCAGACTCAGAATGGTTTAAGCGGAGGATGGGCAGAATGGAATGCTAACAACGCTTGTGACGGCAATACTGGAAGTGGGAGTCCAAGCTACCGAGAAATAAAGAAAAAGTACACACAAAAAAATAAGTTCAATTTTGTATATGGCATAGCTATACTACATAAACAAATGGTATTGGTTAACAATGACAATTGACAATGAATATGAGCAGTAGAGTGGAAACAGTGGCAAGGAAAACAAAAATCTACGTGTCTGGAAATTGCAAAGCCTTGTAAAGACAAAATCCGTGCAACAGACTTGAAACACGAACAATTTAAGATTTAAACAGTATCTGTTGTGGTAATACACATCAAACCCCATCCCCAAAAACTTGGGATATTGTACACATTATAGACTTTGTTTCGATATATCTTTTATTATTTACAGTTTTAGCTGGCTATGGTAAATCACATGGTAGATTGTGTCTACCAAAATTATTTCTGGAAGTATTCATGTTCTGATTCCCATTGCAGTAGCAATGTACAGTAGTGACACCTTGATCCTCATGCACAGTAATTATTTCAGATTTTCTGAACTGTTGGATGATATTCGGCACTGTCAATTATAATTTCAAAGTCTTTGCATGTCTTATTTGAGAAACACTTTTGATTTCCCTCCACTATATTTCCCAGCATTAGGAGAAATTTGGACCCTCAATTGTCCCATCTTGACTTCTGACTCCTTTTATACCCAATCATGTTGTTAGTTGACCTAATAATATGTTGCAAACTAGTCCTCTTGTTGTTCTTTATATGTACTATATATCTACTTTTATTTATCTACTTTTTCCATTTCTTCTGACTTCCTCCTCTACTTTTTAGGAGTTTGTAGTTCTAAAGAAATCCAAAAGGAACCAATGTTTGGCATGACTTTACAAAATGTCTCACCACATTTGATAAGTTATCTATCTGTGAGTTTATGAGATTTGCACACCGTTTTTATCCACATTATGAGCAATGTCCCAATGTTGTTGGAATTAGGTTTGCACTTTAATTCAAACAATTAGACTTCATAGATTTGTACAACATGTAGTGCAATTTCAATTATAAACTGAATGGAGTAATTGTGATGGATTTGACTTAAGCAGGTTAGGAGGAAAGTGCCAAGTTAACTGCTGCTCCGGCTATTACACCACCTCAGTGGCATGTGGTCAAACATTTATTAAAGACCGAGGGTAATTTTCCATCCAGGACCTGTGATCTACAAAGTAGCTGCTAATCACCAATTATGGAATATTATAGATTGCCCAGCATTGATTTTGAGGGCTCTTCAGCCCCAGGGACGGCGATGAGGAGTGAGGGATATACTAACATCTGACAGGCCGGAGTGGAGAGGTCTCGCAGTCACTGATGAGCCATCAGCAGGTACATAGGAACGCTGACAGCCCACAATTCACCTCCGAGCCCTACCTGACAGCAGCTTTTGGGAACTAACAGAAATGCGTAAGTGTAGACTAAACCATAATGTACATTGATGACACTTCTGAGCAGTGATTTTGGATAAAAAGGCAGTGGGAACTACAGTCGGTGGATATGTGGGATGAGCAAAGCAAGTCTATTGAGGCCGGTGGTTATAGGCCACAGACTAATCTGGTGTGACGTAGCTGAGGTGTGGGTTATTTCTCTTGCTTGTGATGAATGTGCAGCCAAGGTCCCACATGCTGTCATGTCAGGCTAAAGCTGTAACGAATCGAGGGTGAGAGAGATGATGCCAAAAGAACATCCAGATTGATAGGTTTGATGCCTCCACTTTTGATGGGAATCAAGCGTGTTGATATAAAGTTGCTGCAATAAGGAACAAAACTTGCACTAAAACTGTAAATTCTCCTGGTTTATTACTGAATTACCTTCGGCCAAAATGTCTCTTGAATTCTTCATCAGTTTCGTTCTCTAGGCTTCAGGCATCAGCCCACTGCTCCAGGCGTTGGTGACATCACTGCACTGTGGATATGAGTAAATCGCAAAGCACATTTTCTTAGTATGGTTCCGGCTGGCCATATTCTTGTTTATAATGTGTATTTTAGTGAAATATCACACACATTAAATTGTCTCAATGTATATGTTTTTTTTTTCTACACAAATGTATACTGTGTATAATATAATATAAAAAGCACGTAATATAAAAGCTTTGTGTTTTGGTCATAACACATAGATACTCACAAATTAATTACATGGTATATATTTATGTATGGCAGATACATTAAAACAATGTGTGTGATATTAATATAAATTACAATTATAAGCACATTTTAACCATATTTTCGGGTTCAAATACGCTAGTATTCTCTTAAAAAATACAACTTTTTTTATATTGTAACTTATAAATTATTTTGGTATAATTTTACTTGATTAGTACGGTAAATCATATTTAATAATTGATAGCAAAAAGTCGATTCTAGTGGTCATTACTTCATTTCCCAAGATCCTTTGCTCGAGTCAGATCCTGCACATGCGCATTGCAATTGTTTCTGACACGGCGGACACTGCTCTGAGGCGTTGGACCCACATGCACAGTTTAGGAGAGGAGACGGCAGAGATAACTTCCAAACAGGGTTTAATCGAGGTCAGCAGGCAACAAGGTCGGCAACAGCAAACATTACAAAGAAGGCGAGGCGAAAGGGTAAATCCGTTAAACAGGCAGAGGTCGAAATAATCCGGGAAATCAAAACGAGGTCCAAATCGGCGTGCAGAAACAGTGGTCAAAAGCGAGAGCAGGATCTTCAACGGGACTAGGCAACAAGACGAGGAATAAACGCTGGAAAGTAAGGCACTGAGCGCAGACAATCTGGCAATGAACAAAGACCGAGACGAACCTTAAATACACACACTAACACTGATTACTAACGAGGAACACCGGGGTAGTCATGACAACACATAGAGGGGAAGAGTACACAAAACATGGCGGCGAGACGTTTTGACGGCGTCCTAGCGTTTTGATTGTGTCTGTTTCTTGGATTTTTTTTTTTTACTTCTTCCCCGTGTTTCGACTCTTTCTGCGAAGACACATTGGACTCGTTTGTAGCCGGTTGCGCTAAGCTAAGTAATATAAATGGTTGTATTGTATTTAGCTTTCAGTGTTATTTTATCTCTGTTAAGTGTTGCGATGTATCTTGTTTATTTATTTCTGTTATTGAGCCAATAAAAACTTATACTGTATGAACATGGACCATTGTTAAACATTTATATAGAGGCACACGCGCACTGCTGCATAAAGACAGCGTGTTTACGTTTATTTGTGATTGTTCCAGACTTTAAATTCATAAAAATGGAGGCTTATATTTGCGTGCATGTTTGAAATCGGTGATAATAAGCACTCACCCAAGTTTGAGTGTCGAAAATTTGAAAAATAGTGGTGCTTATTTTTGCGTAAATACGGTTGGTTTTTGTCAAACACTATAATCATACATACACAACTACACAGTGATCATACCATTGGATTTGCTCTTGATACTATTTTAGATCTACTATTTCTTTACATGTATCAGTTAAATTGGATTCATATGCTCATTTTCTCCCATACAAATGTCTTTTGAGTCGCTTAAGAATCTGTTTAATGTTCCTTTTTCTATCAGTGAGTACGACTTTTATTGTACGAGTAAAGTGATGCATATTCCCTGCTACTGTTGTACAGCCACTGTTTGCCTCATATTTTATCAGATTTGGTAAAGCAAGTGTGACACGATACAGTGCAGAGTGGGATTTATAGCCGTTTGACTCCTTGAGCCTCTACTTTGCTGACCAACAAGTTGCTGACCAAGCAAAAGACAAGAAGCCACACAAATGTTGCTGGACAATGTTGTAAGCTCATGGTCTATGTTAATGAAGGTGATGAAGATGGTGACATCTCCAACTGACCCCTTACATGTACACGTGTGTGTTTGTGTATGTGTGTGTCCACTGACCAGATCCTTCCTGAAATATACCCGTGAGTCTGAACGTTTGAAGGACATCACGGCCAGCAGAGCTATCACAGGCACAATCTCAGCCTGACACACTCGCGCGCGCACACACACATGCACACACACGCTTTCTAATAACTTTGAGAGCGGTCACCACCCTGCGCTTTAATAACACCCGCTGTCAGTTCACACAGCGCTTCGCAAAATTGTCTCGTTGGAATTCTTTATGGTGGAGGCCAAGCTCCTCTAGATGGGAATGGAGCACAGCCACGCTCAGACTATTCACAGATCCGAGATGGCTTTCCAAAAGTGTGCTTTTATCTCAAAGGGTCAAAAACACACAGCCGGCAACAAAAAGAGAGACATTTACTTGCTCTTCCATGCAGCAATAAGCTTTTAAAATCAAAGGTTGTCCATGGCTGCCAGTAAAGGGGGAAAAGTTGAGTTAGATGGGCGCGTGCTATGGAGTGATGGACTTTCTGTTTTGACTTTTGCTTGTTAGAAATACTTTTAGGGATGAAGTGCATTTATTTGATGTTAAAAAAAATCAAACACAAATATGTGTTTGCAAAAATCTAAATAGTTTTTAAATAGTGACCACATAATAGACATTTATTCATACGTTTAAGCATCAATTGAGGTCACGCAAGGTCAAGAGTTTTATTTAAGAGCATTTTTTTCATATACTGTATATTTTTTTGTAATAAAAGTATAGTTTTGTTGTACATCATATTTTAGTTATTAAGACTGTATTGGTTGTTGCATCTGTCACTCTACAGGACCAATGTAAACGCCTTGTGTCAATGCCTTAAGTGTTTTTAACTCTTTCTTTTCTTTCTTACGGATTCTTTACAGATTTGCTGGACGAATAAAATTTTTTTCTTTATACTAAAATGTTCTATAAGAACCCAGTATTTTTATCTATATTGTTTTGCTTGACACATGTTGACATACAAATCACAAAAATCTTCATCAGAAACACTTCAAATACCTGATGAAAATCACCAAATCTCTCTTATGAATCAAAACCCTGATACAATTAACAATATTCAACAATACTGTCCATTTTTCATTCTGTCCGGTCCCTTCTCGCTTTGTATTATAGTCCTAACACTCATACATACTCACATATTCAATACGTCACGTCTGCTTCACAAAAATCATCGACAGAAACACTTTAAATACCTGATGAAAATCACTGAATCTGCCTTATGAATCAAAACCCTAATACAATTAACAATATTCAACAATATTGTCCATTTTTCTTTCTGTCCGGTCCTTTCTCGCTTTGTATTATGGTCCTAACACTCGTACATACTCACATATTCAATACGTCTGTTTCCTCAACCCAAACACGCATACAAATGTGCGCTATATTATAATCGCATAGACATTTAAAAGCTGCGTGTTTTCCCCATCAGGCAGAGTACAACACACTTAGGCGGCGTACAGAACTAAATAAGCATGTATTCGCTGGGGGCCGTGTTTGTGTGTGTGTGTGTGTGTGTGTGGGTGGATGGTTCAGTCGGGCCTTGTGGTTGTAGTTTGGCTGGAGTGTGTGTTTGTGTAATAATGGGGTTGGGGCTGTTTTTTAAGATGGTGGAATTATCAAACTCTCATCCTGAACTGCAGCAACACCCCTGGTCATCCGAGCTCCGCTGATTAACATAATCAGTCGTGCATTAGTTATTCATGCGTGACGTCGAGGCGCTCAGGGGGTCGCGGGCTTGTGCTGTCTAATAACCTGTGTTAAATATTGAAGCAGGACATGCAAACGAGAAAGCGTTAACATGGCGACCAATCCGGCCCAATGACTAGCTTGAAGCTTTGGCTTTGCTAAACTCAAGCGCCTGTGGCGGTTCCAGGCTTTCGTAGTTTTGAACATTTGCTTTCTGGCTATGTGCTAGCAGTGGTGTACACTACTTGAGTAAATGGACTTGGTTACTTTTTTGTATTTTTGGCTACTGCGTACTTGTACAGAGTATCCAAAATCAACAAAAAGCAACTTTTACATTATAAAAGCAAGTTTTACTTGCTACTTGACTACTTTTTTGATTGAGTACATGTACTCTTTACTCCACTACATTTGAATGGTCACTTACCATTACTAGTTACATTGTTATTGTGCGCGACAAGTCTGTATCTTTTCATACTGTGGTTAATTTCTTGGACTGATGAGGTGTTATCGCCATCTGCAGGATGCTGAAGGTGTTGGATGCTATTTATGAGCTACATCATGTGAATTAATTGTTGCACTTTGTTGTGCATTTAATTTTGACTGAGGAAAGTGTTGCTTTTTTCATCCATTTTGAAACAATGAGGTGTTAAATTTCATTTCTATATTAGGAAATAAAACCTCATGAATAAAATTTCTTGTTTTCACATTTCTTGTTGTTTTTTGATCCTATATTCAGTATGTACAAGTACAAAACTCAATTTCTTTTAAATTGGATATTTACAGCTTTTACTCAAGACTTCATGGAATTAGTATCTTGTAATGGAGTATTTTTGTAGTCTTTTACTCAAGTATGGTTTTCAGGGCCTTTTACACCACTGTGTGCTAGTAAAACCATAATAGCATTTGCTAATGCTAAAAACCCAACAAATAGCGGATAGTATGCCAAGGCTTAGCATTGCTTTGCTAAAGTCAATTCCAGTGTGTTCATCAGTGTCTGATTTATTCACAAATTGGATATTCTGCACAAACCTAGAGTGCCCTGACCGACATTTGGTCAAATGCCTACAAACATTTACTCAAAAATGAATAACCTACACACAAGCTACTAAACATTGGCAGACTGACAGATTGTCCATATATAGAGTTAAACTCCACTTGCTTTCCAGCTTTCTATGGCTGACCACACAGTGAGTGTTGATGTGCGAGACCCCGTATTTTTCTCAGCCTCTGCTCCGGTAGCCTGTGTGAGAAGCCTGCTGTCTAAGAATAAAGACCCTGCAGGGCGTTTAGGAGTTCACTGGCCCTGTCCTTATGCCCCCAATTCTTGATTAAGGCCAACAAGCGAGCAGACTTAGCAGAGCGTTAAAGCTGAAACCAGCCCGAGTCGGGGAAAGCGAGGGACCGTGGGGAGAGTTTGCTTTCTCTCTAGGCCAAAGAACACGAAGGAGGAGAAAAAAAAAGGTGTTGGGCTAAATAAAAATAAAAACCCAAGACTGCAGACGTGAGGGATGGAGGGAGGAAAGGAAAGGATGAGAGAACGAGAGGCTGAACCCTGAGGAGGTCATTAGGAGACCAGTGACCTCACTGGTGAAGCGCTCCGATAGGCCACCCACTGGCATGATGTCATACTTCACATGTCAGGCCTGATCAGATATCCACATGACTGCTGGGAACTCCAGGAACTCATGTGGAATTCTGCCCCCACCGCGCCGCACACCTGATTATCTCGCTGTAGCCTCCAGCCTCACAGATACAATCTGCAACACTCGCACCACTTGGGGAAAGCAAAATGGCTCCATTTGAAGTTAATTCAATCAACTTGTCATGTAACCTCTTCAGCAAGGATGCTTCGGAATATATTAAGGATTTGGGGGGAAGGATTAGATGCTCCGGATGTTTGTGATATTGTGAGTTATCGTGATTATGAATCATGACTAATATCTGATGCCTTGAATTAGGAAGATTTGGGTTTGTTTCGGAGATGGAGCTCGCCTTAGTAAGATTGATCGCTTGCCAGTTGGGCTTGATGAGACACTGGTGAATGAAGGATAGATGGAAAGGGAGAAGAAAGTCCTGATTAACAATAGTGGCTTTCCAAATTGAACGGATGCACAATTCATCACATTCTTTCTCCCGAGCCGGTAAAAGCAGGAAGGCCAGTCGAGCCAACTAATGACCTGGAAATAGTTCCTCTAGGCGTCCTGTAATGATGCGGCTGCTTGGGATTTCTTTTTTAATTTGGTCCTTAAGAAAATAACAATCCTCGGTGACAAGTGTTCATTATGAGCCGGTTGTCGTGGGTGACCATTAGGAAGTGAAAATAACCTTGCTCGTTTACGCCCAGCAAAAGCACTTAAGTTGGAAGGCCCGGGGCCAGGCATGTGTGTAAAGGATGAAATGTCTAAAAATAACTTTTTTTTTTTTTCAATGGTAAACCTTGCGAGTGTATTGTGAGTGGAAGGAACGTTTCTTAATGAGGTTCAATTGTAGTTTTAGATTATTCCAAACTTGTAATTTATTAAATTTTATTATTATAATTAGTTTGCATTGGTGTTTGGCAGATATTCCTCAATATTTTTAATACAGTAACATGCTGTCAAAGATCTGTGCTTTTTTTTTTTTTCTTCTTCAAATACATATTTGTAAATTGAAATGCTTTTTTTCAATTTTCGGGAAAAGGCTCTGGATCAGAAAGTCGTATCTCTACATTGGATGTTACCCACAGTTCCTCTCACTGCGTAATGTAAATGCAGCAGATAAATTGTTGACAGACAGACAGGCAAATCGACATACTGTACAGAGATAGATAGCCAAATAAACATACTATATCTAGACAGACAGACAGACATACTGACAGAGAATGGAACCATATCGTATAAATAAACATGACGTGGTAAATAAAAAAGTAACGTACATAGACAAAGTGACAGACCTATAAAGGGATATACGTTGTTCAGAGACAGATTGACAGACAAACATGCTGTAGATAGATTAAAAAGACAGACAGAGAGACAGACATATGCAGGTAGGTAGATAGGTAAATGGATGGATGGATGGATGGATGGATGGATGAATAGATAGAGAGATAGAGAGATAGATAGATAGATAGATAGATAGATAGATAGATAGATAGATAGATAGATAGATAGATAGATAGATAGATAGATAGATAGATAGATAGATATGAACTTACTGTACATAGACAGACAGATGGTGAGGGATAGATACACATACTGTACAGAGATAGACAGATAAAAATACAACAGATATAAGTACAGATGGACTGAAATGGATGATGGATAGATGGACAGATAGACAGACAGATTCAGACAGACAGATATTTTATGTCTTCGTTTGTTGATAGTAAAACAGTTTTGTTGATAGTAATCCAGACGAACGCATATAATGAACATTTTATATCTTTACTATGGCTAATCTGTAGATAACTTGCTATAGTAATAACAGACAAAAAAACAAATTGCAAGCAATAATTGTAATCCCCGTGTGGATCTGAGTCATGAGTGGGGGGTGAAAGGCAGCCAGGGGCAGTTTAAAGTGAAGGCCTGCTCGGACTAGCTGTGTACAGGAGCAGTGAGGCATGCGGAGCTGGATGCATTGTTCCAGCCACTGTTCAGACCCATGGGCATGCTAATCAAATCTCCGCCATCACAAACCCGCCACACTTACAGGCCAAAAGGACACCCGCGTGTGAGGGAATGCCAGATATTTGCTTCCTAAAGAAATGCTAGTTCGCTAGTTGTATGGAATCCGATTAGTGGCAAACACAAATTTCAAAGACACGATTCACGAACGAAAATGCGTCACAATCTTCACATTTTCGTTAGATTTTCCGTATTTCAATTTGATTCAATTTTCAAATTTTTGTCGTTTGGACATTTGGGGCGGCCCTATCTCTGATTGGCTGGTGAGGATGTAATTGACAGCGGTTGACTATGAAGTGTTGGAGGTTTAGTGAGCACTTAAACACATTCAGAATCAGAACATCTTCATCATCAGAGTATTTATTTGACCGGCACGACGCCTTCCACATCACTTCACCAGAAAGACAACGACTGCGATCACACGGCCTGTATTTGTTATTTAGTGCGCACGTATACAACGTTAAATTCAAATTAGCACAGAATTATTCGAGTTTTTAAAACAGAGCATTTTTATCATTGTTTTTATTATTATTTTTTGAATACATAATAATAGTAATACATTTTATTAATAAGATGCCTTTTGGAGCCTTCTTTTTACAGACAGTTTAATAATTATTCGATGTGTAGAAACTATGAAGTTTGAAGAAATATGTTTACTATTATTCTGAAGTAGTCAGACACCACAATAATTTAGCAAAATTGTGCAAAATATAACTTTAAAAACAGTTTATTGTGTACTATCATTAAAAAAGCTCTTGTTGAATTTGCCTTACACTTCCTGGTCAACTGCTGCCAATCACATCCTCACCAGCCAATCAGAGTAAGGGCCGCCCCCACGTGAAACTAGTGCCAAATGTCCAAACGCAAAACAATGTAACAAGCTTGATGAACCAAAATAAATACGTTTTGAACAAAAATGTGAAGATTTCAAGCGAAAAGTAAAAAAAAAAACAAACCAAAATGTGAACCATTTTCATACGTGTCTTTTTTAGCGCCAAATTTACGTTTGGCACTAATCTGATTCTAGCGACTAGCGTTTCTTTTGGAGGCGAATAGCTCGCATTTCGTCATATGCGACTTTAGAAAAAAATCCGAAGCGCGCAAAAGAATCAGAATTGGAAAAAATAAAGTTTAGAACAAAAACATGAAAACTGCTAGTGGAAAAAAACCTAAGCACAATGAAAATGTGACTTTTACGTTTGATATTTACATTATTGTGGCTCTAATCTGATTCCATACAATTCACGCTGCAATGCTATCATTGTAAACACAGTCACTATCATCCACCTAACAACATTGTATCCATTCTATATTCTGTAGTCACTAAGCTGAAGGGCTTTTAATCATTTAAGCCTCCGTAGCTTTATATCAGTTTTCCATTTCCTATTTAGCATTTCGTTCACCTTCCAGCGTGGCACTTTGCAACAGAGTGACAGCGGCCGATCGGCGTCACGCGTTAAACGAAAAAAAAACTCTAATGCCTCGTCATTATTCACACACGCCGTAAACATAATAAAATCAAAAGCAGCGGACGCCACATCGCGAGAGCTCTCTTTTCCCGCCATTGATCTGACCCTGTCCCCTCCCATCATAAAGCACGTCCATAGTGTCTCCCTCAACAGCATCCGTCCTAATGCTGATTACTCCCCCCGTCCCTTTAATGCACAAGCCACTTTCAAAAATCATTTGTTTCTCTTAAGATCAAAATAACACCAGGCCGTGCGTTGGGAATAAGGCATTACGGCGGCGTTTTTTTTACGGTTCTCTCCAGGGACCGACATTGATTCATTAATGAATGGAAGTGGGCAGACAAAATGGATCTCTTCCCCAGATATGTTTGCGCGTCTCCTTTAACACGGCCCCTCAGCATTGTGTTGCATGTGATTACACAGCGGGATGAGGGAGATGTTTGCATCTTCATAAAATATTCATCGGCGAGGCTGCGAGGGTTTCCTGTGTGGATCCACTCCAGCCAGAAGAGCGTTGAGACGGAGACGGTGGGGAAGAGATATGTTTGCGTGACCTTTGGCGGAACTCTGGATCTGCTGACGTGTTTATTGAATGGTGGATGTGAGGTGGAAAACGCAAGGTGCTTGACCGTCTGGTGAAGAACCATTAACACGTGCTTCTTTAAATCCAAAGTGTGAGCGACAAACCATTCCATCCATCCACTTTTACTCATTAAAGCAGATCATTTGGTGAAAATAGATGTCGCTGTTAATTAATTTAAATACATCCCGTTGAACATGTCTTAATGTGTCTTTATTGAGATGTTAATTATGATGAATATTTTAAATTTGAAACGTAATCAAATTAATTGCAAGTTTCCTGCGGACGGCCGTAATTAAAAGGAATCAGACTTGCATCGTTTGACAAAGAAGAACAGATGAGGCTGAATTAGCTGTGTTCAGCGCATCTTAAGAACTCTGAGCTGTGGAGTTTATTCTGCTGAAAAACACAATCCACGTCCCTGATAATGACCAACAAATGAAAGCAAATTAGGAATTGCTCAGTACATACATAAGTGGTACAGCAGAGTTTTTGATTTTTTGTCTAATTTTCACAAGTTCCATTTTCAGTTGAACAGTAAACATCTTATAGAAGTAGTCCCACATCGGAATACTTCAAATAATTTCTGTCTGTGTTAAATAATATAGAATTATGAAAATAAGCAATGTGCTTTTTTTTTGTAAAAAAAAAAACAAAACAATGTTAAGCATTACTCAAGCATAAAACATACATGATCAGATAGATATATAGACAGATAGACAGACAGACAGATAGATAAAACAGAAACAAATAAAAAAATGTAAATACCAACAGTAAAAGCAAAATTTGAAAAGAAAACAAAGAGAACTATAGAAAAACTCATGGGTTTAAATTTTAAGATTTAAAGAATTATTTGTCTGTCTGTCTATCTATCTCTCCGTCTCTCCGTCCTTCTGTCCTACTGTCTGTCTATTTGTCAGTAATTCTATATATCGATCTTTCTGTCTGTCTGTTTGTTTGTTTGTATCTCTATAAATATAGGAACAGTTGAGTTATTACAGCTTTGTTTTACAGCTGTATTAATATACACCAGTAGGTGTCACTGTTCTTACAACGGCAAAGCAGCTGCAGAATGTGTTGTGGAGCGGCATGGCATCTACACTGGTCCCTTGTTTCAAATATTGAATTTTTGGGTATTTTGAAGTTTGGAATATTTAAGGCTCTCATTATAAATCATGCAAACAGGCAAAAAGTATTTCCTCCGCGGTTACATCATGAGGGCTCGCTGGACAATTCCACATTATCATGACAATCTCTAAAACGAAGCACTTGACAGCTAGGCCGGCTATCAGCGCACATCCCTGCCATTGACAGTGAAGAGAGGAAGATTTGATAGAAGGAGTGAGGGAGAGGAAAAGAAAGAAAGGCAGGCAGAGAAGCTTGTCAGAGGAATAATACTGCTGCCGTGGTATCTTCTAAATTGACTGGGTGACAAACATGTCTGTCAGAGCTGTGCCAATATAGTTTAGGGCCACTCGTGATGGGGCACACACCCAATGACAGAAACAGGTCATTTCCACCGGCTGGCCACATAAATCCACAGTCTGGCCTCTGTCCTATTGCTGAGCCTGCAGAACCCAGTCACACCCAACACACACACACACACACACTGGAAAACCGTGAAGAACTGTGCATGGACTCGGAGAGCCAGTGAAGAAGGGAATGAAGCTTGACATGCATGTGCAAGCGTTTGTAGTGTCATGAAAGGTACTTAAACACCATTTGGATGGCTGGACTCTGCATTTATGCTTAAACTACACTGCCAGTGTGTTGTGATTGTTTGTGGAACAAGAAATAATGGGTAAAGACTGGCTAATGTTAAATTCAAGGTTAGAAAAACCATTATTTCTCTTCTGGTGAGGGTGACAATCCTGGATTGTAAGAGTTAAAGCAGTCACCTTTAGATTTGCTCTCGGTGATTCACACTTAAACCACTAAAGACTAGATTTTACATAGACAGGAGCGATATGTCTATATTTTTTATTAAAATGGAAAAGGGCACTTTCAGAAGTGAACTGTACTCTTGAAAAGTAATGCATGAGGATGATGGATGGATATATCAATGGATAGAGAGAGAAAGAGAGAGATAGGCATGTCAGATGGATAGACACAGATGGATAAATGGATAGACAGAGATTGAGAGAGAGAGAGAGAGAGAGAGAGAGAGAGAGAGAGAGAGACAGACAGACAGACACACACACACACACACACACACACACACAGAAAGCGAGAGGCAGACGGATGGAGAGAGAGATAGATAGATAGATAGAGAGAGGAGGAGAGAGAGAGAGAGAGAGAGAGAGAGAGAGAGGAGAGAGAGAGGCAGGCAGACGGATATATAGATAGATAGACAGACAGTATAGATAGATCCATCCATCCATCTATCCAACCTTCCATAGGTCCATCCATTCATTCATTCACCCATACTTCCATCCATCAACAGTGTGTGTGTGTGTGTTTGGGTGTGTGTGTTTGTATGTGTGCGTGTGCAGGTCCCACTTGTAACCTGAAGCATCAAAATATTCCCCTGCCACACGCCCTTTACTCTAACCTTAACACAAACACAGTTATAACCTCTGACTTAAAATTACATTTTGACCCTCAAAAGATCTTCAAAGTTGTGGGGCCCTAGACAAAGACCCCACAAGTCCACAGCGGGGCTCCACTTTATGCTAAAAACTAGTATTCTGGGCCCAATTTTGTGCTAAATCAGGGAAACACACACACACACACACACACACACTCACGTGCACTCAAACATATGAAGAATATACATACATACATACTACGTATATTTTGTGTAGTGTGTGTGCGTGTGTCGTTATGTCCTCTAAAACTCACACACACACACACACACACACACACACACACACACACACACACACACACACACACACACAAACCTCCGTCTCTCTCTGAAATGCTAATCCCGTTCCAGGTCTCATCCCTCTCGTACAGTAACATACATTGACAGTCTGTGTTGCCCCTTTTCTCCGGAAGGCAGGGAAGAAGCCTAGTGCTGTGCCTGTTTAGAAAGGAAACGTATTAATGTTTCAGTATGTATGGGCCATGATCAAATATGCGCTTAAAAGATGCCTCGGCTGGGGTCTGGCGTTGAATGTTAAACACCGCGCATCCTCAAGGTTATCTAGGGGGACAGAGACCCTTATTCCGCTTCGGCTTTAGCCTTTTTCTTTTGAACGAATGCATTAAGTTGTCGGTGAGGTTTTGCCGGAGACCGCTGAAGGTGACTTTTAAAAGCCGAAGCCAAGTTGCTGTCTGCGCCTGCTGCCTTACACGCTTCTTAATGGCACGGAGGCGGTGTGTGCAACTGGTTTATGGGGTCGGGTTGGCGTTGGGGGGTTTGCGGGTGGGTCAGCTTCAGGCGGTGGCACGTACAGTGACTGTGAGGGCTTCGCCAACCGTAGATGTCATCAAAGCCGAGGTCATTTTCACAGCTTGTGCGTGATATTAAAATTAGGTCATCGTCTTTGCGGCGCGGGCCACTTTCCCTCCACCATGGATCACCACAGGCTCGTTCCCGGACCCTCATTACACCATATTTGGTCAATAAGCCATTAGGATGCCACAGTGGGTGTTAATAAGCGCTCCGCACACCACCAGAGCCAGAATCTGCCCAGGTCTGGTGTAAGGTTGTTCACAGACTGTGGATTATTGCTTGTGTAGGACAAGAGATGTTCAATACGTAGATGCACGACTGATGTGAAATTTAAACTTCTCCAGGAAAAAAAAAGTCAATATCAGTTTTGTTAAAAAACTGTATATATGTTCATATATGATTGAATTCAAATTTTTATTTGTCACATTCACATTCTACATGGTACAACATGAAGTGAAATGTATTTTCCCATCATCCAACATTTAAACATAGGGTGGAGTTTAATTGGGGCAGGGGGGTGTGCGTACTAAAGCAAGAAATATAATAAAAAAAAGAATATAAAAGATACAAATAAAATGACATGAAACAGTACTGCTTTTTGATAATTACTGTACTGGGAGTTTGCTACATTTTTTTGATGAATTTATTTTAATCCATTTTTTAAGTGCTTTGTAATTTTACTGCGATCATATTTTTACTAGCTGTTATGCTGCCTGTTATCTTTCTGGAAACATCTCCCACCTTGAGTAAATCTCTCATCAGATGCCACAGCATTGTATGATTGAAGCTGCAGAGCTGTTCTCAAGCAGGAATGAGTTTACCAATCGCCGATGTCACGCCTCGTGTACTTGTTTAACAGTAAAACGGTTACAGTAACACAAGCAGCACAACATTTATGATCAACGGCGCCTGTGGTTTACAGCAAAATCATCCCAAACCTGGTTTGCCATCTCCCCTCATCTGCGCCCGGCACACAACACCACCACCAAAAAGCACATTATGAACGCTGGCCTGTTATTTTATTATATTTTCTTCTCTTTGATTTAATTTATTTTTCTTTGCCTTCTTTCTCGAGTGCCTTCTTCCTGCTTGTGAAAATGGGGTTTATATTGATGAGCTGGGCCCCAATATTGATTTCCCATCACTCCCGGTGTGGACATTTTCTGGTCTATTATACTACACTTGCAGCATATTCCCACAGCAGCTGTAAACTGGATATATGGACAACCTGACCTTGGCAATATGGAGATAATGAAATATCCTTAATGACCCTCTCGCAAAGATTTTACAGGCAGTGCTATAGACTGTCTGCTGGCGTACAATAATAGCCCAGGCAACACTGGCTTTCTTTACCAAAAATACAAGTACTTTTAAAAGACCTGCCCTCCCCGTATATTTTTATTGTCTTCCGTGTCTCTCTAAAGGCAAGCTTGTCTAGTAAAGTCAGAGGATAGGACTTGATAGCATCTTTACATGTTAGAAGATGTTTCAAACAACATGTGTAATATCTCTGGAATGCTCATTTTATTGAGTGTTTATATTGTCTTGGGCCTTTTATCCAGATGTGGATCTAGTAATGGAACTTTTGTGATAGAACAATTTTGGTGCACAAACCAGAGCTTGATCCCACTGTAGAGGTGGCCACTTCTCAAAATTATTAGCCTGCCTACAAAATAGTCATTGCTTTAGTATTTCTAAAGTGCTTTTAAACATAATCCAAAAAACCCAAACAGGGTTAGGGTTTGGCTAGGATGTGTGTGTGTGTGTGTGTGTCCTTTAAAAGGATGTAAGGATGCAAATCATTTTGTCCTCAACTGTTCATACAAACATAGACTCACACATACACACGTATATTTATACTGTACATACATACATTCATACAAACAAACAAACAAACAAACAAACATATTTATTGATTAAGATAACTGCACCATGGAGATGATAGTGAAACAAAACCCATTTAAAAATGTGTTGGGATTTCCCGAGTAAACCAACTCAACAATTCACGGACACACACACATGTGTTTGCATAATTTTTCGGGGAGATTGTGTTGCTATCGCTAAAACGAGCAGTATTTATGATAACGGGTGAACAATCACTCTATTTAACAAAATAAATTGCCGGATTGATGAACATTTTTAACCCATACGTTGCTGAAAGTGGTGGTCAACAAAGAAAACAAAAAAAATAGAAAAGAAGAAAGAAATTCAGCTGGAAAGATAATGATCGGGGATTTCAAATCCTATTACAATAGGGAATCTGTGAATGAGCAGCGTGTTGAACGTGTCTGTGTCTTGCTGTGAGTTGAAAAATCAGCATTGGTGTGTGTAGATCATTACTTGTCTGACTGTCTGACAGGCGCCTTCACTGCTCTGTGCCTATGGAAGATAATCATCGGCAGAGCCGCGTAACAATGAACTGGTTCCCGAACTCCAGTATTTCCAGGAGAGCACTTCAAACGCAGCTCTTCTCCCAACACAAAAGAAGCCATCTCCTTTGATGTCACTGTCAAAGACTGAGTTTTGTTTCCGTCGCCTTTAGAAACTCCACCCCTTCTCGCTCCGGCTCGTTCTTCGTCTCAACTATCAAAAATGAGAAAAGTAGGAATTGCACGGTGGTGAATCGGGAGATTTTCACATGAAATGTGCACCTGCGTTGTTGCCAAGGCCTCTGTATTCTCCACTGAGAGGCAATCAAACAAATCCTTCACTTCAACACCGTCGTCTTGGGACTTCAAGAACGTCTCTCATAAAAAAAGAACAGTTTAACTAGAGATGCTTTTTTCTCTCTCTTCCTTTGAGCCAATTAAACTTTCTGCTAATTATTCACAGCGTGATCTAGATGGAGGGGGTGGGGGGTTGGGACATCATTGGTGTTGATTATTTTCTTTCAAGGAAAGGCAATTAATAGCGACAACTGACTGAGAAGATACAAAACTCATAGAAGCCCCGTTGAAAAAAATCTTTTGTCTGTTTGTTTTATATGTATTCAATATTTTTTGTTCTCATTGAAAATTATCATATTTACTTTCTTCATTCCTTTTTTAAAATTATTGTTTTCTAGTCAATTACCAAAACAGGTTTTTTTTTTTTACTACTATTACTATTGTACTCCTAATATGCAGCAACAACAACAATCATTAGTTAAATACATCCTTTACATATTTATATAATACTTAATACATGTATTTTAAATCAAATAATATTAATACAAATATGGGTACGTAATAAATATATTTTAATAATACGTCTTTAATATAATATGAAAGTAATATTTTTTTGATAATTATTACATGATTGTTTTTTTCAGTTTTGGACCTCTTTTTCTATTGCCAGCTTTGCTCTTAGTACTTAGAGTAAATGTCATAAAGAGTACTAGTGTTTATCCCATAATCTTAGTTTTTTATTTTTAACGTTGGACGTTGGATTTTCTCAATGAAACATGCAATTTACTTTTGGAAAACTTATTTTATGCCCATTTTCCGGGCAGATTGGCTATTGAAAGAGAAATAGCATATAAAGAACAAATAGAGGAGGGGGTAGAGGAACAATTGATTCTTTCAGATGAGGGTTGTGAATAGAAAGGTGAGAATTCCACATGCATGCGAGGCTGCTCCTGCTGAAGTAGATATCACTGCCAGGACAATGGAGGCTCTCGGGCTTCCGGCTCAAACAAGCCAAAGCCTGTGCTGCAGTCAGAGGTGTCAGCTAAATGTAGTATAATCTCACCAAACCCAGAGAGGCCTTGTGTGAAAGCCTGATTAAACCTTCCTTATTTCTTTTCTTTCTTTTCTTTGTATGAAATTCATCGCACCTAGCACACAATAAAAAAAAAGGAAAATCTGGGAAAAGGAAAGAAAAATCAAATTCTAAACTTTCTCCTTTCACACCAACTAAATATACTAAATTGCTGTTGAGTTTGCATAAACAGAACAAAAAAATTCTGTTATAAAACATCATTGTTATAAATTGTAACTGACTGTTTAGGTTTCGATGTGGACATTTTGAAAGTTTATAAAATTATTTATTGATTCTTTGACTGATCAGATCAATATGTAAATAGGAAAATAAAAATAGTTTGAGAATAAAAAGGAAGAAGTAATCAAACAACAAAAAAAGTTTGAAATAAGGACAATTACATGAAAGGAATACCAATAGAAAATAAAACTTAAAAAAAAAAATTAGGATGATGGAATAAGAACAAAAAAGGGACAAGCAAAAGACGGAAGGAAAGGAGGTAGAGACAAGGAAGAAAGAAAAAAAGAAAGAAATGACGGAAGGAAGGAAGGAAGGAAGGAAGGAAGGAAGGAAGGAAGGAAGAAAGTCAGGAGAGAAAGAAATAATTAAAGAAAGAAGCAAAAGAAAGAATGAATGATAATTTGGAAAGATTACATAGAGATAAGCAAAGAATTTTAAAAACAGAACAAAAGTCACATTTAAGAAAAACAAGAACTAGACAGACAAACTTTTTTTCAGACAACTTTTGGCATGAATGTAATCCAGCTCTAATCTGACTCCACCAGAATTCACCTTCATTCCTCTTTTACTCCTTCCCAGCCACTTCTCCGGGTGTTTCCAGCGTAAAGCAGCCAGCCGCTGATATTAGAGAGATCACACATCACACCGCTGACATATTTCAAATGTATCTCAGATTAATAGCGTATCACTGTGAGAGATCTACAAAAACCATTAGTAACCCTGACACTTTGACTTCAGATTTTTAAAAATTCCTAAGTAATCTTTTTGATTTATGGAAGTGTGTCCAGGTTCATCGAGAGTGATTTCAGATTTATCACATCCTGGTTAGAATTATTAATGATTTTCAATTTGTAAATCTGATGCTGGCGGTGTCCACGGGAGCTCCACGGAATCCGTAAGGGCTGCCACAGGGTCTGTCGCTTCTTCCTAAAGAGACGACGACTTTATCGCACACTTTGATTTACATTTCACTTCTTCTCCGCTCGCCGCTATCTCTCTGAAACCTTCCCGTCTCTTCCCACTTCCTGC
Organism: Paedocypris micromegethes; assembly: GCA_028031935.1. Lineage (NCBI taxonomy): Eukaryota > Metazoa > Chordata > Actinopteri > Cypriniformes > Paedocypris > Paedocypris micromegethes. The sequence goes on along the minus strand of CM051498.1, from coordinate 20,075,693 downwards.
CTCATGCCGTAATTACGGTGTCATCTTTAATTGTGTCTTCGGAAGCCTCTGAGTCTGTAAAGTCAAGTCTCATTCTTCAGGGCTTTGGCGACGGGCTTTTGATGTCTCTGGCAATGTTCTGCTGATTTCCTCTTGAACAAACCTTCTTTCTTGCTAACCTGCCGAGATGCAAATCCACGATGTGGGTTAGCGGAATGGCTAAGCGTTGGCGAGTTTTTGAATTGTACATTGCACTGCCTTTCTATTGTTTCGGTCGAAAATTGAACGCAATTAAAGTCGACAACATAATTTGCAAGATCCCTTTATTGTTCAAAAAATGGACAACCCGAACTCTAATTAGAAAATGATAAAATTGATAAAAATTACTACTCTAAACGTTACAAGAAGACTTGAGTAAAAGTTGTAAAGTATCCTAATTTAAAAGAACTTAAGTGTTTCATGCGCACCGAATTTAGGCTCAAAAACACAGAGAAATGTGAAAGTCAAGAAACTATTTATTTATGAGGTTTTACTTCCTAACATGGAAATTAAAGTTAGCACTTGATTGTTTCAAAATAGCATAACAAACTATATAAAATAGATCAAAAAGTTAGTCCACTATGTGGGTTAACGGAACGGCTAAACGTCAGCAAAATTCGAAAGAGTTGTGAAATTGTAATTGCAACTGACTTTTTCTTTGTTCAAAAAATTGAGCGCAATTAAAGTCGACAACTCAATTCGCAAGGTTCCTTCATTGTGCAAAAAATGGACATCCCGAACACTAATAAGTCGCAAGTTCAATTGGACTCGGACAGAACCGGCCAACCCGTGTCAGGGGGAAGGCGAAGTTTGAAAAAAGAGGCGTGGTGCCACTCTAGAGAAGTGGTAATAGGCCAGATTATGGAGATACAGTAGTTGCTCGCCCAACAAGTGGATCATAGTTTATGTATATGTTGAATTTGCTTTTCCTTCGTAACATATTTCCCATATTCCCATCATATTTCCCATTCAGGAAAACCTGCATTTGCCCCTCCCACTTCTTCTGATTGGCCGGTACCATCTTAAATACATCTGTCGAATGTACCTAATTGGTTAATCTCTCAAAATGGACAGCAGGAATTTTTTCGTGCTCCAGTTTTGTCAGTCTGCTGTTTCGAAAGCAATGCAACTACAATGCTGAAATATTTCGAATTTCAACCCATATTGTTGATTATTTATTATAACCCAAATGTATTTTTATATATTGCTCCATAGCTCATGGTAGAAACTTTATGTGAGGTCTTGTGCTCCAAAAATGACGGCACACAGTCAACAGTCAAGAAAAGATGCGCTTGACAAGTGGGCACGTGTCTTTTTCTTCTTTTCTTTTTTTTTTGTTTTAGTTTTTTTTAGTTTTTTTTTTGTTTCCTGGTGATGAAACACGTAATGTGTGTTTACAGCTAAGCTTTTGACAGTGTCGGGATTCAATTTTGGAGCCTCGCATTGTTGTGACACTCTCAAATGATCACGCGGAACCGCACCACAGCTAATCAACGCTAATTCTTTACTGAGGGTCACATGGCGGTTTGGCGCATGTCGGTAATGACGGAATTTCAAGCGACGGTTATTCAAAGTCACATAAGGGAAATCAAGGTCACCAGCGCCTGTATGTCTAATCAAGCAAAGTGTTTCCACTAAAACCGTCATGTGTCAAGGCAAAGCTTCTCGGAGAGCAAAGATGGCGATGTCCAGCTGTGAGGAATTTCTTCACCTTCTTTCCTGAACGTGGCATGTCTCGCCATCTTCACGCCTGTTTCTGCCTCTGCTGGAAGTGATGAACAGCCTTCAGTTTCAGGCTGTGTGCTTGATGTGAACTGTCTTTATTGTCCCCCTCCTTACCCACTTCTTTCACCTTTAGAAGAAATATGGCTCTTTAGTAGGCCACAGGCATGCAAGGCCATTCTGAACCTTCATTGTAACGGATTCTCTTCTCCATCACTCAAAGGATTCACACCATATGCAGAGAGACTAGTTTAGTATTCAGAGGTGTAAAGAATACATGAAAAACATGCTTGAGTTAAAGTATGCATATATTCCTGTATAAATTACTCCTGTATAAGTTACAAGTCACCAATTCCAAGAAGACTTGAGTAAAAGTCGTAAAGTATCCAATTTGAAAAGAATTTAAATTTTACACGTACTGAATTTAGCCTCAAAAACAGCAAGAAATGTGAAGAACAAGAAACTCTTTATTTATGAGGTTTTATTTCCCAATACGAAAATGAAACTTAGCTTATTTCAAAATAGCAGAACACAAAAAAAGACAAAAGCGAACCAAAAGTCAGTCTCAGTCATGCTTAAATGTGCAAAAATGTGCAACTGCTATTTCACGTTCACATTATGTAGCTCATAAATAGCATCTAGTACCTTCAGCAACCTGCAGACGGCGATATCGCCTCGTTTGCCCAAGAAATTAACCCAGTAGAAAAATACGTGGAATGGAAAAGTGTCCATCAAATGTACTAGAGTAAAGACTACATATAGAGTCAACGTTGCTTGTATTTTAGATGCCCAGAACAAAAACAAAGTATCCAAAAATACTTCAGTAAAGTAACACTGTGAATTTGCTCAAATACTTTACACCACTCAAGATTTGCGTCACATTTGAAGACATGTCTGGATTGGAACCTGTGACCTTCTGATTCCAAATCTTAAATATTATTAGAATATTATTTACAATCCGTCAGTTTGTATAAGTTGTAATGGATCTCTCTCTCTCTCTCTCTCTCTCCTCTCTCTCTCTCATCTCTCTCTCTCTCTCTCTCTCTCTCTCTCTCTCTCTCTCCTCTCTCTCTCTCTCTCTCTCTCTCTCTCTCTCTCTCTCTCCTCTCTCTCTCTCTCCTCTCTCTCTCCTCTCTCTCTCTCTCTCAATCTCTCTCTCTCTCTCTCTCAATCTCTCTCTCTCTAAATATATATATATATATATATATATGTATTTACTGTATATGAGTCTTCAAGCATTTACCATAAAAGCACTTACAATGACTCTCAAAGCGTAAGAAGCCACAACCTATATTTATTTGCAATCATCCTGACTTGTGAGGATGAGAAGCACTTTGAGCCTTTCACATAGCAATTGAGAATAGATTTGTTCCTATTTCAGATTTTTTTTTCTATGAACACATTCCAATATTTGATGATGAAATGAACAGAATAAAGCAGATTAAATGATGCTTTTAACAAAACACAATGTAGGGTTTCCATCAGAAGGAAAATCTATCTATCTATCTATCTATCTATCTATCTATCTATCTATCTATCTATCTATCTATCTATCTATCTATCTATCTATCTATCTATCCATCCATCCATCCATCCATCCATCCATCCATCCATCCATCCATCCATCCATCCATCCATCCATCCATCTATCCATCTATCCATCTATCCATCTATCCATCTATCCATCTAACCATCTAACCATCCATCCATCTTTCTCATTTTCTCACATTCCTCCCAGTAATTTTTTTGCATTAGCATCCGTAGTTTTGAAGGGAAGTAGAAACACCATCCTCGCTGTCAGGTGTTTATGGCATTGCCTGTGCTATGTCTGCCATTGGCCAAGACAACATTCACATCTGTAAATAACAACAGCTACTCGCCGGAGCTAAATATAACAGCAGCATCTCTGGATGAGTGTGGCAGAGGTGATAGACGCTTTCTCGTTAGGGTGAGCAGACTCACTCTTCGTTAGCGCTGGGTTAATGAAAGGCCCTCAGCCTTCCTCATATCCTCCGCGCAATCAACTATTCATGAGACTAATTTGTAATCCTTAATCTACATGGTAATTTATTTCATATGACAAGTCAAGGTGATAGCGATATTTACATGTAAATATAAAATCCATGCTATTTACTTAGTGCTGTATTGATGAAGTGCACGTCTCATTATTATTGACACGCAGTTGTGCAGGGCTGAATTAATCAGATGCGATTAGATGTTTCGCTGCTGATTTATTGTAACATGCAGGTTGATATTAAATATAGAAAATTGACTGTGGGAATGTTGCTTTTTAATTGCTTTAGTTAGTTTCTTCACATTTATCGAGTTGGCTGGATGTGATTTAGTTATTTTTTTGTTCCAATCTTTTCTAACTCGAGCAGGGAAAATGATGGCAAACATTTATACTGGTTGTCTGACAATATTTTGTCTTTTTTTTATCACCTTACATTTTAAATACATACATTTTGTGAAAGGGCGGCACGGTGGCGCAGTGGTTAGCGCTGTTGCCTCACAGCAAGATGGTTCCGTTTGACACTTGAGGTGTGAGTTCAAGGCCGGCCGGGGCCGTTCTGTGTGGAGTTTGCATGTTCTCCCCGTGCTTGCGTGGGTTTCCTCCGGGTTCTCCGGTTTCCTCCCACAGTCCAAAAACATGCGCTTCAGGCTAATTGGAATTGGAAAATTGACCACATAGGTATGAGTGAGTGTGTGAATGTGTTTGTCTGTGTGTCCCGCTCTGCGAATGGTTGGCCACCAATCCAGAGTGTGTATCCCGCCTCCGGCCCTAAGACGCTGAGATAGGCGCCAGCTCCCCGCGACCCTGTAAAGGATGAAGCGGTAGAAGATGACTGACTGACATTTTGTGAACATTGTAAGCTGTAGACATATGGAGACATTTAATTTTCCTCTCAGTCTTTTTTTTTCTCTGCTCTTTTTGTTGTTTCTGTTTCTTTATATTTCTCTTTTTTTGCTTTATCTTTTTTGGCTGTCTGATCTCTCTCTTGTTCTCATTTCCTCTTTTGTCTCTAACTATTTGTCTTCATTTTCTTTTGTAAGTGTTTGGTTTTTCTTTTCTCTTCTCTTTTTAATCTTTACTTTGTCCCTCTCTTTATCATTCATTTTGAATTTGTTCCAATCTCACTCTTTTTCCCTCTTGTCTTAAAAAAAACCTACCTGTTGTCTTTTCTTCTTTTTCTACTTTTTCGTTTTTTCCCTCTAGTACAGGCGCCTGGGCAAACTACGCCCATAAATATGAATATAAAATCATATATTTTTTTCAATATTCCATAACGAAGGTTTTTTTTTTCCTTTCTTTATGAACACATTTCAAAAAGCAGAACCGTATACACAAATGTACTTTAATTAAATGTACTAGCATATTTACAACATTTATTTTTACACGGCCAGTCACAAAACAATAGGATTCATTCATTGCATTCGTTTTCGCGCAGTCTGCTTTACGGTATGTAATCGCTCAAACGGCTTGATTTTGGGGGAAACGATCATTGAAAGTCTAGAATCGCAGGACAGTCCCATTGTCCCCAATCCCAATCCCCGGTGACCAGCGCTGCTCAGTGAATTAAACGTTACTGGGCCGCACAAGTTTAGTAAAACAAATCAGATTAGTGCCAAAAATGTCAAGCGCAAACAAATGTATTTTAAAAAACGATACGGAAATGATTTAGGTTTTTGTTTTGCTTTTTAATTATTGTTTTCGTTCGCAATCTTCACATTATCGTTTGCGAGCAGGTTAAAGGCGCCTTTTCGTTCCAAATCGGACTTATCTTTAAAAGAGTGAAGTGGCTCAGCGCATTATTGCTGGCACATTGAGTGCCGTAATAACATGACTAGAAGCGCAACAAAAACGTGTCTCTTTTTCGCACGCGCTGCTATTCAGCAGATTTTACTGTTAATGTTTCTTGTGATGCTGAAGAACTGAAGAAGAGATGGTTCAGAGTTTAAAAATGATTATTGAAATAATCATGCCTTTTTCGTCTTCTAAGCAGTAGAACTTTATTCTTATAAACGAGGAACTATAATTTTGTCATTTTACAAAGTTGTTTAAAAAGGATTTAAAAAAACAAATTGATAATGTGCAATTGAATATTTGGATATTAAAAGAAAATTCTAATATCATAATGGGACCTTCCCTGGTGAGTTAAAATGCTAAATCACTTTATTTTTATTTTAGTATTAGATCTGTTTTTTTGTTTGTTTGTTTGTTTGTTTGTTTGTTTGTTTGTTTTTTTTAATCTTGAATGCATTTTAAAATACAAATAAACACTATTTAAAGTTAAATACTAAATTAAATACAAAAAATTGTATATCCTAAAATGTGTATTTTTTCCCCGAGCCCGGTCCGGCCCCTTTGTCAAATGTTAGAACCCAATGTGGCCCGCGAGTCAAAAAGTTTGCCCACCCCTGCTCAAGTAGTATATTTTTTTGTTATTTTTTCGACTTTTTTCCCACTCTTCATTTCTTTCATTTATGTACATTTTTAATACTCTTTTATTTATCATTGTCTCTCCCCAATTTTATTCTCAATCTACCTTTTTTCATCTCTTAATTTCATTCTCTTCATTCTCTTTTCACCTCTCCTTCTTTTCTTTTGTTCTCCCTCTTTTCCTCTCAGCCTGGGGACACAAGGCCATTAACCTCTTACAGCTGATGTCTTCTATCCTTAATGAGGGTCCGCTATAGTCTGACCCACTCTGTCATTCATATTTCTCTTTTCTTAGTCCACCTTTCTGAGATGATTTGTCACTTTCCTGAAGAGGGGGGATGTGTTAATAAACAGCTGCATTTCGTGAAGGAATAAAGTTTGTTTCTGAGCTTTGCTGAGTAACTGGCCACGTTGATGATTGTACATTAATTCTGTCGTTTTTATTTGGGAATAATTCATATGGCATATATCACATATCATGGACCATATTGTAGAGTTTCTTTGGTTTTAATGTCTCCGTTCACCATGGACGTCCCTGAAATGTCCTTTGGTGGCCACACACACACACACACACACACACACATACACACACACACACACACACACACACACACACACACACACAAGGACATGCTCATGCCAATAGCAGATGCTTTTAAAGATACATGTTAAGCATCCATGTGAGAAGAAATCTGATTAGATTTGTTTTTCACCACAGGAAAAATGTGATTTCAGTGGCTTTTAGAGTCTAGAGTGGGCAAACGTCAACTGTTCCCAGTCCCCTTTTTTCACTGTCAAAAAGCAAATATTGTAAGTAAATAAATAAATATATAAATAGGCAAAAAAAGAAAATAAAAAAGTTATGTGTTTTGAAAATTCTAAAAAAAAACAAAAATCAATCTTTAATGATGAGAGAGAGAGAGAGAGAGAGAGAGAGAGAGAGAGAGAGAGAGAGAGAGAGAATAATGGAAAGAGGGAAAGAGAGAGCGAAAGAAAATAATAGGTGAATGGTAAAAGAGCGGGGGGAGAAGTAATATTAGATAATAAGAAAAAAAACAGACAGAAAAATTTGATCTTATAGACAGACGGGGATAAAAAAAAAACAGAGACAACAAATTGAATGAGATGATAAATGAAACAAGACAAAAAGTAGCATAAGATAACAAAGAAGGAGAAACGATGAACAATCCTAAAAGAAGTTAAATGGGAAAGAGAAACATAGCAAGAAATATTCTACTTCATATACCGTATGTATGCGAATTCAAGCACCCAACTGATTTTTCAGGCACAAATAAAAAAAAATTTGTTTAAAAATTGTTTTTTTATTAATGTTTATGGTTCAATTACGTTATTAGTCTCTTAAAAATACATTTCTTCTTTATTTAACAAACCTAACTTGTGACTCGTATCATTTTGATATCGTTTTTTATGAATAATAGATAACAAAAAGTCAATTCTAATGGTCAATGGACTTCATTTCCCAGCATCCTTTGCTCTGCAGTCAGACTCCGCACTTGCGCAGAGCAATTGTTTCAAGCTCAGGCCTGTTTCAAGCTCTCTGTTTGTGCAACGCCGCGTGAAAAGTATCCTAGCAGATTTGTATCCCCTGTACAGCGAGGCTCGTTTTGATTGTGTCTATTCCTTTGGATTTTTTTTTTTTCATTTTTGTCAGTCTCGACTCTTTTGAGTCGTTTGTAATCAGTTGCGCTAAGATAAGCTAAGCGGTCGTGGTTTGTACTCTCTGTTTGTTGTAATATAAATTATTGTACTGTATTTAGTTTAATCTTACTTCGTCCAGTGTTAATTTGTCTCTGTTATGTCTAATGTTTCTTTATTTCAGTTATTGAGCCAATAAAAGCTTATACTGTGCGCACATCTGCCTACAGACCATTGTTTAACATTATATAGACGTACACCACGTTGTTGTTCACCGACTTCAAATACGGAACAAAGGGGGCTTAAATGTACGCGCATATTTGAAATCGGCAATTATAAGCACATCCAAGGTTTTGAGCGTCGAAAATTTGAATAAAAGGTGTTTATTTTCACGTAAATATGATAATAATACAGCAGAAGATTTTCCACAGACTTTGAGTTAAAAAAGCCAACACGGCTTGAAAGCAACTCCTCCAGTCTTCCCTCTGCCCTGACAGAAAAACAAATCTAAGATGGCTGATGATAAAGGATTGTGGTTTGAGAAGGTAGGCTGCGAGTGCCAGGACTTCATTTGTGTCAGACGCTCCGTGATGGTAATGAATTTCTGTGGTGAACCCGAGACTGAGAGAAACCGAGTCTGGCGGTACCAGTCAATCTCCACCAACTCTTTCAGATTTTATCTTCAATATTGTATCTGTAGTGCGCCGCCATGAAAGCCCAGTTTGCCTGGTAATCAAGTTCCGTCCCAAATCACTTCAGAGCTTGTGTTTCAGACGCAGCGTCAAATTCATGTGTGATTGGACGACCTTAAAAGGCCTGTTAGGTCGGAGAAGATCTTTTATCCATCTTATAAAACCCTTTTGATTCATAATGTCGATAGAGCATATCTGGTTACTTAGGTGGAATCGGAGCAGTGGAGGAGCCTTAATTGCTCCCAGCGAGCAAAGCCGGAGCACTTGATTAGACCTGGTCCACTTCTCATGTTCTTCATTTGTGTGGCGACGACCTTCTGCCGTGATGGACTGGAGCGAGGGGTCATCGAGTGGGGTTCTCCTCTGGGAACACTCCCTTGTTTAAAGCAAAATACTCTCTTAAATGTGAAGCGTTTATTGCTTAAGTTGATTGACTTCATTTTGTTCAAGGCCTTCCAGACGTGCTTTTTTTTTATTGCTAAGCTTGTTGTTTTTTTTTTTTTTCCTAAAGCTTGGGAGATTTAGCTTTCAGGGCCGTTTCACTTCTTTTATCAGCACGTATGCTGTAAGTTGTGGGAACACGGTTTTAAACTGCGACTTGAATGGTCCAAGATTTTATCTTGGCTAAACTTTGCAATCACTGAGATTATTTTACAAAGTATCTGGAAGATTCCAGATAGATTGTATGAGTTTCTGGTGAAATTGTACTGAAGACAAACTAAACAAAATGCTTACCAAAAAATTAGAGTGAGAGAGAGAGAATCACTCTTTTATTTTCTCTCGTTTTCTTGAAGAAAAAAAGTTCTGATCTGAATCTGAATTTTCTTGTGTAATGCTCTAAATATTTACTATTTTTCAAATTGTTCAACTGGAGTTTTTCTCTCCAAATCATTATTTATTAAAGATGCTGCTGGTTTATTTATTTAATGATATTTTCAGTTTATATAGTAATGCAATAAATTGAGGTGTTTTTTACTTATTATTTATTGTTTACTATTCTGCTAATTTAAATAGGTAAAATAAAATACATATTACAGAATGTATTATACCCTAAAATTTTGAATGCTAACATTTTAAGCTGGCTTTTTGTGTGTGTGTGTGTGTGTGTGTGTGTGTGTGTGTGTGTGTGCACGTCAGAATTATTTGCAACTATCTGCAATGTAAAACTGTTTTTTTTTTTGACGAAGCAAACTCGTGAATTTTTCATTTGCAACATTTCATGGAGACATGCCGAGAAAAAACACCCTCTTTGCATTTTTTTTATAAAATAATTTATTTTAAGCTTCACTCACAAACAGCTTTCAGTGACAGTTAAATATTATCCCTTCATACTCCTGAGGTTTGCATATGAACTTGAGTAATAGCAATAAATGCATCTGCAACTAAGCATGTTAAAAACAGGACATTATAGTAAATAATAAGGGAAAGAGAAAGAAAGCTCTGTACTAGCGCTTAACCTAGATGCTCGCCATTAGCAAGATGAATTAGCCAAATCCTTGCAAGTGACAATGGCTACAGAGGGAACCTGATCCTGGAGCCTTTACAACCTGAAGTCCCAGACGCCATGAAGCAGACGGAGAGCAGAGCAGCCCTCCAGACACACACACACACACACACACACACACACACACACACACACACACACACACACACACACACACTTTATCAATAATTCACAAGTTTTATGACAATTGACATTAGGCAAAAAACAGACAAGAGAATAGACACATATTAGGAGATAAAACCAGATTAAAACATGAATTTAGGAGTTTTATGGTTTGCCACATTGTCTTGTTTTTTTGTTTTAGAGTAAATTCAGTACGGGTAAAATACTTGAATTCTTTTAAAATTAGATACTTCACAATATTTCTTGTCTTCTGGTAATTGGTGACTTGCAACGTGTAATGGAGTCATTTTTACAGTAAGGTATCAGTACTTTTAATCTTTACACTTTACTTTAAAGTCATTTAGCAGACACTTTAATCCATAGGGACTTACAAAGAGAGGAGCAAATTAAGCAATTTCAAGTTCAAGTTTTTGTATATAGGGCTTTTCTTAGTTCCAAACCAACGCAAAGTCGCTATGCAGAATTAGAAAAAAATGGTCTTTAAAGAAGAAAAATGCACATTGTTCATCTGTGTTAAAAAAAGTAAATTTGTCTAAAAAGGATACAGTAGATTTCACACAGGGCTGTATAACTCACTAGACAAAACAGCATTACAGTCAGTAAACACACTAGACAAAACTTTTTTTTTTTTTTTTAAATCAGTGATTGTAACCATACTCAAGTATGGTTTTCAGGAACTTTTTACACATCTGTCGCAAAACGTTTAGGTTTGTAATTGTAGCTTATAATATTTAGTAGCTAATTAATTTCCACACGCTGAATTTTACATTTTATTTCTTTTCTGAGCTCTACAGCTTAGGAAAGAGTGAACCCGTCTGGATGTAGCAAGAATTTGTAGAGCGTTCGCAGAATGAGGTAAGTAACTCCGAGTCGAGGCCTTTTTCCAGCTCTGCACCGCTGCACATGCCGGGGTGGCGACATTGACTACAAATGAGTTTAAATATTGGATTCAGAGCTGGTAGACCCTAGACCCCACTCCATTACCGCGGGGAGCCCGGCAGTGGCATGTAGACATGTGTATCACATCGCATAAGTGAAGAGTTGGGAGCAGAAAGCAGGATGGAGTAAAACAGACAGAGGTGGTCAGTGAAGTGAGTCAGTGAATATTTTGTAAGAGTCGAGACCTCTCCCAGAAGTGCTGAACACTATGATGTTCCATGAGATGTAAGAAAGGTATAGTTGAAAAACAGAGGTGGAAAGAGTAGCTGAAAACCATACTTGAGTAAAAGTACAGATGCCTTGCTGTTCAATTACACAGGTTACACGTCACCAAGTCCAAGAAGACTTAACCTGATCCGAAGAGTAAATTGAATCGAAGAGTAAAAGCCATAATTAAGTTTTCAATTTTATAAGAACTTTCGTATTCTATTTATACTGAATTTATTCTTAAAAACACAAAGAATGTGAAAAACAAGACTTTATTGATGAGGTTTAATTTCCTGATATAGAATTTAAATTAGCACTTGAATGTTTCAAAATAGCTGAACAAAGTAGAAAAAAAAAGCCAGTCACAGTCAAACTCAAATGTGCTAAAAAAGTGCTAATTCATGTTCACATAGTTCATAAATAGCATACAGTACCTTTAGCATCCTGCAGATGGCGATATCACCTCGTCCAACCAATACAATTAGTCGCGGTAGCAGAAGATGCAGACTTGTCACACACAATCACAATGTAACGGGTAACAGTAAGTATCTATTCAAATGTAATAGAGTAAAGAGACAGATACTCTATCAAAAATGTAGTCGAGTAGAATGTAAAAGTTTCTTGAATTTTTAATACTCAACAAAAAGTTCTATACTCACATGCTCTTTGCGCCACTGTTGAAATATATGGTTTAGAGCAGTGGTTCTCAACCGGTGTGCCGCGGCACTAAGGGGTGCCGTGAGATATTTTGAGGGTGCCGCCAAAAATTCGGGGAAAAATAGCAATTTATTTTATTAAGGCAGAATGTGTAAACAGTATTCTCATATCATCTAGGACTAGGTATAAGGTGTTGTTGCATGCAAACTCTCGAAATGAAACAAATAAATAAATACCGTATTTTCGTCCGTACAAGACGCACTTTTCTTCCCCAAACTGAGGTGAAAAGTTGGTGCGTCTGGCAATATCAGAGATCCGCGGAGCGCGGTCACCGCCATCTAAGTGTGCAATACCGCGGTATTACGTACGTTGTCCGCTTCTTCTTTCTCACGCAGAATCTTGTGGAAGAATGAAACCACTATTTCCAAACGAAAACGAACTTCGATCAAAATAAAACAAGCAGATTTCTCAAGTGCGTCTTTAAAACCAAAACAGTCGCTCTAAAGGCACAGCGCAGAAAACGAGCTTCACGCATTTGCGCGTGAAGTACAAACTGTATTTGATTAGCAATGTTTCGTGGCCGTCAGTGGCGGTTCTAGGCATGGGCGAACGGGGCAGTCGCCCAGGGCGGCATTTTTTCCATGTCACGTGGGGGGGGGTGTGTGCACGAGCGCGTCCGCTAAGCGATTTTCTATTATATATTCGCGGCGCCCCTGTTTGAGTTTACTGAAGGAGTCGTGCATATAAAATGTGAAAGAGGTGGAAAACAGAGGCTGAGATGCGGCGCACACGGAAACTCACGTTTCTCAAAATAGAAGCCGGCGGCCGCACTAAACAAAGTCTGCGGCGCGCCCGAGGGGGATCATCTGTTGATTCGAATCTTTAAAGCTATCGGGTGCGGTGCACAATTAGAAAACAGAGACATAGAGAAAACGAGTAAAATGTAAAGGTGTGCAACAGCATTCTCTGTGTCCCTGTCTTCAATAAAGGACAGTAAATACAGTGTTCGATATACGGTGAAGAAATGTATCCGTGAAACATTGTACTAATATTTTTTTTAAGTGAGTGAGATTATTTTCAAAATATATTCATCCAAATATATGGGCCATTTAAAACATGTTCTTAACATATTTTAAAAAATTGTTTTTTTTTGTCTTTATGCGGTATTCTAATAATTTAAATTAATAATGATTGCAAAATCCATATCGTGGCACATCTCAATACCGGTATACACGGCACACCCTACTTTCACTGTTATACTGACTTTACTGACATACAATTGTTCTTAAACTGCTGTTAATTTTATACAATTGATATAAAATATTTTACTACAGTATTCAGTTCAGAATCTTTTTTTTCTAGATTTTCCTCCTTTAAAATGGAGTGCGTCTTATATGGCGAAAAATACGGTAATAATGTTTTTAAATATCTATTTCCTTATAAGGGTGCCGGGAACTTTTGAAAGGCTTTCCAAGGGTGCCTCAAACAAGAAAAGGTTGGGAACCACTGGTTTAGAGTGTAGACCAGTACTTCTCATTTACAACATGATGTGCACTAGCCATGAACATGTAACTTGGTGACATGAAATCCCTGCACTTTATCTTGCTGGGAATTTGGACTCTGACACATTTTGTCTCCGGGCCAGTGTGAAGCTGCTGTTGTCACTTGCAGCGCGCTGGATATTAACACATTGTCTTTGTCATAATGGCGATCTCCTGCTTTGTGCCGGGCCGCTCGATCGTCTCCGATGGCCAGCAGAGCTGATGCGGCCTGACATGTGAAGTATGACATCATGCCGGTGGGCGGCCTGTCGGAGGGGCTTCAGTAGTGAGGTCACGGTTCCTGTGATAATCCCCTGATGGCGCTGATGGCGGCAGAATTACATAAATGCGTCCATAAGTGGTTTATTTCAGGTGTACGGCTTTGAGTTTATTTCTCTTTCTCTAAAGGAGAGAGTTAATAACTAAATAACATTTTGTTCTTTATTATATAAGTGGCAATCGCAACACAGCTAGCAAGGTGTGTGTGTGTGTGTGTGTGTGTATATATATTTATTTACACACATTATATACTTTTTTTAATAATATTTTTTTTATTTTATTTTAATACTTTGGAACTCTGTGGCCTTTAGTATCATTTTTTTTAGATAAAATTCTGTTTTTAAATTAATTTGTTGCAAATTTGAGTCAATTGGACCAATTCCATTACATTAAATTAAATTCAGTGTGTATACTTCTAGTTAAATGGCAATGGATAGTATATGTAGGCATAACCATAGTTATTCAATGTTTTTATCAGTTAGTGATTTGGTTGTTGTAGAGAACACATTTTCAAGACAATGTGGTGAGAAAAGTGGACGTTTGAGTTAATAGAATACCATGAAATAGTTCTCAAAGTAACTGGAATGAGTTAGAATCCTGTATGAAGTTGCCATAACGCCATACAGTACATTAAATCAAATGTGTGCATCGTCATTTTGGGCCTGAATTATAAACGAAAACTTTGATAGAGACTGAAAACTATTGATATCATTCTGATTGATATCAATACTGACATAATGAACATACTTTAGAAGGCTTATGATTTCATATATGTGTGCTATATATTCACAAAGTACGTGGATGACGTCTGGTGGAAACGGAGCACAAAAAAAAAATCTCGCCATTTTTCCTGAAATTATTCATACGCAATTCCAAATGTCAAAACAGCCCCCATCTTGAGTTACGGTGTATGGTTTACATGTCAGCAAGTTCATGTGACATTTGCAGCGGTACTGCAGCTACAGGTCACCGTCGCGGCTCTCATCCGGATTTATTTAGGGCTGAATCATGGCGAGCCCCCGGCTGTCTTGATGAATAGCTACTACAGGCAAAACGGAAGAGTGTGCTCTTTGACTTGGTAGGTCATTCCGCCTTGTTGTGGGGACATGGACTAATGCGATCTGAAGTGTTAAGTTATTATGCTGAAAAGTAGACCAGCTCTGTAAATGAGGAAGTCAGGTAGAAGAAGAACAGGGAATGAGGGAAGAGGAAAAAGAGAAGGTCACAGAGGAAAGGGAAAATAGTGAACAAATGAGCAGCTGAAGAGAACAAGGATTGCTGTGATGTAGGAGGAGGGGGATTTGTTACTTTGGTTGTGGGTGTATAAAAAGAGTATGTTACCTTATTGTTACTTTTTTTTTAATCAATGCACGTGAGTGAATAGTAGGGATACCCAATTGTTAGTTCTGTTCACTAGTTTGGAATTCAACTTTGAATGGAGAGGAGTTGTTCTTGTGATGTTCTGTGTTTCCTCTGTGTCTCCAGTTTTCTCCCATCATCCAAAAACTTGCGTTCACGTGATTTGGTGTCTGGAAAATTGCCCACAGCTTTGAGTGTGCAAAGTGTGTGTTCTGCTCTGTGATTGGTTGGCCACTAATCTATGTCCCGCCTTCAGGCCCTGAATTTCGTACCGTTCGGCGTTTTGTGACTTAGAAATAGGGAAAGCAGTTTAGAATCTGCTTTTCATGAATTTCATCATCGCAAACTCTATAAACTCTATAAATCGTAAATATATCGTAAATGTAAATACATTTACTAGGTGTTAATTTGCATTTTGTGCTTATTATTACACAGCCATTCACAACCCATATCAAATGAATGTGCAATTCTGATTGGACGGACTTCATCCAGCTGTAGCACTGTACCTATGTGTGTGTGTGTGTGTGTCCACATACATATGCAAGTTTATTCATAAATATGGAAAATCTGGAAATTAATGAAACACATCAAATGTGTAATAGCTAGATGATCAATGGAAATGAATCAAATTTCCATCAATTATATACAGTGATATCTCTGCCACTACGTTTAAAAATATTTTTCAAAGCTGCTACAAAATTTTCTGATCTTTATTGCTATAATTATCTCCCTTCCTCTCTAAATATATATTGGTAAATGATATTAGAAAAAGAGATAGAGAGAGAAAGTGGCATCAGAATAGCAACCAGTAGTATAAAACATAGTGGGAATTCGACAGTGTGGACAAACTTTGCAATCGCTACAGTTTTACAAATTGGTTGCCCTGTAAAAATAAATGAATAAATAAAAATCCAAGTAGTGTGTGACAAGCGGATTTCAATATTGGAACACAAATGAGTACATTAAAAAAAGCAAAGCCAACGAAATGTATTGTTGAAATGGTGAGTAGTGTCTAGCGCGGGGCCTGTACTACACAGTGTTGCCTTGTTAGAGCGCATTGTTTGGCGGAGGGCTGCTGTTTGTTTATCCAGCTCGGTTGAATAATGCAGTAGTAACTCAACTCTCGAGTCTCCTGAGCAAAAGCCTCAGCACCTGTCAGAGATCCGCTTCGCCTGTCGAGAGAAATGCAAAGACGAAAACACGCCATTGTTACAAAGCCAAATAAAGTCCAAGTAATCGCTTACAGATGGCAAAAACAAATCGCAGCTGTTAATTTTGAGTAAAACACCAAATATAAAACATAAATGAAGCATAGAGGGAATTCATTCGGCAAATCGCGTGTTCTAAATACTTGTGTCTCTTTATTACAGTTTACCTACATAATGAGTATAATGTTTTCTTTATTTTTAATTATAATCCTTTGAAAATGACCAAATTTTAAAAAATTGGTGATTAACTCATAATTATCTCATTAACATTATTCAGATATATTCGGTTAGTGTATTTTTCACCATTGCTTCAGTCCAATAGGTAGGATGGTAGGAGGTTTATTTGAAAAAGATATTCTTTTTTTAATCTGCCTATGAAATTGGTACGGAAATGTATGTATGTAGATATTATATTTAAATAATACTTATATATTTTTTTGCTATTTTCTTGTAGAAAAAATAACCCTAACAACTTTACGCAACTACGCGTAAAATACTAACTAAGTGTTCAGTTCAAAGACTAATGAGATAGTGATGGCCATTTCTTAGTGAACAAATGCTTACAAAGTGAGAAAATGCAGCAAAGTTGCTCAGTGATCCACCTGCGATCCCACTGCACTTTACAAACACAAATATTTTTCTACGCTGCCTGACAACCCGGTATTGTGAGGTGAAGGCAACACGTGTTTGCTGTCACCGTCTACACACGTCTGCCATTGCCCAACAGTCAGAACAACAACGCTTTCTTTTCACTTTTAATAAAATTTAATTTGTGCTTATTTAAATAATTCCAATTCCATTAAATTGGAATTTGATAATTACATAAATATGAGAGAGAGAGAGAGAGAGAGAGAGAGAGAGAGAGAGAGAGAGAGAGAGAGAGAGAGAGAGAGAGAGAGAGAGAGAGAAAGATGAATGGAAAGAGGGAGAGTGAAAGAAAATATTAGATGAATGGAAAGAGGGAGAGAGTGTGAATAAAAATAATAGATGAATAGAAAGAGAGTGGGTGAGAGAGAGTAATAGAAGGAATAATATATAAAATATAGGTGGATGGAAAGAGATAAGGAATTAAAGAGAGAGACAGACATTGCTGCCTGCTTCTCTTAAGGTTTTATTTTTTTTATTAAACTTTTTACTTTATTTGTACAATACGGCACATTACTGTGTATTTATTTATTTATTGACTCCCCGTGTCAGTATTTTTTTATTTGCATTTCTTGTCCCAGTTTTAGAGATTCTTTTATTCTTTTCAATAGTAACGCCTGATCACATCCAAGCAAAGTGACAGGGAAGCGAGTGGCCATAACTTTTCTTTCTCATCCACTAAGTTCGGTTTCCTGCTCCACATAAATCACGTAATGACATGATACAATGATGAGCACAGTGTGAATTGAGCGGCAGAGCTGAACTTCAGCGCTCAGTCGAACTCTCCACCCCAAAGTATACTTAATTTGACAAAGTATCTATAATAAATCTCACGCTCATTCTAAAATAACTACTTCATCTATATTCCGATATTAAAAAGCTGGACATTCTCCTTTAAAATGTAGAGTTCACTTTGGCGAGAGAGTAAGAAGGACCACCGTAATGACTTCCAGATAGCTGTACTCTCAGGGAGCCATACATCATACTTTAACAAGTACCAATCAACACATCGCCACTCCATTCGCCCTCGCTGTCCTCTTCCACCGTCTCCTCGGTACAGTGAAGGGGATTATGGGAGGAAACGTGGACATTTAGAAAGTTCAGCTGATGGTGTTGGGTTGGTGGTTGTTGTATATGTGTCTGTTTAGGCTTGATTAAAAAGTAAGATGCTCAAATATAGTAATTACTGAAACGTTGAAGATATGCTATATAGCGAAATGTATACAATTGTAATATATGTTTTAAGATTTATTCTCTTGCCAGTATCAGAAATGAGACTGTTTAAAAGAATTGATTAGAAAAGAGATGAAATGCGAGAGAGGGGATGGGAGGGAGAAAAGAGAGAGATGAGGAAAGGAGGGAGAGAGAGAGAGAGAGAGAGAGAGAGAGAGAGAGAGAGAGAGAGAGAGAGAGAGAGAGAGATGAAGAGAGATGAGCTTCATTGAAAGGAATGAAATATTAAAGCCCTGTAATGAAAAAAAAAAGGTTTACCTTTTCCACACTTTTAAATGTATTTATTAATTTATAATTCTAAATCCCTATTTTACTTCCAGCACGAGAGGGGAAAAAAAACAATGCATATTAATTTTTAATGAATAAACAATGTCCTTTTACTAATGTGTTACATGGGTCTTTGAACAATGCAGTGCCATCAATTAATCAATACATGGAGAAAATTACATTTTCACATTTAACAGAATATGAACTCTGCCTTAATAAATGATATCTTCTTTTAATTTAATTGGCGTCGGCTGAGATCTGGCAGATTGCTAATAAAATTCCGGATTTCCATATTTAATGATGCATGCATTTTATGCTGAATTTTACATTGGGAAATATTGTCTTTAATGAACCTTAGAGACAATAATAGACATTGTTTTTAACAAATGCAGCTTCACTTAAATTAAAGGTCTTTGCGTGATTCTGCTGATTTAAACATATTAAGTCGTTTGTGGAGAATTATGACATGTCAGGGGCTGTGTTGCTGTTATTTAGAATTGCATTTATCGGGAAAAATAATATGAATAACTCCCTCGTCTTGGGTAGCGTTAAAGGCACGACTCGTTGTAAAGGAGTCTGGGGCGAAAATGGGAATAAATGAATGTCAATTTCCATTTTAAATTGGTAGCCAATGACCCGCAGAGGAAGCCCTTTCCACCACAGACACACGGAAAAAGTGGAATTAGAAGCGCCTGACATTTCAGTTAATTGCTGAGTGTGGTCTGCTTCTGTTGTTATCTCCAAACCAGTTTCAATGAAGTCCTCACCTTTTCTGCTGGGAGTTTTGATGGGAGGAAACGATGGTTCATCAGAAGTTTCTTCTAGCAAACACAAGCCGTTTCAATCTTCTGTGGATGTTGCAAAATTATGGTGAACACTAAACTGAAGGCAAGAAAAGATTTAGTATACTAAATCAATCTGGAGAAATATGTGGCTTTGTGACAGTGAACCGGGTTAGATGAGCTTGATGGAGAATAAATTGGATTTTTTGAGACTGAGATCCACACACACTTGGTCAACAGACCCAGACAAATCGGTTCATGTAACTAGCAACCAATCAGGTCAATAAAAGGAAAGGCTATAGGCTTTTAGAGACATATAGGCTCAATATGCTAAGTTAAAGATGCTAAGTTAGCTTATATGCTAAGCAAAGAACTCCAACATAATCAATGGATTTTTGTCTGAAGGCCGGTCAAAGTTCAAACTAGTTTTCTCCTTTGTTACGTTTTCTATAAATCGCACAACTTCAACCTAAAATTCTGTAATGTTATGTTATCTGAAGATCTTGAACTTGAATATTTTTTGTCTTCTTTTACATTTGTCGTACGTCTTGGTTGACTAAATCTCATAATTGAAAAGAAAAAAGCAAAATACACATTATTTGTAATTTTCTTTGTATTTCGTGTGAGTTTGTGTAGTGGTTCACTATTACTTGTAGTTTTAATTTTACTTTTTTTACTTTTAATGACAACTTTACTAGTATTTTAATTTACATTTTTTTTTAACTTGTTGTTTGTCATATGCTGGTAGTTAGAGAATAAGACCATTTCTATTTTCTGCATGCCCAGTACATTCAGCAACATTAGCAATAACGTTGTCCTTTATTCGCGGATTTGGAAATATTCACTAGTTTATATTGAACTAATGCAACAGTTTCATCCCAATGCAACAATTAAAATATCCAACTATCCATTGCTCTTTCAAAGAAGCAGGTTTGTGCCACAACATACACAGACACAACCAACTAATAACCAAGCTAAACTCTGGATAATCTAACTCTCCGAGCACATATTACAGTATTACTCCAAACACCACACATAGAAGAAGGCTATTGAAGACCCTCATTGGCAGGTAAATCATTCTAGTAGGATCAGAGGGGGAATTGTTTAAATTGGCTTTCATTATTCAAGGTCTGTGTATGATTTGCACTGCCCTTCTAATTAGCAGGTACTGACCAGCGGGAGCAGTTGACTCCACCAATGCTAAACAGGCTTTACCTGCTCCAAGACTTGAAGGTCAAACGGTTTATCGTTGCGCTTCCACCCGAGCGAGAAAAAGACAATCGGCGAGATGATGTTTGGGCTGTGAAATGAGGTTTATAAATCTTTTATTTCGGAGGACGTGGTTTACAGTTGGTGGTAAAAGGATCAAAAAGAGTCTTTAGTTTTCATGGCATCAATGAAACTGAATGATTAAGCTCATGTCTTCCAGAGATTAGACATATGCCTCATTCTTTCCCTTTGACCCATCACTTCTTTCTCTGCATGCAAAGTCAATCAGGTCATTAGTCAGAACAAAAACGTGGCGTAAAACTCATGGTGCATACACCAGCTGGACTAAGAAAGCATTACTTTAGGTTAAAAGTGACACTTTAACTGCAGTGCATGACCTTCCTTTCAGCTGGGTAAATGGGTCTATCGGCTTGGTAATGGCTTGTCGGCTAATACTTCTATAGCGCATGGACTCTTCTGGCTAAAAATCTGCTCTTATCTGCTGTGAATATGGTCGGTATTAAACCATCATTTGCTTTTGCTTTCTATTTTATAACGCCAGACCTGCTCAAACATGAATATGCAGTGACCTATTGTGCTCTTTTATAGCTTGGAAATTTGTATTTTTCATTTATTGTCACATCTCACACCCTTAAGCTCTTTTACACATTTAAATGTAGCCATTTTTGATTTTGCTACACATACTAACACTGTTTCTAATGCAACTTGGTATTTAACTTTATATATATTGGTATTTGAATATCAATGAGCAACGTTCATCTGTTTATGTGAAAAAAAAAAAAGCATTTGGTTTAATTGGCTCCATTTACAAACAATCATCTGATTGGTCAGCCAATTAACAGGTGGTTAAAAAGGAATAGCTATTGAAACGAGTTGATCATACGTGTTTAATGAAAAAAGAAAAAGCTTAAATGAATGTTCGATTTCAGAATTTTTATAGCAAGTTTGTTATGTATTAATAAACAATCAATTAATAAACAAAATATTAATAAAATATTATTATTAGACATTGTATTTATTTATATCATATTTTATTTTTTATTTATACTATATTTTATTTATATATTATCATATCATATATATGGTATATAGTGCATGGGACCACATCTTGCCAGCTGTAGCTATACAAGGCCTTTTATTGTGGAACTGATATTATTAGAATAGCGCTGACACACAAACTACAGATAGGTTAGAAATTATACAATTTATATAATCTGTAACAATAACTTACAAGCACATTCTTTATTTATTCATTTGATTTCATGTTTTGTGTTATTTTTCTTTTGGCATGTTTCTGCAGAACGGTCACATTTCTAACCTTATCATTTTAACAGGATGTATTTTTATGGATAAATATTTTAGGTTATTTAAAGTTTAACTATATTCTGGAATAGCATTCCTCTCTGTTGATACACATATTGACACTTAAAAAAAAGTTTAGCTTCATGTTTTTAGCGTTTTAGAAAATGTCATCATGGTTGCCCTCCCACAGCCTGTGTAGTTGAGTTTGGAACCCTTGGCATAGTACTTTACACTGTGTAGTATAAAGATAATAAACATAGTATAGTATTTCTTTTTTACGCATATAGACCATTCTAACAAGTTTGCTGCATATTTGACTTTTAAACATCTTATTTGCACTAAGGTTTCTATCAGAGATCTAAACTGGACTCATTGGTGATCATCTTGCATATTATAATTTTGGGCCATGGTGCAAATCCACATACAGGCCAATTAAAGCAGGCCATTAATTTAGTTGCATTTGTCAGAGGGTTCAAGCAACAATTAGCACTATTAATGTAATCTTGTCACATGTCACCATGCCAGATGAAATAGCTTCTCACAAGCTGTTCCATGGATCCCTATCAAACCAAATCATTCATTTGGTCCCAGCAGCCATTGCTCTGCTCGGATTCCTTTCTTTCTTTTTTGACATAAAACAAGCCTGCGGGGGGAACCATGCTTTCTATGGGGGGCTGTCAATTCTTCTTAGAAGCTCTGTCATGCGCATGTGTGGTTTGCATAGACATGTACTAATGCGTTTAAGATATTGGCGTATGATTGTCTAAGTAATGTGACACAAGCGCTTACGTGTCAGCCAAACGGGGCGACGTGTTTGGTTCCGCACGTGCTTGATTTGATTCATGAGCGTTGGAGTAGAGCAAATCTCTCACTTTCCAAAAATCGGCATGAAGAGGTATTCATGCAAATGAGCAAGACTTTACTTTCCATGCCTGCATCAATGCACATGTGTCCGCATGCTTGAGAACGCGGGTGTTCTGCGATTTCTACTGGAAGCGTTAGGATTGGGCAAAACTAACATATTTTAAGAAAATTTGAATAGACATAAAATCGTTAAAAATGAACATGTATATATCACATTTGAGTTTATTCAAGTTCAAGTTTATTTTATATATATACATTTTTGTCATCCACTGTGTATATATATATATTTTATTAGCACCCCGGAAATTATAAAGCACAAATAGTAAATGTTTAAAAGTATTTCAAAAGTTTTTTTTAAATAGAGCAAAACAAAAAATAAATAAAATCCCGCTGCTTTGGGCATGATTCTACAGTGTTTTGTAGGGAGGTTATAAACACACACACACACACACACACACACACACACACACACACACACGCACACACATATACCTGTACTGTTGTTTATAGTTGTAAAAAAATTGTCTATCTGCACATCAACCTTCGGTTCCGTTTTTAAATCACATTCAAAAGATAAGGAAACAGATACGGTTAAGAGCAACATCGCTGAACTGTATAATATACACATAAGATAACTATGCACCAATGCTGCCTTAAAATAACAACAGTGTGGAAGTTGGAATAATTCTTGTAAGAACAGACACACTGTTTTTGACCTAATTTTTGCACATTTGAAGTGTTGCTAGACTTTTTAGCATGTCCTGATATCACACATTTTTATAGGTATTTCACGCAATAGTATTATTGTGGACAAAATGACAAAAAAGATATGTAAAACAGGGCACATCATCCGGATAAATTATCAAATGGAGTGCAGAGTTGCGTGCACACACACACACACACACACCTTGGGCCATCGTGCACAAGGAACAGATCTAGTTCACTGTGTTACTCGGGGATCAGTTGTGTAACCTGTTGGTCAGGGATTCAAACTTGCAACTTTTTGGTCTAACTCTAAAATGAGTCTACAAGGAGTAGTTACATTTTATATTTTTTTAATAATATTTTATTCATTCAATAATTTGTTCAATTTAAACAAGTTCATTTGTAGCTAAAACAAAAATGAGCAATATTGAAAACATCCATCATGAAAGGAAAACAGTTTATTCATGTTTGAAATTACACGTAACTACCACAAGGAAGACTTTTCAGTCCAGGGTGTAGTCTGGTTAGAAAGAAACACGAAACATTTTAATACATTAGAATCACTGCCACAAATAAATTTGTATGATTTTTTTTTTTTTCTTTTTCTTTTTCGTCAGTTTCAGAATCACATACAATACAAAAAAAGAGAAAGTTAGAACCCTGTTACACAGGGTTAGAAATGTACAATTCTGAATACTGAAACCTCTATGCATTACAGGTGTTTTTTTTTTTTTTCCATCATGTATTTTTAGTTCATTTCTTTTTTGCATGAATTAGTAACAAGATGAGCAACATTCAAAATGTTCTTCAGTATTTACAACAGTTTAACTGTTTGGTGGTAGGGTATGACCGCAGCCCCGCTTCCTGTTCCCGTCCCTTCCACCAGCCACTGCATCCTCTCCGTGTTATTCCCATCACTGATATCATGAATATTCCTCTTTTTTTAAATGTATTTTTAAAGTCGCAACAATGCAACTTGGTTTTCGTAGGTTAAAATATACATTAGGTTACACAAAGCGAGAAAGGGAAAATCGTCAACTATATGCAATCCGAAAAAATGGTAAAAAGAAATAAAAGAAAAAAAAAGACGAAAGCACAAGACAAAAAAAACGGTGTTGGTGATTTTGTTGAGAGGTAGTCCGTGAGAGAGCTATAAGCTAAAGAAACCGTTCAATTCTATTGATTTTCTAAAGTTGGATGAGGTAATAAAGCCAGGGTATTCTTATTCATGATATATAAATATTCCTTGACACACGAACGTCGCCAAATACGTCCGTATTTCCAACAAGGCTTGAGTGTCTTCCACACTTTAAATAGAATTTTTACTGGATATGTTCCATGTATCCAACAAAAAACGAAAAAAATCCAGATTGTTTGGTTCTCAAAATTCCACCCCAAAAACGGAGCGGATACACATCCTGGCTCCCACAACGTTTAAAATGACAAACCCAACATAACAAAACCAGAATGTCCGAGCTGCCTCCTTTAGCCCTGTTAATAGCAAGGGTTAATGTCTGTAAAATACTCTCCTACATTTGAATTCTCACATTCTCGCGCTAAAGCTTTGCAGACACTTTCTCTTTACCGAGACTGGTACAGAAACATACGTAGGCATGTACAATGAAATGATAAAAAGAAAACACTGGCCTATTGTATTTGGAGAGGCGGTTGTTTAAACCCGCAGTGGGCTGATGATGCGGATGAGCTTCCGGAACACACCGAGGGGCTGAAGAAGTGCTGTGATGCTTTAGAGTGATTCCGTGACTGGATTAGACGTGAGAGTTTATTTCCGAGTCTCTGATTGGTCAGTCTGTGGTATGTTATTTGCTGATTGGTTATCCACAGTATGTCAATGAGATCAGTTCGAGGTATCAGAGTGCACACTACCAGGGCCTTCAGCGGGGGAGATCACGGAGGATGGAGTCGTAGCCGTCTGCCATCCTCCATTTCCCTGAAATCACAAGACCAAAACAAGAAAGCGTCATTTAAATGCACTGGAGCTTTTGTGGCAAAAAAAAAAAAAAACAGGCGAGTGTGTTGGTGCGTACGTGTGAAGAATGCGTGCATGTGCGTGCTAATGCATTAAGAAATTAATAAGAAAACGTCTCCTCTGATCTACTGGCGGATTTGCCGACGGCCACGTTAAACCCGCATCGGATTCTCGCTCGCTCCGTCTCTGCTTCCCTCGCGCGCCCAAAACAAATTCGCATAAACGTTGTGGCCAATGGGAACGGTTGCTGAAATCAATGTCTAATCAGATTTCAGCGGTGGGCCGACAGCTTGTCGCTCCATATTTTGGTGTCAGTCAAGAGGAGGGGGGCTGGGGGGAGGATGATGAGTGGAAGTGACGGTGAAGACTTCTCCTCCACCTCGCTTGCCTGAGAAAACTAAACTATTAGATATTCAACGCTAGAATTACACAGAAACAACTAAATTAATTAGATTATAATATGTATGTGTTTTATATATAATTTTAGCTCATTTAAATTTGAATTAAAAAGTCATTAAATATTAAAAGTCGAAGGGTATATTAATGTTAAATTGATGAGCGAAATACAGTTCTTACTATGTATAAATATATATTACTTACACTCAAGCAGAATTATTAGAAACAATAGATATATTATAAACAATATTATCAGCACTCCTACAAATAGTAACTGTTTTTAAAGTATTTCAAACATGCTTTTAAACATAAAATAAAAATCCCGCTGCTTATAAACACACAAATAGAAATTTCAATATTTGGCTCAGCTACATCATATTTGTTGTTTTTGTTTATTCATTTCTTTAGTAAAAAAAACAATAGATAGCAAAAAATAATGTAAATTAACTAATTATTTTTTTTCCTGCACATTGCGTGTAGATATATATAATAACAACAATACTACTACTACTAATAATATGGCTAATACTACTACTACTACTACTACTAATAATAATAATAATAATAATGCAGTTACAAAATGATTAAGACATTTTAACAAATGCAATTAGAAGGCAATTAACGGATTAAGACAAAATTGCCACCTCCTCCTCCAAAAAAACTAAATACTAGAATAATAATTTTTATTACTACACGCTACTGCTCGTTCAAACAAACGTGCGTGTTTATACTTCTCCCGCTCGGTGGACATATAATAATATCGCTGATTTTGAGTTCCCGGAACAGGGTCAATACATGGATTGTGCTGGTCTCTTGCAGCCACAGCGTCTGGGCTGATGCTGAAGCTCAAGCGTCACGAGTGAGTCTGATGACATGGATCGCTCGCATTCGGCCTGACACACACGCACACAACACACCGCACACGCTTGTTGTAATGATAGAGTGAGTTCTGACTGGAGCATTGGACCAGAGTGAGAGAGTGTGAAAGTGTGGCGTTTGAGCCTGCGAGAGGTTGACACTTCATCTGCACAGCTACAGGCCACACACACACACACACACACACACACAGCCAATCCTACATTAGCCACAAAGACGCTGCCACATTCAGGTCCCACCGCTGAGAGAAAATCCAGCACACTGTATGTTCGGACTTCTGACATTTATCGTTTTGTGTTCCGTTGGAGTTAATTCATGCAAATGGAGCCCTAACAGTCATCAGAAAGTACACACAAGACAGCTCGGCGCTATTAATTACCTCTCTCCAAATTATTTCTCCATTCCGATGCATCTGTTTCGCAGTAGAAAGTGATTTGTTTGACTTTGGGAAAGCTCATTTTTCGTCCCAGATAACGTAACAAGGCTGTCTGATTGGACGAACAAAGCGTTCCCCACCATAAACGGCTAATACACTACTAGAGTTGTAAACAACGACGCCAGCAACACCAAGGTCACGGGTTTGATTCGTAGAGATTTTGTACAAAATGTAATTTAGTTGCGTCATTGAAGTGATTGTTTTATTTTCCCATAAGTGAGGGAATTGATCTAAGCGCTGTGTTTAGCGGGAGAGAGACGTGTGCCTGTATCTCGCGCTCTCATCAAATAAATGAGTCTTTACTCTGATGGATTCGGATAAAGCGGAGCATGGGGGGATGAAAAAAAAAAAAAACACCATATCAAACCTCATCAAGGAAGATAAAATTCATGCCTGCAGACGGCTGCAGGCAATCATACTTTCATATTTCATCATGTTGATAAGGATATTGCAAATTCTTTGAAGCATTTCAAAACAGGCAAACAGAGGCACAACGTGCCCGTAAAAGCCTTTTCATCTTACCGCGTAACAGGTTACTGTAATATGAACTGTTTACACAGCCAACAAACTGACTTAATATATTTCGGAATCTCATTTTCCTCACATCTCGGGCGCACACTTCAAATGCTGGGGATTTTACTGAGCACAGCGTTTATTCCAGCATTAAACAATAATATATTAACAATACATGGTACTGTATATACCTATATAATAGATTTGTGCAATACTGGCAAAAAACAATTACGCTATTTTTCAACTTTTTAATAATGTTTTATTTGGGTAAACAACAAAAACACTTTTGAATATTTACTTGACTGTTTTTGTTATAGCAATATTATATGGTTTACTTTACATTCAACTTATTTTAATTGCATAATTTTAGTAAAGTGAGTGAGTTTGTAAATGTGGCCACTAGGGGCCATATCGAAATTGCGCTCTCGTTTAACCATCTATTGACGTTACACACACACACACACACACACAATGAACACAAATCCCGAGCAGTGGGCAGCTTTAAGCTGTGGTGTCAGGGGGCATGTGTTTTTGTGAACATTAGTGTAAATGTTAATGTAAATGTTAAATATGGTTACAAACAAGTAGCAGTTTTTTTTAATATTAATTTTGTCATGAACGTGTCAGATTTTTTTCAAAGAAATGAACAAGAATTAAATTGTTCAGTTGTAGTAATGACTTGAGTGTAGTTTCAGACTGATTTAGTGTACACTTACATTCAGGCCATGTGGACTATACATGTGATTCCCTCCCAGGGCATCATTGTATCCTGCCGTCTGACTGATAACATGGCGCAGGGTATCCACCTGTAGGGGGCACAATAGGAAGTCAAGTTTGTCAACACTGGGGTCTCGGGAACGTGCAAACCACACAGCATTGAGGCATGATGAAAGGCAATGGTATTCCATTCAAGCGGTATGGCTTTGTGCTTTACTAAACACACAGTTACTACAACATGGTTTAATGCAACATAAAATAAAGTGTTCTTTTCTCCATTGCCTTCTATCAAGCTATAGTAAGCATCGCTGAATAGAGTTGAATTACTGGGGGAAACAGAATGGATCACACGGGGAATGGGATGAGACTGATTTTGAATCAACCACACAACATATTCTTACTCAGGAACGACAACAGTTGGAGGAGAATGAACTATGTGACAACTCATTAAAAGAGATTCAGTCATCGAGGATGAGAAAAGCTGGGAACGCCATGAATTACTTGACTAATCTTTCTTTTTTTTTTTTCCCTCTCCTTCAAATGATGTCTATTACGAGAAGAGCTTATGGGAACTTGAAAGAATGCAATAATCATGAGGAAGAAAAGGAGATAAAATAGCAAACAGAAGTCTGGAGGAAGAATCGCACAATACGCCCAATACCAACCCAAGAGCTCAAGTCAGAGCCAAATGCATTCACAACATCAACTGCAAAATGCGGTCCGCCCGAGGATCAATATACTAGCGAATAATGAAAGTTCCTTCAGATGGGCCACTTATGGACTGGGATATGGTAATTTAGTTGGGGTTCAATTGAGAGGGATCCAGATTATAGCCATCATTAATCTTCCACGTCTAATGGTCTATATGTTTGGAGGGGGAAGGGATGCTCATAATGTATTTGGCGGGCTCTAGCTGACAGGCTAGCTCTCGTTCACAGCCCCCGCTCCTGTGCGTAGCGCCTACCTGTGACTGTATATTGGCTCCGACTTGTGCCCCTTGGTAAGAATCCCCATTCAGATTCTGCATGCTCATGAACATGTCCCCCGAGTTCGGGAGGTTAAAAGAACCTGACGAACCTAGAAAGGAAAGATGTAAGGAGCTGAATAAAGAGAGGATGAGAAAGAGAAGCTATCACAGACTCCACACATCAGGCGAGGAAGTGATGCTTGGGAAGCAAGCAACAGAAGGTGGTGGAATGAAAGGATAGGGGTGGAGAGGATGGCTCGGTTACAGGCTACTTCTAAATCTAGCCAAAGGAACAAAACAATGTCAACACAAAGAGGAGAGAACCACAACAGGAATGGATGGTGGAAGGAATTGGCACACTTGTCCACAGGGGTCACACCTAGGCCTAGGAGACAGTATGCCAATGACAAAACGGACAATAAGAAGCTTATGGAAAAGGCCAGTACCGGTGAACATGTTGGTTAATAGAGTGTTTTTGTTCTCGGCAGAGTCCAGCTGAAATTCTTCATCTTTCATCTGGAATCCTGGGTGCAAGAGAAAGGGGAACCCCTTTAAAAAAAGTGCCTGCCCACAGTACCTCGGGGTCTCGGCAACATCCTCCACATCACAGTCACATCCTCGGCTTACGTCTGAAGAGAACCAATTTAAGCTAGATACGCATCATGCTTCTAATCAAATATTCATTACGGTTCCATAACCTCTTTTCCGTTAAGAGCATAACGTGCTCCAAGCAAGAGATTGCCGTGAATTAACAGCAGGTTGTCACATATTTATGGATGAGGAAAAAACCCGAAAAGACAAAAAGTGCATTATAGCCCTCCCCACTGCTACTACAGGAATATTCAGCATGTGCAACCCGCTCTCACGGTTTCTGCTTGACTTTACCCATCACGTTCAGCATGTATAGTCTCGCAGGCAGGAGAGTGATGCTCATCCCCATTGACTGGGACTCTTACTGTGGTAGCAGCCAACCGACAAGCCAAGGGGAGCGGGTGCAAAAGGGACTGGGGTTTTTTAAGCGGTTGATGGTGCTTACCAGAGTTTGGTGTGGTGGGCGAGTTGGTCTGGCTGTTTTGAACGGCAGCGGCGGCCGCGTGGGCAGCAGTGACGGCCGTTTTGGCGGCGTACAAGTTGGCCTCTTCTTGAAACTTGCCGATGTTTTTTTTGTAGCGGATCCTCTTGTTGCCGAACCAATTGGATACCTGAGGAAGAGATGGGGGGGAAAGAGAAGAGGGGGAAGGCGGGAGGCGTCAGACGTCAATGGAGACAAGGCACTGTGCACTGAGCAGAGTGATTGTTTCAAGATGTCATGTTTGGGTCCATCAAGTCCACAGTCCCCAGCCTCCCACAGTAATATCCGCTGGGCACGCACACTAATTAAGCGATTATCAGACAGGGTTTGCGCGCTATTGCGGATGGAGGCGTGACATGATCTCTGTTTGTCTCTAGACAAAACCAACACACAAGGGGCTGTTCATCTTGTGGCAACATTAAGATTAGTGCATTGGACCTCAAAGTCTATCTTGAAGTATATCATATGGAGATTGTGGGTGAATTTGCGCACAAGGTTTCCATGGTGAGAAACGTGGATTTGTCAAGTGGATTTACGTCGAGAAACTATGCAGTTGAAGAAATCGCACTTTGAGTTTGCAGTGTAATTCCGCTTATCCTTGCGATATGAAATACACTCAGGTGATGTGTTTCTACACCTTTGTTCACACATACTCCAACATGTTTGTCCATATCAGGGTGTGATCTATAGTAACACCACACTGTTGGTTTGCGTTTTTTAACCGATTCGATTTTATTCTTTGGTTGTAACCACAAGGCTTTTCGTCTGCACTTTAGGTGCACTGAAGCTAATTCTTTGTGCATGAGATTATGGACTCTAGCCTTAGAGACGAATCATATAGGAAATAATAACAGCATCTTTTTGTTTTAGCTAAAAGCAGGCAGACCACCTCAACCCAATCCATTAGGAATTACAATAATGCTAATTTGACTAAAAACAGCAGCCAGAAAACAACAAGATCTGGGTCACATGGAGGGGGTGGTGGATGTGAAAATGCTAGCACTGCATAATTGTGGAATAATAAAGAGATTAAGGGTTGTTTCTTAATAGCCCTATAAATTATGGTGGCCTGTCGCCGTGGCGATCTTTCCCACCGTATTCCAGCTCTGGCTGGACTGGAGGACCAGAGAGCCTCGGCCCCCTTAATGATGCTTTATTTAATTTCCACCTCTCTGGTTCCATTTTAATATCTCCAGCAGCTCCAGCCACGCTACGCCGCAGCGGCTGAATTTACATGACATCGGATCATTTCTACCCCCACCATGCCGCCGTGCTTCTAAATCTTTAATATCTAGGCAATTAAAATTAATGACCATTCGGCTGAAGCCACCACCGTTGGCAGGCTTTTGCCTTAACATCAATTGTTTGATGGGTTTACCTAGAGGTTAAACTAACAAGCAAGGTTTAATTGGAAGCAATGAAAGCACTAGCCGTCATCCTTTTTACTTAACCTGCTTATGAAGCAGTTTAAGGCCATGGAAAAGACGCACACGTGGATCTGAACCGGCCGGTGCTTTACGGTTACAGGCTGTTAAATCTCCAATATTTTACGTTTAGAAAATGTATCATTGCCGTAAAGTGCATTAGGGATCGTTTAAAAAGTGACATTATTTCAAGATTTGCGTTTTAAATGTGGCATTTTTCAGGAGTTTTAATTTGCAAAGAAAGATAACTACTCACCATTAAGGTTTTAGGATAAATACAATCATGTATTTCCTTGAAAATCCTTACAGTGAATAAGTATACGTATTAATATGATAAATATGATAGAGTTTACCATTAATGACAATACAAATATACTTGCATTACAAAGGGTAATACTTATTAACAATATAATTCTTACTAAATAACAACAAAATAATAATAAAATTATATATATAATTTTGTTATTTTATGTTATTACTATCATTATCATAATCACCACAGCAATCACAACTTTAAAGGTTGTGTCCTCACTATTATGTATATTTTTCTTATCCCAGGATATGTTCTTATACTGAGGGCAAAAAATACAGTAATACCAAGACATACAGACGAGCTGAACAAAAAAAGAACTGCACACTAAATATGCAGCAGCTCTCTATACCTGGAACCCAATACCTGGTCTGTTTGCTCTAAACCAATGGACAGGAAAGAACCTGTGCGGGTGTAGTAAATAATTCATCACTACTCCCTCCTCAAGCTCGGGTCAATACGCCGCTAGTGTCACTGAAAGGGGATGGATGATCTTACCAGGTCTCAATACTGCCAGATTTATACCTGCTTCTACTGCCGAGAAAAGAACTTAAATAGAGAATCTCTCCCTCTCTCATGCGCACACACACACACACACACACACACACACACACACACTTTCATAGGTGGCTGCAGTTGGCAGGGCTGCTGATATGATCAATAATGAAACGGCCTACATTAATAGTTAACACATTAACCTGAGGCAGAGCTCTGCTACATGTATAATGAGCTGAAATATTGATAAGCGTCGCTCGTTTGAACCGCAGGAAGATCGAAGCGGAAGAACCACACTTAACACTGTGAAGGGCACTGTACCTTCAGCTTACTCAACTACTCCACGACAATTTACCAATCATATCGCAATGCCCAAAATCATAACTGGGATTGGAAGCAAAGTATTTTAGACCGAGACGGCGCATCAAAAAATGTGCTGAGTATTTTTTTTATATATTTTGTATAGTCGTTATGGATGAATGGGACAGAATCCTGAGAGGATAGATGGTCTGTCAATATTGTTTTGTAAAACAAAACAAGAAAAAACGTTTAACTAGCACAAAAGCAAACTTATTCTTCAAACTATCTTCTTCAATTCTTATTCAACTTCAACTTATTCAACTTCTTATTCTTCAAACTATTTTTTTTTTCTTTAAAGGCTACAAAAACTAAAAAGAAATCAATAAATGTTACATATTCATCTAAAACATGACCTGGGATTTGTGTGCAATAACTGTGTATGCAACTGAATGCAACTTAAACCCGTTTTATTCAAAGCAAAAACTAAACTAAATAAATCTAATATGCTTTCTTAATCTTACTATTTTCAAGAAAACTCTAGCACATTATAACCAACCCTACAAATAAGGAAGAAATGCTTCTAACTGTTCAAATACACACTAACAGAAAACATTTAATTAGATATTTATTATAGTTAATATTATAGTTAATATATCCATCAGGAGTGTGCCAAAACGTATCATGACAAGACACAAGGAAGACAACCATAAGGGAGATGTACTTTCAGCCAGTGGACGATCGTGTGATTCTTAGGGGAGAGTGA
The DNA here is from genome assembly GCA_028031935.1 of Paedocypris micromegethes. Taxonomy (NCBI): domain Eukaryota; kingdom Metazoa; phylum Chordata; class Actinopteri; order Cypriniformes; genus Paedocypris; species Paedocypris micromegethes. The sequence goes on along the minus strand of CM051498.1, from coordinate 20,042,060 downwards.
TGGGGATGTGTTCAAGTCTTAGACCATAAAATCTAGTTTCCAGTCTGATGACGAAGCTCTGCTAGTAAAGCCCGCGTCACCGTTAAAGGCTTGATACAATTAGGGGAAAACACAATACGTCTTAACATGTTCTAAGTGCACATACAAAAAGGGGTGACAGAATAAAGGAAACGCAACAATAAAGAAAAAACAAGATGGCACAACAAAAGTGGAGCAGGAGAAGTCAAGACATACCTGGGCCACTGTGATGGTGGTTCCCACCCCCTGAAGGCAAAAAAGAATGGCTTTTACAGGATCTGACTCTGAACAACCCTCCATAAGCCCCTCCCCACAGATAAAAAACATATTACATCACAGAGTAAGCAAATATGGACCACCGTCAGCAAACATTTTCCTCAACCACCTCTGTGACACGTTGAAAAAAGGAAAAGAGTTTTGTCTGTGGGGAGATGAGTGTGGGGGTACTCTTGCCTTCAGGTGGATTCTGAATTTAGCTATTTCGAGTGGGAAAACACTGCGGTGATGAATTGCACGACTAAACCCAACTTGGTCTGTCTTCTTTCTGTCTGGCACACACACGGTTTGACTCTAAAACACAGTGACTGACACGGATCACCACAAAATGTGGCATCTCTCCACAACAGGGTGCGTGACGTCTCCCCAAGCCCCTCCGAGTGGAAGTCAGACTGATGTGTTAGAGCAAATGGCAATGCATGCTAGACGGTGACACGAGGAAAGAAGAGGACAATGAGAGAGACAGAGTGTGTATGTGTTGAAAGCTTTATTATCTTTCAGATGTGATCAAGTTCACTTGTATTTGGCCCTGTCCCAAATAGCACCCTGTGGACCAATAACAAGTCCACGCGTTGCCACATGGACTGCTGGGTAATAGTTGAGGGTATGGAGCAGTCACAGAGGAAGTGCTCATGAGCACCATTCTGAAACATAAAATTACAAGCTAGACAAACGGTCTTGTGGATTTGAACAGTTTCAAATGGAGGCCACAAGAACAGAGATCAACACCAAGGCATCATATTGGGCAAAGCCTTTCGTTTTTCTGAGGTGAGCCCCAGGAACAGGCTCTCAAACCATCTAAGCTGGTCCGAACAAATCTTTAGAGGGGTCTTTGGTCAGAAGGGATTCTTTGAGATTCAAATTTAGAGATCGGTTGGGTCTGAGCAAGACCCACTTGATCATTTAAAACACTGGAACCCCAATTTGGACTAGATTCTTTTAGCTGACCCAAGGAAGGTGGGCACACTATGCCTCGCCATGATGCTTTATCCTGTCAATCTAATCGGACTATCCAAACAGGCCGGACATGTGGTGAATGCTTGGGTGCAGTTGTCTCACCTGGGATACTGTTATGCTGCATTTCTTAGCCAGCTCCTCTTTGGCCTCCTCGCTGGGATAAGGGTTACTAAGATGAGAGTAGAAATACTCGTTTAGGATCTCGGTTGCCTGCTTGCTGAAGTTCCGCCGTTTTCGTCTGAAAGACAGAGGAAGGGAGCAAAAATTACAGCTCTTGAAGAACAGAAAGGTTCTCGGGTAAACTCACAGTAAAGCTGCTGTGAGGAAATGAGTATGCCGCTTGAAGTCTAGAAGCCTATTATCGGAATACGCAAGTAGACGAACAAACGAACGCCGCGGCATTACGAGCTGAGCAAGCGAGCAAAGCGTGAAATGCAAAGCAGTTAGAGCAGTAAGCTTTTCCTTTCCTGTCACCCTCTCTCGCTCTGATGGGGGCACTTAGAGGTGCTCGAGCAATCCCAGTTAGCGCCGTATCTTGGGACATTAGGGAAATCAGGCCATGTTCAGCTGAGCACTGTTCCTCAAGTACTGGGGCCGGGCATGATAGAGTCGCCCAACTCCCCCCGCCTTAGGCCCACCATAAACTGGCTTCTTTCTCTTGCCTTATTTAACGCCTTTCACACGAGTGGCCGGCCAAAGGACCCTGATTCCGCTTCACTTGAGCCCTCGTCTTGAGCACTCATGTGCACTTGCTCTTTTCCTGTGTTCCCCGCATCGTTTCGCTTCTCGCTACACATCCCCAGATTTCCTCCACCAACTGTTTGTGATTACAGTAATCTGGACCACCTGCTGGTGACCTCCTACCCACCGAACGCAAATGAGTTCATTTCCACTCTATAAAACTCTTAACTGCTTTCAGGTGCTTGGCGCGATGGTGTTTGGAGGATGGCCTCTAGGCCCTGAAGTTCATGTCTTGGCAACAGCACGTTTTTAACCGCTAATGGTTGTGGAATGCATTACTGTGTTTTGCTGATGACGTGATGGACTGAACAGGTGCTTCTGAACTGTGACTGTCAAGGTTGAAACGAACTTGAAACCATAAGAGACATTTTATTTGGGTAACAAAATGGAGATTTGGCCATAGTTGGTCAATTGAGAGATGACTTCTAAACAATCAAATACAGCTTGAACCTGCACGGTTTGCACACTTATAATTGGGGAGACACTGTACAATGTCAAAGAAAACATTCTCAAGCTTCTCCAGGATTAACTCAGCAAAATCAGAATCAGATTTATTGCCAGGTTCTGTGGTTACAGAGCTAGAAATTTGTCTTGGTGTCAACCCCAGAGGCAGCAACGTATCTCATCATCTACGTTTAACCAAACATTTTCTCCCAGTAAGAGGAACGTAGCAAAGTTAGTGAAAGTGCCATCCAGAATATCTGGAAGAACATTGGAGCAATCAAAGAACAATCTGGGGTTCAATCGTTTGAATAATTTCAGAGCAAGATCTGGACAGTCTCTCTCAAAACTCCAAAACTTTCAAATTTCCAAATTCCAAACTTCCTAAATTCCAAAAACATCACAACCTAATCAACTCTGAATCCACTGTAGTACTAAATATTACCTTTAGAACAAATTTTTAAAATGTCTACGCTCAGCCACACAAAAAAGTATGTTATTGCAAAGAACATGATGATAAGCAGAAAGAGCAGAATTATCTAAATATAATTTTTTTTCTCATCCCTGAATTTGATCATTTTATGCATCTCTGCAGAACTTCAAGAGCTTTCTTTCAAATAACCTTCTTGCAATGGCAGCAGAAGAGCGTTGTACCAACCTGGCATCCAGGAACCGTGACCTCAGGATCATGACGGCCTCGCAGGTGCTCTGTTTAAGCTGCATTTGGATGGAGCTGAATTTGCGGTGGATGATGCTGACCATGCGCTCGATCTCTTTGGGCGAGATGGGCCGTGTGCGCGACTGCTCCCTCAACAGGTTCATGACGTGGGTGGTGAACTCGTTACATGCCTATGGAGAAAGACAATTACGAGATGAAGACATGGCGAGAATGTGGGAGTAAAATGCATTACATAAATGTAAATTAAGTAGATGATGAGCAATTACGATTCCAGCAATTGAAAAGTCGTTGTTGGCCTCTGAGTTATAGACACAATACACTGCAAAAAAAATGTATTCTTGACAAGCTAAAAAATCTTGAAATTATTTTCTCTTACAAGATTAATGAACTATGTTAGGATTGAGAGATTACTTTGCTTATATCAAAAAAATAGATAAGAAAACTAGAATTTTCTTGCTTAGAAAAAAATGCTAATTTTGATGGTGTTTTACACTAAATCGAGATATTTTGGGCTGACTTATCAAGTAAAATTCTCACCCCAATGGCAGATAATTTTACCTGATAACTGTTTTTTTTTTACTAAATTTGATTTTTTTTTTTTTTTTTCGTTTTTTTTCCACGTGGATTTTTTACAGTGTACTTGTTAGATCAGGTATACAAATTATAATCTATCATTTGTATACTTAAAATAAAAATATAGTTATTTACAAATATTTATAAATACATTATTTTATTTCTATTATAATATATATATATATATGAGATAGAGAGAGAGAGAGAGAGAGAGAGAGAGAGAGAGAGAGAGAGAGAGAGAGAGAGAGAGAGAGAGAGAGAGAGAGAGAGAGGAGAGAGAGAGAAGAGAGAGAGAGAGAGAGAGAGAGAGAAGAGGAGAGAGAGGAGAGAGAGAGAAGAGAGAGAGAGAGAGAGAGATGAGATGGCGATACAGTGGCTGTATGTATATTAGATACTATTTAGATAATGCATATCTATGCATACATACGTAAATATGTGTGCGTTTTAAAGTCAATTATACACTTTAGGCAAACAGACAGAAAGTCTCTTTGGCGCAATTCAGCAGAAGCAGCACATCAGTTCGTCTGCTTTCGTTTGAAGCTCTGGAGCAGCAATCAGCAATTTTTGAAGCAAGTTCAAAGCCGCAGCTCTTGAAAGCGCGGAGAAAAACCACATCCCTGCGCGCGGGACTCGAACGGCTTAATGGGGAAGTCATCTATGAATGCAAATGCCGATTTGCAATTTGGCTCTGGCCCAGCACCGTAGAATTTAAACAGCTTTTCGTTAAAGCAGTAGTTCATACATGATTAATTAGAATAACTCATTTAGGTAGTGCACACTTTAGCTCATTACCCAAAGTAAAATTCGTTAAGTATTTACATTTAGATAATTAAAATCAAGGAACACCCTAAATAAAGCCAGAATGCTTTTACTTCACGTGAAAGGCTCGCGTCACCTTTAGCACATGTTGCCTTTTTAAACGGTTTCAAGTTAATAAGGCTAATTTAGCCCAATGGCCCAACACTCATCAGCTAAACAACTTCCATCTCATATTAAAAAGATTGTTATTTATAAATCACACATTGCTCATGCAATCCGTATCGCTTTATGCGTAATTGTAGTGCTTTTTGAAACGCTTTCTAGGTTTTTAGACGCCAAAAAAAAAAAAATATGTAAAGGCATTTGCACAACGTGTCATTGATTGTGAGAATAACTAAATCCCTGAATCAAAAATTAATGTCAGGTCCATTAGAGGATCAATACATGACCTCAATGAAGCAACACGCTCAGATTCAGTGTGCTATCAGGATCTTCGCTTGTAACTAAAAGCATCTGCTCAATATTTATAAGACGATGTCTAGACTGCCGCTGTTCTGGGGTCAGGTGAGCCGAGGATGCCCTGATGCCTGGATACCGTCATAAATCACAATTGCTGGGAGTTGTAATTGTGACAGGCAAGGCTGTAAAGCAGAAAGTGCTTGCACAGGTCCAGACCCCTGGACACCTTCAGTTCAGGTGAGGGTCTCCAGGTCTGTCTTTAAACTTCTCACAAAGCTTCAAAGCAGTTAATACATTTGGACTGAGAGAAGTAACCTGTGCCTGCTTACGGTTATTTATAAGGTTGATTAATATGATGAAGTAATTCATTACTTTTTAATGAAATGTATAAATAATATTTTTTTAGAATGATCAATTTAACATATTTTTAGACCATTTCAGAATACAGAAAATCGTTTTATTTATAAAAAAAAAAAAAAAAAAAAAAAGGATACACACGCTTAAATAATGATACATGTACTTGATGCTAATGATTTTCGTTCTAGGAATCAAAAAATCTATATATACTTATAAAATAAAGAAGAATATATATAGGTATATATTTATATTTATTTCAGGTCAAATTAGATGATTTATTAGATGCTTACTTATATCAACAGTATTGGATTACCAGAATAAAAATATTGGCATTGCGGAGCGGAAAAAAGGAAAAAACAAACAAACAAAAAAAGACCAGGTAATTTTGTCAAGCTGCTAAAAGTAACCCAGCACCTAGAAAAAAAAAACACTGTGACTGTAAAACTAGCATAAAATTAGCACTAAGAATTTTATTGTTTGCAGATCGTGATTCTGCTATAAACCTTGGGAACTAGTGAAATAAAGCCGTTAACGTTGCATGTGGAAATGAGGATAAAGTCGCAGCACAAAACCCAATGAAACACAAATTTAAATGATCTTAATTATTTAGCCTCTTAAGTAGGAACAGCTCATAGTCGAGCTGTTTTATTGCTACTTTATGTGTTTACTTGCTCACAAGCAGAAGTGTGTCTCCAGAATTCAAGCCATTCACCTGCTCGTATTTCTCCAGCTCGGTGTGGTAGATCTGTCTGATCTGGGAGAGTTTGGCCCGGTAGTCCGAGTGCTCGATGGAATTGTCAGTGGGACTCCCCGCTGCTGCCGCCGCTGCCGCCGCCGCCGCTGATCCTCCGCCCTTCTCTGGTCCGGACACGCCCTCCGCCAGAAGCATGTTGTCAAGACGCATCAGCTGTGGGTCGGGCGGGTCCTCCTCCTGCGCCCCGCGGATACTTAGACCTGACCAATCACAGCACAAGGAACTGATAAGTCACATGACGCTTTTCACACATGTACTTCCACATTCTTATTTTATGGACGGCAAAATGTGTAGTTACTTTCACGTATTTTGTTTACCTTTCACATTTTGTATTTGCTTTCACATCATTAATGTGGCGTTATTTTATTGATGGCCACATTACTTAGTTCTTTTACTCAATTAAAACATACACACATGACACCAAGATGCATATCAATTTACATCCAATATTGCTAGATTATGATTGGTTGATACCAAATGATGTCACAGCTCGTTAGCATAAAGTTGAACCGAGTTCGAACTAGCTGGATTCTCACAATAAGCAACTGGCATGTCACCTGCAACTCATCAAAACTTGAGTGACCTCATCAACCTGGTAACTACTCGTAACTAGTAACGAGTTATAGTAAAACAAGCCGCCTCCCCATTTCACGTTTCATTTGATTAGATCTTTAAGAGGACTTTTTGACAATATTTACGTCCATTTTCTGACCCAATCTGCCAAAATTTTTCAACGTATTTCTTTGCTCCGCGATTCTCGTATTGGTCCGCTGACCATGTACCACGAAAAAAACAAGTGAATCAACTACTAACAAATGAATACACTCCACACTCGCACAGCCACGCGATCAAGCCTCCGTCTGCCAGCGAACGCCACGATCTGTCACAACAGGAGAAAATAACCTCGGAATATATTCGCGTGAAAGCTGTGTCGTCCGGTCTGGCCCGTCTCTATGCTCGAGTAGCGGTGAGACCGATCAGGAGACTGAGGCTACGGAGAGCATGGAAAGGCCCGTAGGTAGGAATTAGTTTTTCCTCTGTTTTCCCGTTCTGCTTTCTCGAATTTTCACAGCACAATGCACATGTTCACAGCCATACATGACAGCGACACACGGCGACTGACACACACTCAACAGCATCTCTTCATGCTAAACTGACGCCGAACCAGAGTCTGGGTAATAACCAGCAGAACCCGCGCTCAAGTGTCGTTAGCTTTTGTTGTTAACAAACCGTTTTATTATACCACTCGCTTCTCTCTGCAGATGCTGGTGGAGATGCGCGTGCATTTGCATAGCAATCGATAGCGGGCTGAAAGGTAGCTCATTACATTTGCTTGATATTCATAATGAACCCCGGAGCAGTGAAGAGCCATTAAGATTAATTACAAACTTCCCCCTCGTGCTCGCCTCACTCCCTGTTTGTGTAATGGATTCCAGTCGCACTGGAGAATAATGAAGCAGAAAAAGTGCCTTTTTGTCAATGGTTTCAATCAAGCATTTTTGACGTCTGTATGTAGAAGATGGCTTCTGTTGTGTTGTTGGTGAGATGGTGGGTTTTTTTCTGGGGTTGATGTAAAAATGTAGGTGAATTTGGTCCTGCTTGACATGTTAGGACTGTTCGTACGATTATTATTTATTGTTATTCTCCACAAAGAAATCAGGAGCGAGTGTGAAGCTGTGGTTGGTCGGAGGGTTTAACTTGTGGGTTCTGAGAGCTTCATTACAGGCCTCATTAAGATACTGTGAGATGCTGAATCCTAAATGAGGAGATTACTGGCTGTATTATTACACTGAAAGCTTGGCAAGCTGCTAAGCTCCTCTGTGTGGACCGACAAACACTGCACATAAGCCCATACACACACTTGGACAGGGTGTGGAAAAATGAATTAAGTAGCACAGGAGTTAAACAATCAGGCTTTCAAGATCATGGCGTTCAGATTTAAGCCGGACTTATAGATTTTAGTTGCGTTTATAATACTAATAAAAATACATTTTATTTGTCAGCGCCTTTCAGAACATGGAGTCCAAGGACACTTTACAAAGTGGAAAAATAACATTTATGTATTGCACTTTAAACCAAAATCAAGTTTTTTGAGCGTTTCTTTTTTTTTTTTGCCATCTATTTGTTTATTTATTTATTATTGCCAAATTGTATTATTATTATTTAATTTGTTTTTATTTTTTGCTATGAGCACACACAAGTATGATGCACAGTCTCACACCCATGGTAATATAAATACAAATCTAATAATTCTAGTAATCTAATAATAGAAAAATAATACATCTATGTGTGTGTATTTACTGCATATATAAATATAGATATGTATATAATATTACATGTAATATTAAATTAAGTTATTGATTATATGTTAAGACATACGTTCAAGTTCAAGTTTATTTATATAGCGCTTTTCTTAGTCACAAACCAACTCAAAGTCGCTATAACACGTAGTATATGAATGACTATATTATATAATAAAGGACAATGTATTCAAAAATACATTTGATTCAGGGTCAGTGCAACTACACTTATGTCAAAATATCAGTTTTTATGATGTTCAAACATAAAACAATATTTATTGAGTAAGTAATACAATTCACTTCAGTTCTATAACCTTTGCAATCTGAGCTATATGCTATCAATTAAGCATGCAAATGTAGTACAAGCAATACGTATATCATTGCGTTTATTTGTAATAATCCTGCGTTCAAGTACTTTAGGAGGCGTCTATGAAGTGTAAAGCAAACAAGTAAATAAATAAAAAACATTAACATATTCATCAACCTCAGCGACAAGTGCAAACAGCGGCTGAATCCTCCAGCTCACAGACTTCGGTAAATAAACAAAGACAAGATGTTGTCAACATAAGGGGAACATTTGCTAAACAACACTAGAGAGGCTTGAGCCGAGGCCGTTTCCTGGCCCGTGTGGTATCGATCAGGTGATAGTGCACGTATGTGCCGTTGATATCAGGCCATGGGGTGTAATGGTGTGAGAGGCCGAGGATGAATGAGGTCATTTGTGTGATGCTCAGCTGGACAATGCAGAGTCAGCGCCCAGCCAAGGCCGCAGTGGGGGACAACATGACCCTGCTCTACTCACTCCATAAACACTCACACTACTAGACATACATTAAACTAGGGGTGATCTTGGGATGAGACAGATCTACTAGCTCGGACTCCATTTATGGTGAAAAAGGTTTGGAGATTTTGAAGGGAAAAAAGAACATTGGAGTTTCTTCTGGTTTAGGTCGAATGTTTCTAGTCAAGGAAAAATACGCACACTAGGAAAAAAAAAATCTAAAGAAAGAAAGAAAGTAAGGTAAAAGGAAAATGGGTATGCTCATAGTGCCAATGTTTATTGTTTTAAAAAATAATAACAAAATGCACACAAAAAAAAAGTAAATTACCATATTTTTGGACTATAAGATAATATTGAAAGCAGTTTTTTTTGCATTATTTTTTTATTTAAATGGGCCATATAGCACTAAACCATGTAACCAAATTTGCAGTGAAAAAGGCAGAAGCTAAAATCCCAAACCAAATAAGTTTTGAACTAAGCTAAACATACAATGCTGTTTTTTTTTCCCTTATTTTTATCATTGACAACGAAAAGATGTTTCCTAGCAAAACAAATCGATCACATGCAATTTAACAACTCGACACAAGATGGTGAGACTACATTTGTTGTACATTACTTGAGGTACGTGAAATTCATCAAATCATAACCATCACATTTTAAAGATAAATCTCTATCAAACAAGAATATATAAATTAATCTTTAAATATATTATATATATATTTTCTAATTTCTGACCAAAACCAGGTTTAAACTCCTACCAGAAACATGTTATTGAGAAATCAGCAGCTTTACACTGAACATAAGCTGTGATCTCATTGGCTGGACAAATTTTATCACTCATAATCAAGAAAAACAAACGTGAACTCGGGGTGACCTTTCAAATACAACATTTATACAACCTGTATTGCAGTTTCGCACATTGGCGCGGACACTAATATTGGCGCACACTGCCAAACGGCAAGTTACGAACTGCGAGTGGTAAATACGTGTGAAGTTCGGTCTTGTTCAAACGAGGCTGATGTTTGGTTCACAAAGTAGGACAAAAAAAAAAATTGTTTAACTTTCCAGATGCAATACACAACATAAATACACACCAGTGATAACTTCCAGATCCGCCGACCTTGCTGCGACACGCACGCACTCGCACGTTGTTTATTTCCCCGCTTCCTGCGAAGAGTTTTAAATACACCACAACGGACACATCTCCATGCCACACTCGCTTGTCACAACCATTCCACTCGCCCGCTCCTGAAGGACCAGAACAGGAAACACAGCCGGGGGAATTCACAGAGCTTTTCACTTAAACCGACATAAATCAACTCTTCGTTCAAACCAAATAATCCTCGGCCATAAGGAGCTGCTCGTCTCACGCGCTATATCGCCGCCAAGTTCCTGTGAGCGCCAACACGGCCCTTCGCGAGCAAAGCCGAGCCCAGCAGGATGTGACAAGTAATGCAGTTAGAAGGTCCTGTCGCCCACACCGCCCATGACACTTTTATCATATACGTCCACTTCTATTTGGGAAATGGGGAGGATAAAAATGATTACGCGGGCCGGGCCGCTCCAGGCTGCAGACCGGGTGCATTGTGCCACCATGGGCCGAGGGAGCCATCCATAACAGGCTGTAGTCTCACTCCTTGTCTTTATTTCCCTTCTTTACACACTGCAGGAAATCCACGTGAAGATTTGTTTCTGCATTTCAGTTCTTGTTCTCATTGACTTTAGGATAAAAAAAAAAACGTGGCTAGTTTCTTTAATTGAGAAACATTGTGTTCTTAAAATACATTTTTTTACAACTTTACATTTTTTGTTTCAGGAAGTTCTTTTAAAACATATTGTCTACTTCTCGATTTAGTTTTGTTTCAGGAAGTTCTGTGTTAAAACACATTGTCTAATGTCTCGATTTCGTTTTGTTTCATGAAGTTCTGTGTTAAAACATAATGTCTAATGTCTCGATTTTGTTTAATTTGAGACATTAGACATTGTTATAACACAGACCGTCCTGTAACAAGTGTAAAATATCATCAATTAGCATTTTTTTCCTGAGCAAGAAAATTCAAGCCCTGTTTTCTTGAAACAAAGAAAGTAATCTCTCACTCTTGATCCTAAAATAGTTCATTTATCTTGTAAGAAAAATACAACAAGATTCCATGTTTAATTTCAAGATTCTTTAGCTTGTCAAGAAAGGAGTCGAGCCACAACAAAAATCACGTAGAAACAGCTTTTCGTTTTGGATATTCCTTCATTTCCATTTGAAACGTTCTCTTTGGCTAATCTCTTTCCTCATCCACTTTCTCTCGCGCTCCGCTAGCGACTTCCGCCTCACCGCGGATTCGAACAAACACGAACAACACTTTTATCACTTCAAACTAAACCCCAATGTGTCTGGAATGAATTAGCACTATCACATCCACACAGCGGGTTATTTCATCCCGAGGCCGCGGTTTTCTTTAAGCTAAGCGGCTAATAACATTTTAAGGATGAGCAATGTAAACATCGTCCCGCGATACTGCTAAAATAGGCTTTGCTGCGATTAAATCTCTCATTGGCTGAGAAGCTGCACATACGCTGCGGAGAATTTGCGCTTTACTTACAGATATCTGTACTGGATTTACCTAATACCTTACTTTCCCAGCATAAGCTTGACGGCCTGCGTAAACATCTCGCAATCTCACATACAAAGCGTTGCGGGTTTTTACCGCTTTCAAAGACCGTTTTTCTATCGGCTTTGTCTGATGCAAGTTCCCAGAGACTAAAGTTGGAGTAAATGCGACAGAGCCAACTCCGTTCCGCACAGCTGGGTCTGATGCAACGTTGTGGGTACCGCGGTAAATGGACAATGGGGGGTTGGAGGGATTGTTTGAAGAATCGGGGCCAAGATTCACCTTCACATGCTCCTTTAAAACACGGAGTAACGATGGAGAACCGACTCCAATTAGATACTAGGCCTGTCACTTGGTTTCATCAGCTCATTATGAACAACGGAATAAACTGACTTGCTTTCTGTAAAGCCGTTTTTATTTATAAAGTATTTAATTGGATTAACGGCCACTTTCCACAGACAAAGTTCACGATATGAGAGTATTTCTAGAAGCTTTAGACGATGTCTGCGGTTTCACACCGGCTTCCTAAATCTATATCCCTTCATCCGTCCCTCAGGCACTAGGCTTGGCCTTACATCTGACCTTTGACCTCTACATTGTTTACTCTCATCACTTAAAAGTGGCCATGAGAGCCATAAAGAACCATCCCTGCTGAGTTAATGTGCGGTGTTGGACTGTGCCAAGCTCTTAACACACAGACGTGTTCCACCGAGGGTCGTTTATTCTTCAGCTCGGTCAGCGACTTGTTGAGGCTGCAAATTAATTTGCAACTACGGTACAGTAAAATATGTTATTGGTGATATAACATGTATAAATAAATATATTTATAAAAAAACAATTAAAATAAAAGGAAAAATATAAAGGATAAATAAGATGTGTTTATGTGTGTGTATAAAATGTTATTGGTGATATAACGTGTATACAAATATATTTATAAAAAAAAAAAAATTAAATTAAAAGGAAAAATATAAAGGATAAATAAGATGTGTGTATGTGCGTATATGTATATCTTAACTGTTAGACTTAATCTGGCTATTGGACATTTTAAACTGGACACTAACAAAACACTTTCTGGATCACTTAGTCAATATTTTTGTTTTTTACTCTTTTTAATCTTTATTTTTAGGATATGTGACTGTATTTTCACCTTCATCTTCATAATTGTGTATTTTATTCATATTTCATCTCTATATCTACTGTAATTTATTGTATTTCCATCCTTTATCTTCATTTTGTTGCATTTCCTTTGAATGCATGTTTAAATACTGGAAGATCAAAAAAACATTTCACTACATGCCATACCATGTATAATACGCATGTGACAAATAAAACATCTTAATTTAGAAAACAAAAGTATTTCTTTATATATTCGTATGTATATGAAAAAACATGTTTCATCTATCCGTCCATCCATCCATCCATCCATCCATCCATCCATCCATCTATCTGTGTATGAGTCTGTCTGTCTATCTACCTATCTTTCTGTTCGTCTATCTTTTCTTTTCTGTAAGTTTTTGAAAAAATCTGAAAAAAAAAAAATGGTTTGAGACAAAAAAAAAGACACACGGATCTATAAGACAAGTCTTTTTTTGTTGTTGTTTTTTCCACAACGTGTTCTTCTATTTAACAGAAGGCTGTGAATCTGACTGTGATGTGCTGACAGCAGAAACACTGTGTGTTTGCTCGTATCAGAAAGAGCATCTGGTTTCCTAAAGCAACACGAGCAGGCGGAAAAGAAAGAAGTGTGTAGCGATTCACTTATCCTCCGCGCACGAGGGGCTTTCTTCAGCCGCGCTCTCTTTCACGCATCCACGCTCGGCGAGTTCCGCTCAATGCCCCTCCGACTGACCTCTAACCCCTCGTACCATCCCGTACCACTCGATGAGTTGCTCTGCAGCAGACCGTTTCTTATCGACACCTCTGCACGTCTAATTGCATCGACCGGAGCAGCTCTTCCAAAGCCAACTAATCGAAAGGGAATTTATTTCCTGTCAATATCTGGAAAGGTCATCTCTCTCTGAGCAGCTCGGCCATTCATGAACATGAAATGTGTGTTATGGTCTGTCTGTGCACTAGGAGGCTAAAACACCCATTTACACCACTATTCATAGGACCATACACATTATACATTTTCCCCACATATATACAGCAACAAAAATTGAAGTGATGCACAATTCCCCACTGATAATTAGAGAAACTGTAAAATCTCACAGAGATGATAGGAAAGTCGTACTCGTATGAATAAATCGAGAAGTGTGTGTCCGTACAGGAGTCCTGGCCTACATCCACGTGGCAAAGGGAACGCCGGGAAAGCGCCTGCGGGCTCGCTCTCACTTTCACATGTAGGGTAATTAACATGCCATTAACACATTAATACACATTAGCTATTCCCAATGTTAATGACAGACTAATTACCATACCTGAGACCGCACTGGCGAGGCCAACGCACCGAGCCCTCCCACCCAATCGACTCAGCCAGCTCGAATCAAAGTCCCAGTCACAAACTAAAGGCTCTCTATTTCCCCACGGTCAGGTAACGCTGTCTGGCGAGACCCCCGCACACGCAGCCTGACCGCCTTGTCAACCGTGACAGACTTAAGATGTTGCTCATTTCGACTGTTGAGAAGAAAGAGAAGCAAGACTGAGAGGGTGAAAGTGGGAGGTGGGGGGTGGATGGGAGAGAGAAAGAGAAGGATTGAGAATCAGAGATAGAAAAAGAAAGACATATATTGAGTTGGGGGATAGATAGAGGGAAAGAGAAGGATAGAGAGGCGAGATGGAGGGAAAGATAGGATTAGAGAAAGATAGAAAGTGTGGGAGGGAGGGACAGAGAGAGCGAGAGGTATAGATAATGAGATAATGAGAGAGAGAGAGAATGATAGAGAGAAAGTGTGGGAGATAGACAGAGACAGACAGATAGAGAGAGAGAGAGAGAGAGAGAGAGAGAGAGAGAGAGACGAAAGAGTGAAAAGAAGATAAACAGACAAAAAAAAATACAAAGTGAGGGATTAATGTTTTGATTTCACCTAAACAAAACACAGTCCATCCGATCAGATATTTACTTGTACTGTTATACATTTATCTATAAATATATCAGCAGAAACATACAGACCGGGGGCGACTATCAGATACTGACGGAGCGACTGCAAGAGGAAAGAGGAATGATGGAACAGAACAACTTAGAGCGAAAGAGACGACGTGTAATATCAGCATCATCTTCCTCTCGAACTATGTAGGATGATAAGCTAATCAGTGACAACACACGGCATCAGACATGGGGAAGGACTGTTTTTTGTAAGACAGGGGTTTCCAAACTAAAGGGTGAAAGAGAAGAAATGAGAATGAGTGAGAGAAAGAGAGAGAGGGAGAGCGAGAGAGAGAGAAAATAAGAGGAGACAGGAGAAAGACAGAGAGAAAACGAGAGGGAGAGCGGCAGAGAGAGAGGGTGGGGGGGTAACTAAAAGTGGCACCAGTGGAGAGTGAAAATGAAAGAGAAAATGAGGAGAATGAAGAGAGGGTAGAGAATGAGATAGAAAGAATGAAAAGAACGAGGTTGGGGTGGGGGGGGGGGGCAAGAGAATAAGACAAGGTTGAGGGGGGGTCAAGAAAGAATGAAAGAACGAGGTTGAGGGGGGGGTCAGGAAAGGAGAGAAAGGTGAGAAAAGAGAAAGAAAGAAAGAAAGAAAAAAGAAAGAAGGAAAGAAAGAAAGAAAGAAGAGAAAGAAAGAAGAAAGAAACAAAGAAAAGAAAGAAAGAAAGAAAGGAAGGAAAGAGAGAAAAGAAGAAAATATGAAGAGAGAGAAAGGGAATGAGAGAGAGAGAAGAAAGAAATAGAATGAGAGAGAGAGAGAGAGAGAGAGAGAGAGAGAGAGAGAGAGAGAGAGAGAGAGAGAGACGTGACTAGACGTGGCAGCAGTGGAGAGTGGAGGATTCCCTGTCAGTTCAGGTAGCTTGAATGTCCCTAGATGATGATGTGCTTCCTCTCCCCTGGAGAGAAGCTTTGTGACAGGGTGAGGGAGACGGGGAGGGGAGGGAAGACAGGGGTGGGAAAAGATAACCCAAACAAACATCTTGTAGACATTTTGCCAAGCACACCAAAATTAATCACTGTCCCGTTGAGGAGCTGACATTTGTCTGTAGTGACACGCAGCGTGATAGTCCAGAGGGAGCGGACGGAGAAAGTGCCACAGCCAGGGAAGGAAACAAGAGCGTCTCTGTCTGTGTGTGTGTGTGTGTGTGTGTGTGTGCGTCCTCCTGGACACGCCGCCGGCCCCAGGCCAAGAACCACAGTGGTCAGTGGCCAGGCCTGCTTGTGTGTCTGTGTGGAGGCCAGCCAAAGCTCCCCCCCACACACACTGACCCGACGGGGCCTAGTCAGCACGGCCTCCTGCGCCCCATCACACCGGGTCACGGGCTCCGGCCAGGCTGAGCTTTATTCAACCATTTGTTTTACTCTTCGGTGTAATTAGTCACTGGTCAAGATCGAGATGCTAGGAGATTACGGGACAGACGGGACCAGTTGTGTAGGTCAAAACAGTAAAATAAATAAAACAAATACATAGAAGATGTTGTTGTTATTATTATGATTTTTAGTAGTAGCAGTATTGTTATTATTTACATACATGGAACAATGGAAAAATCACTTGTCATTCCAAAATAATAATTGGAAAATGTCAATATTCCAGACAAAGTATGTGAAAATGTAAAAGACTGTCAAGTTTGACTTGAATTTCCTGAAAATATTTGAACCTTCCTTGACACGAAAGTCGTCACTTGCACTCGCAGAAAAGTTCAGACAAATTAAAAAAAATGAATTATCCATGACAAAACTAGGACAACTAGCAAATGACATTGGCAATTATGTTTACAATGTGATCTCAAATTGTAAAGTCATGCAAAAGTAAAAAAAAAAATAACCAATCAGTGTCAGGGGGAGGTTCTACTGTACAGTGGCCAGTGCCTGAATGATCACTTGTTGGTTGAGCATTTAGCGATCCGCAAACTCTTGGGCCCTCCCGTTAAATCTGATTGGCTGGTTCTGTGGTCTCACCACTGATGTTATAATCAGAGCTTATAAATTTAATGTGTTTGCGTTCAACCTTATTTGTTTCTGTGAATCCAAGTGGCGACTGTTGCGTTTCGAATTTTTGCGCACAAACGAATGAAATCTGTGCTTCAAATTTTATCGAGAATTCCAACTAACACATAACAATATTTTATGTTTACTTTGTCAATTCAGCTACTGCCTTTGACATCCCTACGGAAAAACCACTTCTGAAAAACGCAAATAAACCGCATTATTACAACCCAGTACATCTGAGCCAAACAAACGACGCGCTCTGTAAAATGAATCTCGACTCCAGGCCTCCGAGCGTCTGCGGAAATATCGTGATGCCAGACTTAATATCCCGACGTGTGCGTTGAGCTTTTTCTGCGTTTCAATATCCTACATCTCCAATTCAACTCTCTCAATTTCTAGCCAGCTTTGGGATGCCATATTTCATGTTAATATCTGCGTCGGTTATTTGTTCTTGTCTTATTAGGCTCCTGGCCTTCATTTGCGGCCGAGGTAGTGTGGCTCTTAATGTACACCCCCAGCAAATAATGCAAATGTGTCATTGAAAGGCACTTATGAAATACCCACAGGCCACTAATCTATGCAAGCCGCCTCGTCCTTCTCCGCCGCCGCCTAATTAGCCAACAGAAGTATGTAAAACCAGGTCACACACACTCACAGACGCACACGAGAAAAACAGGACGCACAAAAATGGCAGGTTCTGGTGTATTAGTGTCACACACACACACACACACACACTCACACACATTCAAGCCAGGCAAGAAAAACGGCTTTGGGCAGATGTGACGACTGTGATAATGCGCGGGCAGCCTGATTCCTTTACGTGGCGGAGTGTAGCTGCGTGTCTGATGCCCTCGTGCGTGTCTTTTTGAGCCGTGTGTACGTGCAAAGGAGTGTTTGTAAACAACAAAAGCCGCGTTAGAAATGTACAGCTGGGCTGTGATGCGCTGCCAAAGAAATGACTTTTTGCAATGGTGTCCTCTGTGCCAGACTTGACAGTCCATCATTTAAATTTGGCTGCAGTGGATCCAAAGCAAAGATTCTGCCGCCTCGAGGAGAGAGAGAGTCAGCGAAAGAGAGTGAGCGAGCAAAAGAGAGAGAGCGAGCGAGGGAGAAATGTGCTTGTCTTTTTCTTAGAAGGTCCAAGCCAGAGAGGGAACGTAGTGAGAGAATGTTTGTTAGTGAGTGAGTAAATAAGTGAGTGAATGAATGAGCAAGTGGGATTGTTTGCAAGCAAGTTAATGCAAGTGATTGCGAATGAATGAATAAGGGTACGGATGAATGAATTAATGAATAAATGAGTTTGCTTGCAAAAGAAAAAGTGGGTGGGTGAGTGAGTGAGTGAGTGAGCGAACAAGGCTATGTGACAAAGAGAATTCATGTTTCTCTTCTCAATATGTAATGCTTGAGTGAGAGAGCAATTTTGAGTAAATCGATGAATGAGTGAGAGGAATATTTGTGAGTATGTGAGTTGTGAGTTTGTGAATATGAATGAGAGAGTATTCACGTGTTCATAAAAGAATGAGCGTGTGTGCATATTTGTGATTAAGTAAATGAGAAAGTGAGAGTGTTTGTAAGCAAGTAAGTAAATTAGTATGAAAGAGAGTGTGAGGTAGTGAGTAGTGAGACAATTCTCGCAAACACTATCTTCTACACTACACTTCTTACTCACTTGTGCTCGAGTAAGTGAGTGAGTGAGTGAATGAGTGAGCAAGTGAATGAACGAGTTTAAGAAAGAGAGAATGTTCATTTTTTTCCTTAGAAGCACCACATGACACATTTGCATTGCCGTTATTTGCTCGTCCTGGCAGGAAACTCCAATCCAACCCCGTGCTTTCACACCAGAGCACTCACACACAATTATTTTGCCACTAATGCTCTTGAAAATCCATTACTTGGCACACAAGGAGACAAATCATGTGTGAAGGAACAATCACACGTCTCTTAAGGAGGTCTTCTACAATGCTGAAGAACGGAGAACTCACCTCTAGCACTTCACAAGAGACAAGAGCCATTCAGAGTCAAAGTGTTTGAGTCCCACTAAGAAGCATTACATTTGATATCATAATATGTGAGTGTGCAAATAATTGCGTGCAGGTCGTGTCAAAAGCTTGTTGGATCAGAACTTTGGTCTTGACATTAATCTTCGCCTTTATAGTTATTCTAGCCTGTGTTCAAGCACAAAGTGCTGGTATTGACATATGACTACCTAAACAATAATAGAGAGAGAGAGACAGACAGAGAGAAAGAGATAGAGAGAGACAGATAGATAGAGAGAAACAGTTAGAGGCAAGAAAGAAAGAAAGAAAGAAAGAAAGAAAGAAAGAAAGAAAGAAAGAAAGAAAGAAAGAAAGAAAGAAAGAAACTAAGTAAAACAAAAAAA
>CM051498.1:19996827-20022891 GCA_028031935.1 Paedocypris micromegethes | reverse complement strand
AAAAAAAAAAAAAAAATCAATCAAACAAAGAAAGAAGGAACGGAACAATGAAAGAAATCAAGAGGTAAATAAAGTAGGGATGAAAAGGTAAGGAAAGAAAAAAAGAAAATGACTAAATGGATGGTTATACAAAAATGATCAGAAAGATTAGTAATAGAGAGGCAGACAGACAGCAGAGATTCCAGCTAAATACAGTAATTAACAGTTTCAGCTTCAATTGGACAGGAAAACGGTAAGAACAATGTATCGTTGGCGTGGTTGAATTGGACCAATGGCGTGCCACCGTGCCTTCGTCTAGAGGCGGGATCGGCGCTCGTTGACACGACATGCGTCGGCTCGTCAATGGTGTCCGCTAACGAGCCGGCGGGTTAATGAGAGCACGCAGCTCTCCACCACAACATCACCATTAGCTGCGATTCAATCCTCATGCCCTTTATTCCCAGCGCTGGCTGCTTTTAGTCGCCTCAGCTCAGATGAAACCCGGCTGAAGCTGTTATTATTGTCCTTTTGTTCACTTTTTTCCCCCCTTTTCATGAATCAGATGAGGGGAAACATGTACTTCATCTCCATTTTCTAGCCGACTGCAGTGGCGACTGACCTTTTCAGATTGAATTGCCTTGTGTTTCTATTCCACATGTATATAATTTCCACAAAAGATCAGCCAGCCAGAGCAGTTTCAGGTCAAACACAAGGCATTACATGCGCAAAAAGCCCACCCCGCTCACTCCCTGCCCCCCATCTCTCCAGCTTAAGGAAGCTGGCACTTATACCGGTAAAGTGCTCGCTCGATTCACAGGATCGTCTTTCAAAATGTGTTTGTGAAACCCCACACCCCTTTGAAATGCGGGGGGATTTATAGGAACATGGTCCATTGAGAGATTCCGAGACATTCTCCCTCCTTTTTGTCTCTCCCTCTAAAGCCCTTTATCTCCTCGCCTCCGCTCAACCTCGCTCTCTCTCGTCTTCTCTCGCTCCCTCTTTCCCCGCAATTGTTGTTCGCTAGTCTGTGCTGGGCAATTACAGCACAGACTGAAAAATGAGGATGCGCTGCGGCTGTGTCTGTCTTTTTAATAAGCTTTGGTAAAGATGACGTGTTTGAATGAGTTGGATCTTCCCGCAGTGGGGCTGTGGAAAGGCTGGTTTTCCAATGGGAGAAAGCGGGTAGTGTATTGGGAGAGGAGGGGTGGCACTGTCACGCTCTCTAGTGCGGTTTGTGCATATAAACTCCAGGGCACGGCTTTGGAGAATTGGGCCTTTTTTTCTCGCTTTTGTTGTTCGCAGCAGTTTGCAGATCTAATTATGAATGCAAACTGTGACGGGTTTTATGTTGAGATGGATAATTGCCTTGGGAGGTTTTCTCTTCATGGCGGCGCCGTGGAACGGGATGTGTATATTTGTGATCCGGCTAAACTTGACCGTGAGTTTTCACACAACATCTTCTCGACTTCACTACACTCACATTGGTGAGACGACAGGCATCATCATGCGATTTATATTTATTTTGATGATTTTGTGAATAATACAGTGAATTATTACACTACAATTACTTGTAGTTACTTTTTTTTTTACTTTCGCCTAGAAATGTTTAATCTAACAATGAATATTTTATCTATCTTTGGTACGTTGATCTTTAAATATAAAAAGGAATGATAGAGGAAAAAGGTTTTCAACTTTTTTTATATTTGGGTTGAACAGCTAAATAATAATAATAATATTTGAATAACTGTAACAAGAAACACGATAACAATAACAACCACAATAATAATCATAATAATAATACAGTTAATTATAAAATAATAAAGGTAGTAGCATGCATATCATTAGCAATAGCAAATTAACTAAAATTTAACAATGCATCAATCAACTCATGAAAGTCAAAAGTGTGTTTAGACTTATGTAATTGCAATTACATTCATTAATGAAAATATTATATATTTTACATGATCATTTATTTCCTGAAATGTCATTATTTTGCATAAGATCAATGCATTCTTTGTTTAAAAACACATCTCAAAATTGCTACAAAAATTACGAACTACAAATTATCTCCATCTTATAGAATCTTCAAACCTCAGTTGCAGAAAAACATTTTTTTTTTCTATCATTCCTTTTTTTTTTTTTTTTTTTTTTTTTTTTTTTACAATCAAGCGTAAGCCGGAGCGTGACTAACATAAATGTCTGAGCAGGCCTGAGGTAGAACAGGTCAGTGTAAAAGCGCCTCGTCTGAGGCCAGTAAAAGCAGCCCATAAATACAGGCGGTGCTGAGTGAGAGAAGTCCCGGTTCCGTCTGAGGGGAGAAACAGAGGTCGGCTGCTTCTCCTCAACCTCCGTTCTCCGAGATGACAGGAACATTATGGGCCCCTCAATCCACACGGACAAGTGTTCACCAAAAAGCCATATCTGTCAATATAATACACACCCGCATTACCCACATAAACAAAAGAGCCCACCTTCGCCAAGTGCTTTATATAAAAAAAAAAAAAAAAAAACACGAGCAAGAGTATCATACGGACTGCGGGTGAACCAGCGAGCGGGTGAGTCAGGTCCTGATCTCTCTTAAGCCCTCATTACTCATTCAGTCAGGAGCGAAAGAGACCCTTCTTTGTTTTTTATCTCTCTGCTCAACCACGTCTCCTGTTTGCCGTCTAAATGGAGACATGATGACACTTTGAGATGTTGCAAAGCCCATTAGATAAGCAAACATGGCCAAACACAACTCACCTGCTCAACAGGTGCTTCAGAGAAGAAGAGAGCACCTCTTCCTCATTCACTTTGCTTAAGAGCATTTCCACAGGAAATAAACAAAGCAAACATGTTCCTCTCCTTTATGCTGAGATCTCTCCATCTTGATTGTTTGAGAAGATTGGAGATAGTCAATGGTTTTCTAGAACCAGACACAAAGGATTTTATTCCTCGGTCTTTGCTGTCTCTATTTTGTATGTCAAAGAGTGTGTGCTGATTTGCCACCTCACATGAACTTTCTTTACACAGATCTGTGTACGGTAACACGTCTATAAACACACCAGCGTTTAATACAGACAAATTAATAATAGCGGTGTAAAGACGGATTTGTTTCACAATTAAACAAAACAAAAATAAATTACATGTACACTTTTCAATCCCACTGAGCATAAGCAGTCTGTTTGTGTGTGTGTGTGTGTGTGTGTGTGTGGTACAGTACAGATTAACCTGGAGTACAGTATGAGTCAAACAAAGAAGGACAAACACAAATAAATGCACCAATGAAGATAGTTCGAAAGAAATATGAAATTAATAAGCATTAGTTTAAATGAAAAGGGAAACAATGGAATCAAAGAGATAAAAAAAAAAACAGAAACAAATGACAAAGAAATAATCAATTAAAAAAAACATGGAATAAGCAAAGAAAGAAAGAAAGAAAGAAAGGAACAAAACACTTTGGAAAAAAGGAACAAATCAATGAAAGAAAGAAGAAAAAATGAAGAAAGTAGGAATGCAAAAAGAAACACAAAATGGTTAGAAATGGTTAGACTTGAAATAAAGAAAGACAGAGAGAAAGAACAAACTCAAATAGAAATTGTAATGAAATACAGTATAATGAAATAAGAAAAAAAGACAGATGGAAAGATGAAATGGAAAAGAGGAAAGAACAATACTGAAAGAAGGTAAAAATTATAGATAGAAAGATGGAAAGAATAATACTGAAAGATAAAAATGATTAGATAATAAATGAATGAAAGAAAGAAAGACAAATAGAAATGGAAAGAAATACAGTAAAATGAAAAAAGAAAGATGGAAAGATGAACTGGAGAAAGAAAGACAGAATGTAAGAAGAACAAGAAGAAAGAATCGTACTTAAAAATCTATTTAAAAAAATAAATTATTGAATTGAAAAAAACATTTTTGAATCCACAGACAAGGGCAAATTTGGTCTTTTTTTGTCAATTCTCCTCCATCTGACTGGGCACAGCAGCGGTTCTGAGGGGCAGAGCTCCGGAACCCTGAGGGGCAACTTTCACCTTCAGCAGCGCAAGGTAGATTGAACCCAAAGGGTCTCAATGCTCTGCCACTGCTCTCGGCCCACCAGTCTCACACACACACACACACACACACACACACACACACACACAAAGCGGTTTCATGCAAACAAAACCGTATGTTAAGTCCATTGTGATAATAGGATAGTCTGGAATTGGCATGTTGTAATCCAGTACATGACAGTAAAACATCGAACAGACAGTTGGATCAAACACTGAGGATTATGGGTAGAGTATAATCTGTCCTGTTCCCATCGCCCGAGGATGAGACAGAAGGGCGTTATGTCTTTCTCGTGATAACTAATCTGTGATCAGAAAAGACCGACATGATCTCAGGAGTCGGTCCTGTATATACGCTGCTCGCTTCAAACTTCAAATCCTTTGCCTCCTGCTCCATATTATCCCAGCAAAGCAAGGTCAGCGGTGTAGGCACAGGTTTTAAAAGCACTCACAAAATGTCAGCGGTCATATACGGCTCTTCTGAGTGTGGAAGACTGTGTGAGTGAGCAGACCCCTGAACTCCATTAGTATGAGGTTATGCTTTGAAGCCTCCACCAGCTCCTGGATGGCAAGGAACGATGGTTGGGAAAACCACTAGGGAGTTCAGCTTTGTAAAGTCAAGGGAGAAATCCCTCAGATAAGCGCAAACCAAAAGTCATTCCTCTTCGCCTTCAGCTTCTAAAACAAATAAGACCCCGGCACCTTTTAAATCACTTCAACTCACATTTCAAAGTATAATTTAATCTTTTTTTTTCTTTTTTTCCCCACTCGCTCTCTCTCTCTCCACTCTCCTTTGCTCTTTCTTCCTGCGACATGTGACAATTACTTCATCACGGCGTAGTGACGGATTAAAAAGTTGTCAAATTAAATATTTAAGGGATCCGTGGGTGGGTGAATTTAAGAAATAACACGGACCGAAGTTAATGCCATACGCATATTTCATTTCGCTTTTTCCCGCGCAGATCAGTGCTACGCCGCGCCGCTAATACAGCTGATATATCGCTTTCATACTTTGCCGTCAAAATGAATATGCTTTTGTATGATCACGCAGAAGAAAGAAATGAATACGTTCAGAGAGAGTGAATAATTTGTTAATGGTCTCGATTGTGCTCCCTGAGAGTAAAGCAAGCGGCTCCTTTTTACGCCGTTGGAATCAAAGCTCTCTCGAACAATAGTTAACGGCATTTATTTTTCAATAACGGCGGAGGAAAGGGGGAAAGAAGTAGAAACACCCGGTGGAATAGCATGTAATACAAGATATGTTCTTTTGTGTTGCGGAAAAATGGAAGTGACAGGTGACAGTTACGGAACAGCGGTTTTTCTGAGATCAAAATTGTGTGCGCTACAAAGCGAGCATGGCGGAATCCGGCAGGGTTAGGTCTTTATAAAGCGCATACGTTCTCGCTGTGAACGCTACTACTGAGTGCATTTGTTCATCACGTCGATAAAACGCTGTGGATTTCTTGCTTTGCTTCAATTAAAAGCTTTGAGGAACAGGTGGGTTTCAAAAAGCTGCTTGCTTGCTCTTTCTCTCTCTCTCTCTCTCTCTCTCTCTCTCTCTCTCTCTCTCTCTCTCTCTCTCTCTCTTTCTCTCTCTTTCCCTACACACCTGATTTGAGAAGGAATCCTGACAGCTGTGGATTCAAACCTTGGAAGTCTTAGCGAGCAGAAGGCTGATGGCAGGGAGAAGTCATGAGGCATCACCTCTGAATTATGGGGCATGAGTGACAGGGAAGGAGATGGCACAGTGAGCTGCAAGTGTGCGCACAGGTAAGAAACTGCTGTCCTTGGCGCTACTAAATCTAGGACGGAGTTTAAAATTAGCATCACTCATGAAGAGCTGCCAGCCTTGGCGATTCACTGTCAGTTCGTGTCCAGTTTGGTTTAGTCCATCTTTTCAGAGAGGAGTTGTACGTTACCAACAGCTGGACCTGTCGCACTGCATTTGACCCAAATATACAAACTCAAGCTAGCACTTGGCGAGCGTAAATACGTCAATGGCGTGGAGTGTGGGTTTCTGGCGTCAAGACTTTGAGAAAACTCATTAAACCAGTCTTGAGTGATGAATAAAACAAGTCCACTACTTGCAACAATGCCCGAAAACGTCTAGATATGTTAAACTTAATGCGAACTGTTATGTTGGTCCAGACCCATCTTTGACGGAACCAAATGCTGAAATTGTTCAGTCTGTTGAGTCGCAAGCTTAGGTTTGATGGAAAGTTGGCATTCACTACTATTACAAAATGAGTATTGGCTTAACAAGGAGCTTGAGAGAAGAGGCTTGCCTTGTGGAAGACCAAAGTGGTATCAAACCAACAGGAAAATTGAATTAATCCATTAGAAAAGCCTTCAGGAATTACTTAAATCAATTCAAGTGATTAACGATATAGTGTTAGGATCACATTACTTTGCATACTGGTAACTATGGTTGGTACATCTTTTGGAGTAGCGAGGTAAGTCTTGCTCAAGAACATGTCAAGTGTGGGAACATGTGGTCCAACTTTCTACCAACTGACCATTTACTCGTCAATGAACAAGAAACTATAAAATGAATACCCAGTCCAATGGTTCTGAAGTAAAAACAAAACCCGAAATAATTAATTATGCATCCCTGGTGACTTCGGTCATGGCTGTTGTTCAATTCTAAAGACTTTGGTCCTTTACCATCTCGGGTAAAACAGACTCTGGGGCCGTGGCTTAAAGACTTTTCATTTGCTTGCACTGTTTGCCCTGTCACACACACATCTCCTTTATCCATCTCCTGCTTTTCTCATCTCTCCCTCCCAATTTATTTTGCCTTAGTCTTACATATTCTCTCTCTCAAACCGTGGCCGCGAGCTGCATAATTAATGTGCATCCTGACAGCAGTGTCACGCACTGACTGAGGACTGCTTCGCTCCCCCACCACAGAGCTGTTGTTTTACGAAGAAAGAAGCGCTCGAGCAGCAAGCGAAGCCCCAAAGCTCGGGATGGAGGACCACGCCACCCTCCTCTTCACCCCCCACCCCCTTCTGTGTTGTTTCATCATCGTGATTGAGCGGGAAACAGGAGCGGAGCAAAACAGCGGCTTATGTTGGCGAGGCCTGATATATATTATGCATTCAAGTTCTTAGAATCTATCTTTGACTGAATATGGAATCTTTCTCAAAGCTCAGACGTGTTTTAACCCCATTCTTTCTGCCTCAGACTAGCCTTGCCATTAGGCATGAGTGGGCTGCGCTTGTGCGCGTGTGACACGTA
Organism: Paedocypris micromegethes; assembly: GCA_028031935.1. NCBI lineage: Eukaryota > Metazoa > Chordata > Actinopteri > Cypriniformes > Paedocypris > Paedocypris micromegethes. The sequence goes on along the minus strand of CM051498.1, from coordinate 20,015,635 downwards.
GCTGAAATTATGAATTGCTCCCATCAAACCAAAGCCGTTGCAAGTTGATGAAGAGAGCGGCGGTGATTGCCGGGGAGACAGGAATGCTGTTTGGAGATGCGAACGGAATCCCATCTCAAAGAGCGATCCCACCGGGATAGTCTTCGACATCAAGAGGATGCACCCCATTCCCGACATAGCAGATTCATACATTTCAATAGAGAGCAGTTTCACACCGCAGACTCGGTGATTAAATGCCGACGCATGCCATTTTGTGGAAATACACGAAATTCCCTTGCCAATTCCATGACCGTTTTACCTGTCAAAAACAATTGGTGCAGGACAATACCATAGTGAGAAATAATACATACAGCCTACTGACTGAAACGCAAGACTCTGGAGGTACAGTACACCGTGAATGCGTAAGACCTCCCACTATAGCTAGGTTTCAATAGCTCGCTTTTCATCTTCGCTTTTTCCCTCCAAAACTGTGTGCTCGGGCTCAAGTGGAGACCGATTAAGTGACTTGATCCTGAAAACATTTGAGGAATTCAGGCCCACAAAGGGGTCAGCACAAGGGCGAAGGTATAGCCTTACACACACACACACACACACACACACACACCAAGCCCGAGTATGGTCAGGAAGACATGAGCCAACAGAAGACATGGCATTAAACACAAAATCGTCCGGAGAAATTAAACAAAATGTGACTCTACCCCCTTTTCTCTTTGAAAACTGTAGAAATGAAAATCCTTTAAGAGTGTGCACGATTCTCTAATTATTTTAGCAACCATTAAAATGCATTTTTAAAGGTTGGCCTGCTGAATTAAATATAAATGTCTTATCCTTTGGAGGTTTTTTTGTGGATAGGCACAAGCTATTGAGGCTAGGCTCAGGGCATCAGCTTGTTTTCACAAATTTAGGCTTTATGTGATTATCTTTACATTTTGAGATCCCCTGGTTTAATGCTACGCCGTCTATTAAAGATAGCTGGCTTGAAATTGTTGCATTAAGCAAATGCAAATGCACAGTACAGTCTCCTGTTCTTCCCTCAATTAGATTTTCTGTCTTATTGGGGTAAGACACAGTCCAACAAAAAAACAAGGTTAAATACCTTATTACGTCTTTTTCTAAGAGCTAGAAACTGTATTCAGATATGCAGTGGCTTCGAAAATTTGATAAAATGACCAATAGGGGCATGAAATCTTGAGGTTATGCCATGTGTAGCCATCAAGAACCTTGTTAGCATTGCACCCTTGCTTACTTTTCCTTTCACATCTGAGAGCCATAAACTTCAAGTTTCTTCATCCATCTTCAGATATTTTAACGGAACTTTTGTGACGATGTTAAAGCTCACCTCTCTAAAATCCGAAGGTGTAGCAGTTAGCTTTTAGCATTGATATGACATGTACTGTTAGCGGCTAATGCTGCCTCATTTTTTTCACTTGCCCAGAAGATTCAACGACTAGAAAACCTGCTGAACTTGTCATTTAACAACGTCTCTGGTCTGGAGTTTATGGATTTGCTGGTGCAGGAGAAATGGCGTGAATAAGGCGTCAATTTTTTATCTTCTTCATTTACAGTCAACTGGCTATTGGGCGCCAATGGGGGCAGACGTTTAACAGTCCAAATAAAATCATACCTTAACGCAAATGTATGCCGCTTTATTGGGTCAAAACGGTCGTGTCCCGATGTGTCCCAATTAACAGGAGTCGACTGTATATGTTGTTAGTGTTGACATCTCTCTCTCTCTCTCTCTCTCTCTTCTCTCTCTACTACTCTCTCTCTACTCTCTCTCTACTCTCTCTCTCTCTCTCTCTCTCTCTCATAGACTAAACATGTGCACAGTTATAAACATTTATGGGACTGTGTTTTCCAATTTCCAATTTACCGCATTATATAAAGTAGGCATATAGGATCATGGCACAACACTTTCCATAAATGCTCATTATTTGCAGAGCAGTTTCTGAGGGCTAAAGGGTGGTGTGTGTTCGGTTAATCTTGTCAGTGGTGGCAGGCTGTGTGAAGCTGGGTGGGTTAATGTAATATCACAGCTGGGTGCCTCACCATGCCACTTAAACCACATATTAGTAAAACACTCCTTTTCTCCCGCTGCATAATAAAAATCAACCCATGTTGCAACTACGTATAATGATGCACAAGAGATGCGACTGTCAAAACCACGGTTACTCCTTTAAATAACGTATTCAGGGATAGCCCAATCACATTTTAGTAGCAGGCTTGATCAAGCATATGTGTACATAATCATGTTGTTCAATCCCAATCTTAATCCCAATATGTACATTTTACAAGCGGGTTTTGTACTGCAGACAGTGTAGATGTGATACAACAAAATGTACAAAGTCTCCAGTGTGGAAACAAGTGTTTAAAGTAAAGTGTGAGCTTGTCGATATGGCCAATATTGGCTGTATCGAAATTGTGCTCTGCATTTAAGCATCCGATTAAGTTACCCGGAGCAGTGGGCAGCCTCAAGACAGGGCAAGAACTCACCAGGACTGGGACTCAAACCTGTAACATCTAGGACACAAGTCCTAACCCCTAATACTGGACCACAACTAGAATGTATAGTGATAGTGTGCCAATAAAAACCCATGGTTCATTCAGTAGCACTGGCACATAAATTAGTGATGTGCATATCAGTATAATTGGAAGTAACAGTAGAAGAAAAGACAGGAAATTCACAGAGGCAGGCATGAAAAGCAGCAAATGAGCTCAGTGTAGAGAGAGAGAGAGAGAGAGAGAGAGAGAGAGAGAGAGAGAGAGAGAGAGAGAGAGAGAGAGAGAGAGGGGAAAAAAAGAGCAGTCTCTCTTTGGACTTCAGTCTTTATATATACACAAGCCCATGTTCATAAACTATTCCCAAAAAGGCTCAATCTGCAGTCACCCTAATTTAAACGTCTCAAACGCAACAAAGTCCTGATGGTGTGTCTGGTGAGCTAGTGTGCTACATCTGGAAGCCCATCCACCCACCACTTTTCCTGGAAGCCTGGCATGAGCATTCCAAGGCCAACGGATCATACTAAATTGAATTTGATAAGCATATATACATTAATGAACTATTTTAAAGTCGTAACTGGCCGTCCTGCAGCGCAGTAAAGCCATTGGTTTATGACAACATTTGTAGGAATCCATCTAGCCATCTTGCTGTGAGCATCTGTGTCACCGCACGCCACACCGAAGCTGCCAATCTCGCACGGGCACACACCGGCGTTCACCGTGCCACCCTTTGCCACTCCGGCAGCACCGCCATGCCACGATCACCCGAGCGTCCTCCCCTCTCCTCCTCCCTGACGTGCAGGGACTCTCCAGCTGCAGCTTAATTTCCTGTGACTTGCCTAATTACTGTAATTAAGGATTAATTGCCATTAATTATTCACACATAAGCTCATCGCAAATCATGGGGTAAATGTCTTCTGAAAGCTGCCATACTAGCCATGGATAAACACACTGGGATGCTTCAGGCAGCTGAATCTATCACTCCACCCGGCAGCTATGGGTCCTCCTGGCCCGCCAGTCTTACCAAAACAGCCATAACTCTCCAAGCCAGGAACCCACAGGAGTGGAGGGTCTGTCACACCTAGCATGTCCTGCTATCAGTGCTTACACTAATGTAAAGATGGATTAGGCTGGGTCGCAAGAGCCAGGGCGGGAGTGCTGGCATAGGGGGCCGTAAATTCAGCGCGTTTAACATTTGTCGATGTGGAAAAAGTAGGAAAAGCTTCAGAGAGGGAACGAAGTTGAGCAGCTTATCAAGAACTTTAACCCATTCCAGACTTTCCTCAGGTTTTGTTCTTGTTTAGTCTTTCTGTCAAACTGCCGGTTAAAGAAAAGGGGTCGTCTAATATCTCAAAACAATTCGGGATAATGTGGTTTGCATTTGAATTTCTAAACAAATTTGGAACCAATTTGCATTCTGGGAGATATTTTCATCCCTACAACCATTTTCTGAGCTGCTTTTCACATTTGTGAGCAGGTGGAGCTAATATCAGCAACTCTGGGGTAGGACACACCCTGGATCGGTGGCCAACCAATCACAGAGCAGGGGACACACTCACACACACCTACAAATTCTCCATACAAACTCCAATTCTCCAATTTTGCAACATGGAAACCGGAGAACTGGAGGAAACCCACGCAAGCACGGTAAGAACTTGCAAATTCCATGCAGAAGGGTCATAACATGGCTTGAATTTGTGTCTCAAATAGGTCCTTCTTGCTGCAAGGCCACTGCGCCGCCTGGAAAATATCCCAGAATTACAGATCTGCATGGAATACAGTTTGGAAGCTACTAACTAAACCATTTCTGCCTTAAACCGGCAGCTTTCTGGGATTCATAACAGAAGCCGCTTCGCTTGTCGATCCTTTACCATCTCTTTCAGTCATGGTCTTGTGAACCATCTTCTGAAATTGTCCCGGCGTTCCTGAGGCAATAGTTTTAAAAGCTCACGCTTCATAAAATCATAATAATGGCCATCATGTAAATCTGTAGAATATGAAATGTCTGCCGGGAGGCGGCATGCAAACAGTATTTAAAAAGCAGACACTTTTACAAGGTCTTAAATCAGCACAGCTTCAGTCTGGTGCTCCACACTGGGAGCCGAAGAGAGACAGAAACGGGGGAGCGATGAAGAGAGAGGGAAGCTGTGGAACCCCGATTGTCTGACAGGCTCGGTCGGAATGCGCCAGGCTGGCAATTACAGATCCGGCTTTGGCAAATGAAGAGTCTGAAGTCGAGTAACTAATAAGGGAGCGGAGAATAAGTGCTGGTCTTTCAACATAAACACTGAATGCGGAGACGAAAAGGAGTGAATGAGTGAGGCACTAATTGTTCTATCTCAGCCTTCTGCTCCAGATTAATGCAGGAAAACATTTTCATTTGGGTACATAAGTTTGTTTGTCTGATTTAAACATTTATGCTAATGGCCCTTCTGCCAGCTCTTTAATGCTTTACACAGCGCTGTAAACAGCCTCTGAGCTTATCCATCACTCGCTCTCTCCCTCTCTCACCCTCTTTTTTTTTCTCAGTCGTCTCGCTCTCTCTCTCTGTCTCTCACTCTCAGTAGGTCTCTGCATTTTTGTCTCATATACTCTTTCACTCTCTCGTATTTCTACCTTTTTCTTTATCTCTTTTGTACACTCATTCTCTCATCTCATTCTCACTCTCTCTTTTTTTTTTCTTGGTTGTCTCTCTTCATCTCTCACTCTCAGTAGGTCTATGCATATACTCTCTCCCCCTCATGTTTTCTCGATCTCTCGCTCTCTCTTTTGCACAATCTCTTTCATTCTCTCTCTCTGTAGGTCGGCATCTCTGTCTCTCTCACTCTTTCTTTTTCTCACACAGTCTCTCTCTTTCTCAATAGGTCTGCATCTCCGTCTCTCACACTCTTTCTCTGTCAGTCTGTCTATCTCAGTCTCTCTCAGTAGGTCTCTACATCTCCATCTATCTCACACTCTTTCCTTCTGTCTCACTCTCCCACTTTCTGTTTTTCTCTAACACACTATGTCTCACTTTGTCTATTTTTACCCCTCTCAGTCTTTCTAGCTGTCTCTCTCACTCTCTGTCTCTCTCTCTAGGTCTCTGCATCTGTGTCTTTCTCTCTTCCTACAATCTGTGTGCTGCTTATAACTATTACTGACAATTACTACACATTTTACTAAAGAATTACAATAGTGTCGTGACATTAGAACTAAGAAAAGTGGCTTATTGGTTTTTAAGGTCATTAGCATCACTGGTTTGTGAAGGCATCTTGTAACACACTGTTGTGATGTTCCTTTCCCATCTGTTGCCCTGCACTTGCCGCTCACAGACAACATTAACTGACAAAGACCCCATGGCACATTGACATCTGAGGGTCTTCCGGGTTTAGTCCTCACCTCACAGAGTGAGCATTCATCAGTATCACTGTCACTTAATGGATACCTACTAATTTCTCCTCTGTCTCTGTGTGTCAGCTGCCAGAAGCCTCTGAGGTCTCTGCTTTGCGGACCTCCAACCAACTCCACGGGGGTAATTACACTTTATGTGTTAATTGGTGTAAATGCAAAAACGGGATCTACACCTGCACATCGAAACTAGAAACGGAGCTGGATGCAGTGAAGAGGAGAACAAGGAACAAGGAAGAAAACAGATAAATGAGGTAATACGATGAGGAGGAACAAAAGAAGAACGAAGAACAAAATAGCAAGGATATGATGAAGACGAGGAGACAAAAGAAGGAGAGTAGTGATTAGAGGAGAAAAGAGATGAAACAAAGAAGTCAATAAAATACAATACAATAAGAAAAATAAGTGTAATAAAAAAAATGAAATAAGAATATAAATAAAATTAAAACGTTAAAATAAATGTTAGGCAGGAAGGATAAATATAAATAATAGAATAATGGAATAGAAAATTACGGAAGAGAAGGTAGGAAGGAAAGAAAGATAGAAAGAGACAGAGAGAGAAAGAAAGTGAGAGAGAAAGAAAAAAAAAGTAGAACAAACATAATACAATATGCGTAATACAATATGCCATTTTTAATCATAACAAATGTTTTTAGATGTGAACTTTTTTTCCCCATTTCTTCATCTTTTCTTTGCACCTTTCCAGCAGTTTCAGCAAGATGCTAAAACTTACCTCCCCGTGGAATTAAACACTGAATATTAAATACCAAGTAGACACTCTTTCCATACTGTATTTTTAAAGGTGTTAAACAGTCAAACATAGGCCAGATTTTTTTCTCCTTTTGTGTTCCAGCACTGTGAAGCTTTCTAGAAAGTGTCTGTTGTCAGCAGATGTCATTCCACTGGAGACAAAGAAAATGAGAGGGGCTTTGGATATCATCAGCATAGAAATGAGCCCCTCTCTCCCGACTCGTAGCTCAGTCCTGCGCGGACCCCAGCCTGCGGCTCAAGCCACTGTTCTACCTTTTCAACTTGCAAATGACAGTGTCACCAAACGCTATCCTTCCATCAATCAAGTCAGAGGGTCATGAATATACAAAAGGCAAACGTGGAGAGCCCACCACCTCCTGCTGCTTTGTTCAGCCCAATTATAAAGCTCGCTCTCTCCCTCTCTCTCTCTTTCTCTTTTTTTGGTGTATGGTTTGTTTGTGTTTCAAAGGTATGGTCACGCTCAGCCTTGGACTAAAACAAGTAAGTCAAACATGGTGGCCCTTGTCGGAAAGGATGCAGTTGGAAAGCCAGTTATATTCCGTTTCCCTACGGAAAAATTCCAAAAAAAATTGAAAAAGTTGTCGAACTTTATGCTTTTCTGTAACTTTAATGGGCAAAGATTCTGATTGTTCGTCATAGCGTCAATGGGCAAATTTCATACTCATTTTGTGAGGTCGCTACAAATGTACAGAAACAGAAAAATAAAATTGTAAATTAACGTTAATTCAGCTCAATAACAATTTGTGAGGTAGCGTCAAAGAGAAAAAAACCGACACAACTTGAACGCCAATTCAACGCGCGGAAACAAAAATTGAACTCAAGCGGGAATTCTACTCTATTCCATTATCAATTTGTAAAGTATTGCGATGAATTTGCAAGATCAATTTGAGAACTGACTCAACCTGCCAATCAGCATCAGTGGGCGGGTCAAATCCACCTTGTCCGGATTCAAATTGGCCAGCAAAGTGGATGTAATTGGACAAACCTTTTCAAAACTGGTGTTGCTAAAATGTGTACACATGTAAGAGATTGCGAATCGACTGTACACACACACACACACACATTGGGGCATACAAACAATTTAGCATGGCTCCCCGGCTCCCCAGGAACAAGCCTATGGCCGCCCCTCGTGCTGCCTTGTTCTGGCTCCCTCTGGCCCAGCTGTCAGCCCGTAGTGTGTGCATTAGCATTCTAAGTGATCCGCGGCTGCTTCTGATGAATGTGTGTGTGGGGGTAACTAATGACCTCCTAGCTGCAAGTGGAACTGATAGTCAATGGCTGGGACTGATCAATAGCAGCGAGCCGGGCCCGGACACCCAGAAATCATTCCCAAGGCCAAAGACATCTCTTACACACACCGACAGCACCGCTACCATCAAAGACGAGGAGGAATAAGCGAGGGATGGGGGGGGGTGCTGGAGAGCAGGAAAAAAAGAGAGAGTGAGAGAGAGATGAAGGCAAAAAAAGAGAAGGGGTTAATGAGAGAATAAGTGAGGGACGACGAGGAGATGGATAAGAGAGAGAGAGAGAGAGGGAGAGAAAGAGAGAGAGAGAGAGAAGGAGCAAAGGTTGGTGGCAAGACAGAGTAGAGGGGGTGGGAGAGAGAGGAAGAGGAAGATGAGAGAGGGAGAGAGAGAAAAAGGAGAAGGTTGAGAGAGAGGGAGAGGAGAAGGATGAGAGAGAGAGTGTGAGAGAAAGATGAAGAGAAGGGAGAAAGAGAGAGAGAGAGGATGAGAGTGAGCATGTTTGAGAGAGGGGGGGGNNNAGAAAGAAAGAGTATAAAGGTAGAGAGAGAGAGAGAGAGAGAGAGAGAGAGAGAGAAGGGGGCAAGACAGAGAAAAAAGTAAGAGAGAGAGAGAGCAAGAGGGGAGAAGAGAAGATAATGTGTGCGGGAAAAGAGAGAAGAGAGAAAAGAGAGAGAGCGAGAGAGAATGAGAGAACGAAAGAAGATAAGAGGGAGAAAAGTAACTTTAAAATAAAGTAAGCATTTGTAGCATTGCAAGTACAGTTTAAATATTGCAAAAGCAGTGTGTGTAAAAGAAGACCAAAAAAAGATACAATAAAGAGAAGAAAAAAAAAACATGTGAAAAAGTAAAAAAAAACACTTAGTTCTTGGAGCGAAAGGTGCGAGAGGTGGTTTTGGGGTGCGCATGAACCTCTAAGACGTGTTAATGTGATGACACACACACACACACACAGAGAGAGAGAGAGAAACGACGTCTGGCTCCGACGCGGGGAAAACAAATGGCTTTAAATATGGAAGTGGACGTCAGAAAGGTCTGCTAGAGCGAGGTGGCTTTGGGTAAAGCAACAGTCTGTCGGCCGTAATTTATAGACAGCTATGATAAATACTATTTGTCCATGACAGTCACATGAAATAATAAACCTTGGCTCTGCTATAAACATTACCAAATCCTGACACTATTGATTTATAACAGCTAACACTGACATCAAACCAAACCAGTGACAGAAACAATGCCCGGGCTTTAGGCGCAGTTTGTCAACTATTAATACTGTCAGAGGAGCTTTTGCTTTACTGGGAAAGCCTGTCTCCCAGTTGTCAGTCCAGCGCGATGGATGCTGCCAACGGGGGTCCTGGAAACACGTCTGCATTGTTCTTAATTACCACCCTCGCGCCAACTTAGAACTGCGTGGTAATTGTGGGAATTATTAATTGGGCCGAGACGCCGTTCACGGGACTTTGGACTTAATAACTGGATCAGTCGACACCCCGAGTCTGACCTGCGACAAGCCTCAGCCAGCCACCGAAAGTGACATTTTCCGAGACATTAGCTCTTATGCGCGCACACACACACACACACACACACACACACACGCGCAGGTGCTGTTGGTAAAAAGGAAATATCCAGTAAGGAACCATCCAGACAACACACATTTTCCTACAGTATCCCATAGGCTCTTATTCCGCCACCATTGTTAGCTATTTGCACAACAATAATGAAAAAAATATTTAGTTCAAGTTCAAGTTCAAGTTATGAGCATTTGTAAGGCTCACATATATTTAGAAAAATCTATATAAAAATCCAAACCCTAATGGATTATATAAACACAGTGTGTGAGGGTATATAGCGTATTGTAATACATCTACTGCATATGCACGCAGTACGTAAAATATTTTTTCTTTTACATTTCTTATCTTTAAGTAGTTAAAAGACACACTTTTTAGAATGATGTGCAAATGAAAAAGATCTTAATTATACAAAATTTAATAAACAAATACAGGAGAGTGAATGTGAAACAAATGTTAAAAAGTAAGTGTTTAGCAGGGAATACTTGTTTCTATGAATGGATTGACTTCATTTATGCATCAGATTATAATCCAATAAAAAAGGCAAATAATCTGGATTTAGTCTCAATTAAATCTTAATTTAATTATGTAATAAAGAGAAAATACTCTTATTAAGAAATATAAAGAATATGCACGCTGTCCAAAAAAAAAGATTTTTTCCTTAACATTTCTATTGTTAAATAACTAAAAGACACGATTTCAGAATTATTTGCAAATGAAAGAGCTTAAATATACAAAATGAAATAAAAAAAAAATACAAGAGTGTGAATGTGTAACAAATGTTAAAAAAAAGTAAATCTTAAGCAGGGAATACTTGTTGGACAGGGAATACAGGAAAAACGGATGGATGTATTTAATTTATGCATCAGATTATAATCTAATAAAAAAAGCAAGTAATCTGAATGTAATCCTAATTCAAATACGTATTAAAAAGAAAATACCTTTTCTCTTTAATGAATATATAAGAAATATAAAGAATAAATATACAGCATTAGGACACCGTACATAAAATTAGTTGTTAACATTTCTTATCTTTAAAAAAACAAGTAATCTGGATTTAATCTTAATTTAAAAAAGCATAAAAAAAAAAACAAGATTCTAAGTTCACGAGTGTGCTCTCAATCCACATGCACACACAAACACAAAGTCAACACACACCATAAAACACCATCTGATCCAGAACAAACACACCATTTTTAGAACATCCCAGGACACTTTCCAGCACATTTCCAGACTTTTACAATCACAGAAGACTTCCACGCCAACAGACGTCCAGCCTGAAGCTCACGGCCACAGGCAGAAAGATGTTCCAGACCGCCATCGCCACATAAAGCGCTTCAAGTTTGACTTTTTAGTCTTGCTAAAGGAGTCTGGCCAGTTTTGCAATTCTTTTTCTTTAGGTTACGAGTTCTTGTCATCATAAACCATTGCTATTAACACTATATAAAAAGAGGGAAAAAAAGAGTTAGAGTAAGGGAGATTCCAGAAGGTTCATCACGGATACATAAGCGCAGTGCCGGGGTCGTACATCACGCTCCGTCCGCACTGGCTGGGCTTCACTTGGCCGCTGCCAACATCTCATCTGCAGCTCACCGGACCCCTGAGAGTTGGGGCAGGGGCTCCTGCTCGGGGACTGGGGCTTGATTCAGTGCACAGACAGACATGCCTGAGTGAGAAAGCACTACACAACACCCCTGGGCTCCAGAAAAGAACCTCGCCAGCCAAAAAGTCTCAAATTAAGGAACTAGATAAACATTTTCCCTGCCTTTTCTTTCTCTTGCATCTGGAGGAAAATGCTTTAAGATGTTTTCCCGCTTTAAAAAGGATCTTGTAATGGCCATGTAACTACACACACACACTGCATTTTTTTTTTTTTTTTACATTTCATCAAATTCAATTTTTACATTTTACATTTCTTTCTGCAGCTTAATTTGTAGAGTTGGTCTTAGCAAAAACAAGGTTGTGGGTTTCAATTTCCAATGAAAGAACAGCATCTTTTATTTCAATATTTATTTACATTTTTATAGAATTTTTATTGCATTGTAATTATTTCATTGAATTTTAATTTAATTTCACATTGATTGAGTCAGTTTAAAATATGAAATCCAACACTTGATTTTTTTTTTTTCCCTTTCTCTCTTTCCCCCACTTTAACTTTCATTCACAGCTAAAGGAAACTCAATTTTGAGTCTCTCATTTAATAAAAGTAGTATAAAGAAAGCGCAATTTGTATTAATGTTGTGGTTAACAGCTATTACAGGTTTGGCTGTCAACTCCACAATACTAACCTGTAATCTGGACTCTTTTCAAACTGCTGTGGCCATTTTTGCGCCAGGGTTCTTTCAAAAATAAGCAGCGTGCCACAAAAAAAGGGCTGAAAAGAACACATTGGTATGTGAAGGATCTCCTGGTGCTCAAACGCTAAGACAAGTCGAGCTGTGTGCAATGGCCCTTAACCAGCCTGGAATTACAGACTCGGATTTAAAAACCAAGAAAACAAACCTCGAATTATTCCAAAGACAGACCAGGAGTCACTCAAACACCTTTAGCCGGACGATATATGTTAAAAAGAACCACATCGCCACAATCCACAGTTTGGTTATTTTTCCACTCCACCGTGATTGCTCACCAAGCACATTCAAATTATAGTTGGATTCGAGCTGAGGAGAAGCTGCAGTAAACTCTTTTCTCTCTGAATGTTTGCTATAATTCCTCCAAAATGGGAAATATCGATCTGCTTGATTTCCCAGGGCACTCCAATCATGGGGGGGGGGTTAAGACCCCCAAATAAACAAAATAAAGCAAAAAAAGCCTGAAGACGTTGATGGCCTGTACGAATGTGATGTTAAAAGCCATTGCTGAAATCAATAACAGAGATCATTTGATCGCCACATTTACACAATCTGGCAACCGCAATCTCAAAAGTCAGTTTTGAACACGTAAAATCTAACAAAAAGCCATAGATGATTTTTAGGGTTAATAGCGACTCAATTGATGTAATATCTCTCAGAAAGAGGATAAGCTCTGGCTCAACACGAGAACGTTTCATCTATAGACACGGACACGCACTTGATCAGAGCGGCAGCTTGGATCGATACGTTCAATCAGCTGTGCTATGGGTGTTAGTCTTGGTCGAACTTGAACAGAGACACCTTCATCTCGCATTTTTCCTCACCCACTTGCATGAAAGGTACCAGCCTGTCAAAAGCAGGTAACGGATGGATGGACGATTGGCTGGGAATCAAGCAGTTGTTGATTTTACATTATTAATTAGTGTGAGCGAGGCCGTTTTGGCCCACGGTGTCATGGGAACTGGTCATTATCATAGCGGTTTGCAGCGTATAGCACACACATTGATTGACGCGACAAAGAGCAAATTGATTGCTAGAAGGCTCAATCGATGGGTAACAACCAATGGGCTCGTTTCTTAAAGCTTTAACCCTTTGATATTCAGAGTGTAATGTCCAGAGACGCACACTATCGGCATTGTTTATAAAATTATATACCTAAAATGTTGTTTTGGCATATCCCATGGATGAAATTAGCCGTGTTACCTAATCACAAATTTTTTATGCAAAATGTAGATTCTTCATGGCACAAAGGCCACTGATTGCTTGCAGATAATCTAATCTAAAGTGTGTGAGCATTAGTTATTCCCCCAATTTTTCCTTGGTGGTTTGATATTTGCCCCACAAATGAGAAATGTACATTGTTACAGCAGCAAACACAAAAGCAAGTAAAACAACACGCAATAAACAAGCTATAAAAATAGATAAATTAGTAAACAATAAAAAATATAAAAATATAAATGAAAAATAAAAAAATTGCACAAAAAAAAAACTGTTTTTCGCAGACACCATTGTAAGAAAAATGCGGTGAGTTGGGCTTACTAGGAAATGATATACGTGTCCTAAAGAACATTTCAGAATTTGCATGTAAGGATTAAGCATTAAGATTTGTACTTCTTCCAAAATCTTAAAGTAAACATTGAAGAGGACATAATCATGAACCATCTCCACTTTGAGACCACCGTTGCAAAGGCAGACCAGCCGGGCATGGAGCAGCTGGCATCAGCCAAACTCTTCGGCAGAGAGCAGTGCCAGTTTCCAATCACCCTAAGCGCCCACCCTGCGCCAAGCCTGTAAACAGCCTTTATCAGCAGTAATGGTGGCATAATCCCAGCTAAAGAGGAAGCGGCATATGGCCCAGGCTTTACAAACGCCATCCTACCAGAGTAACAGGATTCACAGAGGAGGAGTTAACACTATTAGCCACTTGGAATAAAACGTCCAGAGGATTTTCTTCATTTCCTGAAATCGATGCCATTCCAAATCTTCATCATGAGACTCCATCATCGGAGGACCAAAGATGTGACGAGTTTATATGACACTTCCTGGAATTAATCCGGTTTGATGTTTGAGTGTAAAGTTAACGTTAATTAGGTTGGCCATACGCATACATGTAAATAAATACATTGCACTATTGTGTGACATAGAAAGTAGCTTATAAATGACACATTTTTCTTCGAAATGGCCGCCATTTACAACGTCAACTAGACGTTCAAGCGGAAGAAAATAAAAGTGTCACAAGTTTAGACGCACATGACAGGATTTTCACTTTCGGGGGAAGTATTCCTTTGATGGTTTTAATTATATGTAGCACTTTAAATCACTCAAAAAGAAACCTACAACGTCACATGCCGACTTAAGAGCTTTGCCTTCCAGTATCGTCTGGAATATAAACGCAACCCAATCCATGGCAACAGAGAGTTCAATCACGCTCGAGTACTCTGTACATTTGATTAAGATGTATCGTCAATAAGTCAGACCGACAGTGTTCGGCTCTGATGTGTGAAGAGCTGCACTGTTGAATCTATATCTGTATTGTCAGTTTTCTCTGGATCTCGGCTTCATTAAACCCATCCAGCTTTGTTTTTGATCACAAATCCAAGTCCAGGAAGATGGATCTTTGGTGGTGGGACATCGGGCACTTGCCAAGTGTTTCTCTGAAGCCCACCCCCTGCCCCCACGCCTCAAGCTTGTACTTTCCCCAATTGATTTCTTCTCCACGACTGCCACCATTCATTGTTTGTGACATTCCACTGTCGACTTTTTAGCGGCTGTCAACCAATCAATTCCAGATTTTTTCATCAACGCCTGGCCAGTGAACTGCTCTTATTAGAAAGGACTGACGTCTGATTTTGAACGTTGGTGTTTAGTAACAACTTGAGCAGAGTATTACATCCTTGTAAAGTCACTGGCTAAGGAATTATTTCGGAATCAGGGATATCCAATCAGAAATTTGGTTGTGGTCCACCTTAAATGGTCCACCAACTCAGTATCCACCTTAAATGTTCTCATTTACAAAGACGAGTCGAGTAAACCAACCAAATTTTTAAAGTCAACCAAATTTCTCGAAGAAAATGCGATTGTTGAGTTTAAGGATACGCATGTTCCCACTTTGCCTGAAAACGGACTCCGGGTCAGTCCGGGTACGTGCTGGTCACTCTTAGTTGTCAGGACTGATTTATTGCCTCCGAGCTGTTCAATTTCGCATTTCGTCCTCGTCATATCGCTGCCTTGTGATCATTCGCCACTGACCCTTGTAGGGCAGCCCAGGAATATTGATAAAACAATTATCTGCTCGCCGTTCATTTGATTTTCCATTTCAATTACGGATAGGAGAAGGCAAAAAGAAAAAGATTGCGCCATTGATTTTTTTTTTTTTTCCCCTTGCCCTCTCTTTCCCTTCTGATCGCGCTTTTCCAGTGACATGACGTGAATGCATGAGCTGTGTACTTAATGTACGAGGTCTTTCACCGCTCACTCTTGTGGTCCATCCCACGTCAGGCTAAAGAACGAGGAATTAATGCTACAACAGGAGAGTGATTTCCTTCATATCGTTCTCCGCAGAGCAGCTCTTAGCACTCGTTCACCTCTCTCCATCACACGTCTCACATGAATGCACTGCGTGGCACAAAAGAAAGGGCAGCTTTAATCTCCACATCTCTCCACCAATGTCTGCTGTCGGAAGATAAAGAGGAGGAGTGGTCTTCCCTAAAGACACGGGAAGATGTCGGCCATCAAGACAGCACACGTTCTGGAATCTTCCTTACTGTGAGAGCCAGAATCCACTTGATAGGCCTAGGTGGTACCAGACAAAATATAGAATTTTCAGCTATATTATTAAACATCCATATTTATGTATTTTTAACATGTACACCAATCCAGAAAGCCAGTGATGTTTGTGCCAGTCCCAGGGATGGATGAATAGAGAAGGGTGTGTCACAAAGGGCATCTGCTGTGAAACAACCAATCAAATCATCCATAAGATTGGACGACGCCCAATGGGAAAAGCCAAAAGTGAAGCGGATTTTAAATACGCACACTTTTAGTTTAGTTTTAGTTACATTTTACAGTTTACATTTTAGTTCCAGTTTAGCTGAGAAACATCTCGAGATCACTAACATGCAATTCCAGGTAGAGGAAACTCCAAGAATTCCAAGAAGAGGAAACTGGGGATAAGTTTGATTTTAAAAGATTAAAAAAAAAACGGTTATTGTCAGATGTTGATATGGTACTAGAGAGGTAAACCGATGTGGAGATGAGACGTGGAGTTTAGCACATCAGCACTCTGGCGTTCCTATAAATAGAACAAAAGCGAGGGAACGGCATGAGAAGAGAGTTCATTACAGTATAAGACTCAATAGATTCTCTGTAAATGATTTGGAACACTGATAATGGGTTAAGGCCCAATGGGAATCATGTTGAAATAGCCCTGTGGGAGCCTGGGAAAATCTGCTTTAGCTGAAGTAGCCGGCCCCTCGCCAAAAACCAGAAGAAGAACAGTGTGTGTGTGTGTGTGTGTGTGTGTGTGGGAGAGAGAGGGAGACCTGCAGAAGAACAGAAAGTGTGTTTCACAAGGTGTTTGCACAAGAAAAGAGATAAAAGAAAACAAGAGTCCTCCAAGAATTCTCAGTCATGGCTGCCGTCCTGCAACAACTTTACACAAGATGGGATCGAGATCCTGGAAAGATAGACCTGAGGATAATGCAATGGCTGGTCAGTGATCCAGCACGGACACTCAGACTACTCGCCACACACACACACACACACACACTACACTGTTGCCCTCCGCTCCAATGCACGCAAACACCTCTGGGGAAATTCACATGAAACACACACACACTTGCAAATATACCAAAGTGGGGACTCACCATTCACACATACATAAAAATATTTCCGTACTCAATTACTCTAGCCCAAACCATCAAACTAAACTTCAATCTAATCAAAACCAATGTGGTCACATTCATTAAGTTCCAGTTCAAGTACAAGTTTATTTATTTAGCGCTTTTCTTAGTCCGAGACCAATGCAAAGTCGCTAGATGAATAGTAGAAGAAAATATACTGTAGTTTAAAGAGACTTCTGTAGAAGTAAAAATACTGGTTTGCTAGCTACTTGAAGTATAAAAGTCAAAGAAAAGAAAGAAAGATTTTTATTGATTTTTATTGTTCAATAAAGGAGTAACGTATATTATATTAAGATATTTTTTAAATGTAACAGCACTGTTATTTGCATAAACATTTAAGGAGTATAAAGTAAAAAGTAGGCAAAAAACATTTCTATTACAATTCTACTTAACTCAGTATTTTTCTTCAATACATGACACCTCTGAGGCTCTGACCAAAACTCAATTGCAAATTAAAACCTTAAAACCTATTTTGACCATACAAAACGCTGTTAGTGCCCCACGTAGCAAACTTAGGCAACACTACACAAAAGTGTTAAAAAATAATATAAGTCAAGTCCACAAGATATGTTAAATATAGTATTCAGCTCATTTGAAATTTTCACAAACGTGCCAAAACAGGCCTGGCAATGTACGCAACGTAGCAATTAAACTAATGAACACAGCAACGACTGAGCATCCGTCCTCTCGTGGCCTCTTCTCCAAGTCATTACCGCTGTTTTTCTACCACTTAACTTAAGACAAGACCAGCGCCGCGCTGTTTATCCGGGCAGTAATGCTAAACACATGCCGGGTATTGAATATCATAGGGGCCTTGGTGCTTCGTTTCCAAGCAGTCCTTCAAAATGACATTTAATGTTGTCATACTCTCATGTCGGTGTTTTCCTTGATGACACAGGAAATGATTTCATAAATTTGCAGAGCACAATGGAGCACTTTGTCCAATCCAGGCCTTGTGTAAAACAACACTTCCTCCGCGGCCTGTGATGTCACAAAGAGAGACACAGAGATCTCTTGTTCAAGACGGGTGATAAAAAAAGAGAAAGGGATGAAAAAAAAAAACACATTTTCTTTTCTTTTTTTTGCCATGGCAGTCACCTCGAGATGTCCCACCTCCGCACCCGCCACACTTCCAGCACACTTCTCACCGCCTCCATCCACCCAAGTCTTGCCTTTTTCATTTGAAGACATTAGCAGGCATCACATTTCACTTCGGTATCACCTCATCTCTTCATAGAACATTAACCCTTGCCAATTGCTTTCCAAATGGCTCTATTATAGTTGTACTTTCACACTCAACAGTGATTCTGCCACTTTCCCACAAGTCTTTCTATCATGTCCGGCACTGGCTTGACCTGCCTGCAGACAAACGCGTGGATGCAAGCCACCAGCAAATGCATTTAATGAATAGAAATCCGATCAGTTTACACAATATGAGATACACTAAAAAGATGTGAAGTGGTTTCTCACATAATTAAACATCAACATGAACAGACAAGAAGCTTTTATATCAACTTTCTGAAATTAATATTGAATATTAAATGCACACGTGAACTGAAAACTCACTCCATTAAATGTCTTGTAAACTTTTAAAATGCTATACTGTGTGTATATTTTTTTCTTTCTTTCTTTTTCTTTCTTTCTATCTATCTATCAATATAAATACATAAATGAATGATGATATATAATATTATCAGTTTTGGTCTGATAATGCAATGCTTTATTAATCCATAATAATAATTGTGCAATGTGTGTATGAGTGTTTATACTGATAAAATACCAGTGATGTAAAAACTCAAAACTCAAACATTAGAAAAACGTTAAAAAATATCAAATACTTTCTAAATTATTGGAAGATAATTTGTAGTTTCCGTTTTGTTTAATCTGTTTATTGTAAACAAAATATTTTCTGTAATGTAACAGAATATTTTCTGTAATTGTTTCTTCTTTGGTCACATTCATTTTACTCCATGTCTGGGTTCATGCACGTGACAAAAAGTTTCAGGATTTATTATAAAATTTTACAAATATGAAACTTTATATTATATTATTTATACTATGATTTATTATTATTATTATTATTATTATTA